>CM068830.1:121346803-122028469 GCA_028554795.2 Sinohyriopsis cumingii | reverse complement strand
GATAAGGTCTGCTTCTTCGGAAAAGAGAAGGAGAACTCTTTGGTGTCGATACGACAATCGACAAAGCCTCTGTCAGGTTCATGCTGCTGCTGTTGCTGCTCTCTCTGCCGTTTATGAAGTCTGTACTTCTCCATCCATTCTTCTTTCTCCTTCTTGAATTCCTCCTTGAAGAGCTCTTCTTTCAGGTCTTCAGTGACTTTCAACATTATGATATTGTCTATCTCTTCAGGTCTCGGTATCAGACTTGTCATGACCCTATGCAAATTCACATAGGCTTCGTTCAACTTGGCTAATCTTGAGCACATCTTCGTAGGAAGATAAGTTAACAATGGATGGACAGACTGGAGACTTCCCCGTTTGTACTGTCAAAGCGCGGACGTGAAGGAAAACATTGCTACACGGTTTTCGAGCCGGAACGTTCAAATAGTGTTATGGGAGGGATAGAAAGAAGTCAAAGAGCATCAATTCAACATTCCTATAGCCAAACAAACCACAAAGGCATTTTTTTTCTTCAAAACACAACATTTTTTTATTCATACTAACAAACAACTCTAACATTTTTTTAACAATAATCTAACACTATAACATCAAACATTTTTTTCAAATACCAAACGTTTTTTTTAATTCACACTCTACTTTAAACAGGGCTGACAACGTTGTGAATGAAATTGTGATTTCCACTGTTGGAAGTCATCAGGCCATTGATGGACACTACGTTTCCTAGCTTGAGACAAAAGATAAGCATACTGGTCACAAAATCATCAATCTACTTTCACATCGTTTCTTGAAGAAGAACGAGGATCAAAATGAGTCACTAAATGTTCTAAGGAATAGCCCAGGCTGCGATGATGCAGAAAATACACACAGTACTGTCCGCACACCAAGGAAACTGTGCCTTGTAATTTCACATTATTGAATCGGGTGGTCTGAGCATTTCTTCTCATAAAGTCGATGATATCGTCTTCCAAAGGGGGCAATCCGTACGAATCGAAATATTTCACACATCCTTCTTGAGGAAAGTAGACGACTACCCAGTGGGTTCCTGGGAGATGACTGTCGTCCGTGTTGATCACGTAAGCTTGATGGTCTTTATGTTTGCGATGAGGGAGTTCATCTTTAGCACAGACGACAGGATTCCAAGAAGCAGTGTACAAACTGTGGTTCAAAAGGTAATAAAGTTCTCAGGTATCCATTTTTTGTTTTTTTTTTCTTAAGTCATCAATTCGATCCTGACTTTCTACTTGAAAATATCTGACAAGTAACCGTTTTCTTTGCCTTGTCTCCCAACTCTGATCCAACAGAGCTTCGATGCGATGGATCTCTTGAGTTGTTAATGGAGGACAATAATGTTCACGCAAGCCTTTATACCACTGTTGTAACACGTCTTCTTCCGAGATGAGACTCCAAGCTTCGTCCAGATATTCGTCCAATTTTTCTTCTTGACTCAGCATTAGCATTTATCGTGTTGAATTTGACTGGGATGATCGTTATGACATCCATAGCAATCTTTCTTGATCAATTCCTTAATTTTTTTTCTGTCAAGACTATAGCATAACAGGAAACTATATGTGATTCTTGTTCTGGCCATCTAGACTTCATCATGATGACTTCTTCGTCTTTGTCTTGGGGTTCTCCTTCCTCAGGATCTTCACATTCCATGTCCAAAGAATCCCTACTATACAAACATTGATAAAAGTCTTCCATGACTTCTAATAGTGTAGAATGACTTCTCTCAAACTGTTGGCTTATATCGTATTGTCCAATTCAGCATACAGGAGGACGTTCACCGTATTATCTGCGCGTAGATTTTCTGCAAACTGAAATTCCACACGCATCTGGCCGGATTTTATAGGGTAAAAATGTCGCTCGTCGCTGTCTTGACTTACAATTCGTTAGAGAACCGTTTTCGAAAATGGAGTTTCACTGTAACTTTCCCTTTGGAGAAGGGAATATTTTGTCCCAGATCTCCTTTTATAGCAATGTTGACAGTGTCTAAATACGACTTACTGACGGGTAAATAGTGAGGATGTACAAATTCACGGTGTACGTGATAGGTGTTTGCACCTTCCTGGTCATTGTTTGTGGTACTATCCACTTTGAAAGGAATGACACGCAGTAACGGCACAGAGGTGTGTCCCACCACGTTGTACTCCACCACATCGGAATACACAAAGATCAAATTAAGTCCTTGGTTCAGTTCTACCGGGTTTCCAAAAGCTCTGTAAAAATCCATATTACTTTTGATCTTGGGGCTCATATTGTTTGCGACCATTTCTGCATGTCCACCCAAAATTTCAAACAAACTACCATTGAACCTGAGGGACAATGTGTCCGTATCTTGAAATTTGATCACGAGACGATGAGCCACTTTATGGTACTCAATCTTCACACTTTTTTTGGCTCTGTTCAGTGCTTTGCCAAAGGCTAAGTTGAACCTGTCCGCAATAGTGTCCACCAAATGTTCACCACTAAAATAATAACCTGAAGGAATTTTCAGGGTGTAGATAATGAAGGCTGGATTGCTGGCTGCTCTTGTGTCCCCTAAAAACCCGATTTTGTTGATTTCTTCCTCCAATTTTGCATTCAGGATTTCCACCTCGAAAGTGTTTTGCTTTTCGGTGATGTTTTTGATTTGTGTTGGGTGAATGATTTCCACTAAAGCCACTTCCCAATGGGCTTCGTGATCTAACTGGATGGTCTGAGGTAATTTGACCGTGTAACAGCACAACGTGTTGTTGGGAAACACCTCCATGGAACTGTCACTGGGTAAGGTTAAGTAAAATTGGTTGTTATTGCTCATAATTTCAGAGTTTTGCGGCTCTCCGAGGCGATACTGGAAGTCAGAGGAGTGTCTCAGCCCAAAATGGATTTGTTGTTGGAGTGGTGGCTGGCACTGACACTGGACACAAGGTTCCCGTGGTTCTCGTTCGAGGAGAATTTCAGGGAGGGATTAGGAAGCAGGTAACCGATGTAACTGCTCAATACAATGGTCCATAATTGTTTGTCTCCTTGTTGCAAACTCAAATTGGCGATGGCTGCCCCGATGACACAATACACCACGAAGATTTGGCAGAAAAAGACGATTTGTACCTCACCCACAAGGGTTGTTTTTGTAAATCTTGCAGAGAAGAATTGGGTGAAGGAGTGATCGCAGTAGCTGAATCTGTGTGAAAGGGAATGATGGTCACTTCTTTTTATAGTCGATGACGTGCGAAACGTCGATCCAAGAATGATAACTGGTCGGATATCCATTCCAACGTACTTTGACTTCTTTGACACGTCGTTTGCCCACTTTACGGTTTCTGCCAGTTAGCACTCCACCCACCTCGAGAACACAAATAACATCTAGTCAACAGCTGACTATACCTAACAAACAACCCGTCCCGGAAAGAGTGGTGGCAAAACAAAGGGCCAATTATGTTAGACAAACGGTATGGCAAACTCAAATGTAATTATCGGAGGCACTACGTTCTTTTCTCACTCCGATACTACAGGCAATCTCAGCTGAAATAACAACCACAACAACAATAACAGCGACATACACCATAGCAGCGGATTTGAAACTATCTACCTCAACTGAAGAATTAGTATCAGAACCAGAAAAGGAAATTGAGGCGGTTGAGGAGGAGGAGGGGGACGCTGACCCTCGTTGAAAAGTACACCGAAATGGGCTAGATCAAGCATTGTATGACGTCAACATAGCAGGGCAGTTTATTAGAGCCATACAATACGTTGCCTACAGATCTCTAGACACCTTTAAACCAAGACCTTCTCAATGGGGATTAGGGGTCAGAGTTCTTCCCCAATTCTACAGACAAACCTACACTGGATACCCCCTCAGTCAACTGGTAGAAGCCGCTGCTTACATTACCGCCCATCATGGCTACGCATTTCCTGATATCAAGAATCATGTGACTAGGGGTACGGGAAAGAACGTGAAAGCAAAAGAGAGACGTGTTACCTTCTAACAGAAAAAACAGACTTTTTTTTAGGCCTCCAAAAGATTGCTTTTTATTAAATAGGGAACTATATTTGGCTTGGTATCCCTCCTTGACTAAACTATTCTCGAAACAAACTTGACCCATTGGAACACTGCAACAAACTTAACTTTTTAAACCTAACAGTGACCAAACTGGTATATGTCGCTTAAACATAATAATTTAAATAAGATCAGTATGGCTATTTTTATGTACACTAAGTACTAATATTAGACAGATATGTTAGGAAATTTAACAGACTCGTTAGATTTGAACTAATTGCACAGGTGGTTAACACATTATTGGTACTTATTATTGTCGATTAGCAAAAAACGGGACTTGATTTGAAATAAGTACGGGCTAGCGTTTTGGTGAGTACTTAACATCCATGGCTGTCTTGCTGAGAACCTTTTTCCTCCTTTACCACGCTCGGACAGAAAAATGAGTGTGTGGTGAGACAATTCCCACTCATGTGTAAAGCCTTTCAGTCAGGTTGTTAAGGACTAGTTAGTCCTACACCTGAGTGGCTAAATTTAAAAATAGTCTGTGAGTACATAAAAGCCTGGGGGGTGAGGCTCTCTTTCCTTCCCCAGGAGTAATTAAAAATCACGCGGTGCGTTATTAAACCAGTGATACATGCTCCATTAGAGCGAAAATCACTTTAATTCAAGTAAGCAAGCAAGCAAGTTCGGGTACCGTCTCTAGCACTCTTGATGACACCAACTGTCTGGGTTATTTTCTTTCTTGCAAGCCCCTATGTTCCACTTCTGTTTGTGATAATAACTTGTGATACTTCACATTTTCTAAAGTGGAAATCTTTACAAGCCGTACAAAATACAAAACTTATACGACTTTGGCTTTTGACACTTGCACAGACTCTTCACTTTATGAGTGTCACGAGAAAATTGTATATCCAAGTTTTTACCATTTTCAAAAACACGCACACACTTGCAGCTTGACCAGAAATATGTACATCTTGTTTTGTGGATAAGTCACAGACAAGTCCAAGCATATATAGGTGGTTATGAACGTTAGGAATATCCCCTCATTTTTTCAGAAATATCAAAGCTTGTATGTGCATTTTCCCTTTTCCACTCTATATTAGTGCTTAGATTTGTTCCAAAAAAAAAGAAAATAGAAACGAAATAATTTTGAAGAAAAAAAAAAACAACTGAATTTTGAATTCAGGTTTCTCTCTGTTTATAATTTTTTTCAAGTTGATGGTGCATGACAGAGTACATTAGCCTACCTTTCCAAAGTGAGAGGCATTTCTTCACATGTCATTGCCTTTGTTAAATTCGGTTTCATTGGTTAGTTATCGTTAATCTTTAATTTTTTTCATGCATTTCTTTTTGATAGAAGATTTAAGGCTTTCTAGTGTTGTAACGGTATTTATGTTGTTTAGTCTGTTGATGAAATTATCTATAGCAAAGTGCTTAAGATTTTTCAGCTTTTTTTAATATATCAAGCCCTACAAAAGGAGACCAAGTTTGTGTTCAAAGACGATTGAAACTCTAAATTACACAGGCGTGAAGGAAAAACATCGTTGTGTTTAATCTAATCATGCTTGCCGTATCTCTTTGTGTTTTAGAGGTCATATTTCTTCTTAAGTAAATACATGCATCAATAGACAGACAGATTGGGTCATCATCCTTGAGGTTCACTGTACTTTCGGTTCTTTACTTCATACAAACCCCAAATTTATTAGTTTGAAAACAAAAAGATAACATGCCCCTCAATACTGTAACACGTCTGTTCTGATTCTACTGATGTGAGTGTGAGTGTTTATGTCGAAATGTTTAAGTGAGATATAAAAAAATGGTCAGCTTGAAAACGCGAACCAATACTGTGACGCTCAGTATTTTGATGTGGTAAGAGGAAATGGTACAACACACACACACACACAAAGAGGGCTTGTAAGTTCACATTTCAGTGTCTGCACTGTAATGGTAACAACGCAAGAACATAGGGATTATTATGCCACACAGTCCCAGAACAAAACAATGCATCACCCGTTGTAAGCCATTTCATTGGCTATACTTATTTTCTTACCGCGTTTGCTTCGAATTGACTTGAGTAGCTATTCAGACAGTGACGAGAATGGCCATGCTTTACTGGGTCTATCCTATAGGCGATTTATATAAAAAAAATATTTTTAAAAATTAAACTAATGCACGAACAATCGTACCATGGGCGATCCCATGGAAATTGTGTCCGTCTTATTGCAAAATACATCAACATTTAATTTAACCGTGCAGATCGCTAAATAAACCTCTGATCATACACATTTTGAAAAGTGTTGTGTGACACGGATCGCCATTGTCGTTTGGTGTCTGCTTTCTTCTTCGAAAAGAGATCGTTTCGTCTTGACTATAAAAATTTAATTTGACTAAGTTTTACGCACTACTTGAACTCATACATTTACGTTGTAGGTGTAAGCCGTCGTTCTCAGTTTTCTGGAAGTTCGTTTTTGCGTTTCTCAGATGTGATACTATTTTTTATGGACCGAACGAAATTTCTTTTGGCGTGAATCAGGACTCGTGGTTTTGTGGCAAAAATGGAGAGCATTGATTAAAGCCCAGTTATGTCGTCTTCGAAATCGCTGACACGGATTTGAACTAACACTTCAGGTTTTGTGTGAGGCGATACGGTACATCATTGCCTTTTACTTCCTCAATGAAATCGTTTCATCTTATTGCAAAATTACATTTGACTAGGTTTCATACGCAGCAGGTCTCTGTATATAAGGAGAGTGTCTTAGCGTCAGAGTATTCATTCCGCTCTCAAACGATCAAAGATGGAAGAGTCAGCACAGATCGACCTGTTGGTCAAACATTTGCTAAAAGTCATACGAAAGCATAATTCACATGCGAAAGTGGCAACAAAACTTACTCTTTTGGTCGTTGATTTGATGAGAGTCATACGAAAGTGTGTAAGTGCTAATGAAGTTTGCTATATCTGCAAAGGTAAATGGGTATTTGTCTCCAGAATACCTGCTTCGTCTAAGAAAGAGAGACAAAAGTCAAGATACCTAATATCGTTGTCAGGAGAAAGGACACTGGAATTCAGAGTGCCCTACGAGAAAAGAGAATAAACAAAAACAAGACGAAACAGAGAAGAGGGATTCAGAAGAAGAAGAAATTGAAGATGATGAAGAACTTGTGCCAGTAAAGACATGGAAATGGAAAAATTGACAATGTGAGCCGATGCGTTGGCCCTGATGTGAAATTTCATACTACCTTCTAAAAGAGAATAGACCAGAAAGAACACGTAAGTGTCTCTTGGTCTTGACATTGTATAATAAGGATGGCGTGTTTTGTTTTCTACTCACACTTTATGAAATTGTGCCCTTTCACCTATCTCTATCCCT
The DNA here is from genome assembly GCA_028554795.2 of Sinohyriopsis cumingii. Lineage (NCBI taxonomy): Eukaryota > Metazoa > Mollusca > Bivalvia > Unionida > Unionidae > Sinohyriopsis > Sinohyriopsis cumingii. The sequence continues at coordinate 122,021,122 of CM068830.1, read as the reverse complement.
CTGGATCATGTTTTAGTTAGAATTGAAATGGAAGGATGTTTTCCTTCACGCACGCTCTTTAGGCATGCAAGTCGGTAAACAATAGTCAGTCTATTCCTCCATTATTTTGTGTCTTGATGTTTCCTAAATCACACACTGATGCCATAAAATAACGGGTTAAATGGGTTTTGTAGTGTTGGGAGTGGGGGTGGGGTGGGGTGGGGTGTAGGTGTTTGGCAGAGTTGGTCATTGCAGGTGAGGGCTTAGGTGCTTTCAAAAAACTTTTACTTCTTCACTCTGTGTTGATAGTATATTTGGGGTTTGTATGCGTTCGCGTACGTTTGTGTGGATAGTTTATTTGGGGTTTGTATCATCTCCCTTCTGTGTTGATAGTATATATGGGGTTTGTATGCGTTCGCGTACGTTTGTGTGGATAGTTTATTTGGGGTTTGTATCATCTCCCTTCTGTGTTGATAGTATATTTGGGGTTTGTTTTTTCCTCTTCCCTCTGTATGTGTGTGTGTGTGTATGTGTGTATGTGTGTGTGTGTGTGCGTATGTCTGCGCGCGTACGTTGTGTGGGTGTGTGTATTGGTCTCTGTTTGTCCGTATAAAACTCACTTTATCCCTATCAGATACACTCTACCTACCTACCTGCAGTAGCGCGTATTCAGGTCAGCCACTTGCAACACTGTTGCCCTTTATCCCCTAGTGTTCAGTACAGTGACGTCACTGACGCTGGAAATTTCGAGACTATAAATATCGACTTGGGGATTTCCACATTTTGTAGCTATACATACATACTAGAATTCATAAACAGGAACGTCACTCAAGCTGAGGCTATAAAAAGATAGTGGGATTTTCCAAAGGAAAAACCCACAAGTTGGAGCTATAAATAGATAGTGGGATTTCATAGGAATTTCAGCTGATTATAGATACATAGGTATTTATCCACGATCGTCACAGAAGTTGATATTGTAAGTAGTTACTAATTTTATCTATTTTATAGTGTGTGTGTTTATGTGTGTGTGTGTGAGTATGTCTGCGCGCGTACGTTGTGTGTTTCTGTGTGTGTGTGTGTATGTGTGTGAGTATGTGTGTGTGTGTATGTCGGCGCGCGTACGTTGTGTGTGTGTGTGTGTGTGTGTGTGTGTGTCTGCGCGCGTACGTTGTGTGTGTGTCTATTGGTCTCTGTCCGTATAAAACTCACTTTATCCCTATCAGATACACTCTACCTACCTACCTGCAGTAGCGCGTATTCAGGTCAGCCACTTGCAACACTGTTGCCATTTATCCCCTAGTGTTCAGTACAGTGACGTCACTGACGCTGGAAATTTCGAGACTATAAATATCGACTTGGGGATTTCCACATTTTGTAGCTATACATATATACTAGAATTCATAAACAGGAACGTCACTCAAGCTGAGGCTATAAAAAGATAGTGGGATTTTCCAAAGGAAAAACCCACAAGTTGGAGCTATAAATAGATAGTGGGATTTCATAGAAATTTCAGCTGATTATAGATACATAGGTATTTATCCACGATCGTCACAAAATGGAACGAAAAAATTGAAAAAGAAGAAGAAAATGAGAAGAGGAAGAAAGAAGAGGAGGAGGAAGAGAAGAAAGAAGAGGAGGAAGAGAAGAAAGAAGAGGAGGAGAAAAAAAAGAAGAAAAAGAGTGTAGGAGAGAAAATAAGAAGTTGGTTGAGAAAAAGAAGAAATTAGAAGCAGAAGAAGAAGAAGAAGAAGAAGAAGAAAAACCAAAGGCCCTTTTCAGGGCCAGCCATATTTCTCGAAAAGAGATAGCCTTTCCATTGCCTACCCCTTTTTTTTAAAAAATTTTTTAAAAAAAACCCATGTTCAATTTCCCTTGACGCTATTCAGTCCCACTCTGTTTAAATTCCTTTGACGCTATACAGTCCCAATTCCCATGTTCAATTCCTCTTGAGGCTATATCGTCCCACGATTTTTCTCTATGTTAAATTCCCTTGACGCTATATGTTCCCACGATTTTTCTCCATGTTAAATTTCCCTTGACGCTATATGTTCCCAGGGGTGTTTTTAATGCTAAGTCCCATTGACGCTATACTATCCCTATTCACTACTTGTATATCAAAACCCATTTTTAAAGACTGGCATTGACATGGAATTTAAGCATCGTGTATATCAAAACCCATTTTTAAAGACTGGCGTTGACATGGAATTTAAGCATCGTGTATATCAAACCCATTTTTAAAGACTGGCATTGACATGGAATTTAAGCATTGTGTATATCAAACCGATTTTTAAAGACTGGCATTGACATGGAATTTAATCATCGTGTATATCAAAACCCATTTTTAAAGACTGGCATTGACATGGAATTTAAGCATTGTGTATATCAAACCCATTTTTAAAGACTGGCGTTGACATGGAATTTAAGCATCGTGTATATCAAAACCCACTTTTAAAGACTGGCATTGACATGGAATTTAAGCATCGTGTATATCAAACCCATTTTTAAAGACTGGCGTTGACATGGAATTTAAGTATTGTGTATATCAAACCCACTTTTAAAGACTGGCATTGACATGGAATTTAAGCATCGTGTATATCAAACCCATTTTTAAAGACTGGCGTTGACATGGAATTTAAGCATCGTGTATATCAAACCCATTTTTAAAGACTGGCGTTGATAGGGAATTTAAGCATTGTATATATCAAAACCCATTTTTCATGACTGGCGTTGACATGGAATTTAAGCATCGTGTATATCAAACCCACTTTTAAAGACTGGCATTGACATGGAATTTAAGATTTATGCATATCAAGCCCACTTTTAAAGATTTATTTATTTAAACCATTCATTGGAAATACTAAATGCTCATTGACTAGATCATCACATTATTTTGGAAATTACTGTGATCTCATTCAACAATACTCTGGATTTTGTATCGTTGGTACATGAGCACATTCAAAGCTATTGTAATTCATTCTGAGCATTCTATAATTTTGAACTTATGATATGACATTTAGGATTATTTTGGAATTTAATTCACAATACTGTGTCTTTTAACTTTTGACATCGTATTCTTGTTATTTTTCTGCTCTGTGCGACTGGTTTTAATGCATGTGATATACCATCAGGTCATAGTTTGTGTACGCGATTTGGCTATTTAATGTAGCTTTAACAATTTTCAGTAATATCGCTACGTTGTCTGCAGTGTGGAAATTTATAGTGATGCCAAGCACTGGGGCACCATGCAGCAGACACGTGGCATCATGTCCCACTCGGTCACTTTATCCTGACACCCGGTTGACCAGTCATAACACTCAAATCTTAATTCTGAGCGACAAACAAGGCAGTTGCTGGTACCATTTTTGTATAAGTCTTTGAAATGACTGGGCTGGGGTTTGAGCCCGCGACCTGCCGCATCCGAGGTTTACACTCTAACCATTTAGGCCACTGGAGCGGTCTTAAGAAGAAGAAAAAAAAAATGCATCTGTCAAGAAATAATGTAACAGCTCAATGTTCATATCAATTACTTATAGATGTCTATTTATATTAGAATAATATAAATGTTGGGTTTCTTTAAACAAAAGGAATGCTCTATCATTAGTATGTGATAAACTCACCACAGCTATGACAAAAATTGATGTTAACATTTTAGCTGAAATTGATTTAAATTACAAGTGATGCGAACATCCGGTGCACGATAATACCTAACGCCTTGAATGGCCAATGGTGGTTATAGCAAGTGCGTAAATGAATCAATCGAAGCGATATCACGGCTAATCTGAAGCAAGAAAGCAGTAGGGATCCGGCCCTTAAGGACGGCTTATTAGAACACACTCTTTACAGCTGGTTGTCTTTGGGATTGATAGACAGGAGTCAGCAGATGGGCTTCTGCAAACATTTTACATAAAGGTCAATAATTACTAAAATTATGGGACATTTGGCGAATATAAATATTTAGGTATCGGTAATAAATATTTGAGAACCTATAATAAGTTTGATATTTAATATTTGGTAACAGCAATAAATATTTTACATTCGACCAGAAATATTGAAGCATTATTATGTATATTTAATTTGCTTTGTTTGTTAGTTTTATTTATTTATTTTTTATTACATGCTATTGTAATGTAACGTTGTATGTTGGTCTTGAACTTGTCCAAAACTGAGTTCATTTCTGCTTGACTCAAACTGACTTTTTTATTTTATTCATTGTAAACAATTAATACATAGCTAAATTATTCTCTGTATGTATGGGTTTAAAACCAGCATTATTATTAATAGAAGAAGTAAATATGTTTATTTGGGTCAAGGTTTTAGAATTTGTTTATTTGGATCAAAGTTTTGGAATTTCCCAAGTGAATTATAAATAACACTGGACAACAAATTTTTTCAAAAGTCATGTTACTGAAATAAAATTAGTCAATTCTTATCAATTTTTATGTGCTGAACACGAATATGACAGTCAAATTGCAAAATTGGCTCTAGTTTTTTTGTAATCTGCAAGAAATTAATGTTTACATAACGAAATGCATTCCAATAGTAAAAGGTCAACTGTAATAGCCTACCTATAAAAAATCAAGTCATTGACTACATCTTAGATTTCTTCGCCTGTCTCTTGTACAGCTGTTCGGGAGCATCTCTGAGGAGTGTCCAGCAGTAGTCAGCCAGCATTGTAGTGGACCATTTTCCCTGGTATCTTTGTTCCATTGTTGCGATATCTTGATGAAAACGTTCGCCGTGTTCATCACTAACAATACCACAGTTGCTAGGAAAGAAATCCAAATGGGAATGAAGGAAGTGAATCTTTAGAGACATATTGCAGCCAAGTTTCTTATACTTCATCAACATGTCTTCTACTAGTTCCTTATAGTTTTCTGCCCTAACATTTCCGAGGAAGTTTGTAGAAACTAGGCGAAAAGCATTCCATGCTTGTTTCGCGTCACCTTCCAGCAAGTTGTTGAACCGGTCATCTTTGAAAAGCTCTCGAATCTGAGGACCCACAAAAACTCCCTCTTTAATCTCTGCTTCGCTGAGTCGAGGGAATTTTTCATGCAGGTATCGGAATGCTGGCAAAGTCCGGTCAATGGCTTTCACGAAGTTCTTCATCAAACCTAGTTTGATGTGAAGGGGTGGTAGCAAGATTTTCTGAGCCTCAACCAGAGCTGGGTGTTGGATATTCTTCTCTCCAATGGCTACATTCTGCCTGTGAGTCCATTCCTTCCTCATGTAGTGCATTTCCCTTGCTCGGCTATCCCACTCGCATAAGAAACACATGTATTTTGTATATCCTTGCTGCAGTCCCATTAAAAGGGCAACTACCTTCAAATCACCACAGAGGTGCCAGCTGTACTTGTTATACTCAATGGAATTCAGTAGCTGCCTTAAGTTATCGTATGTCTCTTTCATGTGGACAGCATACGCTACTGGAATAGATGGAAGAATGTTTCCATTGTGCAAAAGCACAGCCTTGAGACTCAGTTTCGAAGAGTCCACAAATAGTCTCCATTCTTGTGGGTCATGAGTGATTTTTAAAGCATTCATGAGGCCCTCAATATCGGAACAGAATATCAGATTACTTTCCTTTCTGAAGAAAGGCTCCAATTGCTGGTGGCGCTTTCGATATGCAGTAATTGTGACATCTTCTTCTAGAAGATTCCATTGTTGGAGTCTTGATCCTAGCAATTCTGCCTTGTTCTTTGATAAGTCCAAATCACGAATCAGGTCATTTAGTTCTTCCTGTGTTATTCTGTGTGGGGTTGATGATGCACCACAGTGAAAATCTGGATCACTGCATGCTGATGGACCAGGAGAAGAACAGGTCGACTCACCTTTGTCTTCGTCAGATGAATCAAGAGAATATTCTGCTGGAGGTTCTGGAATAGGAAGTCCCTCACCATGTGGAACTGGTCTCAATGCAGACGGAATGTTTGGGTAGACTATTCTCGACTTCTTTCGCTTCGTTATTCCGCCGGAAAGAGGAGGAACCAAGCAGAAGTAACAGTCATTTAGGTGGTTGCTTGGCTCTCTCCACACCATTGGGACTGCAAACGGCATTGATGACCTTTTGCAATTCAGCCACTGTGAAAGCTGTGTTGTACATGTAGCACAGCATATATGCGGAGCCCAAGGCTTGTCTTGGTCACCAACCTTGCATCCGAAGTAAAGATGATATGCCTTCTTCACTTGAGAATTGATACTTTTCTTCTGGTTGGCAAATGTCACTTCCCCACAAATATAGCAAAAATTGTCCGCGGTATTAACACACTTTCGAGGCATTACTGTTCTTTATTGTACGTAAATGGATAAAATAATAAGTTTTATGTAACAGTAGCTTGAACTGTCTCGCACAACGTCTAAAATATTTTAAATGCTGAACCTATCTGATTGGGCTTTATATAGTACACTGCTTACGTCAGCTTCAGCAGCCGCCTGGCATTAGTATAATAGGCCTACACATGTATAGTACACTGCTGACGTCAACTTACTTCAGCAGCCGCATGGCATTAGTATTGCATTGCATCAGAAAATGATGCAATCAACTGTGGATGATGTGAGCATGATGGTATTATGCAATGTTACATCATTATTCCGGATGTTGCTGCAGTCCTACTGGAGAAATTTACACAGTGAAACATAGAAAATGAGGTATATGAATATCTTCAAAACGAGAGCCAATACAAATTTTTCACGGTTATATTCGTGTTCGGCACACCAAAATACTACAGATTAGGGCATTTTCAAGTCAGTAATGATTTCACTGTTGACCAGTGTAATCCAGGTTATTGTTTTTTGTAAACATCAGGATCATTCTAGAAGGTTATTTTCCATTAGATACTGTTTTTAAAAAAAAGAAAATGCTAATTGTGACCCGAGGTCAAGTAAAAAACCATATAATATTGCAACTGTGAGGATTTGGTCGTTTCCTGCTTTAAGATCCTTTATGTTATATTTAATGTTGTGACCAGTTTGGACTGAATTTTATTTTCTTCATATTATTGAATTCAAGTGATTATTTTCCCTGGAAATACAAAAGTACTCTGATAAAATGCTTGGATAAAGCATTCCCTGGAATGTATACTGAATTCAAACATGGAATTATATTACTGTGATTCAATAAAACACTGCTGACACATCAACACTCTATAACAGACACGTCATCGCCTTCCGTTTTTGGATTTCTTTGGGGCTTTGTACTGAGTTTTATTCAGGACATTAAATTATTAGGACTTGTGTCTGTAATTCTTGGATTATTTCGGGATTTAAATCATAGTAAATTTTTTTTATTTTTTCTCATTTTCACTTTGTATTCTAGGGAAATAAATTACTTGTTAAATTTTGCAAAGCTTGTTGTCTTTCATTCTTTTCTGTTACTTATTTTAAGAACATAGTCTCGTAACAGCATAAAAAAACATTTTTGCGAATCAACTATAGACTTTAGTTATTTGGTTAGAGTTGATCTACAGAATCTCTGGATCGAGATTTAATTTTCATACATTTGCAGTGGCTGACGATAATGGGTTACGCAAGATTGTGTTGCTGTTTTATGCTAATACATATAAAGTTGCTATTATTTAATTGCAACAGTCTAAGCAATTAAATCCGTAAACAAAACTGAATTATTTCATCGCTAACAACGTGCATTATTACAAACTTTCTATAGGACGCTCAAAGACGTGAGTAGTGCAAGGAATGATTTGAAAAATAAAAACGAATTGAATGACTATAAAACACTTTGCTTCCTACTAAATTCTAGTATTTCAGGATGTATATTTACTTCTTTGTATTTACTTTGTTGATTTGGGATTGTACTAATTCTTCACCGTCGCTTGGTGTCTCGTCTTTGACGAGGATTCTAAATTAAAATGATGTCGCATGGCGCTTTAAAACTATTTGCTAATGAATGTGAACTGTGAATGTGAACCTGTTTTTTCTTTGTCCCTCTGTTTCAAGATTTGTTTTCATTGATTTGTTTCTATAAAAAAAACTGTTTATGAGCAACTTAGGCTTTTAAAAATTGTTTTCTGTTCTGGCCAGTACAATTAAGAAAACTGAAAAAATTATCGTAATGGAGAATCAATATCACAGGTCTAGTTTTCAGATTTTTATATATTGAAGGGACATTCGTGGTTTTGTTTTTACACTAGTTCATCCGACCGAAAGATGTGGTTACATCTCGTTTTGAAGCTGGTACGTACACGTGTACTGGTTATCAATCATAACTGCCAAATGTATGAAATAATAAAACGTACGTTTAAATTTATTATAGCAAAGAAACCCTTGCAATATATCATAAGTTAATCTTTAGTAACCATGTAAATATTTTACACTCGACCAATCAATGACCAGCTTGATGTTGTCTTTTATTGCACAGCATTACCAACAGATTATTTATTGCCGAGGTAATATAAATATAGTAGTTAGCTCAAGGTGATCCGATCGTAAAATTCGAACATGCACTCTTTCAGTCGGGAGTCTCTCAAGCAAACCACTCATATTATTTAAAAAATGTATTTTTTAAAACAAATAACGTGACTAGATGCTACACTTTATAATGCAACCTCTGTTTAATCTGATTAATTTTTGTTGAAGAATAAAGCGTAAAAAAGAAGAAGAAAAAAACAAGCAAACCTTAATGAGTGTATTCATTTTTAATAATTATTATAATTCTTTACATATATAGTCATCAATTAACTGGATAACAAGTAATGTATATTCAATTTCATAAACATGGTTGGTACACATGACTAGACACATTTTAATGACCAGTTACGAAGCTGTTTAAATCGTCAAGAATTTGCACAGAAAATAATCATCAGTTTGACAAATTATGTCTTGATTTATACGGTTTTGTGTTTATAGTAATACAAGAACTATATGAGTCCGTTCCTGGATCTGGTCAGTACTTTCCTCAGAAGAGTGGGCTGAGTAGAGTCATTGATACAACAAGAAGAAATAAAGCAGCCCCTGAAAAAATACAAATACAATTTGTATTAAAAAGTGAGAAACCAGAAACATATTCGTTGATACGTATATCAGTATAAATGGAGAAAACCAGATGATAACACCGAGAATGGATAGCTAGAATATAGCACGGATCATGAAAACTTGTCTGTGGCACTGAGCATCAAAATCTAGACTATGGCACCGAGCGTCAAGGTTTGACATAGTTCATGCCTTTCAGAACCCGTATTACCTATGAATAAGCCAAGCTCAGAACTCCAAAATCATACACGATTCTTGCAGTACATTATATACATTAGCACTCATGGAAAAGTATCAAGTTAAGTAAATAATGGGTGTTTTATAATTCTTTAATCAAATCAAAATTAGAAAACGTGCACATTTTCGCATGTCCAGTTTAAGTTTGAGTTTCGTTAAATTTGTATCTGCATGGAGCCAGACTATATCTTCATGGAGCCAGACAGCATCTGCATGGAAGCAGACTATATCTTCATGGAACTAGACAGCATCTGCATTGAACCAGACCGTATCTGCATAGGTTCTAGGCTGGTTGACCTATGCTAGGTAGAGCAGCAACAATGCTGTCGCTCGCAAAACAATCCCACCCAGCCCCCACTCCTTTAGATGAATATTCAAAGTAAATGAGCAAGACCGGCCTCCAACAATCGTCTCAATTCGAATAAGGGTTGAATTTGTCATTTTTATTTCAATATAAAGTTTTGTACAGCCACGTCCATTTGCAGTTATTTTGTAATCTAACTGCTGATAGCTAGTATGTTCTAAGATAGGGTTATTGTACAACTCTTCCCGTAGTATCCAATCAGAAATGTGTGATTATTTAAGCTGAGTGTTCTATTCTCACTCGCAAGCGGTTTCGTACCTAGCGAATGAAACACCTCCGTGAGCGTGACTTAATAGTCGATGTAACCCCTATTTCCATGAACATCAGTACAATAGTCGTAGTCAACTGAAGGGTTCTTAAACACGTAAATGGTACAAATAATGTTTCCCTCATCACATTGTGACCACACATCAAGAAACTCTAACTTTCTTCTTCAAATTTGTATGACTTATTTGTAACCCTTACCGAGCCGAATATTCGAACTTCACGTCATGCAATACAAAACATGACCCAAACAGCTGATACAAATAATTATTTTTAAAATTAATAAACACGCATACCTAAACAGATCCAGAGAATTCCCATGTTAAGTAATTATGGAGGTTCGATTTTACGAAACTAATCCATACTATCATAAAGATTCGTGAATACTGCACTTTGTGTCGTACGTTTCTTAAAAGTGGATAGTTAGATGAGTTGCGAAATATCATTCCAGTACAGATCCTTCATAATCAGACTACTAATCACTAAAATCTAACAAAGCTTTAAAAGGGAGACGTAATAAAGATGGTACATACCTTAGGTTTATTACAGGATTATACGTTGAGTTGTTTTATCAAACACGGTTCTGAACTATAAAAGTTCACAAAGTACCTTTTACAGTAAAATTATCAGTATTTTCTAACCTGTTCTCTCAGCTGAGGAAACTGTGTTCCCGTTTAGATCATACTTCTCGAGGACTTTTACAGACGTTTCCACCTGTTCGCTTCTTACGGAAGCAGCGCGTCGCTTTCGGCTTGAAGAGTTGGTCTGCTGGTAAAATAAAATAAAAATACACAATAACTTAAATGTCATATATGTCATATATGTCACATACATACATACATACATACATACATACATACATACACACGCATGTTAAAATGAGTACGGAAGGATTTATGAATAATGGACATATATAAGGATGGAGAGAAACCAAACACATGTATACGCGGAATGACGGATACTAAATACACTCAGACAAATGGATTGACGTACGACACAGACAGACAAATAGACGGACTGATATACAATATATATATTTATACCTGGTTTTGGCGACATGTATTATCAGGACAGACAAGAATGGTACACAGATATGTGACATCAGAGGATCCAACAAAATGGAAGGCGTACACGTTGATGGTGATTTCTCCTTGCTTTCCATCTTTTGCTTCATCTATGAGGTTATCGTCAACTGGCCTGTGTGTAAAAAGCAAATTTGCATTGAAGTTGCCAGTCAGTAAAATAATACATTTCATTACATTTTCACGGTGGAAATTATTATTGGTTTACAGTCATTTTTCTTTCTTTGTTTCTTTCTTTGTTTTTTTCTGTGTGTATGGTTTCCTTTTCTTTATGACCAATCAAGTTTTCTAGGCTGCAGAAGTCATTGGGATATTCGGATTTCTTTTTCAGTGGCAGTTATTCCGAACTTTGATAGAATAATTGTTGTATTGGTAAAGATGGTGTTTTAGTAACTGTTGATATTTTTGCCGTATAGCCCTACGATATGTTTCTGACGGCGAAATAACATCATCAGAGTTTGTGATGATGAGATTAGCAGTTCATTAAGACAGAGAAAAATATTGTTTTAGATAGATAGATAGATAGATAGATAGATAGACATACAGACAGACAGATAGATAGACATATATATATATATATATATATATATATATATATATATATATATATATATATATATATATATATATATATATATATATATATATATATATATATATAAGATAGACCAGGACCCTGATAAGAAGTTCTGTGATTATTTTTAAACTGTCGGCTTCACGTACTTGAAATCTTTGTAAAGCGTATGGTTTGAAAAGGCGGAACCAGCGGACGTTCCATTAAAGGCGATGCATTCTTGTAGATACATGTAGTATGCGCCTGAAAGACACAACACAGAAAATGTTTAATGATAAATGTCGGGACGCCACAACATGTTTTTTTCTTATGGAGTGATCCTAACATTTTGTGTATTTCTTTCATTTCACTGAGACTAACGAATCAAATACTATCAATTACATTGCCTTCTAATATTAAATGAGCCTAAAGGATTTGTCCGACAACAAAATGGAATTGGGTACGTTTGATATTCTTACGTTCTGTATGTCTGATTGAATGAAGGTCTTTCATAATTTTATACGAAACAATTGTTAATTTGAACATGGTTGAATGCCATCACCTATTCAGTCAATTATATCCACAAAACGATGTCAAACATATGAGCAATATTTCTATGAATGTTTTTCATCTCAAAAGACATTTCGAATATCCTAAAGTTTGCATGGATTGGGATCAATAGACGATGAATACACTTAGCTAAAATGTTAATTTTATTAGGATAATCTTTATATATGTACATAAATTTAATAAACTTAAGAATGTCATAAGAATCACTTATATGCACTAATTGGTCTGTAGCCAGTTAAAAATGGCAATTTTGCCTCACTTCCTAGAAAGAAAATACAATATGTCACTTTGAAAGACTTAAGTATAGCCACGTGAAGGAAGAAAATAGAAAATATCTATAATAATCAGCAAAGAAATAGATCAGTAGAGGTATAATGTTTTGTCTCATGGGTGCAGTTATGACACTCATTATGCTGGATAAGATTTAAATGCTATTTTAATGACAACAATTGCTGGAAAAGAATTTGTAAAAAGTTGGAATATTTAGATAAGAGTTACTATTCTAGATTAGATTAGAGTCAATTTTCTAAATTAGACTAGAGTCAAGGTTCTAGATTAGATTAAAGAAAATGTTCGAGATTAGATTAGAGTAAATATTCTAGAGTCAACGTTATAGATTAGACTAGATTCCATACCCTAGATTAGACTAGAGTCAATGTTCTAACTTAAACTAGAGTCAATGTTTTAGATTAAACTAGATTCCATTCCTAGATTAGATTAGAGTTAATGTTCTAACTTAAACTTGAGTCCATATTCTAGATTAGATTAGAGTCAATGTTCTAACTTAAACTAGAGTCAATGTTTTCGATTAGACTAGATTATATGCCCTAGATTAGACTTGAGTCAATGTTCTAACTTAAACTAGAGTCAGTGTTTTAGATTAGACTAGATTCCATTTCTAGGTTAGATTAGAGTCAATGTTCTAACTTAATCTAGGGTCAGTGTTCTAGATTTGGCTAGATTCCATGCCCTAGATTAGATTATAGTCAATGTTCTAACTTAAACTAGAGTCAATGTTCTAGATTAGAGTCAATGATCTAGATTAGAGTCAATGTTCTAGATTATAGTCAATGTTCTAGACTAGATCCAATGTTATAGATTAGAGTCAATGTTCTAGATTAGAGTCAATGTTCTAGACTAGAACCAATGTTCTAGACTAGAGCCAATGTTCTAGATTAGAGTCAATATTCTAGATTAGAGTCAATGTACTAGATTAGAGTCAATGTTCTAGACTAGAGTCAATGTTCTACATTAGAGTCAATGTTCTAGATTAGAGTCAATGTACTAGATTAGAGTCAATATACTAGACTAGAGCCAATGTTCTAGATTAGAGTCAATGTACTAGATTAGAATCAATGTTCTAGATAAGAATCAATGTACTAGATTAGAGTAAATGTACCAGATTAGAATCAATGTTCTAGATTACAGTCAATGTTCTAGATCAGAGTCAATGTTCTAGATTAGAGTAGATTCCATGATCCAAATTACTCCTGAGCATGACTTGCCATTCAGTCTACTGTATAATTAGCATGTAAGTATGTTACATTTCATTTCCAAGGCCTGTCTAGTATTTCATGCTTGTTTATAGAGAGTATTTAGGATTTATAAACTGCGTTATTTATTATGCGTATCGATATGATAGTGAATTTATTTTAAAAGTTACATATGTATTATTTTTTTCATTCATATTACTAGTTTTAGCATTCTGTTACTAAAACTTGTTTGGAAGAACACACACACGCACAAACACACACACACACATACATACATACATACATACATACTTACATACATACATACATACACAGAATGACAGAGAGACAGACATGAACAGACCTGGTCCTTTGATATGGAGTATTTCTACATCTCCGTCGACAAACGTCCCAATCTCCTTGTTCTTGTTGTTAGTCACAGTAAGCTGCAGATCCAAGTTGGGGGATTGAGGTTTTAGTGTAATAGCAGGTCGTGATGTTGGGCCACTGGCGTAAGAATTCAAGGTTTACAAAAGCAAAATTATCAGTGAGAAATGAATAAAGAGTATATAGTACATGTGGCAACATTTAAAACACGATTCGCTCATTGCAATGTAAATACAAGTTACCAAGTGAGCTCAGGTGTCTAACAAGAGTGTTGTGGAAATAGCAAGCACCCATAACCGAGTGAGCTAAGGAACCATGGTGATGTGGAAATTGCAATATCAGCACTGATAACCGAGTGAGCTAAGGAACCATGGTGATGTGGAAATTGCAATGTGAGCACACATAACTGAGTGAGCTAAGGTATATAAAGAAATGCTATGGAAATTGCAATATCAGCACTGATAACCGAGTGAGCTAAGGAACCATGGTGATGTGGAAATTGCAATATCAGCACTGATAACCGAGTGAGCTAAGGAACCATGGTGATGTGGAAATTGCAATATCAGCACTGATAACCGAGTGAGCTAAGGAACCATGGTGATGTGGAAATTGCAATATCAGCACTGATAACCAAGTGAGCTAAGGTATATAAAGAAATGCTATGGAAATTGCAATATCAGCACTGATAACCGAGTGAGCTAAGGAACCATGGTGATGTGGAAATTGCAATATCAGCACTGATAACCAAGTGAGCTAAGGTATATAAAGAAATGCTATGGAAATTGCAATATCAGCACTGATAACCGAGTGAGCTAAGGAACCATGGTGATGTGGAAATTGCAATATCAGCACTGATAACCAAGTGAGCTAAGGTATATAAAGAAATGCTATGGAAATTGCAATATCAGCACTGATAACCGAGTGAGCTAAGGAACCATGGTGATGTGGAAATTGCAATGTGAGCACACATAACTGAGTGAGCTAACATATCTAACTGAAGTGTTAAGCTCTGAGGTTACATAAAGCTGACCTATTAAAACAAATCCGATTTCAAATTTCTAATTCCAAGATTTGTAACCACGAAAAAAATAAACAAACGTTGACTCTCATACACTTATGTGGCCGCAGGTAAACTAGAGTGCAGGAGTATCGTACAGCAAATAAACTTAAGTAACATCTTGTATAATGATGATGAAGAAAAGAAACATTCCTAAATTTTCCCTCAGCGAGTATATATATATATATATATATATATATATATATATATATATATATATATATATATATATATATATATATATATATACTGATGCGTCTCTGTTGATGATTAAATTTGTGGACATGTTTTTTGTGACTTTGCAAAGATTTGCAAATCAAACAAAGTTGTGAACGAATGCTTTTGCAATAATGTGTATGGGGAAAGATCTAGGTAATCAAAATTGCATCCAATGTCCGAAAATAGGTGTAGAATATGACATTCTAACTCATTACACCGCAATGGGCCTTTAACTCATTACACCACGATGGGTTTATATCTGTAAAAAGGAGTCCTATTTTTAGTTTTATCTGGAACATACGTCAGACCCTTGCCCATTCCAGGAGAAAATTTAATCGTGCAGCAGACAAAGTCATGAGGAAATATAATCGCTAACTCTTGGTAAATACACAAGATAGTAAATTCTGTACCCGTATTAAAATATTGGTCACGTGGCCATTACAGGTGCAAACATCCGTAATCTTTGTTGAGGCTTATCTACGGCTATTGTAAAACTAAAATGCACTTAACATATTAGAAACTATACGATGAAGGCCCATTACAAGCAAAACATATGGTTGCAGAAGAAGTTAAATGACTGTTAAATGTTGATCCGTCGTCAAAAACCGTAACCAGGACCAAGTTGATAGGCGAGAGACTAGTGGTACGAGAATTCCCCAGACTTGAACATTGACATGCAATCAGGAAATCTCACAATTATTTGGAATGCTGCCTGTTGTAATATCATAAAAGTAGAAGCAAGGTCACATTGTTGCCATTTACGCCAGTTAGTTTAACAATACTAAATAACAGTTTGTAATTCAGCAAAAGCATTAAACGCAAGACTATGTATACAGAAACATGCTGCAGTGACCTTATCAAAAGCAGCAAATGCAAGACTATATACAGCTAAACATAGCAGTGACCTTATTAAAAGCAGTAAATGCAAGACTATGTACGTATAACAGAAACATAATGCAGTGACCGTAAAAGAGCCATGGCTATATAAGCATATATTATTTAAGGATGCTATATGATATAGCTATAGATGCTGAGGGCCTTTGATGCATATCCCAGAAAGCATGCTCAAAGCTGGGTCATGTGACTTTGTCGATAAAAATTTCTAAGTAGCAATTGTGACACAATTACTGTTAAATAAATCATAAATCTGTTCCACTAGTGGGGGTAATAATTTTGTTCCATTCTTAGAGGCATAGCCCTGTTGCTGGCCACAAACTCTAACTCTATACCTCGCTATGTTTGACGAAACCTGTAGGGTAACTGTTTTGATGGTTCCATTTTTAGGGAGGTAATCACACTCAAAGGTGAATTCTATGAAACTCTTTCCTCCAACAATATCTGGGTTATGTTGTGTTGTCAAACTTCCCCGTAGAGAATTCTTGAAAAAGGAGAAAATATGACAAAATGACATATTATGATTCCGAACATAAAATATTTGTAAGATAAGATTGGCTAGTGACTGAGAAAAAAAAGAGACATGATGATTTCAAAGTTTGGCTCAGATTTGAGGCATTTCGGTGAAAAACGTTCAATTTTGGAATGAAAAAAGACGCCAGTAAAACACCGTCAAGTAAAACGAAAACACATTAGATACATTTATAGATGATTCATTGTGAAAAAAAACAATGTATAAATAAGAAACTTTTGGAATAAAATCGTGTTTTTATTGATAACTATCCTACCTCAGAGATATTCTGTGTAGGTCGAAACATGTTTGCGAGAACAGCACAATATATATACTCACAGTGATATCCATTTTTTTTAAAAACGAAGCTCAATGTAAAACAAATTTCCAACATGACATATGACGGTTTTGTTTTTAGAAATTAACATAATAAATATGAGCTCAATCACATTTTCATAATGGTCGTTTTACTTCTCAAATGGCTATATTTTTCACTGTTAACGATCACTTGGTTGTGGCAAGTGAACCATGGGGCAGTTCAGACAGTCCATTGGTTGTGGCAAGTGAACCATGGGGCAGTTCAGACAGTCCATTGGTTGTGGCAAGTGAACCATGGGGCAGTTCAGACAGTCCATTGTGCATTAGCTAAGGAGATCCGGATGAATGCTAGTTTGTTTATCAATATGGATTGACGTTTTTGTTTAAAATAATAAAAGGAACACAGTTACGCAAACAAATAAAAAATATTATAATTCGTTATAAAGAACAACAATAGCTCATTATGATGGTTTCACAATGCATAAGTAATTAATAGGTATTCAAAGAAGCGATTTCAAAACATCGGCCACATAAATATTGTGTATATTCACTTATTCACACGAGTATATTATTTACTTTGATTTCTTGTTAGAAAAAAATAGCTGCAAATTTAGTATAAAAAAATAAAATAAATGTTAAACCGCGCTATACAAACAACTTTATACCCCATTGCAGCAATAAAAAACGACAATTTGTTTGACAACAAAACGATATTATCTATCCATACAAGACCTACTAACCTAATTACAAACAGCTTCAAGGGCATAATATCACACTTTGATGTTAGAAATATGCTTCTTGGATATAAAAACAAAATTCATGTAGTCGGAGTCTTTGTGCTGCCCGTCGCATCAGTTTACACACTGCGTTATGATATATATTGAGTTTGAACTCAAGTGAATGAGGATGTTAAAAAACTAGCAAACCAAGAGTATATTTTCTGTTAGCCAGGAGTTATATAAAGTTAGTTTCCATCTAAGCTAAGACACGTGCCAGTTATGAAAATTACGTTTGATTGACACTGGGTACGACCAAAGAGCAACAATTATGTTATTTGCTTTTAAAATCAATATATGAACATTTGTTCACCTTTATGCCATCATTATGATTTAGAAAACAATACAAGACAACAATAAAACATATTTACAATATACGTGGCATATGCGCAAATAGTAACACATTCCTATATACTATTTAGGTTATGTACAGCAATCATGTGAATTGGATAGGAACAAATTCTTATCAAGTAAAATTGCACGAGACACCGTCACTCTTACATTAAAGCAATCTTTTCCTCCGATAAGAAATCCACCATCGCTCTCTTTTTTCGTGGTACAGTTGGCATTTGAACGTAGTTTATCTGACGTGATATGGAGGCTTTTGTAGGACTTAACCAAGTCAGAGCCAACAAGCCTAATCGTCTCATTTGAGTAGCATTCTGAAAGAATTGACAGAGACATTTTCGGGATGATTATAGTTAATACCGTACTTAGTGTTTTAATTTCAAAGAAAAATGCTAATATTTGTTAAAAGTGAATTTCCTGCATAAAATGGTTGTCCATTAAAGAATTGAAATAGGATAAATCGTTTGCCTTTTTCAGACTTTTTATGCTAGATGTTTTGTAAAACAGGGTGACCTAAGTGCAGTACACTGGTTATTGTCTTTAAATAACAAACAATCCTAATTAGTTTCAGCATCATCCAAAATAATGATGCAGTATTAAACTGTAATTAATGTTGCAACCTTTCAGACTTTGGAGAAACGGAAGCTGACTAGAAAATATATTGTGAACTTTAAGTTTCTCGTATCAGTAACTGAAACTGACTAGAAAATACATTGTGAGCATGACGTTTCTCAAATCAGGAAACGGAAACTGATTAGAAAATATATTGAAAACATGACGTTTTTCATATCAGGGAAAGGAAACTAACTAGAAAATACATTGAGAAGATAAGTTTTCTCATGTCAGTAACGGCAACTGATTTGAAAATACAATACGTTTCTCATATTGGGAAACGGGAACTAAGAAATGGATTACTTATCCTGAGTGTAACATGCAAACAATGAGTTGTGATTATTTACCATATGTTAGGTTTGCTGTCAAATCTGTAGTTGATGTTGGTCCGGAATGTACAGTGATTTTGGGTTGCGTTGTAGTCGACTGCCGAGTGGTGTTAGTAGTTGCAGCAGTTGTCGGCTGAGTAGCTTTAGCAGTGTTTGTAGCTATAGCATTTGTCGACTGAATCGTCTGATTCGTCGTTTGTGTCGCTACCCCGCACACCATTATCACCACCAAAACCAACGAAAGAACGATTGTTTGTCGAAATGGATTCATCCTGAAAAAATTGTAACAGTTAAATCATATAATTAATACTTTCTGTATTAGTTTACCTTTTTCTTGTAATCTCACAAATTATGTTTCAACGCTAAGAAAATTTGTACTTTGGTGGTGTGCCTTGTATATATTACATAGTTAATGCAAATGCTTGATAAGCAAACGTAGTTAAACTATTAGACTACATCCTACATGCTTGAAAGAGTCTTTACACATTGAGAATATCGTTGAAACATTCTATTTGAAATTAAAGTACAAATATCAAGCCTTATTTTTGTCATGTCGAAAACATTTCTATTGTAACTAGTTCTTTAAAAAATAAACAATTAAAAGCAGTTCATAAACCACACAGAAAACAGAATCTGAATTTAACTGAAAGAGTTTACTTTCGACCCCAATTTAAGATTACGAGTTATAATATAGAAATGATTTTTGATCATGAAAATTGTAACCGATAACCGTGCTGATTGATGGATCGTTGGCGATCGAGATCATGATATATATAAATAATATCATGCTAATTAGTACATGTTCTATTAATTATTACACATCATGTTAATTAATACTACTTGTGGCTGATTAAAGTGTTTTTCCGCTGCTTTCAGAGGACAAATATTGTAAGAAAATTCATTACTGATATTTCCGACTTCATTCAAAAGAATTCAGTTATTAGTAACAACAACTGGTTTAGGTCTTTTCGCAGTGAATTTTTAAAAAATACAGGAGCTATTATTTACTATTGACATTTAATGAAATAAAGACATTTCAAATGACCAGCAGTTCATTTCTTGAGTTTTATAAAAATTTATATATAGTCTGCGGGAGTTTGGAATTGCATTTATCACACTGATGTATATGATTGGCACCCCTTAATGACAGGAAAAGGTAACATTTTTAAGTATTTTGTCACCATGTCGTAAATTATATAGGACATAATATATGACACTCAAAACTACGAAATATGAACAAAGATGCCGTCGCTTGTTTGTTGCTATATCTACTGGTACCTAACGACAAAAAATAAGTCACACGTTTTAAACCCTGCATGATGAACTTAAATACGTGAAAAACAACAAAAATGTATACGTGGACCTATGTTAAAAACTATTCTTTATTCCTATTAATAAAGTGCGTACCCATAGCAACAATATTATTACACACCAATAGTATTTCATTAAAATGTACTCAACATGATACAGGTCATTTTAGATGTAATAACCTATCACTAATGTGAGATTCTTTAATATTAATTACAAAGTGAATTATGCTTACAATAGAAAATTATACTTAATGACGCTTGTTGCACGCCTTTTAAGTCATTAGTATTAGTCATTTGGTATAAAAATAAAGTATGACTAGAAAAATAATAATAAAAATTAAAAAAAGGGAGAAAGTAAAACGTAACTGTTAGAAGAAGATGAAGAAGATGATGATGATGACGAAAAACAAAATTACCTTTGACAAATTACACATGTAACAATCTTGGAACGTGTGGTTTCTACCGCTACAACCTGATTAACTGGGTAGAGGATTTACCGATCATTACATAGCCTGTCGGGATACCGATATGACCCGCCCATTCTGGCCTTCCACTCCCCAAACACTTTTACCGTATGTCCACCGATGAGACAACGTTCTGCAACTTTAGCAAGAATGCATTTAGGAATTCTTTATAAATCTTAGATCGAAAAGTACACACTACGTGCTCTAGGTATTTGTTTTGCACTGATTAAAAACTAATGATACGTAGAAAGAAAAGATATACAATTAATATCGCATAAAAACAACTAACTCTCTTTGACATTACATTTAATAATGCAACATGAAACGATTGAATTAGACATTGCTTAAAGCTGGACATTTCATGATAACTTAATAGTTATTTAAGATATACATCCAACACAAATCTAAGAAAGCGTTATAAAGTACGTAGTAAGGTGGAATTTTTGTAATTAATGGGCCGTATCGCAAAGCAGCTAAATTTAATGGAACACAAAATGAGAACAGTTTTGTTTCTATCTACCAAGACGGGAAGGTGTACTTGGCAAATTAATCTTTATAACCATTTGAAATGTTATATTTTATTATTGTAAAATATGATAAATTCACTAAAAGACACTAGAATATTTAGTTTGCCAAAATGGTTGTAAATCAAGCAGACATCACGTTAGAGAGAGCACGAGAAAGAGGGTTTCGACATTTCTCATCAACATTTTATAAGACTATACGAATCTGTTGTAAGGTCAGAGTCAACTGGTCAGTACACCAGCATCAGTTCAATACAGCGTGACTTGTTCTTTCTAAGGGATTCAGTGTTGCAAAAACTAGTGAGGCATAGTTTACACTTTTTATTCGAAATACCAACACAATTACTCGAAACTGAAATTTAATTAATTAAACAAAAAATGAATGGCTATTATCATTTTAAATTTAGCAGTTTTGTGAGTTTTTGTTCAAGAATGGGTTTATTTAATTTTGAAGATCAATATCCATTTCTGATTGCAAAACATCCACTAGGCTAGATATATCAAAATGTCAAAGCATTGATCAGATCTTTCTTTGCAAATTTTTAATTTACTCAGAATGATTCCATTCAGCTTTTAGTACGCTAATTTTCCAATCCTTCTTTCTGTCTCTCTCTGCCTGTCTGTCTTTCTGTCTGTCACGCACACACATGCACTCTTGCAAACACTTACACACACGTTTCTGATAATGATTGTTGATGTTATTAGAAACCGACTAATGATTGCATTATGCCTAGATGAAGGTGCTCTCTCGATTCGCATTTCAGATGCCTTGGTTGATCATATTTCTTGCAATCCCTACATTCACAGTTTGAAAACCTTGTTTAAAAAATATTTAATTTCAGAAATGTTTGTCTTCATCACGAATTCAGGCAGTTATTGGTATGATGATAAGAGATATGAGCAGAAAAGTTCTATTTATGTGTGAACTGGGACAAATGAAAAATGGCCATTTTGTTATAATTTTGTTTTATTCACGATGCTTTACAAATCCGTGATAAGTTCTATTCATGTCGCAGGATACACACAGATCCATAGATATACCAACATTGTTTATTGGTAAAATAGTTCTTCAAATGTAGGGAAGATATACTGACATGGGAATGATAATATTTATTCGAGTCGCATCATGCATATTGATCTAAAGATATACCATAAATTCAATAACAACGTATGTTCATGTCGTATCATGCAATACTGATCTAATGATAATCCAGCATTGTAATGATAAGGTATGTTCATGTCCCCTCATACATATTGATCCAACGATATACCAACATTGTAATGTTAATGCTTATTAATGAAACAGATCTACAAACCTATCTAATACTGATTTTCACATTATAGTACCCATTAACTTGTTATGATCTGTAGCAATGACTATGTTCAGTGAATTGATCGAAATGGCCTAGTTTTGATATGCAATACACGATAACAGCATAATTTATTAGCTAGGTTAAGTAATCGCGAACGATAGGTCATATTGCCCTAGTTTGAGTTGTGCTTCGAAACATTTTAACAGGACAAAGCGACGATAACGAAGATGAAAGAAGACGAGGAGGAGTATACTTGAATATACTGACGGAAAAGAAGAAACGACGACTGTGATGTTGTTGAAATGCTACATGTCCACCAAATCAACTATGTTTGCTTCAAATTAGATTGCATAAATCGACCAGTAATAACTTTGTATACTTAGAAAGTGTAATTCGTTGATCTGTATGCCCAACCTTTCGATAAATACAGGGCAGAAATCACATCATACGTCGTGCCACATATCTTTGACTGGAGTGCAAAGAAAAGGAATAGGAGGAAAAGACATTAATGTTGCATTAATTATATCCCAAGTCCCCAAATTTCTGATAACGCAGAAGAAAACAACGGTTATCGTATTTGTTCTAAAGATAAATCTCTGGAAGAAAGTCACTATCTTATCACTTTTTTTTGATAATATTCATGTTTGGCATGCTTTATGTTATTATTTCACAAATATATTGTATTTACATTGCTTACCGTAATCAAAGGTAAATAAAGCACACCCTGTGTCATTGTCCAGAAACGTCAGGGGATAGGTCTAGCAGCTTTCCAGCAATCGGTCATAGTCACGTGTTAATAAAGATATCAAACAAGGTTTAGTCTTCAATACGTTTGCCAATGACAGCAACGAAAAAACATACATTTTATCTGAATTTTGCATATATTTTAAACGAAATATTGCTACAGTGTACAATACGTATATCTGTAACCACAACAGAAGTATTCGTTAACCTAAGGTATAAAGCCATAGGTATATCAGCCAAACAGACATATCACCGTAACTTCTATTATGTATGTATCTGTTTGTGTTATTATTTATCCGGGACGCTCTAATAATTGATTTTAAAAATAAACAAGATTGCGGTGTTCTTTAAGGGAAATCCATTAAAGTGAACACAATGCATAAGCTTTGACTGTCGAATCGGACCGGTGTGATTTTGTAATACAACATAGGCTTTGACTGTCGAATCGGACGGGTGTCATTTGTAATACAACATAGGATTTGACTGTCGAATCAGACGGATGTCATTTTGTAATACAACATAGGCTTTGACTGTCGATTCGAACGGGTGTCATTTTGTGTAATAAGTTTTGACTGTCGAATCGGACTGGTGTGACTTTAATTCACAGCACAGGTTTTGAATGACAAATTGGACAGGTGTGATTTTGTAGTATAACACTCCTTTCATATCGCCCTTTTCGGAATTAGAAAGCTTAGACATAATAAGCATCACGTGGTCCGTCCACGCTGGCATAGACTCAAAGTTTCTATGTAAGTCTGTATTGAAGTTGTTGTACCGCTGAGTAAATTGATGCTCTTTACACGTGCACCATTATATACAATTGTGAAAACAAATCTCACGCATAAAAGTAGAGCAAAGAAATGCAGATTATATATATATATATATATATATATATATATATATATAATTTACCCCAACAATTATGTAGGTCACCAAGTCACAAAACCGACCAGGATATCGACAGCAGGGCCGAATGAAAGCTTTGTTGGCTCACTTATGATGGCGGGGGGGGGGGGGGCAGTTTATAAATGTAAAAATACGCACTGAATTCAGTCCTTAAACTGTCTTTTATATGAATGAAATTATTGTCGCTATAATCCGGCCCTAATTGAAAGAAAGAGCTGGCCTAGTATATGTATCTATTATGAAATTAACAGTAAGTGCTGGCGTCGTACTTTTTAAATATTTTCAACTTCATGCTTTTAGCAAATAAAAATTTTGGTGTTGGGCCCTTTCCAACAAGAAGAAGAAATGGAGATGGGCTTTTTCAAAACAACCAGAATAAATGGGGCAGGGCTTTTTCAAACAACTAGAAGAAACGCCCAACCGACATGTTCGAATCTAGATGCTTATCAAACACGTCCACGTTCATTTTTTAGTTAAGTACAGATTGTAAGAATGTACTCCAGTTCACTTGCAAGTCTGACCCCGTAATTGGTAAAAATGACTAATGAGACAGGATACTGGTTGATCGTATTTACGTGCATCATTCCTGTCCTTTTGACGGTGAAAATAACTCTACGACATATAAATTCTCCATGGTATTCTTAAAAAAAAAATCCAAGTTTCGATGTGTCTTTGCTAGTAAATTCTGTCCAAACTTTCCTTCCATTTTCCTGCAGAGTCCATCTGATTTCACCCTTTGGAATAGTGTCAAGCCCCTCCTGCACGGTGTGACCTAAATGTTGTACTGGTTTAATTATGTGTCTCATCTCCACAGGGTGAGTGAGGTTTTAGTAGAAACACACTTAAGTATGTCTCATCTCCACAGGGTGAGTGAGGTTAAGGTTAAAGTAGAAACACGCTTTATTTTGTGTCCTATCTCCTCAAAAGTAGTAACAGTTACTTTTTAACATTGCAAGAAAAGAGTTCGATCTTCTGCGACATGATTCAAGCTTTATTTACGTAGAAAGTGAGATCACTAAATCTTCAGTGACATGTTTCAAGCATTCATGAAGGTTAAAGGACAGACTTCAATCTTCAGTGACATGTTTCAAGCATTCATGAAGGTTAAAGGACAGACTTCAATCTTCAGTGACATGTTTCAAGCATTCATGAAGGTTAAAGGACAGACTTCAATCTTCAGTGACATGTTTCAAGCATTCATGAAGGTTAAAGGACAGACTTCAATCTTCAGTGACATGGTTTAAGTGTTCAGGTAAGTTCAAGGACAGATGTTTCTAATGAAACCCTGATTTTTTCCAAAAATATTCGATTAATCAAACTCATTGAATTTCACAGGAAAATGTTTGGTCTTCAGATGATAGGATAAAAATTGATAAATAGAAATAAATGCAACACAATCCAATGTTGTGCTGTCTTGTTATGTATTTTTAATTGGTATTGTTTGTTGGCTTCCTCTCCATGACTATATGTTATACACATTTGTCTTTTATAATTGACCTTGTCCAAAATCAAGCTCACTGTGTACCTGACTAGGGGTATTGATTTTGTAAACAACATAACACATAGCTAATATTTCCCTGTGAGTATTAAATAATATGATTATTATCAATGGAGATTAAATATTAGGATTATTATCAATGGAGGTTGTTGTTGTTGTTGTAGGGTTTAACGCCATTTTTCAGCACACGATAGGCTATACATGGCGGTCAGTATTAATGGTGGAGGGAAAACCCCTGAAAGAACCACCGACCCACGAGAAGCTACTGGCAAGCTTTCTCACATACCTACATTGATCAATGGAGGTAAACATGTTTATCTTAATCTGAGTCTAGGACATTTGATATTCACCCATGGAAAACCCGGTCTAACTGATGTTTGCCATGCTCTTTATTATACTTTTAGCAATACACATTGTCTTGTTGACAGCTTAGAATGGTCTAGAAATTAACTTGTGACCCTTATCCTGACTCTATGTTTGTATCTCAGATTTCTATATAATGTTGTTTACTTAAGAAATTGCTCCTTCTTTCCTTAACATACTGAAGCAGAATCAGTTTTACTAACATTGTGTTCAGATTTTATTTTTCACTGGAAATACAAAGTGCTCATGAATAATATTCTTGGACAGAAATATTAATTGGGAATTGTAATGAATTCAGACAACAACATTTTTGGGATTATATTATTGTGATACATCAAAAGACCGTTATCACTTCGCCACCATCCAGGATATTGGTACATTACCACGTTCGAGACTGCAGGCACATCATTGCATTCAATATTGGAAATTATTTGGAATACCTCAGGAATTCATTTGGAACTTTATATATTTGGACTTGCGATAAAACTTTGAGGACTTTTTGGGGATTTAATTCACAATATTGTAAGCTCTTTTTAAATCTTCACTTTTTATGCTAGAGAAATAACTTATTTTTCTATATTGTCACTCATTTCTGTTAGTTATTTTAAGACCATAGGGTCATAGAAGTCTGTGTACTGTCATTATGTGTCTTAGTTAATTTTTTGTTTGACCCGTGTTAATGGCTTCACATTTTACATATATCCTTGCATGGATTACATTTTTTTCTCCGTCTGATCTGTGTAAATGGACTTACATTTTTATCTGACTTGTGTAAATGGCTTCTCATTTTACATATATCATTGCGTAAATCGCAAATATTGCTTGACCTCTGTAAATCTATTCATATTTTACATATATCAATGCATAAATTCCATTTTTGGCATGACCTGAATAAATGGCTTCATATTTTACATATATCTATGTATAAGACACTTTTTTGTGTGTGTGACCTGTTTAAATGACTTCACATTTTACATATATCACTGTATAAATAAAAAAAAAACTTTTTAGAGCGGGGGGGGGGGGCGGCATTGCAATTCATGTACTGTATAACTTTAAATATCTTACAATTTTAAACACCGCTCCAATGTCCTAGTGGTTAGAGCGTCCGCCTCGGATGCGGAACGTCGTAGGTTTGATCCCCGGCTGTCATACCAAGACATACAAAAATGGTACTAACAGCTGCCTCGCTTGGCGCTCAGCATTAAGAGGTTAGTGTTAGGACTGGTTGGCCTGGTGTCAGGATAATGTGACTGGGTGGGACATCATGCTACATGTCTGGGGTATGATGCCCAAGTGCTAGACATCACTATAAACTGGCACACAGCAGACTTTTGGCG
This sequence comes from Sinohyriopsis cumingii, assembly GCA_028554795.2. Lineage (NCBI taxonomy): Eukaryota > Metazoa > Mollusca > Bivalvia > Unionida > Unionidae > Sinohyriopsis > Sinohyriopsis cumingii. Next base: position 121,993,706 of record CM068830.1, on the reverse strand, counting down.
ATATGACCACACACACACACACACTTTTAAACTTTATTTCAGTTTTCATTTATTTTATTAGAACCGATTTTACTACACTTATCTGTACCACGTTTGGTTACTCTGTCCTTTTGTGTAGTATGACACTACATAGACAACAAACAAGAACAGACAATCTCAGATTACTGAGTGCATTTCTGTTCACTTTATTTTATTTTGTTTAGCATCGTTCTATACAAATTGTTTGATAATTTCGTCAGTGTTGCAAATGTGTTTTATATAGATGTTAAGAAGATCTCTCGGACTATCAGCAATACCGTCATTGGCAGCAATGATGTCACATTACTTATTTATAAAAAATACTTTGAAATTATAATGTAACAACCTGAACAATATCCATGACGATTATGCACACACATTTGACGGCATGAATTATAAATATATTAATCACTTTCTGCTCAATTAACAATGAATTAACAAGTTGTCATTTATTAGGTAAAAATGTCATTTTGAAAATTAAATCCGGATGATTTCACACTTCATCAAAACAAGTCTACGTGGAATATAAATGCAACTCTGGGGCATGACAATTTTACCAAATTTGAAGAGACATGCTTCTGTATTTCATATCAATAAATATACTTTTGTCGGTGATGTTTGATTGATTAACTGAGAGAGAGAGAGAGAGAGAGAGAGAGAGAGAAGGTATAAGTAGTTTCATAGCAAACACGTGTGATGCCGAAAACATTTGTTCTGTCGCAAAAAGAGCATGTATCATTGTGACAATGTCTCTCTCTCTCTCTCTCTCTCTCTCTGAAAGAAAGAAAAGTAAAAAAAAATTATATAATCTTTCGTGGTGGAGATGTTTATTTGCCGTAAGCAATGCAATATAGTTCAGTGTGTCCAATTCGGGCTTTCCTCTTTCAGAGTGCCCAATTTCGCCATTCCTCGTAAACAGTCCCTAGAAGAATCCATGAAATCGAACGAGGTGGGTTAATAATTCGTACATTCTGTTTTACAAATTCTTCATTTTTACTTCAACATCGCGTCATCTAATTAAAACACGAGTATGGAAAGTACAGTATGCGTTATGGGGAGCTAGAGTCATAACGATTATTCCATAAATTTATCTAAAAACTAGAAGACCTTTTCAGATTCAATGGGCGTCCTGCTTTAATTATTTGTTATCAGGAAAATACAAATAAAACTGGCCAGGTTTGGAAGTCTTTCTATCAAAATGGTCATCAATTGAACAGCAACGGATTTGCAAGGTACACAGAAAGTGTTTCATATTTGATAAGATTTTTTAAATGAAATGGTAAGGTAACTTGTATATTGCAGGTGACACCGTTATCAGGCGTCAGCACATACAATAGAATAATGTCACAAGTTCGGCCTATCTAACCCAATATGGGAATTAACAGTGTTGTCATTTGTTTGGCGTATTTAACCTAATATGGGAATTAACAGTGATATCATTAGTTTGGCGTATTTAACCCAATATGGGAATTAACAGTGATGTCATTAGTTTGGCGTATTTAACCCAATATGGGAATTAACAGTGATGTCATTAGTTTGGCGTATTTAACCCAATATGGGAATTAACGGTGATGTCATTAGTTTTTGGCGTATTTAACCCAATATGGGAATTAACAGTAATGTCATTAGTTTGGCGTATTTAACCCAATATGGGAATTAACAGTGATGTCATTAGTTTGGCGTATTTAACCCAATATGGGAATTAACAGTGATGTCATTAGTTTGGCGTATTTAACCCAATATGGGAATTAACAGTGATGTCATTAGTTTGGCGTATTTAACCCAATATGGGAATTAACAGTGATGTCATTAGTTTGGCATATTTAACCCAATATGGGAATTAACAGTGATGTCATTAGTTTGGCGTATTTAACCCAATATGGGAATTAACAGTGATGTCATTAGTTTGGCGTATTTAACCCAATATGGGAATTAACAGTGATGTCATTAGTATTTTCGCGTATTTAACCCAATATGGGAATTAACAGTGATGTCATTAGTTTGGCGTATTTACTCCCAATATGGGAATTAACAGTGATGTCATTAGTTTGGCGTATTTAACCCAATATGGGAACTAACAGTGATGTCATTAGTTTGGCGTATTTAACTCAATATGGAACCTTATAACCGAGTAATGGTACTAGTTTTGCATATTTGACCAAATGCGAGAACTAATGAATCTATCATACAAATGCAAATACAAGGAAGTATATTTTCTGAATGACTTTAAATAGTACAAAATTTCTAAGTTTGAGACTTCTAAACTTTTTTAAAGTTTTAAATTACCGTATCCATAGGTAGAACACATAGCAAGTATTATATTGTGTATTATTGCTATATTGTACGAAGGGTATTTGAACAATCTGAATCGACTGTTTCAATAATTATGTTTCTTTAAACCTGTCAGTACATATATTGCCGTTAGATAAAGAAGTTCTATAACACGATCTCCAACTGCACGTGCAGCACACCAGACACTCCACACATGCAAATATATATATGTGACATAATATAGGTAAATAACAGTGACGTGAAAATGTCTGTCAAAAATAACAATTCGGCTGCTCTGCAAAATGTACTGTAAAATACGCACGTTCTCACTTGGATCAAGTTTACGGATGTAGACTGACTTGGATAAAGTTTACGGATGAAGCTGACTTGGATAAAGTTTACGGATGTAGACTGACTTGGATAAAGTTTACGGATGAAGTCTGACTTGATAAAGTTTACGGACGAAGGCTGATGTGATAAAGTTTACGGATGAAGGCTGGCTTGGATAAAGTTTACGGATGAAAGCTGACTTGGCTAAAGTTTACGGATGTAGACTGACTTGATAAAGTTTACGGATGAAGGCTGACTTGATAAAGTTTACGGATGAAGTCTGTCTTGATAAAGTTTACGGATGAAGGCGGACTTGGATAAAGTTTACTTATGTAGACTGACTTGGATAAAGTTTACTGATGAAGTCTGACTTGATAAAGTTTACGGATGAAGTCTGACTTGATAAAGTTTACGGATGAAGGCTGGCTTGGATAAAGTTTACGGATGAAAGCTGACTTGGATAAAGTTTACGGATGTAGACTGACTTGGATAAAGTTTACGGATGAAGTCTGACTTGAAAAAGTTTACGGATAAAAGCTTACTTGGATAAAGTTTACGGATGAAGGCTGGCTTGGATAAAGTTTACGGATGAAAGCTGACTTGGATAAAGTTTACTTATGTAGACTGACTTGGATAAAGTTTACGGATGAAGGCTGACTTGGATAAAGTTTACGGATGTACACTGACTTGGATAAAGTTTACGGATGAAGGCTGGCTTAGATAAAGTTTACGGATGTAGACTGACTTGGATAAAGTTTATGGATGAAGGCTGACTTGGATAAAGTTTACGGATGAAGGCTGACTTGGATAAAGTTTACGAATGAAGGCTGGCTTAGATAAAGTTTACTTATGTAGACTGACTTGGATAAAGTTTACGGATGAAGGCTGACTTGGATAAAGTTTACGGATGAAGGCTGACTTGGATAAAGTTTACGGATGAAGGCTGGCTTAGATAAAGTTTACAGATGTAGACTGACTTGGATAAAGTTTACGGATGAAGGCTGACTTGGATAAATTTTACGGATGAAAGCTGACTTGGATAAAGTTTATGGATGAAGGCTGACTTTGATAAAGTTTACGGATGTAATTCCTTGTTATATGTTACATATTTCGTTGTGTTAAAGATTGTTTTGAATCCATTAAAACACTGTTGTCTTAGATTGGTGAGCGAAGAAGTGCTTGCTGCGAAAGCAGGCAATTGACGATACACAGTGGGATATATTTCTATAATTAAGGACATTGATTTGACAAGGGCTTTAATACACTGAAGAATAATTCAAAGCACAAAATGGTTTGCGGACGGCTGATCAGAAACAGACTATGGTTGAAATCGCCAAAGTAGCTACTCATTAACTCAAACAGGGGTGACCAGGAACGTTTGAATGAGATTGTCATCGGTGATGAAAAATTAATTTACCTTTCTGAGTTGGAGTCAAGAGAAAATAATATTACATTTGGCTCCGAGAAGAGTCCACATAATCTCTAGACGTGGACAGACTGTCCAGAGAGCTTTTCACACATTCAATTCCGATGTTTTCCTGGTGTCTGCTAGTGTCACTGGACGTTTATATGCAGCCAAAGTGTTACCAAAAGGTGTGCATATAACTGGGATATTTTACACGCAGCTGCAAATTATTTGCTAATTTTATTGTGTCAAAGTATTTTCCCAATCACAGAAATAGAGTAGCAAGTATTAAAATGAAGCACCTGATTATAGATTGTGCTATTTTACCTTTTTTGTTGGAGAAAAATTCAGCGTGTAAATAGTCTTTTATATGATATTTGCCATATTTTATTCTTGTAAATAGCTGGAATATATATATATATATATATATATATATATATATATATATATATATATATATATATATATATATATATATATATATATATATATATATATATATATATTCATTCCTCCATGTACAAATATATTTTCATATACAGATATGTACTCAAATATACTTGATGAGCGTATGTGAATAGTTAGATCAACATATATCATGTACCACCGCAATGATTGGAATTAAGATTTCTGAAATGCACCTTTATCCCGATGAAAAATTTGTGTCCGTATAAAATTTAACTAAATAAAAACCGATGATTAAATGCCTAAACACCAAGACCAAATTCATGATATTCGTCATCCCGGCTAGTTTTGATAACTAAGACTCCTACATATGCGTTCTTCATCTAACTTTTTGTTCTCTCTCTCTTTTATATACGCGTACACATACATGGAGAAATGAAGACATGATGTTTGGTATGACCTTTAATGTGAAAAATGTGATGCCCAAATATTATTTACAAAATATTCCATTTCGTCACCACGTCGGCATACCTGTTACGTGTCAAACATACTATTAAACACTCATAAATATAGTTCTATTTATAATATTCAAAATTAATTTGTGATATATACAATTGATTTGCAAAATAAAAAAAATTAAAATAATTTTATTAGGAAAAACGAAATCATGTTGATAGCATTTAATTCGTAACAAGATTACTCGGACCTCTCCGGATCTCTCTTGCTGACGGAAACTACCGAAGTACAGGTGCAATGAGAAAGTACTGTGGTACGTACCATTGAAAAAAATATACCTCGGTAAACCGGTATACTAGCAATACCGAGCACCTCTAGAAATCACCTTTCGTTTATCCCCCTTAATTGATCATTGTACTATACCAGAATAGTACTATATATAAAGATATTAACAGAGGACAGACATTTCACACCCCTTCCCAAAGCTATCTGGAAGGTCTTATTTCATGTGATGTGAGGAAAGAGTACGTTAACTTGACTGTAACTTTTATTTTTATCAAAGAAAGTTTCTAAATGAAAAGTCAAGGATTTATAAAGTAAATAGAAAAGCGCTTTAATGACAACATCTAGAATGAGTTAAGCGACATGTTTATCGCAGATAAGATTGTATTTGACCTGAATAAACATAGCAAATTAAGTAAAGCACACGTTCTCGGTGCAGGTAAAAATGAAACCATCTGAACACTGACAGCATTGGTCAGTCAATAAGTACACACTCGTCATTTCATACGTCCTCAATTATTCTTAGCTGTTAATTAAATTAGACGGTGAAAATGAACAACATTCTAAGTACAGATGTTGCTTATTCTAATGTAAGATTAGTTTCGTGTGTCAATTATTCCTTAGATTAAGGTTTGTGTTTGTGTGCGTGGGGGTGGGTAGCTGGAATTGGAATGTGTTTGAATAAAGTTAGCTTTGACTCTTTATTTCCTGGGACACAAGGGCACGCAAACGGCCTTTTCATTTTTCAACAACCAGCATTCACCAAATTATTTCCTAAGCCAAAACCACATTGCCACAGACAGTTTTTTTTTTTCATTTTCACAAATCAACAACATTCTACCTATGAGTCAGAAATTCTTCAAACGCAAAAAATGCACTTTTATAAACTGTTTGATTCCTGGTTCAGAGACAAAATACCGTATTGTCATCTTTTAAAAAAATAACAACTACCCCATCCCACGCCCTCTCCCACGCCAAGTAATTGCTTTATGTTATTTTTCATTCTCAGTATCGTATTTTGAGCTTTGCGTGTTTAGCAATTGGTATCGCATTATCCCGTCCCTACCGCGGGCAGATAAAAAAAAATCTGTAGTTAATCATTGTCATCCAGCGTTAATTTACAATTATCAGCACTGGACACTCAATTCTCAAATATTGGCGGCATTACGAGTCCAGTACTTGAGTAGATGCAATCAATATACCCACTGAAAGTGATCAACCTCCAACGCAGGAATCCTGTCCACCAACAATTCCAAAGAATAAATTTTAAAATCTAATCTTTATACCATGATACAGTACATAAACCCAACAACAGTTCATCAACAAAAAGCAATTAACACAAAATTTTAAAACTCATTAAGTGCGTTGCCCAAGAACGCACCGGTACATTTTAGGATCTCAGTTATTATAATCCGTTAACTACATTACAGAAATATTAAACACTCAATTAGAAAGAATAACTGACAATTACCAGCACTTGCCAGATAAACTCCGAAAAGTGATCGCTAGAAGCTAAGAGGCAGACACTGAAACATAAATCCATGCAGATACTCCGTAAGAGATGATCATTGAATCAGGAATGCAGTTAATCAATTAAGTATCAAATTAAGTATACAAAGTAACTAAGATCAATGGGGGGGGGGGGGGGGTTGGGCAAACGGAAGCATAATAAGTAAAATCAACAGAGGAAAGTTAGGAATAGTAAAAGCAACTAAGAAACTAGAAAGTATGAATTGTAACTAGGATCAATAGAAGGAAACATAAATAGCAGTTTAGATAACTACATGGAAACTAGAAAGTATGAATTGTAACTAAGACCAATAAGGGAAATAAGGAAGTATAAAACAGCAACTAAGAAAAATAGATGGAAACAATAATTAACCATGAGAGAGTTTAAGCTAATGAAAATTAAATATCAAATTGACTAAATAAAATTTTCTAGATTAATCAAATGGTATAAACATATTAAATATACATGTAATTTTCAATAATTTATCTATTGATTTCTATTATTAATTCGGAGTATAGTGTAACATAGATATTTAAAATGTGCCCTATTTATGTCACGATGGCAAATACAATACATCATTCGAAAATTTTGCTTTGTCTGTCGTTGACTTTAATACGCTGGTCTCAAATGTTAAATTTGCATCGAAAGTTTAAGTGTTAATTTTAAAATTTGATTTTTGTTGTTGCTTGCTTTTCAAGTCATTATGGATAAGTGTAGCAAAGGTTAAAATGTCACGCAGCTGTAATATGAAGGCAGACGTAACATGAAGACAGCTGTAATATGAAGACAGCTGTAATATGAAATCAGCTAAGAAAGAATTTGAATTGTAATAAATTTTGTAATAAATTTGGAGTATTCGCATTTCGTTATAGCGCCCCATTTTAAGGAATTCTTAGATTTTTGTGATTATTTGTCTGATTGTTGGAATTCGGTGCAATATAAATATTTGTTTGCCCGGAATAATTAGCCAATTATTAGGAGCAAACATCACGGAGTAAAGTGTTAGTGAGTTTTCATGATGCCGTAGTTCACTAGTAGCGAATTCAGGTTCAAGACTGTAATGAAAACTCAATCAGATCAAAATTGTAATAGCAACTACTCAGAACATGACTAACAAAAAATCATCAGATCAGGACTGTAAAAAAACTCACTCAGATCAGGACTGTAATAAAAAATACTCAGATCAAGACGGTAATAAAAAAACTACTCAAATCAAGACTGCAATAAAATACTCAAATCAAAACTAATAAAAAAATTCTCAGATCAAGACTGCAATAAAAAAAATACTCAAATCAAAATTAATTTAAAAAAACTACTCAGATCAAGACTGTAATTAGCAAAACCTACTCAGTTCAAAAAGTATAAATATTTCTAAATAATGATGAAAAATAAATTTCGTTTAAGTGAGTAATTTATGGTCAAAAGACTTGAAAAGAGGGAAAAAACTTTCAGTAAAAGGAAACACCAGATTCATATATAGATATTTATTAAGCAATCAGTCACTAGAAGAACTAAAGATTTTAAACGATGATTCATTCGCAGAAATAAAGAGAAAATTAAGATCATTTATATTGTACCTAGAGTTCAATACTTTTTATGACACCTAATGACTGGCCCAAAATTTAAAAAGGAAAACAAAACCAAACAACAACAAAAAAGAAAAATACCCTTGTAATCGAAGACTGTAGGACTTGGAGAGACGATTGTATTTTTTGTAGTATTTTAGGAGTAGATTTAGAATTGCAAACATCTGTTTTATGTGGTCTTAAAAGTTAGCTGACTGACAAAGACTAAACGAAAGCGGGGTTTGTGACAGAATTATATTTTTGCAGTATCATCCATACGTAACGTCAACCGAAGATCGTTAACTTGGTTAGAGTGATTACTTTAGCTTTTGCATATTGAAAGTTTGCATAATTGTCTACCTAAACAAAGTAGCCATTTATTTGATCTATCAATACGATCTAATACGCCTCTACGAGAAATATTCTTGTTTTATGTCGCCTTGTACATAAATGTTGGGCAAATAATGACAACAAAATAAAAAGAGTTCGATATTGTATTTTAAATAAATCTAGTAAAATCTTTATCTTTACACAATTTGTAACACAGCTTATAATCATGTTATCGAGTTCCACATTTTGTAACACAGCTTATAATCATGTTATAGGGTGCAAGCCCGGACCTAGGACAAGGCGAACGAGGCAACCACCTTGGGCCCCACGCTTTGAGGAAATCAACTTCGCAATGCAATTTGTTTGCTTGGGGCCCCGTGTTCATCTCTTGCTGCCTTGGGCCCCGCACATCCTCTGGCCGGGCCTGACAGGGTGTCACAGTTTGTAATACAGCTTATAATCATGTAATAGGGTTTAAAAAATGTTGTAACACCGCTTATAACCATATTATAGAGTTCCACAATTTGTAAAACCGCTTAAAATCATATTATAGAGTTCCACTATTTGTGACACTGCTTATAATAATGTTACTGAGTTCCACAGTTTGTAACATCGCCCATACTCATATTATACAGTTCCAAAAATTGTAACACCACGTATCATCATCTTATGGGGCTTCATAATTTGTAACACTGCTTATAATCAGGTTATAGATATCCAAACTTTAATTTTGTAATTATGTTATGGAGTTCTTTGAAAGACAGTTTTTTTTGTTAAATAAAATCTATATGGGAGTATCACAAATGTGTTGCTTTTCTATCTGCCGCACAGGATACATCAGACTTGGTACTAGCCTTGATGCAATTACGAATTTTCATTCTATAATAATTATATATATATATATATATATATATATATATATATATATATATATATATATATATATATATATATATATATATACCCACATATATATATATAGATACATATGTACATATACATATATATACACGTGTGTATATATATATATATATATATATATATATATATATATATATATATATATATATATATATATATATATATACACACACACACATATATATACATTGTGCGTGTGTGTTGAATGGTTTGTTTGAGATATATCTAAGTCATACACATACATTTTCGTATGTATCTAACAGTAAACAAATGTGCACACCGTATTTGATTTAAACAAATTCAGCAACCAGCTTAAATACATCCATCCTCAGGCTGAGATTGCTTCCCTTTTATTTTATTTCCCTCTAAATTGTCCCGTACTCCATACACATCTATAGTCTTTCATGTTAAATTCTGTAAAAGTATCCCTTTTCATTCCATCTACAGCATAATTACTTATTTCATATGGGCTAACTTGTTTGTTGTCGTCTCATTAAATGTCTCAGTAGATTAATTTGTTACTGATAATCTGCATGTTATTTTTATTTTTCCTCTGGTTTTTAGTACCACATATAATGCAACGTTCTTGCTAAACTGTACTCTGATTATTAAATCTAGTACACTGTCCAAACTTCGCATCTGAAACCAATCATCATCCATTTATTTAAACTGTGATTGTTTTAAAACAGTATTGACTTTATCCGACTGTCTTGAATACAGTCGATTATCATTTGTGCTTATTATGTAGAACCAAACACAGCAATGGTCCCTATAATTGGTACTAGCACTACTATTGCTGGTCCACAGCGATGGTCCCTATAGATGGTACTAGCAAATTAGCAATACTACCCAAATCAATACTATAAATCGTGGTTGAAAATTTAAATATACATTTACTCATACATTAATAAGAACACAAAACAGAACATATTAATTCAGTTGACAAGAAATATGTTTTACAAGTGGTGAAACAAAGTTTAAAGTGAAAGACACTCAATAACTTGTTCTCTATTCTTACTTTCATCTACTTTTTTGTGGTTTATCTTTTTTAATGTATATACATAAAACGTTATTAAACGTATATTAAAAGACTGATCAGCAGGCAATGTTATGATGCATTAAAGAATAGTTTTTCTATCTGAAAGTAGATGTGGGACCTATCTGTGTTGATTTTACTAATTATGGTAATGCTACTATCAGTTTGACAGTAAGAAGATATTCTACACCCTAACGTTGCTATCCATGCCACCCAGTTTATTTGATTTTGCCAGAATGTTATATCACACGGTGCTCTATCTCCGGTCATTTTGTCATCATTGACAAAGATTACAGTGTAATAGTCTGGAATGTTTAATGGTTTGTACATAAAGACTTGTTTTCTGTGTAGTAATTTTTCATCTTGTTATATATGTTTTAAATTTCTTTATTAACTGGAGCACTACTGTGTTGATGGAAAATTTCACTGGTTGTTATGCTTTTCGTTACCAGTAGGTTACTGCGATTAATGCATGATATTTGGTTATTGGCTTTACCAGTATGGACAATGTTTAATTGATGATATTTGGTTATTGGCTTTACCAGTATGGACAATGTTTAATTGACGATATTTGGTTATTGGCTTTACCAGTATGGACAATGTTTAATTGATGATATTACTTTACTGTGGATGATAAAGATTACATGTAGATGTTCGGTTATTGGCTTTTTCAGTAGGGACAATGATTAATTGCTTATATACAGTTATTGGCCTTATCAGTAGTGAGGGGAAATTATAATAATAGAGTTTGTGCTAATTTGTGGCTTCTTAAGGACTGCGGCACCTGGCGTTAAAAATTGCGAATCTCAAAATATAATGTTGAAAATAAACATAAAATAATTCTTTGCTTGGTGTTTGATTGACTATTTCTGAAAATGACAATAATGTAAATTGTAGCTACGCCAGGAATAATACATTTTTAAAGTGGATGCTAAGGGTCTTTATTTTGAAAGCTAAGTTTTATCTTTGGAGGATGGGTTAGGGGTGGGAGAGGGTTAGGGTGTTTATTTTTAAGTGAAATAAAACTGTTTGGTCTGGAAGTAGTATAAGGGGTGAGATTAGCGACAATGGGAATTAGCATTAAAAACACCCCCTGGGTAAGATTAGCGACAATGGAAATTTAACATTAACCACCCTGGGTAAGATTAGCGACAATGGAAATTTAACATGGGCAAAAAACCTTGGGTAAGATTAGCGACAATGGGAATTAACATGGGGAATATATTTTCGGCCTGTCTAGCGACAAGGGGGAATTAACATGGGGAATAGAGTTTGGGCTTGTCTAGGGACAAGGGGAATTGAACATGGGAATAGAGTTTGGGCTTGTCTAGGGACAAGGGAATTGAACATGAGGAATAGAGTTTGGGTCTGTCTAGGGACAAGGGGAATTGAACAGGGGAATAGATCGTGGGACTGTCTAGGGACAAGGGGAAATTGAACATGGGAATAAATCGTGGGACTGTCTAGCGTCAAGGGGAATTTAACATATAGAAATTGAACATGGTGGGTCTGTATAGCGTCAAGGGGAATTGAACATGGTGGGATTGTCTAGGGACAATGATGGTAGAGGGTCAAACACAACAGAGACAGAGACATACATACACTAGCACAAGCGTGAGATTTATATATAAAGCATTACCAAGACCTGAAATCTTGCTGGGGTGTTCAAAAATTTGCATAATTGTAATGATGCTATAAATAGCTATAATCAAGGAAATGCTCAACGACAAAATGGATGTGACTAAAAGTAATGCTAAAATGACGAAATTGTCCCAGAATTTAAAGGAAAATAAACATATCCCCGAAAATTAAGTTACAATGGTTTAGACTAAAATGGATAAAATTAGCAACTACTTAAAATATCAACTTGTGTGACGATCGTGGATAAACACCCATGTATCTATTTATAGCTATAATCAGCTAAAATTCATATGAAATCCCACTATCTATTTATACTACAACTTGTGGGTTATTCCTTTGGAAAATCCCACTATCTTTTTATAGCCTCAGCTTGAGTGACGTTCCTGTTTATGAACTCTAGTACATATGTATAGCTACAACCTATGGAAATCCCCGAGTCCATATTTATAGTCTCGAAATTTCCAGCGTCAGTGACGTCACTGTACTGAACACTAGGGGATAAATGTCAACAGTGTTGCAAGTGGCTGACCTGAATACACACTACTGCAGGTAGGTAGGTAGAGTGTATCTGATAGGGATAAAGTGAGTTTTATAGGGACAAACAGAGACCAATACACCCACACCCACACACACACACACAACGAACGCGCGCAGACATACGCACACACACACACACACACACACACACACACACACACACACACACACACACACACAGAGGGAAGAGGAAAAAACAAACCCCAAATATGCTATCAACACAGAAGGGAGATAATACAAACCCCAAATAAACTATCCACACAAACGTACACGAACGCATACAAACCCCAAATATACTATCAACACATAAGGGAGATAATACAAACCCCAAAAAAACTATCCACACAAACGTACGCGAACGCATACAAACCCCAAATATACTATCCACACAACGTCGCTAACGCATACAAACCCCAAATATGCTATCCACACTCGGGAGGAAGAAGAAAAGAACAACCAAATATACGATCTACACAACGTACGCGAACACACACACATACACACACAAACACACACACACACACACACACACAGAGGGAAGAGGAAAAAACAAACCCCAAATATACTATAAACACAGAAGGGAGATAATACAAACCCCAAACAAACTATCCACACAAACGTACGCGAACGCATACAAACCCCAAATATACTATCCACACTACGTCGCTAACGCATACAAACCCCAAATATGCTATCCACACTCGGGAGGAAGAAGAAAAAAACAACCAAATATACGATCTACACAACGTACGCGAACACACACACACACACACACACACACACACACACACACGCACACACACAGAGGGAAGAGAAAAAACAAACCCCAAATATACTATCAACACAGAAGGGAGATAATACAAACCCCAAATAAACTATCCACACAAACGTACGCGAACGCATACAAACCCCAAATATACTATCAACACAGAAGGGAGATAATACAAACCCCAAATAAACTATCCACACAAACGTACGCGAACGCATACAAACCCCAAATACACTATCAACACAGAAGGGAGATAATACAAACCCCAAATAAACTATCCACACAAACGTACACGAACGCATACAAACCCCAAATATACTATCCACACAACGTCGATAACGCAAACAAACCGCAAATATACTATCCACACTCGGGAGGAAGAAGAAAAAAAACAACCAAATATGCGATCTACACAACGTACGCGAGCACACACACACACACACACACACACACACACACACACACACACACACACACACACACACACACACCACAGAGGGAAGAAGAAGAAAACCATTATACACTATCCACACGCAGTGAAGAAATAACCCTTTATATATATACTATCAACAGAGGGTGAAGAAAATAACCCATTATATTCCATCAACACAGAGTGAAGAAGAAAAAGTTTTTGAAAGCACCTAAGCCCTCACCTGCAATGACCAACTCTGCCAAACACCTACACCCCACCCACCCCCACTCCCAACACTACAAAACCCATTTAACCCGTTATTTTATGGCATCAGTGTGTGATTTAGGAAACATCAAGACACAAAATGATGGACGAATAGACTGACTATTGTTTACGGACTTGCATGCCTAAAGAGCGTGCGTGAAGGAAAACATCCTTCCATTTCAATTCTAACTAAAACATGATCCAGAGGTATAGAGAGAGGTGAAAGAGCACAATTTCATAAAGTGTGAGTAAAAACAAAACACGCCATCCTTATTATACAATGTCAAGACCAAGAGACACTTACGTTTTCTTTCTGGTCTATTCTCTTTTAGAAGGAGTATGAAATTTCACATCAGGGCCAACGCATCGGCTCACATTGTCAATTTTTCCATTTCCATGTTTTTACTAGCACAAGTTCTTCATCATCTTCAGTTTCTTCTTCTTCTGAATCCCTCTTCTCTGTTTCGTCTTGTTTTTGTTTCTTCTCTTTTCTCGTAGGGCACTCTGAATTCCAGTGTCCTTTCTCCTGACAACGATATTAGGTATCTTGACTTTTGTCTCTCTTTCTTAGACGAAGCAGGTATTCTGGAGACAAATACCCATTTACCTTTGCAGATATAGCAAACTTCATTAGCACTTACACACTTTCGTATGACTCTCATCAAATCAACGACCAAAAGAGTAAGTTTTGTTGCCACTTTCGCATGTGAATTATGCTTTCGTATGACTTTTAGCAAATATTTGACCAGCAGGTCGATCTGTGCTGACTCTTCCATCTTCTTGATCGTTTGAGAGCGGAATGAATACTCTGACGCTAAGACACTCTCCTTATATACATGGACCTGCTGCGTATGAAACCTAGTCAAATGTAATTTTGCAATAAGATGAAACGATTTCATTGAGGAAGTAAAAAGCAATGATGTACCGTATCGCCTCACACAAAACCTGAAGTTTTAGTTCAAATCCGTGTCAGCGATTTCGAAGACGACATAACTGAGCTTTAATCAATGCTCTCCAATTATGCCACAAAACCACGAGTCCTGATTCACGCCAAAAGAAATTTCGTTCGGTCCATAAAAATTAGTATCACATCTGAGAAACGCAACAACGAACTTCCAGAAAACTGAGAACAACGGCTTACACCTACAACGTAAATGTGTGAGTTCAAGTAGTGCGTAAAACTTAGTCAAATTAAATTTTTATAGTCAAGACGAAACGATCTCTTTTCGAACAAGAAAGCAGACACCAAGCGACAATGGCGATCCGTGTCACACAACACTTTTCAAAATGTATATTATCAGAGGTTTGTTCTAGCGATCTGCACGGTTAAATTAAATGTTGATGCATTTTGCAATAAGACGGACACAATTTCCATGGGATCGCCCATGGTACGATTGTTCGTGCATTAGTTTAATTTTTAAAAATATTTTTTTATATAAATCGCCTATAGGATAGACCCAGTAAAGCATGGCCATTCTCGTCACTGTCTGAATAGCTACTCAAGTCAATTCGAAGCGAACGCGGTAAGAAAATAAGTATAGCCAATGAAATGGCTTACAACGGGTGATGCATTGTTTTGTTCTAGGACTGTGTGGCATAATAATCCTTATGTTCTTGCGTTGTTACCATTACAGTGCAGACAGACTGAAATGTGAACTTACAAGCCCTCTTTGTGTGTGTTGTACCATTTCCTCTTACCACATCAAAATACTGAGCGTCACAGTATTGGTTCGCGTTTTCAAGCTGACCATTTTTTTATATCTCACTTAAACATTTCGACATAAACACTCACATCGGTAGAGTCAGAACAGACGTGTTACAGTATTGAGGGGCATGTTATCTTTTCTTTTTCAAACTAATAAATTTGGGGTTTGTATGAAGTAAAGAACCGAAAGTACAGTGAAACTCAAGGATGATGACCCAGTCTGTCTGTCTATTGATGCGTGTATTTACTTAAGAAGAAATATGACCTCTAAAACACAAAGAGATACGGCAAGCATGATTAGATTAAACACAACGATGTTTTCCTTCACGCCTGTGTAATTTAGAGTTTCAATCGTCTTTGAAGACCAACTTGGTCTCCCTTTTGTAGGGCTTGAAATAATAAAAAAACTGAAAAATCTTAAGCACTTTGCTATAGATAATTTCATCAACAGACTAAACAACATAAATACCGTTACAACAATAGAAAGCCTTAAATCTTCTATCAAAAAGAAATGCATGAAAAAAATTAAAGATTAACGATAACTAACCAATGAAACCGAATTTAACAAAGGCAATGACATGTGAAGAAATGCCTCTCACTTTGGAAAGGTAGGCGAATGTACTCTGTCATGCACCGTCAACTTGAAAAAAATTATAAACAGAGAGAAACCTGAATTCAAAATTCAGTTGTTTCTTTTTCTTCAAAATTATTTCGTTTCTTTTTTCTTTTTTATTTTTTGGAACAAATCTAAGCACTAATATAGAGTGGAAAAGGGAAAATGCACATACAAGCTTTGATATTTCTGAAAAAAGGAGGGGATATTCCTAACGTTCATAACCACCTATATATACTTGGACTTGTCTGTGACTTATCCACAAAACAAGATGTACATATTTCTGGTCAAGCTGCAAGTGTGTGCGTGTTTTTGAAAATGGTAAAAATTGGATATACAATTTTCTCAATGTATATCCAATTTTTACCATTTTCAAAAACACGCCTACCTTTCCAAAGTGAGAGGCATTTCTTCACATGTCATTGCCTTTGTTAAATTCGGTTTCATTGGTTAGTTATCGTTAATCTTTAATTTTTTTCATGCATTTCTTTTTGATAGAAGATTTAAGGCTTTCTATTGTTGTAACGGTATTTATGTTGTTTAGTCTGTTGATGAAATTATCTATAGCAAAGTGCTTAAGATTTTTCAGTTTTTTTATTATTTCAAGCCCTACAAAAGGGAGACCAAGTTGGTCTTCAAAGACGATTGAAACTCTAAATTACACGGGCGTGAAGGAAAACATCGTTGTGTTTAATCTAATCATGCTTGCCGTATCTCTTTGTGTTTTAGAGGTCATATTTCTTCTTAAGTAAATACACGCATCAATAGACAGACAGATTGGGTCATCATCCTTGAGTTTCACTGTACTTTCGGTTCTTTACTTCATACAAACCCCAAATTTATTAGTTTGAAAAAGAAAAGATAACATGCCCCTCAATACTGTAACACGTCTGTTCTGACTCTACCGATGTGAGTGTTTATGTCGAAATGTTTAAGTGAGATATAAAAAAATGGTCAGCTTGAAAACGCGAACCAATACTGTGACGCTCAGTATTTTGATGTGGTAAGAGGAAATGGTACAACACACACAAAGAGGGCTTGTAAGTTAACATTTCAGTCTGTCTGCACTGTAATGGTAACAACGCAAGAACATAAGGATTATTATGCCACACAGTCCTAGAACAAAACAATGCATCACCCGTTGTAAGCCATTTCATTGGCTATACTTATTTTCTTACCGCGTTCGCTTCGAATTGACTTGAGTAGCTATTCAGACAGTGACGAGAATGGCCATGCTTTACTGGGTCTATCCTATAGGCGATTTATATAAAAAAATATTTTTAAAAATTAAACTAATGCACGAACAATCGTACCATGGGCGATCCCATGGAAATTGTGTCCGTCTTATTGCAAAATACATCAACATTTAATTTAACCGTGCAGATCGCTAGAACAAACCTCTGATAATATACATTTTGAAAAGTGTTGTGTGACACGGATCGCCATTGTCGCTTGGTGTCTGCTTTCTTGTTCGAAAAGAGATCGTTTCGTCTTGACTATAAAAATTTAATTTGACTAAGTTTTACGCACTACTTGAACTCACACATTTACGTTGTAGGTGTAAGCCGTCGTTCTCAGTTTTCTGGAAGTTCGTTTTTGCGTTTCTCAGATGTGATACTAATTTTTATGGACCGAACGAAATTTCTTTTGGCGTGAATCAGGACTCGTGGTTTTGTGGCATAATTGGAGAGCATTGATTAAAGCTCAGTTATGTCGTCTTCGAAATCGCTGACACGGATTTGAACTAAAACTTCAGGTTTTGTGTGAGGCGATACGGTACATCATTGCTTTTTACTTCCTCAATGAAATCGTTTCATCTTATTGCAAAATTACATTTGACTAGGTTTCATACGCAGCAGGTCCATGTATATAAGGAGAGTGTCTTAGCGTCAGAGTATTCATTCCGCTCTCAAACGATCAAGAAGATGGAAGAGTCAGCACAGATCGACCTGCTGGTCAAATATTTGCTAAAAGTCATACGAAAGCATAATTCACATGCGAAAGTGGCAACAAAACTTACTCTTTTGGTCGTTGATTTGATGAGAGTCATACGAAAGTGTGTAAGTGCTAATGAAGTTTGCTATATCTGCAAAGGTAAATGGGTATTTGTCTCCAGAATACCTGCTTCGTCTAAGAAAGAGAGACAAAAGTCAAGATACCTAATATCGTTGTCAGGAGAAAGGACACTGGAATTCAGAGTGCCCTACGAGAAAAGAGAAGAAACAAAAACAAGACGAAACAGAGAAGAGGGATTCAGAAGAAGAAGAAATTGAAGATGATGAAGAACTTGTGCCAGTAAAAACATGGAAATGGAAAAATTGACAATGTGAGCCGATGCGTTGGCCCTGATGTGAAATTTCATACTACCTTCTAAAAGAGAATAGACCAGAAAGAAAACGTAAGTGTCTCTTGGTCTTGACATTGTATAATAAGGATGGCGTGTTTTGTTTTTACTCACACTTTATGAAATTGTGCTCTTTCACCTCTCTCTATACCTCTGGATCATGTTTTAGTTAGAATTGAAATGGAAGGATGTTTTCCTTCACGTACGCTCTTTAGGCATGCAAGTCCGTAAACAATAGTCAGTCTATTCGTCCATCATTTTGTGTCTTGATGTTTCCTAAATCACACACTGATGCCATAAAATAACGGGTTAAATGGG
Source organism: Sinohyriopsis cumingii (assembly GCA_028554795.2). Lineage (NCBI taxonomy): Eukaryota > Metazoa > Mollusca > Bivalvia > Unionida > Unionidae > Sinohyriopsis > Sinohyriopsis cumingii. The sequence goes on along the minus strand of CM068830.1, from coordinate 121,974,574 downwards.
TTTTGTAGTGTTGGGAGTGGGGGTGGGTGGGGTGTAGGTGTTTGGCAGAGTTGGTCATTGCAGGTGAGGGCTTAGGTGCTTTCAAAAACTTTTTCTTCTTCACTCTGTGTTGATGGAATATAATGGGTTATTTTCTTCACTCTCTGTTGATAGTATATATATATAAAGGGTTATTTCTTCACTGCGTGTGGATAGTGTATAATGGTTTTCTTCTTCTTCCCTCTGTGGTGTGCGTGCGTGTGTGTGTGTGTGTGTGTGTTCGCGTACGTTGTGTAGATCGCATATTTGGTTGTTTTTTTCTTCTTCCTCCCGAGTGTGGATAGTATATTTGCGGTTTGTATGCGTTAGCGACGTTGTGTGGATAGTATATTTGGGGTTTGTATGCGTTCGTGTACGTTTGTGTGGATAGTTTATTTGGGGTTTGTATTATCTCCCTTCTGTGTTGATAGTGTATTTGGGGTTTGTATGCGTTCGCGTACGTTTGTGTGGATAGTTTATTTGGGGTTTGTATTATCTCCCTTCTGTGTTGATAGTATATTTGGGGTTTGTTTTTTCCTCTTCCCTCTGTGTGTGTGTGTGTGTGTGTGTGTGTGTGTGTGTTCGCGTACGTTGTGTAGATCGTATATTTGGTTGTTTTTTTCTTCTTTCTCCCGAGTGTGGATAGCATATTTGGGGTTTGTATGCGTTAGCGACGTTGTGTGGATAGTATATTTGGGGTTTGTATGCGTTCGCGTACGTTTGTGTGGATAGTTTGTTTGGGGTTTGTATTATCTCCCTTCTGTGTTGATAATATATTTGGGGTTTGTATGCGTTCGCGTACGTTTGTGTGGATAGTTTATTTGGGGTTTGTATTATCTCCCTTCTGTGTTGATAGTATATTTGGGGTTTGTTTTTTCCTCTTCCCTCTGTGTGTGTGTGTGTGCGTATGTCTGCGCGCGTTCGTTGTGTGTGTGTGTGTGTGGGTGTGGGTGTATTGGTCTCTGTTTGTCCCTATAAAACTCACTTTATCCCTATCAGATACACTCTACCTACCTACCTGCAGTAGTGTGTATTCAGGTCAGCCACTTGCAACACTGTTGACATTTATCCCCTAGTGTTCAGTACAGTGACGTCACTGACGCTGGAAATTTCGAGACTATAAATATGGACTTGGGGATTTCCATAGGTTGTAGCTATACATATGTACTAGAGTTCATAAACAGGAACGTCACTCAAGCTGAGGCTATAAAAAGATAGTGGGATTTTCCAAAGGAATAACCCACAAGTTGTAGTATAAATAGATAGTGGGATTTCATATGAATTTTAGCTGATTATAGCTATAAATAGATATATGGGTGTTTATCCACGATCGTCACACAAGTTGATATTGTAAGTAGTTACTAATTTTATCCATTTTAGTCTAAACCATTGTAATATAATTTTCGGGGATATGTTTATTTTCCTTTAAATTCTGGGACAATTTCGTCATTTTAGCGTTACTTTTAGTCACATCCATTTTGTCGTTGAGCATTTCCTTGATTATAGCTATTTATAGCATCATTACAATTATGCAAATTTTTGAACACCCCAGCAAGATTTCAGGTCTTGGTAATGCTTTATATATAAATCTCACGCTTGTGCTAGTGTATGTATGTCTCTGTCTCTGTTGTGTTTGACCCTCTACCATCATTGTCCCTAGACAATCCCACCATGTTCAATTCCCCTTGACGCTATACAGACCCACCATGTTCAATTTCTATATGTTAAATTCCCCTTGACGCTAGACAGTCCCACGATTTATTCCCATGTTCAATTTCCCCTTGTCCCTAGACAGTCCCACGATCTATTCCCCTGTTCAATTCCCCTTGTCCCTAGACAGACCCAAACTCTGTTCCTCATGTTCAATTCCCTTGTCCCTAGACAAGCCCAAACTCTATTCCCATGTTCAATTCCCCTTGTCCCTAAACAAGCCCAAACTCTATTCCCCATGTTCAATTCCCCTTGTCCCTAGACAAGCCCAAACTCTATTCCCCATGTTAATTCCCCCTTGTCGCTAGATAGGCCGAAAATATATTCCCCATGTTAATTCCCATTGTCGCTAATCTTACCCAGGGTTTTTTGCCCATGTTAAATTTCCATTGTCGCTAATCTTACCCAGGGTGGTTAATGTTAAATTTCCATTGTCGCTAATCTTACCCAGGGGGTGTTTTTAATGCTAATTCCCATTGTCGCTAATCTCACCCCTTATACTACTTCTGGATGTCGTTGTGGCTCAGAAAATGTGCCATAAAAAGATTTTGCACAAGCCATGGATTTAGAGTTTTTTTTTAATTTATTTTTCTTTCATGGGGGATGGGGTAGAATATTCGTTTTCGAAAACCGAAAATAAGACTTTTTTGTTGGTTGCATCTTTGTGAAGCCAGGAAATACGTTCTCTGTACTACTAAGGGGAATTTAACGGATGTATCATTATTACTTTGGAAACAGTTTTGGTCTTGTTGGTGTGACACCATTCTTTGTAGCTAATCCAGGAATAATACATTTTAAAAGTGCATGCTAAGGGTCTTTATTTTGAAAACTAATTCTTATATTTGGAGGGTAGGTTAGGGGTGGGAGAGGGGTAGGGTGTTCATTTTAAAATGAAAATATAACTGTTTGATATGGATGTCGTTGTGGCTCAGAAAGTATGCGGTAGTGTGTTTTGTTTTTATTATAAAAAAAACATTTTGCACTAGCCATGGATTTAGAGTTGTTTTTAATTTATTTTTGTTTCATGGGGGATGGAGTAGAATATTCGTTTTTGAAAACTGAAAATAAGGTCTTTTTTGACTGTCCTTGTGTACCAGGAAATACGTTCTCTGTACTACTAAGGGGAATTCAACAGATGTACCATTATTACTTTAGAAGCAATTTTTGTCTTGTTGGTGTGACACCGTTTTTCAGGATTTGATAGACTACACATGGAAACAAGATGCGATTAAAGTTAGTGTTCCATTTTAATGTTAATGCCTCATGCAATTCACACAGAAAGAGTGTCTATCTAGAAAAATGGTTGCAGATTCGTCCTTTTGGTTTTAATCAAATCTTTAACTTTTCAATTTAGTAGCACTCTCCCTCGACCCACTAATCCCCACCGCGTGTCGTGTCCAACCTAGTGAAATTATCACGAACTAGTATGCTTATTGTCTTGTTGACGGTAAGAATTAGTTTACAGCAAATACCTTTTTATAACTTAAATTTACAGTGAAAAAATTGAAATACATATTATCTATGTAATCCCTCTCTAGAAAACTGGATTTTTGCATAAAACCATGAGGATTAGCCTAAATTGACCCTGTTGCTTCCGGAGTGATATCGACACAACCCGTTAAATCGCGCGTAGTGTTAGATTCCAAACTTTATCCGTTACAATGATGAAAATTGAAACACGTTGGTATCCATTTAATTTGTTATTTATTTTGTACCATCTATCGGCATATACCAGGACTGCAGTGTACCAACTTAATATCTCCACTTCTGACCTAGATGCTAACATAGGAGATTAATAGATATAACCGTAGGTACGCACGAACAGAAGCACGTACGTGTGTACGTGTGAATGTATATATGTATGTATGTATGAATGTGTGTGTGTGTGTGTGTGTGTGTGTGTGTGTGTGTGTGTACAGCATAAGAATGTTTGGTCACAGTCATTAGTTTTGTTAAACAGTAGGAACAAATTAACGTAATCTTCCACTTAATTTGGCGCTGATGTGCAGACATATGCAGATCAATGTACTCTGGATACCTGGTATAGTGGCTTTAGTCTGTATACCCATGTAGTGTCTTTAGCGAAATATAATGTCTCAAACTGACCCCAAATATCCCTCAAACTAGCACTAAATTGGCAGTTTCTTTAACCTGGATGTCTCAAATTGGCCCCAAATATCTCTCAAACTAGCACTAAACTGGCTCTAACATGGATGTCTCTAGCCTGCATATCTACGTGGTGTCTTAAGTGAAGTATTATGTCTCAACATGCCATTGACCCCAAATAGCTCTCGGACTGGCACTAAACTGGCTCTAACCTGGATGTCTCTAGCCTGCATAGCTATGTGGTGTCTGAAGTTAAGTATTATGTCTCAACATGCCATTGACCCCAAATAGCTCTCGGACTGGCACTAAAGTCATCCAGCTGAACTTGCTGACACTTTATACAAACCAGTCGGTCTAACGCAGTTAGTTTCTGGGATACAAACGTTGTTTTAGGAATGAACCCTGCTTAGCATTGACCATTTGTGTAATCGACAAAGACCCATACGATTTCGTTGTATACACATATATGGGTGTGGCTGATTTGGCAAGCGTTAGATAAAACAATATAAACAGATATTCTCCACACAAGAGGTAACAAATAGCATATTAGATTATAGTTATCTCCCATGTTCTGAAAAGAAGGACTGACATGAGTTGTTCAAATACTTGTCACAGAGATTTCAGACAGTGTGGCAAACTTAAAGTAAAGAAGATAAACAAATATTTAGAACTGCGTCTGTGTTATGAATTGAAATTTACTTATCGAGATTCCTTTGTGGAATGTAATGTAAAAAAACATATTTAAAAATGAAAGAGGATATATTAATAATGTGTTTGACGTGTTTGTGCGTGTGTACCTACCTACACACACACACACACACACACACACAACATACCATGTAAGTATGTAAAGGACTCAGAGGATAAGTCTTTTATGACAAAATGCGTTATCCTCGTTACAAAAGATTTATTATTATTATCATTATTATTTTTACAGTTGCAAACAGAGATAAATACAATGAAAAAGATGAGTGAAAAAGTAAGGACTCTAAGTTAACAAACATGGAAAACTTTTATTTTGTTGCCAATTTCTTTCAACATTCATTCCAGTTTTTGCAATTATTCATCGGAGTGTGATGAGATCAAATTCCAAAACATGTTTAATTCTGCGGCAAAGTTTTTTTCTTCTTATGACAATATCACGAAATGTACCGTTTATTTTACTGTTTCTTTTTTCATGTCTTTACTAAATAATTTCAAATTACCTAGATGAATTTTTAGATGCATTTGGGACATAATCATGAAGAAGACATCAACTAGATACAATACGGCGAATTATTTGCCTGAATTATTCTTATACCTTTCCACGCCTATAATATAATATGCCACTGAACTCTTTACTTGTTATTATATGCCCGTTTTAAGTCAGGCGTATCATGTTATGGCATTGTACGTCCGTCCGTCCGTTAAGATATGTTTTCGACTGCATAACATCGTAACGGAATGAACTATTTTCAAGACACTTTGCCCATGTATATATCATGAGTGTGTCGCTTACGACAGTTCAGGCTCTCTGTATCAATGTCATGGTCGCGGCAGGTGACAATTTTAATTGTGTGATTGATATCCTTGTAAATTAAGACAAGAAAACCCGTAGTAGTATTTAAATCTGAGAATGAAACGAAATATACACTAAAATGAACAACACCCTTGATCAAAATGTTCATCACATTCCCTTTAATAACTGCACAAGCACACTTTGAAAACTGAATCGAAATGTCTTCTCCTCGGATGATATCCACCCACCCCAACAAAAAATAAATAAAAAATAAAAATGTGGGTAGGTGGGTGGGGTGTATGTTTAAAAGGAAGTATGAAGAATGGAGCCAGATAATGCATGTACGTGAACATATGGATGGGCATGCAGAGCCGTGGTGCGTTACCATTTAATTATACAGGCGCTTGTACGTGATGCGGCTTTTAGAATCATTTGATATAATATTTTATTTTATTTTATGAAATACCTTCATGTCTGTCGTTGTTGTTGTGATTTGGATTTTTAACGTAGCTTTAACAATTTTTCAGTCATATCGCTACGATGTCTGCAATGTGGCAGTTTATAGTGATGTCTAGCACTGGGGCATCATGCCGCAGACATGTAGCATAATGTCCCACCCAGTCACATTATCCTGACACCAGGCCGACCAGTCCTAACACTAACCTCTTAATGCTGATCGCCAAGCGAGGCAGCTGTTAGTACCATTTTTAGAAGTCTTTGGTATGACTCGGCCGGGGATCGAACCCACAACCTCCCGCTTCCGAGGCGGACGCTCTAACCACTAGGCTACCGGAGCGGTTTCATGTATGTCCACTAAAAGCTTAAAAACAGGTAAGAGCAAATAAATACGTATCAGTATGATTACACATTTTTCTGTCTAGTTCCTTCTTGTATTATTAAAGTTTCTGTTAATGTATTTTTTTCTGGCGATTTCAGATATCTGGGAATAGCTTACAATCAGAAAATTTGCAGAGACAGACAGACGGACGGACGGACAGAAATAGTATGATGGTAGATTACACGTAGATCTTGTCGTGTAGAGGTCATGTAGAGGAAATCTTTTGTAAACGGACTGTGCAGACATTTTAGCAAAGTTCTGCCCCCCCCCCCCCCGGGCGGGCATGTAATTTGGGGACTGCAATCTCCACAGATTGGCATATTGGAAGAAGATTAAAGGATAGCGACATGTACATGGTTAGAAGATGTACAGTGAACATTGTTAGACCATTAATTGATAAAAGACCGACATAATATTGTAAGACCATTCGATGATAAAAGACCAACATAAAATTGTAAAACCGTTCCATGATAAAAGACCGACATAAAATTGTAAGACCATTCCATGATAAAAGACAGACATAAAATTGTAAGACCATTAAATGATAAAAGACCGACATAAAATTGTAAGACCATTCCATGATAAAAGACAGACATAAAATTGTAAGACCATTAAATGATAAAAGACCGACATAAAATTGTAAGACCATTCCATGATAAAAGACCGACATAAAATTTTAAGGACATTCCATATTAAAAGACCGACATAAAATTGTAAGACCATTCCATGATAAAAGACCGACATAAAATTGTAAGACCATTCCATGATAAAAGACCGACATAAAATTTTAAGAACATTCAATAATGAAAGAGCGACATAAAATTGTATAAAACATTCCATGATAAAAGACCGATATATGAGAAATTATCAAATTTGGAATATTGTTTTAAATGCAGTTGGTTTTATTTGATGCGGGGGGAGGGGGCGAGTAATTTAAAGAATGTATTACTTACTTGCTAATATTGCATTTATTTCCTACTTCGGGATTCATAATCCCCAGTCAAAACTAAATATTCTCTCCACAAATTAGTATTGGATAAACAGAATTTAAAGGAATGGTTTCCCAGTATGGTTCATTAGCCACAGTAAACATGGAATGCCATTCTCTTTTAACATATTACACTGGACACCAGCAACGTTCCCTCTAAGTGAATGGTAGATGTGAGCGCGATGCGCGCTGCATTGTGCAAGCATTACGGTGACTTGAGCATTAATGTTGGATTAAATATTTGGTAATTTTGATCTGCTGTGCAGAGAACAATTCAGCTGCGTTGCCGCGCGCAGCTTAGAAGGAACGTTGGACACCAGAGCGGGGTGGAGGATGTAATTTTTACAATATTAGCAAATATGAAGTATTACATAATTTAAATTACCCCACCCCAACAACAACAGCAAAAAAAAAAAAAAAGAAGACAAAAAATACATTTTAATAACAGTAATACATTATCTGCTACTACTGTATTGTTAAATTTACCATTTAAGACGGAGGTCGATGTCCTCAACAAATCTGGTATAGAAAACTTTTGTACTTAACAATTACAGAAGGAGTGTACACTACTGTAAGCTGGCAGAAGGTCGGGTCACAGGTTGTATAATCCCTATAAGGTCCAGCAAAAAATGCCTTCGCTCTGGTGTGCCAAATACCAAAGTTACAACGGAGGAGCTGGTGTGAGATCGCCAGAAGTCAGCTTTTATAGCATCATCCAAAGTTAAGTAATTGAAACAGGTCCAAGATACAAGCAATAACCTTAACTGCAAGGACTTTCTTTCTCACGAAAGGGTCACCTCTGTGGTGGACTGATAAGCTCTCTTGATAGTAAGAAAAATCCATCTGGAAAAGGTGACTGCCGGAAAATCAGAGGATCCATTAAGATGTAGGAAGAGACATTTCCAACATTTAATTTTCCTTTTAGAGGAAGCCAAATGAAGGTAGATGTTAGCCCAAAACTGATGTCATCAAAGAAGAGAAACTGCATCAAAATAACAGCTGAACTGTAAACACTGACAAGGCACAAAGCTATCTCCTTCTCGTTGAAGCCAAGGAAAGCAGGAAAACAGTCTTAATGGAGAAAAAGATTCACGCAGGTATATAAGAATATTTTATAACGCTCAGAAAACATGTGAAAGACTCCGACTAGGCATTGGTTTGCAAGATGTTGATCAGTGAAACTCAAAATACCTGACATCAGGAATTCGACGGTCCGACCCAATGGCGAAATCCCAAGAGAACGTGAGAGTATTATAAAGTACTGCCCTATAGCTATTAATAGTGGATACCAAACGATGTTTGTTTTTTTAGCCTCGAAAATGAACAGAAGTAAAGCTGCAACTGCATTTAAAAGTGGGACAGCTTGGATCAATGCGGTTCGTACTGCACTAATCACATGAGAGTCTCCTTTTGTCATCGTAAACCCTGCAAAGAGATTGCCTCCTACACTGGACGATGCAGTTGGCAACCTTGCTCGGAAAAATTCCTGGTAGATTGATCAATTCAGTTGAGCCAAGGTGGACACTTTGCGGGCTGTTGTGAAGGAAACCCCTTGAATTGCGGCTGGATGACGTTCTTCTGTGGTTACCTCCCGGGGTGGTCTACCGACCAGTGTCCGAGAAGTGGACATCCTGATTTGGAGGGACATATCCGGTGGTACATATATCTGATTTAATTCATATTTATTTTAATTTAATTGTTTGTGTTTTAATTTTATTATTCTATTATATGCTATTATAATGTAAATTTATTCACTGGAGATTATATTTTTCCAGAAAATTAGTTGACCTGAATCATTCTTTCGTAAACACCAGGTGTTGATCTAAATCCCGACCTTGTTTCAGAATTTGTAGCAACTTCTATTTTATTTTAAAATGATTGGTTTTCACCAGGGTCATTTTTGGTGTGCGTGACATAAACACGATCACGTGATCCCTCTTTCGATTTCGCAATTCCGGTTTTTTCATTACTGCACATTTGCTAGTTTTAATAGAAATGTGTAGAGAGAGATTTCTAAGTCTTGGGCTTTTTACACTGATGTCAAGTTATTTTGTTGTAGCCAGATTTTGAATTAAAACTGTCTTCAGATCAATTGGATTTCAAAAGGATTAATTCTATTTTCTCTTGAAATAGTTTGAGGAGTGCTCACACAGAAATTTTGGAAAGACATTGCTTACAAATTTAATTTGGATTTCCATCACCGGTGTGTCATTATTTGTATTTCTACAAGGAACTGTAGATAAGCACAGTATTTACTACAGCATACGTCATCGTCATCCGTCTTGGATTTTCCATCAGGATTCGAACTTGAAATTATTAGAACATCTATTTCTAGGACTTTTGCAATTTAATTCGTGGATTATTCTTGGATTATTTTTTGATTTGATTCTTGAAACCATAAGTTCGTCTCATTTATTCATTTTTACAGATTTTTTCCATGGAAATAAATTATTTGTTAAATTTTAAAAAGCTTGTTGTTTTCACTCTTTCTGTGTTACTGTTTATTTGAGCCTAAACACGTAACACCGGAATTATTATGAACGGTGGGAAATCTTAGGCGTATAGATGATCCGACTTAGGCTCAAAACGTCCACTGCCTATGACCTGCGATATGGTACTGGAGAGATATAAAGTAGCTTGTTTTTCAGTCTTATACCAAATGTCTCCGCCTTGGTTGGGAAAATGATGACAGTTACCGATGGCACCGAGACCATTCCGTGAAGAACACAGGACCCCTCTGCACTGACTGTCCTCTAGGATAATCCTCTTGCCCGGAAGTGAGTGATCTCAAAATCTACCCACTATAAGAGGTTCTAGGATTCAGCGCAAAGAGAAGAAGCACGTGTACATCAATAATGTCTGAGGTAGGCTACTGCTTAGTTGTTGTCTGATGCGAGCATAACGCAGTGAGGTCTTATGAGATTGATACACTCCTGCAGGCTAGGAATATTGTCCAAATTTCCAGGTTGTTTATATGAAGGGTCTCTAGTTTTCCACGACACAAATCACTTGTGAATTACCACCTCTGGTTCCAGGTCAGTGCCCCATCCCAGGTCTGATGAGTTGATGTACAGAATCGGCTGGAGTTCGGAGTGTGTAAACGCAGATGGTGATGAAAGTCGGATCACAGGGGAATCTCAGCTGATAGAGGGTCCTTGTGTGGTTACCTGTTTGCTTGAGGCAGAAACTGGAGAGGGCGCAAGTAAAGTCTCCTAGGGGAACTAGGTCCGCAACCGAGTTCAGAGTTTCCAGGAGAAAAAGGTAAAGGCGAGCGGACGAGATGATCGTCAGAAAGGCTGTTATTAGGGACAGGATTTGAGCACAAACTCTCCCTTACTTGGTGAGGACATTTATCCCCACATATATGAGGTCCTGACAAGAGTCGAGATCTGACTTCTCTAGGCTGGGAATAAGACCGAGACGGATCACCATCTACCAGCAACGAGAGAGGTCCTTCAGCAGAGAATTTATGGGGACGTTGTGCATCAATCAGTCGTCGAAATACTGGAGGATGGGGCTCCCTATCAACCTTAAGCAGGCTGAAAATATCACCATCACCCTGGAAAAGACTCGGGGGAAGTAGGTAGAAGCAAGTCCGATTAGAAATCGAAATACCCTCTGCTGAAAACGAAACGAGGCATTTTGCGTGTGTGTGTGTGTGTGTGTGTGTGTGTGTGTGTGGAAGATTGAAATATAATGTTACGCATCTTGAAGATCGATGGAGACCGCTCATTCAAAGGTCCTTATGGTGTTCCTTACTGATGTGGTAATCTCCATATTTTACACATCAGTTTATCGAGGAAAGGTCGATTATGAGCCGAAACGTGCCGCCATTTTGACGCCAGGAATGTTCAGGAATATAAAGTCGAAGTCTTGTCCTCTTCTACCTCAAGACTGCGATCTACCGCAGAAGGTGCATACCTCTTCCCTAAATTGAACCAGTTTGATAGGGGAGGATGTTCCTAGAAACGAAGCCGGCAGCCATCATTTAAAGTCCAATGGGCACATAAAAGGTGCAACTCCTTAGAGCCGAGCCCCACACTTCTTGGGGTGGAAAGTCTGAAGACTTTCTCCCTTGACCTCTCCCACCGCCTCGTCTACCGAATGGGCGGGAGGGAGCCTTGAATCGGGACTGCTTATCTGTTGAACTTTATAAGCCTTGAACTCTTTTATATGTATATTTTTGTACTCGGTTTTAGCGATAATGCTTTTACTTGTAAACCGACACAAAAGTGAATGTAACAAAATTTGTTCAGGGCAATTACCACCAACTCCTCAAAAAGGTCTTTTCTTAAGAAAACAAATGCTTTTTAATAGAACTTAAGTTTATATCATTAATCATATTTTTACATTTATGTTTACAACAAGTGTATTTAGACAATGTTTAATGAATCCAGCTGGTACTAGCTATGACAAAGATAAGAATCATTATCAAATGTTTAATCAAAAATGCATTTAATTGAACCTAAAAGAATTTTCAGATAATATTCCGAGTCCAATATAAACAACGTATGCCAGTCCCATGCATTGTATGCTATGGCTCATTACATTGTTCAATAAATTGCGTTGCTTTCATGAACGGATCATAAATCTGTGCACGTAAAAATGCCGAATGAATCCTTTTATTGTTGTTGTTGTTGTGGGGTTTAACGCCATTTTTCAGCACAAGATAAGCTTTACATGGCGGCCAGTATTAATGGTGGAGGAAGAACCCGGGAAAACCCCGGAAAGAACCACCGACCCACGAGAAGCTACTGGCAAGCTTTCTCACATACCAACATTGGCCGAATCCAAGACTCGAACCCACGCAGACAGGTGAGATGGCAGTGATCCGTAACAGAGAGCGCTTTAGACCACTCGGGGCCCCGAATCCTTTTATGAGATGTTTATAAACTTTGTATACTGCACAGACTACAAAGTATGTGTGCAATTTATGAACTAATTGGCAGTAATTATCATGCCTAACTGATTTCTAAGTGGGCCAATTTGTAGAATTGATGTGTCATCTGTACATTCATGTGCCCTGGCAGAATCTTTGGTAACATGATTAACAAAGTGAAAATAAAGCAAATACAACTGGTCATATCTGTACGGCGGTCAATGTGTAAGATATATAAAAATCAAGACTTCCTGTAAAGCAAGGTTACAAAGTATAAAGCATCTGTGGTGTGATCACGAAGCATATGTAGTGATTATGAATCATCTTTAGGGTGATTATGAAACAGCTGTGGCGTGATTATGAAGCATCTGTGTGTGTGTGTGATTTTGATTTTTAACGTAGCATTAACAATTTTTCAGTCATATCGCTACGATGTCTGCAGTGTGACAGTTTATAGTGATGTCTAGCACTGGGGCATCATGCCGCAGACATGTAGCATGATGTCCCACCCAGTCACATTATCCTGACACCAGGCCGTCCAGTCCTAACACTAACATCTTTATGCTGAGCGCCAAGCGAGGCAGCTGTTAGCATCATTTTTGTAAGTCTTGGTATGACTCGGCCGGGGCCGTAGCGTGATTATGAAGCAGCTGTAGCACGAATATGAAACAGCTGTAGCGTGATTATGAAGCAGCTGTAGCGTGATTATAAAGCAGCTGTAGCATGGATATGAAACAGCTGTAGTGTGGGCATGAAGCAGCTGTAGCGTGATTATGAAGCTGCTGTAGTGTAATTACGAAGCATCTGTAGCGTGATTATGAATCAGCTGTAGCGTGATCATTAAGCATATGTAGCGTGATTATGAAGCATCTGTAGCAAGATCTTGAAATCAAATATGAATGCACTATGAAAATAAATACTGCACTTCAGGATGCCAATTTTGTTTCACAATTTTTTAAAAAAATTTAACATTAAGCAGCTAAATATCTGAATTTCTGGTTTACTGTTATGAAGGCTTGATGGAAAACCATAAATAGTTGGCAGGTATGCATATTTGGTTATGGGAAAGTCCTTCCAGTATTACTGAGCAGAAAAGAAATCTTGTGATGGACAGTTCCTCACTGGTGGGTACTAGCCCCAAACTGAAGAATATGGTGGGGACATTTAATACAATAAAAATTTGACAAATCAGCACCTAAATGTTGAAAGGAGGCATTAAAATTGTGTCCACACAGGCAGTCCTCACAACTTCAAGTGAAGTGACCTTGTACAAAGGAAAAATAACTTCAAAGTCGAAACTCATGAATATCAGTTTTATTACCATTTCAAGCACTTAATATAGTTATTGTTGCTCTGCAAGGCTGCTAGAAATTATAATAATAATTATAATATTCGAAATAGTTTTCTAGTACTTACAGATTTTTCTTTAGATTACCAATTCATCATTAACTTGGTCATTTGTACCAATCAGATGCTAAAGTGAAAAGTTCTGCAGACCATTTACATATTGTACAGGACTAATATGTATGTACATGTGTACAGTATGAATGCTACTTCAACTGCACAGTTGTAATAACAATCTGTACAACAAACCCAAGCAATAACAACTGTACATTTCATCATATCTAATATACATATATATGCTCTCTAGAATAACTCTTACAAATAAAATGAATTTCACAACTAAATGCATGGCAACAAAACAAGATGTATGGGATGAGAACAAACCAAAACAGTGAATCAAATTCTGGCCATTGAAGAAATGAAAGGACTGAAAGTACAGTATGTTATATTTGATAAATCCAAAATGGACCATAGTCACATAAATGTACAAATATGAATAATCAAGTCAGTTGTCTCATTTACCCTAAACAATATTTCCTGGCACTCTCAGTTTCAATCATAAATGTACAACAAACAATGATGTAGCTGTTTTCTCTTGCATACTTCAGGTGATTACTGTCTATAATCACTTACAAGTCCAATCCAACTGCAAACAACATAAGCCCAGATCTGCCATCACACAATACACCAGCAGATCAGGGTCTTTGCTGTTTTTGTTCTATCAATCAGTCTGTGCTGGATCTGCCTGTGCATAGCATGGTGGCAGTTCTGGGTCTATGCAACATGCAAATGGATCCCACTTGACAGTACATTCAGTATGCAGCAACATAATGACCTTAACAAGATACAAACTTGAAATATGAATGACAATCAAAAATGTATGTAAAAATATCCCCCCAAAACTTTATACAAATTTAAAATAATTTAGTTACCTTTTTTAAACAGATGTAAACAGAGATAACTATAATGCCAACAGATGCAAAACCTCCGAGAGTTTTTAGCTGCAAGGCTTTAGACTATCTCTGATATATCAGCTGGATGTAACTAATCACAGATTCAAAATTTCTTTAACTATGTTACTGGTTCTAGACTTTAATCACTTTTTCAAAATAAACTATTACTGAAAGTATCTGTTTCTTAAGAAGGGATTCATTTGCATCAATCTATAGGGTCAAGCTTGATACATAATACAGTATAAAGGGCCATCCATTGAGTACATATGCAAACATCTGGAAAAGCTTGACCCCTCCTCTCTCCCTGTACACATACATACTTTTTTACACACCCCACCTGTGTACGTACGCTTGATGCCCCCTGAATTATATAGAATGGCCTATATTTAATCCACGCAGAAACGATCAAGGATTAATAATATTAATGTGCTTAATAAAACACATAGTCCACTGATGTTGAATGTCTGGCTGCATCAACGAAATAAGCAGCTTCAAAAAGTTTGTCTGAACCCAGTCAAACAGGTCACATTTCAGACAAATTATTATCGAGGTACCCCCCATTTCCTATGCGCACATACATTATCAGTAGACCCACCCTCATACATAAGCTTATGCATTTGGGTTACCCACCTCCATGCGTACATACTAAATGGATAGCCCCTAACCTGCCCTTTAAGACCACTCCAAACACTGGACTCTCAAAACAGGTTTTACTAAAGTGTTTATTTTTGTGTGGTCTAAACAGTTTGAGGAGCAAATAATTATTTGAGTTATTCAAATACAGGTACATGTAACTAAAAAGTTGTACAGATCTGGAAGGAAAAAAACCCACCTTTAACAAATGTAAAAAAAAAACCTCATTACCACAGGGTGCCTCCATATAAAGTTATTTATAAATGTTGAAAACACAGCCAATTATATATAAATATAAATTAAATGAATTACAATCAAAAGCTTGATGTAGTCTTAAAATTGCCAAGGCATCAAAAATTTTGTAGTCAGTGTAATTTTTAAAGATATGTCATTTCCATGTAATTTACTGGAAGGAGATATAAAGATTTGATTGTCATGCCACTAATAATGATCAAGTAGATTGGAAAACTGTCAAAGTTTCCAGGGACTTAAGTCCACAGTACTTACGGAGTAATTAATGAATCTTCTCTCAAAATGATGCACTCTGTTATCAATAACACTCTGACATCAATGAAACTCTGTTATCGAAACAGTGTTATTTTTAAGTGTTTTTATTCCAGTAATGAACAATGCGCATAACTAGTTACTTACTGTAGAACAAACTCACAATTCTTGGGTCATTGGTTTGATCCACAACCAGACCAGCCAATGTCGGCTGCTTTGGTGTGTCCTTGGGAAAAACACTTGCTGCTTATTTCCATAGCATGATACAACCAATGATGTGTTAAAACCAACAAAACATCAAACATTTATTACATACCCATTTAATCTCATGTGGTTGTTTGCTATGAATGTACAATCCATATTTCCATAACAAGATTGGAATTATTAATGTTTCACTAACATCTCAGAAACTCGAAATTAAAATTTGGTCAATTCCAATTTACTTTGTATCCCATTCACTTGTAGAGGTACAAAATGTCTGGAAAGCATAGAAGCAGAGATATGTAATAAACACAAAACCACATTCATGTTTTGTTTAGAGTGACACGAAACAACCCCTTTTGATACTGTGTATGAACAGGCCTTGACCTGATGTTATTGACATATCCCTGTGCCATATTAACTTTGTTTTTTTCTCTCACAGAGTTGAAACAAAACATGAATATATTTTTGCACATTTAACAATGAAAACGATCTAGTCGTACTGAACAAAAAATCTTGGCCTACAAACATTTTCTCAATGCAACATTTAGACTGTGATTGATTTCCAACAGTGATTATATAACTCATGGAGTTAATTTGTGATAGATAATGTGGGATTTGCATTTACAAGTTACAGCTCTGATGACCATTTTCTCAAGAGTCATTTCCCTTTATGCTGGATAAAGATCTGTTGTACAAAAGAAACCATAATTTCAAGGGTTCACCTTCATCAACAAGCAAAAATGTGAATACTGTTACAGTAACCAACTAATTAATATGCAAAAAGCAGTTAATTTAAATGACAAATTTTTGACATTTTGAAGTCAAAATGTATTTAGTCATGGAACAAATGTTGGCCTTTGTAGCCTCTTATCATTTGCAAAAGAAAATTATTAACTCCTGTAAACAATCTGTATACAGCTGGTAATTCGCAAGTTGCAAAGGCAGGACAATGAGAATTGAAATTTAAATGTGCTTTTTAATACCCTCAGGTTTTGAAATGTGTTGTTAAAACATGAAAATGTCATGAGCATTAGTAACAAGCAATGATGCAACATCCTTTTCCCAAAATGAGATGATTTCAATGATAAATGTTACTGAATGAAGCAATGACAGAACATAATCTGTTACTGTGAGATAATAAAATTATATCATAGTGTTTTCCAATTACCGGAACTTTACGAGATAGCATCATATACATCTACATATAGGTATATACAGGCACCATATACAAGTTTTAACAAGACCTGAACAAAAATGAACTGGGGCTGAAAATATCCCACACATAAGCTCTCTTGTATGTCAAATACACTTTAATAATGCTTAACAATCTATAGCAATTGTATATAGTTTCTGCTTAGCTTTAAATGACATGTATTGCACTTGACGGAAACAAAGTCATAGCAGTTAAAAACAGAGCCCTGCCCAGGAAACAACAAGAAATATAGCAACTGTCAATCTTGGCTACATGTTACAAGTCAGTCATAACATATTTCAATATAACAAGTGCATTTATACATATGTAAAATAAATAATTATTCCTTTAATACTTATACAAAGCAAGGATCTACTAACTGACAATAATACATTTGAAACTTGTTTGTGGAACTTTACAATAGTACCTACAAGTCTCTTACTGTCATTTTCTGCAAATGTCATGTATTTCTTGTACTTTTAATAAAAATGAAGTTTCATAAATGGGAGACATTTGTCTGAAATACTGGTCAAGGAAAGTTCTAAACTAGGCTCCTACTACCATGTCTATTAGATTTTATTACTGTTTCAGTACTAAAGCACATTTCCAAATTTACAAGTGCCTCTTTAGACAGTTTTTTCCCCAAATTGTGATGTATACTTTTATTTTGGTTCTTCAATATACAGTATTACATGATAAAACTGGGGGGCCAGCACCAGCCTAATCACTTTGTCAAAAGGAAGATGGGGAGTTGGGGGCTCAAGACCAGACAATAATGTACTTAGCAAATATTTGTCCAACTTCTATAATAATGGAAGACATGCTTATCAGATACGATAAATATGGCATCTTTATGCATGTAAAGTTTTATAAAGCATCTTAATGGACACATCAGTAGCTCTGGTGACTCTCGTAAATATGGCATCTGTATGCGTGTAAAAATATACCGAGTTTTAATGGACTTGTAACTCAGTTGGTATACTGTCTGACTTATGATCACACATCATGGACTTGATACCTGCAGAGGCCAGCATGTGTCAGCTGCATGGCATTTCCTTAGCTCCCATTTCCTAGGGAATGCACTTAGCTCCCATTTCCTAGGGAATGCACTTAGCTCCCATTTCCTTAGTACGATACAGCCAACAATGTGTTAAATATCCCATTAAAACCAACAAAACAAAGTCTTTATACTCTACATTTCAATGTCCAGACCTTTGACTTATTCAGTACCTACAGTTGCTTTTAAGAGATAAGAGATACCTACAGTTGCTTTTAAGATTTATGAAAAGACAAAAGTCATTTTTGTAAATTTCCAGACAATTACTTGACTGATTTTGAAATAATAACTATCACTCTGAAATTTTGAAGAATCTTTGAGTGTGTTTTTTGAGCTGTACTTTTAGAATTGCCAGGCCTAACCAAAAATGGCAATGGTGAAAAGCATTCAACATGTCTGAATGTGTTATTGAAAATATGATTTGCATAGTTTACCCAAAGCAAATTATTAGTGATAATTAAATCTGATTTGTGAACAAAAAATTTAAAAAAATCTACTTTGGCTTAGGACTTATATTTATTTAGTCTATCGCTAACTTGCATATAATGTAATGATGTTAAATATGATGATTTCACTAAGAACTGAGAGTCAAACTTAAGGTAAAATTCCACTTTTGTCATTAGCCTGTCCATTACAAAGTAAAAGTAAAAATAAAGGTATAGAAAAAGAACTGTATATACAATAGTGCTTACTGTACTAGTGAACTCACTAACATTTATGGTAATAACCTAGCGAAGATGCTTCTTTTGATGACTAGGGGTCATGATTTTACAAAATGTTTCAATACTGTCCATTAAAATCCTGCTGTGGTCCTTAAAAATCATAATGATTCATTTAGAGTACCATGGGCCAAGAGATTGGCGTGGTCCTTAAAAATCATAATGATTCATTTAGAAAACAATGGGCCTTAAGATTGGTGTGGTTGTTTAAAAAACACAATTATTCATTTAGAATACCATGGGCCTAGAGATTGGTGTGGTCCTTAAAAATCATAATTATTCATTTAGAGTACCATGGGTCTAGAGATTTGTGTGGTCCCTTAAAAACACAACTATTCATTTAGAGTACCATGGGCCTAGAGATTGGTGTGGTCCTTAAAAATCATAATTATTCATTTAGAGTAGCATGGGTCTAGAGACTGGTGTGGTCCTTTAAAAACACAACTATTCATTTAGAGTACCATGGGCCTAGAGATTGGTGTGGTCCTTAAAAATCATAATTATTCATTTAGAGTACCATGGGTCTAGAGATTGGTGTGGCTGTTTAAAACTCACAATTATTCATTTAGAATACCATGGGCCTAGAGATTGGTGTGGTCCTTTAAAAACACAACTATTCATTTAGAGTACTATGGGCCTAGAGACTGGTGTGGTCCTTTAAAAACACAACTATTCATTTGGAGTACCATGGGCCTAGAGACTGGTGTGGTCCTTTAAAAACACAACTATTCATTTAGAGTACCATGGCCTAGAGACTGTTGTGGTCCTTTAAAAACACAACTATTCATTTAGAGTACTATGGGCCTAGAGATCGGTGTGGTCCTTTAAAAACACAACTATTCATTTAGAGTACCATGGGCCTAGAGACTGGTGTGGTCCTTTAAAAACACAATTATTCATTTAGAGTACCATGGGCCTAGAGATTGGTGTGGTCCTTTAAAAACACAATTATTCATTTAGAATACCATATTCCTAAAGTCTGGTGGTGAACAGTGTTGCTACAGCCACCACACATTTTTCTGCCATCATGAATTTACAGTTAAAGTCAGCCCCTTCAATGCCCCACCTAATTTTCCTGCCTCCAAAAGAACAACATCTCCAGGACAGTCCCGATTATGCATGTTTATTTCTCTTTAAAGAGAATCAATATTCTTCTTTCTAAATCAGAACATTAAACAAAAAACACTGATAATACTGATATTACCCTACTTAATCTGAAATAAGCAGGGATTGACACTCTACTGGTTAAAAAGAATTTCCATAAATCCAGACCCTTTTCTCAATTTAACTACTGAGCGTTGAAACATACTCTGCTAATCTTGGATGATGTTGGTATGATCTTCCATTCAGGAGAGCAATGACAAGATTTTCAAGGTGGCCATCAAAGCATCCATACTGAATGTAATATTGGCACATTTTCATTTGGGACCAACTTGATACGATGCCAGTTCTTTAGGTGAAAACTTTACGATGATAGGAGTATACAGACAGGAGGAGAAGCAGTAGCAAAATTATTCAAAATGGTTGGCATGGTGGAAATTTATGATGGCATATGGGCACCATTATCAATTAGAATCAATTAGACACAATAAGAAGTCTTCTGGTGAAAATTTCATGGCAGTAACATTTTCTGGCAATACAAACATTTTAAAGACCATATTAATTGTTGGATTAACACCATTTACATTTAGGACCAACTTGACATCACTGGAAGGTTTTTGACAGAAACATCATTTCAATATGATTTTCCATTTCGGAGGATTAGTGAAAACAATATTTTCAAGATGGCTGCCATAGTGGATATGTGTGTGTATGTGTGATTTGGATTTTAATGTAGCTTTAACAATGTTTCAGTCATATCGCTATGATGTCTGCAGTGTGACAGTTTATAGTGATGTCTAGCACTGGGGCATCATGCCGCTGGCATGTAGCATGATGTCCCACCCAATCACTATATCCAGTCACATTATCCTGACACCAGGCCAACCAGTCCTAATACTAACCTCTTAATGCTGAGCACCACGCAAGGCAGCTGTTAATACCATTTCTGTAAGTCTTTGGTATGACTCGGCCGGGGATCGAACCCACGACCTCCTGCATCCGAGGCAGACGCTCTAACCACTAGGCCACCGAAGCGGTCTCCGTAATGGATGTAACATCAGCACCATCTTCATTTAGGACCAACTAGATATGATATGTCTTTTGGTGAACACCTATGCCAATATGGCCATCCATCCAAAATGGCCACCATAGTGTAGTGGCCATATTGGATCCTGCTTGGCACTACTTTCATTCTGGACCAACTAGACCTCACAAGAAATCTACCGTAGAAATTTTTTTAAGATGGCACCCATGGCAGTCATACAGGAGGTGGCATTGGCAACATTTTGATTTATGGCCAACTAGACACCGTAACAAATCTTTATGTTAAAAAACAAAAACCATCACCACAACAATCCAAACAGGCATGATGGTGAAAACAAGACTTTCAAGAATGCTATTGTGGCAGGCATATCTGGTCTCTTACCACCTCCATTTTTATGTAATACCAACAAGACCATAGAAAGAAAGTACTTAAAGCTAACAAATGGACAGATGATGGACGGCAGACAACAGAAAGCTTTATGACCAGTAAATCTAAAAATGTATGCTGAATTCCAATTTCTTGGAAAATGTCACATCTTGTAATGACACTCTCCCCATCCCCAACTTAAACTGCTGACTGGTTAAGAACAAGTGATGGTGTTTCTTAAAGACAGATTATAGTAGTTCTCCCCAAAACAAGATAATTGCTCAAAAATCAGGTAGGGGGTGATTTTGTGAGACACTGAAATCCTCAGTAATTATTTGCCAACATTTGTACAAATGGGTTAGGCTTATAATTAAGTGGGAATAACATCGTATAAATATAGCAATCAATACCTTAGCCCTGCTGAACTTAGATTTACAAAATAATCAAACTTCAGAATTCTCAGTCACGCAGAAGCCTGAGATACACACCAATATCATCAAAGTTACTGAATTCTTAGCACAATTTATTCCATGTTCCCAGCTCTAATTCCTTCTTTGTATTTCATGAAAACTTGCAGTTCCTCTGCAAATGCACATTAAGGCCAGAAAGTCAAGTATAAAGGCAGTTGCAAATCTCGTGGACCATTTTATATATGACTGTGAAGAAGGTACACACTGACATCTCACCAAGAATGGATTATGAAACTTCTAACTGCTTATCCACAACAGTTGTTAACTGATGTCCGTTTATGCAGCATTTTATGAGCCATCTGTTAAATGACCATTTTACTAATTTTATTGATGCACATCATTCACTGCAGCTATCATTTCATATTCATCGCTTAGCAAATTTCTTTCAAACAATACAATTTAGACACAACTGCATTGTTGCTGAATCATATTTCCACAGGACTCGTAGTTGCCTCCTCACTAGTCACTGAGTTATCTGTAGTGGATTCTGATGGACACAAATGGGGTTCCATACCACTACATTTTAATGCAGCATTCTTAACTTCAGATGCTGGCTCCTCTGTTGAGGTATTTCTTCCTTCTCCTTCGGAAATTTCCTCATTGTAGGAATCTATATCTGTGGTCTGGTTATGTGTATCTTCTTCCTGGATATCGCCACAATTCTCGGATAATTCAGTCTGCTGGGTTTCTCTTCCCTCCTCTGAACATGTCCCATCCACTGTTCTTCCATCTCTCAATGCTGACTTACATTCAGAAATTTCAGATACATTTTCAAGATTTTGGGAATTCAAACTATCATCATCATGTGATGTCCTGGATTCGGTTTCTATTACCCTAATGTCTTGGTTTGCATCCAATTCTAGATCTTTTTCAGAGCCTAACACAGTATCATCTGAAGACTCGTATCTATTGTCGTCATCCTCTTCATCTCCTTCCTGACCATCCAATTTGTTTGTGGTATCATGGAATTCATTAAAATGATCCTCTATCTGTTTCTCCTTCTCTTCTGTACTAGATCCCTCTTTATTATCACATGTCCCTTCCACTAATGAAGGGATTTGGCCTTCTAATTTCTGAAACAGCTGAACATCCTCAACATTTTCCATTGAGGTATTTGTGATAATGTTCACACCAGTTTGCCCATTCTCTTTTGAAGTCTCCACATTGTCAGTATCAGATTCACCACAATGTTTCGGATCAAGAAAATGTATCACAGGGGGCTCCAAGTCTTGCAATTCTTCTTCCTCTGGAGGTTCAATCTCACACAGTATCTCCCGGACAACAGGGCCTGATGATCCCTCCAACTCTTCATCAACCTCCTCCTCTGCTTCAGATAATGACTGACATTTCTCAGGAACGTTTTCTTCAATTACTTCAGTAACAGCCTCGGTGTCAGAAGTCAACTCAAACCTGGCTTTTACAACTCTGAACTCTTCCTTCTCATGCACAGTTTCCTCTATCTCCCCAGCTTCTTCCTCAATCTCAGCTGCTGTTGCTTCTTGGTCATCTGATTCTATAGAAAGAGGGATAGATTAAATTTCTGAAATCATTTTAGAACATTAGCATATAAGAATATTTTGAACTTAGTTGTTTTGCATAATTAAACAAAATTGTTTTGGTGAAAAAAGTTACTTTGATACTATTAGCATCTCTGTTCAATAAAATTAAGAAATCCTGCACTATTTTAATTTAAGATGTATTCTTTTAAATTCTTTTTGTAAAGATACAAGAAAATACCATGCAACACCTGCATGTTCCGTCGGCGATCATGGCCATCATTGTATTCAAATCTGAATAATGGCAGATATTACAAATATGTCAGTGAACCGATGATAGTTTATCTATACCAACTATTGACGTAGGATCACCAAAAGGTCTACCAATGATAGTCTATCTATACCAACGATTGACGTAGGATCACCAAAAGGTCTACTGATGATAGTTTATCTATAGCAACTATTGACTTAGGATCACCATTAGGTCTACCGACGATAGTCTACCTATACCAACTACTGACTTAGGATCACCATTAGGTCTATTGATGATAGTCTATCTATATCAACTATTGACTTAGGATCACCAATAGGTCTACCGACGATAGTCTATCTATACCAACTATTGACTTAGGATCACCAATAGGTCTACCGACGACAGTCTATCTATACCAACTATTGACTTAGGATCACCATTAGGTCTACTGATGATAGTCTATCTATACCAACTATTGACTTAGGATCACCAATAGGTCTACCGACGATAGTCTATCTATACCAACTACAGACACAGGATCACCATTAGGTCTACCGACGATAGTCTATCTATACCAACTATTGACTTAGGATCACCAATAGGTCTACCGACGATAGTCTATCTATACCAACTACTGACTTAGGATCACCATTAAGTCTACCAATGATAGTCTATCTATACCAACTATTGACTTAGGATCACCAATAGGTCTACCGACGATAGTCTATCTATACCAACTATTGACTTAGGATCACCATTAAGTCTACCGATGATAGTCTATCTATACCAACTATTGACTTAGGATCACCAATAGGTCTACTGACGATAGTCTATCTATACCAACTACTGACTTAGGATCACCATTAAGTCTACCGATGATAGTCTATCTATACCAACTATTGACTTAGGATCACCAGTAGGTCTACTGACGATAGTCTATCTATACCAACTACTGACTTAGGATCACCATTAAGTCTACCGATGATAGTCTATCTATACCAACTATTGACTTAGGATCACCATTAGGTCTACCAATGATAGTCTATCTATACCAACTACAGACGTAGGATCACCATTAGGTCTACTGATGATAGTCTATCTATACCAACTATCAAGTTGAAATCACCATTAGGTCAAATGACAATAGTTTATCTATATGACTATCAAGTTGAAATCCCCCTGTGAGAAAAACTTTATGACTTCATGAACACTCATTAACTATTTATGAATGTGCTCGAACTGTTCTTCTATTGTTCATGATCAGTGATATAATTGGTTGGATGATTGTCAAAGAAGAAGTGATATAACTGGTTGGACGATTGTCAAAGAAGATGTGATATAACTGGTTGGATGATTGTCAAAGAAGACGTGATATAATTGGTTAGATGATTGTCAAAGAAGACGCGATATAATTGGTTGGATGATTGTCAAAGAAGATGTGATATAATTGGCTGGATGAGTGTCAAAGAAGACATGATATAATTGGTTGGATGATTGTCAAAACAAAAATGATATAATTGGTTGGAAGATAGTCAAAGACGTGATATAACTGATTGGATGATTGTCAAAGAAGACGTGTTATAAGTGGCTGGATGAGTGTCAAAGAAGACATGATATAATTGGCTGGATGAGTGTCAAAGAAGACATGATATAATTGGTTGGATGACTAAAAAAAATAATTGGTTGGATGATAGTCAAAGAAGACGTGATACAATTGATTGGATGATTGTCAAAGAAGATGTGATATAATTGATTGCATGATTGTCAAAGAAGACGTGATGTAAGTGGTTGGATGATTGTCAAAGAAGACGTGATATAACTGGTTGGACGATTGTCAAAGAAGACCTGATATAATTGGTTGGATGATTGTCAAAGAAGATGTGATATAATTGGTTGGATGATTGTCAAAAAAGACATGATATAATTGGTTGGATGATTGTCAAAAAAGACATGATATAATTGGTTGGATGATCGTCAAAGAAGACATGATATGATTGGTTAATATACGCCCGAGATTTCAGCAGCTGAGCCTCCTTTTCCCCCACAAACAAAAGAGCAAGCAAACGGTTGTCCAACAAGTTAAAAACCTCAAACCAAAAATGTGGACTCCTGTGAAATGGGCAGAAGAGAATATTTTCAGCATCATTTCTTTTAAGTAAGTAGAAGTGCAGAGAAGCAATTATGAAGGAAATGATTTGGTGCGAGCAAAATTGAGAGGAAAAGCGAACCCAGCCAGGATCATCAAAATTATGGTATCCTGGTCATTCATGATTATTTCAGTGGAAGTTATATGGTTTTTATGTCATATAAGTTTTAACCAAACTAATTATAATTTTTTTCAGACCCAATTTAGACTTGCTCTTCAAATTTTTGAAAATCACTAAACATTACTCTCCTTACTTATTTTAAATCATAAATCTCCTTTTCGATCTCAATACAAGACACAGTACTCCATCTACAATAGGAATGGTAAGTGTTCTGTATCATTTTCTATTTCATGTCATCACTATTTCTATTATCTTTTTTAATTTGGCAAATTAAAAAACAAAATCAAAAACTAATGTGTCAGACTGTACACAATACAGATGCAAAAAAAACATGATGAAATCAGAAGCGATATGCAACATGCAGAGTCGGACGCATTAGCAAAATTGAAATCACCATTAAGTCTACTGATGATAATCTATCAACTATTATGTTGAAATTACCATTATCTACTGACAATAGCCTATCTATACAGGTAAAAAACTGAAATCACCATTAGGTCTGCTGATGAAAGTCTCCCAATCAACTATCAAGCTGAAATCACCATTAGGATATATTTCATGCAAATCCTGTAATATTATTACTGTCACCAGACAATTTTAGTTTACAGACAGATGGGACAACACTGGCAAACAGAGATATAAAAATTAAATTATGGTTGTTGTATAACTCGATTTTATTAAATTTGGGAAAACTAGATTGAATAAACTGTTGAAAATAGAGTTATTAGTGACGGGTGCATGGAAAGAGCTTTGCTATTTGCTTTGCAGAGCTTTAATAGGGATGAACTTTAACTGGGACAACTTGTGTTGTGAAACCAGTGTTAGGAGATATAATTGGGGGAACTTGTGTTGTAAAACCAATGTTAGGAGATTTAACTGGAGCAACTTGTGTTGTGAAGCCTAAGTTAAGAGATTTAATTGGAGGAACTTGTGTTGTGAATCCAAAATTAGGAACTTTTATTTAATTGAGCAAACTTGTGTTGTGAAACCAAAGTTAGGAGATTTAGCTGGGACAACTTGTGTTGTTGTTGTTGGGTTTAGCACCACTTTTCATCACACGACAGGCTATGCATGGCGGCCAGTATTAATGGTGGAGGAAGAACCTGGGAAAACCCCGGGAAGAACCACCGACTCACGAGAAGCTCACATACCCACATTGGCCAAATCCAAGACTCGAACTGGCGCAGACTGAGGTGAGATGGCAGTGGTCCATAACTGAGAGTGCTTTAGACCACTCTGCCACTTGGGGCCCCGACAACTTGTGTTGTGAAACTCATGTTAGGAGATTAACTGGGGGATCTTGTGTTATGAAGTTAGGAGATTTAATTGGGGAAACATATGTTGTGAATCCAGAGTTAGGAGATTTATTTGGGGAAACACATGTTGTGAATCCAGAGTCAGGAGATTTATTTGGGCAACTTGTGAATCCAAAGTTAGGAGATTTATTTCGGGCAACTTGTGTTATGAAGTCAAAGTTAGAGTTAATGTTCAAGGGTGATTACTTCTCTAAATGATGAATGCTGGAAATCCAATTTAAAGTCTCAGCAAGAAAAATAATTCTGACAGGAAATCAATTATCATAACTCTTATTAATTGATAATGTGGAACAATGTAAATGAACCATGTTGAAGGCTGCATCAATATACAGATTCATGCCAAATTTGGTTCAAATCCCTGCTTATATAATGGTGAAGAAAGCTAAGTGATGAGGACTGTCAACAGGATCATACATTTTCAAACTGATACTGTGGAAGGTCTTATGAATACAAAGATGCATGCAACAGCTGGCTGAAATGTAGTGATTCCTAGCAATATAATACATTACAATGATGCATGCAACAACTGGCTGAAAAGTAGTGATTCCTAACAAGGTAATACATTACAATGATGCATGCAATAGCTGGATGAATTGTAATGATTCCAAGCAACTTAATACATTACAATGATGTATGCAACAACTGGCTGAAATGTAGTAATTCCTAGCAAGGTAATACATTACAATGATGCATGCAACAGCTGGCTGAAATGTAGTGATTCCTACCATGGTAATACATGTACTGCAAAAAGCAAATTCACAAGAACACAATCCGAGGCATAATGATGACAAAGAAGCAATTGAGGTCAGTGTTCGTCCAAATGATGACAAAGAAGTCTGAAAATTGGAACTCTTCTGCAGTCTCATCAATATAAAGCCAAATCTGGTTACAGTCCAACAATTCAAATAAAGCTGTCTTGCAGAAACCAACTGTGATGGCCGTTTGAATAATATGAAGACATGATTACTATAGGATTCTGACAACTTTGTTGAGTGGGACTGTAATTATTAATAATGTGAAGCAACAAAGTACATACAAGACAATCAGTTATTGATCAAAGTTGTCAACCTTAATGAACCAAATTTTGACATTTGCAAAAAAAAGTGACAATATATTTTTTAATTTGCCAAATATTTAGGCTACACAATAATTATGCTGCACAAACCTAATTTTGACAAATCTGTTTGGATTTCATCCTCTGGGTTCTCATCAATGGAATCAGAAACTGCTGATGTCTCGGACACGAAACTCTGGGGCCGAGCTTGCAGGTTGTTAATGAGAGGTTCAGCAGCTTTCTGTATTTGTCGCAGTTTATTCAATTCCTCTTGTGCTATCTTCAGTTCTCGTCTCAGTCTATCTCTCTCTTCATCTCGACTATTTACTGCTGACTGAAAACAATTTTTAGAAAAACAACATTTTAATTAATTCTTTTTTTCCCCTTGATTAAATGAACAAACTCTTGTTTTCCAAATATCTAAACATGCAACAGAATGTGCTTTTGAATTATGCATACTGGTATATACATCTGACCATTTCTCTTTCACACTGTTATCTTAAAACAGTCTACTTTCATGTTTTCACTGATAATCCAATATTGCATCAACTACTGGGAACAAATAAAAGCTTGTTAATCTTAAAGAATCATCTAAAACTTTATTTTGTTATCTAAGAAAATTTACAAGCTTGGTATACCATGTGAAAGCTCCTCGCCATACATGTATATTATGACTCTTCTGAAATCAAATATAGGTTTGAACAAGCTTATTCCTTGGTGTAATAACTAACTGCCAAATGTAAAACAGCCTGGACAAAATAATGGCAGCACGTTCGCTTTGCACCTCCAAGTTCCCAAGTTCAACACTTGGCTCCACCATGTGCAAGTGTAGTTGGCTGTGCAACCAAGGCCTGTCGTTTCTTCCAATATGAGGATCACACTGTGCAGGCATCCAAGCCATTAAGAGTATGTTTGTATTATTTTAATAAAATTAAACTGTAAATCTAAAATGCTGAAAACTACCATACATACTCACAAGTCAAACCAGAAACTACACAGACCCAGATCTACTATTGCTTGATCCACCAGCAGATCATGGTCTATGCAGTCAGGAGTAATTAAAAGAACAAACAACAGAGACCCTGATATGCCACCAAATGAAGCAACAGCAGATCAGGGTCTATGCAGTCAGGAGTAATTAATAGAACAAACAACAGAGACCCTGATCTGCCAGCACATGAAGCAACATCAGATCAGGGTCTATGTTATCTGCATTTGCAATCCACATGTGAGTAATCATGTTACTGAATTTCACATAATTTTTCACAATGAATTCAATATGGACATTTTGCCATTAATATAAACATTATAATGCAAATCTATATACCTCTAATTGGTGCTCATATAAGGAACTTTTAAAAGATTTCTGACATAAAAATTACACTATTATTTTCAGTATTTAAAAGACTGTATATAAGCTGAAAATGAGAATCAAAGGCCAAATTTCACTTCAGTTGAATCTGTTATATTAATGCCATTAACTAAGCAATGCAGTCCCCTGTGTTGAAGAATTTATGGCAAAATTTCATTTTCAATGCATTTCCAATCATAATTAATGAAGAATGTGTTCACCATGTGGTGATGTCACAAAACGCTGTGCAGAAATAAAAAAAACAACACTGACAATTTTTTATATTTTGTTTCTAGTGATGACAAATTTATGTTCTGATGATCAGCTGGCCTTGAATAATGTTAAAATTGTGATCCAAAAACCAAATTTCATTGACTGAAGTACATATTTAATCTTGTGACAAGGAATGATTCATATGAACAGTTGTCATTATCTGTCAATGAGGCTTAACAAAAACTAATCACTCTGTCTATGCAATGACACTTAAGAATAACTCTTAACAGAACACACATACTTACAATGCACACCTTAACAGAACACACACATACTTACAATGCACACCTTAATAGAACACATACATACTACAATGCATACCCAAGATTCTTTATAATGTTGTGGATGGGAGCTAAGAAGCCAATCTATGAGTTGTCCGATATCTGAGACGTCAAAATGGTGTTATCAAATAATTAAAGCTGTTAATTTCCCATCTGACCATACTTTTATTCCCCCACCCCCACAAATTTATCCAAACTTGGTCTCAATTGAACCATGGCCATACAGTAGATTAAGCCTGATTACGATGATGTGCTGGTTTGGAATATAACAAGTTCCAAATATTTTGACATAAATACATAAAGTTTAAGAAAACATGGAAAGTCAAATAATTCCTTCTGTTATTCTGGGAGCTACACAGACTGCAGATCTTCTTTAATTGTAGGACAGTCAGTTCTAGTATAACAATGTAGAAGCTTTACCCTAGTAAGACAGGAAATTTTAGCAGATCATTGTAGCAACTTTATTCAAGCATGATGGTCAATTCTAATACATCGGCGTAGAAACTTTACACTAGTAAGACAGGACATTTTAGTACATCTGTGTACAAAACTAAGGCCCAAGTTAATATTATATCAGAATGTAGCAAAACTTTAACATTATCTTTACTTTGTTGACAATAATGCCATGACAACTGCCACCATTACCATTACTTCTAGAAATATGATACCTCTGCAACTGCATTCAACAGCAAGACGAAAGAATGATGTATACTGAAATAATGTCATTTGACCTTAATTTCACCAATATGTCTTCATTTGCATCTAAATTTAAGGCATCTGACCTCAATTTATCAATATGTCTTAGGTTGTATCTACATTTAAAACATCTGACCTCAATTTATCAATATGTCTTAGGTTGTATCTACATTTAAAACATCTGACCTCAATTTACCAATATAAGTCTTAGGTTGTATCTACATTTAAAATATCTGACCTCAATTTATCAATACAAGTCATAGGTTGTATCTACATTTAAGACATATGACCTCAATTTATCAATATGTCTTAGGTTGTATCTACATTAAGACATCTGACCTCAATTTAGCAATACAAGTCTTAGGTAGTATATAAATTTAAGACATCTGACCTCAATTACCAATATAAGTCTTAGGTTGTATCGACATTTAAGACATTTGACCTCAATTTATCAATATATGTCTTAGGTTGTATCTACATTTAAAACATCTGACCTCAATCTATCAATATAAGTCTTAGGTTGTATCGACATTTAAGACATCTGACCTCAATTTATCAATATATGTCTTAGGTTGTATCGACATTTAAAACATCTGACCTCAATTTACCAATATAAGTCTTAGGTTGTATCTACATTTAAGACATTTGGCTTTAATTTCACTAACATGATTTTAAGGTCTAGACTTAAGACATCTGATTGGTAAATTATAACTTGGACTTAAATTCCAACAATCAGATTGCTGGATTCTAAACTTAAATTACACTAATGATCAGAAAAACACTCTGGAAATACTACAGCAGCTGTAACTGCACGTACATGTACCTTGTTTTCCAAATGACATGTGCACGTAACCACCAGCAAAGTGTTCATTATGTGCGAATCAAATGAGATGACTAACTCTATGCTGAAACATTCCGTGTTTTTCTTTTCAAGCATGAGAATCTTCTTTAATTGTGGATACAATTAACAAAAGATGTTATAATACTTTAAATGTGGATACAATTAACAAAAGATGTTATAATGCTTTAAATGTGGATACAATTCCCAAAAGATGTTATAATGCTTTAATTTTGGATACAATTCCCAAAAGATGTTATAATGCTTTAAATGTGGATACAATTCCCAAAAGATGTTATAATGCTTTAAATGTGGTTCTTGCCTAGCATACTTTAATGTGTTATCTAGTCTCTACAATTTCTGGCTATTTTCTTTTTATTCCCATTTTAAAAAAAT
Source organism: Sinohyriopsis cumingii (assembly GCA_028554795.2). Taxonomy (NCBI): domain Eukaryota; kingdom Metazoa; phylum Mollusca; class Bivalvia; order Unionida; family Unionidae; genus Sinohyriopsis; species Sinohyriopsis cumingii. The sequence continues at coordinate 121,942,728 of CM068830.1, read as the reverse complement.
TATAAGATGGATTTTTTTTTGAGTGATATAGACTTAAGATACGGTGAAATTCCAAATAAGAATTTTCCATATTAATCTTGAAAATTCCTTAGATATTAACCATGTTAAGGTAATGTTTATGAATTGCATGTGTGTATATTACAAAAATCATTAAAAGTCATGCTATTGCAGTACCGGGTATATTTGTTTTCAAAATTAGTTGAGCATCCAAACTGATGTGCATACACTTACTGTACTACCTTTATTATTCATATCAACATAAATCATAAATATCAACAGTGATTATAGTTATAAATAAAATATCTATCTACTTATAGGTAGCAAGCTGGATAATTATTTTGTCTGGTTATTATGACAAGGCAATACTACAGGCATTGTATACAATATATCTCAAAGAACTATCATTAGCTATAAGCCAGCCCTGGAGCTGTTCTAAAGCAACCCGAGGAGTACCAGGAATGAAGAGAACTAATGACCTCACTGACAATTTGATATTTAATACAATATATTTTCTATGATAAACCCAGGACTTCAACCCAGTGTATGTATATATATATATATATATATATTTTTCTGGGGTGAATAAATACATAGTACCTACTACCATAATTGATAAAAGAAGTAACTGACTAACTGGTGAAATGTCAATGTGAATACAGTGTGCCATCATACAGTAAAGTTGATGTGGAAATAAGATGGGATATGGTGTTCCGTGTATCAAGGATCTTGGTGGGAAAGACTCTCTCCTACGTGATTATCATGTCTTACAAGGAGTCAATTAGTTCAAACATTATTCCTTGCTTTATATACCATAGTGTCAACTCAAGTGTGCAGAAAAATTCATATACTTCTGTTGCAGACAAACAAGTTGTTGTTTTTGTAGGGTTTAACGCCATTTTTCAGCACAAGATTGGCTATACATGGCAGCCAGTACAAATGGTGGAGGAAGAACCCCAGGAAAACCCTGGAAAGAACCACCAACCCACAAGAAGCTACTGGCAAGCTTTCTGACATACCCAGTTTGGCTGAACCCGAGACTCAAACCCAGTGATCCGTAACTGTGAGTGCTTTAGACCACTTGGGGCACCTCCAATCAGTAAGCATGGAGTAGGAAATTAACATTTGCAATTAATGTGGTGTATTCACACTGAAATACTTAATAACGAACATACTGTATGAATAAAGTTGGAATTATAATCTCTCCCACTCAAAAACATGAACAGTAAGCGTGCCATAGTTTTGCACTCACAAACAGTTAATGTTCCAGTTTTGCACTCACAAACACAAACAGTACATGTGACACAGTTTTGCATTCACAAACACAAACAGTACATTTGACATAGTTTTGCACTCACAAACACAAACAGTATGCATGCCAAAGTTTTCAATAAATTCTTTACTAAATTATGGTCAAGCAAAAATAAGGTCTGAATTGGCATTTTATTTTATTATAACTTCTATAAATTATCATGACACGTAAAAAACTATTACCATTCATCCGGTGTGAACAGTTGTATCCTGTCATGGTATAATGGGGTACCTAGATGAATAAAAGCTTTAACAACCAAATATGTCACGAGTCACAACACCATCTGACAATCAAGAATTACAAAGCACTTCAAGAAAGGTGCAAACAATTTGACTTATAAGGTACTCTGTAGTAATTAATTCTTCACATAAAACTTTTCAAAACAGACGGACATCTCAATTCTCATTAATCTTTCTTATGGGGAAAAATTGTAACACTTTATTTCAAATTTTATCACCCTAGGTATTTACATCATGTTATATGATCAATTTGCCAGTTTTGAATGAAATATTATAATGTGGATCGTGTCCCATTTTAGTTCTACATCAACCCTACTGTACAACAGGAGTATATGTCACATTTTAGTTCCACATCAACCCTACTGTACAACAGGAGTATATGTCACATTTTAGTTCCACATCAACCCTACTGTACAACAAGAGTAAATGATGTCACAAAAAAGCTATGCCCACTTCTCCAATTGTTGTCATTTGACAATTCACTAGTAAAATGTCATGGTAAACATACTAAAAACCCATCAAACAAGCATTTGAAAGATGGAAAATAAAAGTTCAACTTTAATTTTACTAGAATGGCATACCTATGACATAAAACCTTCACTAACTCATCAAATAAAGGTGAAGTGCATTGAAGCAAACTCACTCAGTGTATTAACCCCAAACAGGTGAGAGAAAAGCAGATCAAAGCCTTGTGGAAGTGTAAGAACTGAGCTGTTGAAGAACTAACAAACTCAAAGGTGATACAAACTTATTAAAGAAAACCAAAGCCCAGTCTTCATGCAAAGAAAACCCCAAAAAACAAAAAGACCTGAAATAATATGTAATAAGAAATCTGCATGTTAAAAGAAGTAAAAGAAAAACAAGAACTATTAGCAATGGGCACATAAAAAACCCAGCTCATGACTACTTGATTGGCAGGGCATTAAAATGAGGAACTTGTTTTAGGAAACCTCAAGTTAGAAGGGTCCATCAGGGAACATAACTAAACGATTATGTGGAATTCTGGAAATCCAAAACATTCCAAGGACAAAACTCTTCTATAAACTGATGTAGAATTCTGGAAATCCAAATCATTCCATGGACAAAACTCTTCCATAAACTGATGTAGAATGCTGGAAATCCAAAACATTCCAAGGGAAAAAACTCTTCTATAAACTGATGTAGAATGCTGGAAATCCAAAACATTCCAAGGACAAAACTCTTCTATAAACTGATGTAGAATGCTGGAAAACAAAATCATTCCAAGGACAAAACTCTTCTATAAAATGATGTAGAATTCTGGAAATCCAAAATCATTCAAGGTCTCATTCAGGCAGAAGAATATTTGACTAAAAATCTGACATTCTTTAATGTTAAAGAACAGAAACCAAAAGAAAACTGGTGAATCAGAGGACATAACTCTTCTAACTGATTATGTGGAATGCTGCAGTTTAAATTCATTTACGGTCTCATCAGTATTAAGCTGCATGCCAAATATGGTTAAAATTCAACGATTCTTGGTGAATTAAAGTAGCAGAAACCAAAGACAGGATGAAGGATAATCACAACGTTTAAGTCCCGTAAATGTCATGTAATGCTGGAAATCAAGTTCATTCAAGCACTCGCCAACACAAAACCCCATTTCTAATTTGGTCTGAAACCAACAAACTTTATTAGAACTATGCTGCAGAAACTGAAGTGTGGGGAGTGGGGCACACAATCAAGGGGCATATCTAGTGTTTGGAACGCGGAAATCCAACAAAGCTGTGAAATGCCATGCATGTAATAACCTAAGTCATAAGAGGAGAAAATCAGGGTGAAAAACTCTGGTAAATGATGTTGTGAAACACTGGATATAAAACTTGATCAAGGTCTCGGCAATATAAAGCTGCACACCAAAAATCTGAGGAATTAACAACTAGGGGCCATTACTCCTCTAAATGATTACAAGGAAGGTGGGAAATTAAACACTTCTGATGCCTACAGAAATAGCAAACTTTTGTTTCCTAAGTTGGTGTCATTTGACATTTGCATATTATACCTACAAATGCACCTATACAACCCCCATGATCTAGCCAACATGGTGTACAACTGAAAAAGTTGATTCAAGATGGAATGGCAAAGTCGTAAGTCAGATAGGGGCCATAATTGGTGTAATCATATTTTCCGAAAATCTTCTATATATTGGGCCTCAGACTACATTTGGTAGTTGAAGTTATGTAGTGGAAATAAAACTCCTAATACAAAGGCCAAGTTCCAAATCAAAAATGGGCCACAACTCGAATTTAATCCCCAACCCACTCTCACCCAATAGGGTGTTAAAAATAAATTGACCTAGGTATTCTTCATAGAAAACTCATACCATGTTTGGCATCACTTCATATATTCCTTCAAAAGTTCTAAAGCAAAAGTTAAATGTATGAGGTATGTGAGAAGAAAAGAACACAAGTAAATATGTTCCTCTTCCAAATAATATGGATGTGGGATAAAAAGACATTAAGTAACAATGTCCCTGGACAATATCAACAATTTTTTTTGGAGTGTAAATTTCTAAAGTATCAAATGTGCATTATTATTATGCTGCCCTCACACAACTTGAAAATTTTTGACATGCTTGTTTTCTCAACAAACTAAAGTGAAAAAAAGCAAATTCAAACTATGGGTCCAGGTCAAAATTTAAACTGCAATTGAATGCATTCTCCACATAAGTTTTCTTCAGATTATGTCATGCAAGTTAAAAAGCATGACTTAAAAAGAACATCATTTATACATGTGTATGCCTGATTTCTTCAGCGACAAAAGGATTTTGTAATAATGGGTGCTGGCCAGTATCATGTTAGATTAAACAGACTGGGATCAAGGAAGAGTGTTTTCATTTTATTTAAACAATCATTTTATTTGAGTTCCAAACAGCAGTCTTGCCCTTTTTGCATGACTTTTGCACACAAAAAACCATTTAATATGGCTTTACCCCAATCTCATCCCATCCTAGATCCTAGATTTTCTCTCTGAAACTTTTATTTAGGTTCCACTTCTGCAGTTCTGAGTTTAATCACCAGCCCAAGAATATGTAATTTAAGAATAAATAACTGATTATCCAAGGTCAAAGGTTTCTTCTGGGGTCTCCCCATATTATAGAAAATCTCAAACCAATGACTCTGTCATCGAGAAAACGATACAAGTAATTAGTCTTTGCTGTAAAATTAAATCACAGTAAGTAATATATTGTTGACATGCCATGTACACTACTCACTTATAAGTCAAGTCAAACTGCAAACAACTAAGATTCTGATCTGCCGTAGCATAATGTGCCTGCAGATTAGGGTCTATCTTATTTGTTGTACTGAATACTCCTAACCAACTGAACAGACCTGGATCTACTGATGCATTATGCAGCAGCAGATCTGTGCATTGTGCAGTGAGACTTGTAAGCAGGTATACATGAACACATAAACATCAAAAATATTGTATACTTAATATTTTTTATTTGCTAAGGCATTTTTCCAGAAAATTAGGAAGGTGTTAATTATGTGAAAAAATATGTTGCATACATTAGAAATTCTCTTTAACACAGCTACACATAAATAGTAATTCTCAATGGTTATAAAATATTTCATTATGTTTTAGTTTGATGCAGTTTGTCACAATGCTAAATTTAAGAACTATGCTGTCATGCAATGAAAGAACTCAATACAAGTATGATTATCCCTAATTCTATGCGGAAGCAGCAGTGGCAGCAATAATATTTTTTTGGCAAGCATACAGTTAGATCAGGAGTTGAAATATGAAGTGATACGTATCAAATGAAAATTTTCAATTACAGAAATTCCTTTTTTTGCAGAGAAATCAAATGATTCAAAAAACACAAAAGATGCAGAGACTGCAGGAATAGAGGTGATCTGTATGAGAGGCCTTAATTTCTATCAATCATAACAGATGTAAAAAAATGCGTCTATTATTGGATGTGCAATTGCAGGAATCACACTAATTTCTAAATATTTCTGCAGAAACTGACCAACTGTACAAAAAAAAAAAACATGCATAAAAAATGCATGCCCTACATTTATTTCTAAATTTTGAAAAAGATTCCCTTTCATTTACTTCTTTCAGTCCCATTCAAACCCCTAACTTAAGTTTTGTAGATTCCAGAACAGACCATGGAAACTTTTCAAAAATGGGAATAGCATGATGTGTCTCTGTGTGTGTGTGTGATTTGGATTTGTAATGTAGCTTTAATAATTTTGCAGTGTGACAGTTTATAGTGATGTCTAGCACTGCGGCATCATGCCACAGACATGTAGCATGATGACCCACCCAGTCCCATTATCCTGAGATCATGCCAACCAGTCCTAACACTAACCTCTTAATGCTGAGCGCCAAGCGAGGCAACTGTTAGTACCATTTTTGCACATCTTTGGTATGGCTTGGCTGGGAGCGAACCCACAACCTCCCAGATCCGATGATGTCTAATATTGTCTCATGCAAATCTACTTTAAAAACAAGATGTTTGTCCCTTGAAGATACAAGATTTCTATAAAACTGGTACATTTGATATGTGTGTATGTGATCTGGATTTTTAACATAGCTTTAACAATTTTTCAGTCATATTGCTATTGTCTGCAGTGTGGCAGTTTATAGTGATGTCTAGCACTGGGGCATCATGCTGCAGACATGTAGCATGATGTCCTACCCAGTCACATTATCCTGACACCAGGCCGACTAGTTGTAAAGCACATTTTATAAACACCAAGGAAAAAGATTTTCATTTGCGTAACTCCACGGCATGACAATCAGATGGATCATGTTGGCAATAACACCATGACAGATCAGTGGCTTGAGATTTTCGGCTTTGGATAACTCTAAATAATGACAAATTTATTTTTGGGCAAAAGAGCAAATACTGCAAACTTATGTGCAAGACCAAGTGCATCTACTTTTAAATTTAGCATTTTTCTTTAGGCTGTTATTTTGATAACCATCTCACTCAGGTAATATTCCCATTTCATAATCCCATTTCAGTGAAAATTTAAATCATGAAAAACAACCAACAACTGATGTAAGAAAAGTAACAGAAACACAGCTACAACTTTTGTTATATACTAGCAATTTTGTAAACTGTAACAATATGCAAACTGGACATGAACCATACCCACGTATTTTCTTCAAGCAATGACTACAGGTCTCTTGTGAAACTGTTTTGTTGTATGGCACAGCAACATTATTAGGTTATTATGCGAAGACAACTGAAGTTAAAGTCACATGCCAATAAACTGCTGTAGCCAACCAGGGCTTATCCTATGGTAGGATTTTAACTTGCATCCTATGGTAGGATTTAAACTTGCATCCTATGGTAGGATTTAAACCTTCATCCTTTTAGTTGGAAGTCTAGCATGCAATCTTCTGAACCATAAATGCTCCTTCTGTCACTGGTATTAACATTTTAACGATGGAACATGAATGTATCAGATACCTGAACATTTGTAACTTGTTGAATGCATAAAAAAGTATGTACATAAATCTATTTTTTTTGTTTATACAGGACTGAACACAATGAAACAGTGCATCAGGACAAGTATTTACAAAACACTTAAGAGCCCACTTTTAAGTCACAACCTTAAATTTGACTAAGATCTAGCAAGTACTGTGGGTAAACTGATCTGAAAAAAAGAGTGGTGAAATTTGGGAATTTTAGGTCTTCAACTCTTGGAAACCTTGAATAACAGAGTGATAAGGCTGGTATGTTAAGAACACTGGGCTTTGGCCACTAATTTGTAAGCAGAGAGACAAAACCAATAAATTTTAAGCAGAGTCCAGGCCAACAATTTATATGCAAAGAGACCAGACCAATAATTTCTAAGCAGAGACTATACCAATAATTTCTAAGCAGAGTCCAGGCCAACAATTTATAAGCAAAGAAAACGGATCAATAATTTATTAGCAGAGAGATGTGACCAACAATTTATAAGCAAAGAGACCAGGCCAGTAATTTATTAGCAGAGAGATGCGACCAACAATTTATAAGCAAAGACACCAGACCAATAATTTATAAGCAGAGAACCTAAACCAACAATTTGTGAATATAACCTGAGATGAAAATTTGTGAGGATAGGACTTGTAATTTGTGAATAATAGATCTGCACTAACAAATTAAGTATTAAATGAAACACAGCACAGTACTGTTTATTAAACAGCCATGGTTGGACTAGAACTAAGGAATGTGTTCAGGGTAATATCATGCTGGATTTGAAAGGTAAATAAAAATTCTTTGAAAACCCCATATGGGTTATATAATAAAGTTATGTTTAGTTACTATTAACTTGTAATTTTAAGCTGTGTAAATGCAGTGAGAGTTGTATACATAAAACAAGTATCATATAAAAGCATTCATTCTTCCTTGGACAGACTTTATTCAGTGGATTTGGCCAATACTGAAATCTGGTCACACCACTCTTCAAACATGGACTGAAGTAAACTGGGATAGTCTTTGTTATGCCCATCAGTCTATAAGGCCAAAATAAAAAAAGTGTTTCCTGTTGCACTGATTATAAAATTAGGGTAGGCAGGTAATTTTTTTTCACCATTGTGGACAATAGTGATAGGGTCAGCAATGAGAAACAGGAATGGTCAGTCGACCAAAAACATTTGTTCCTAAACATAGTATATCTTTGTATAAATGTACAGCAGGATACACTCTTCTCTATATCCATCTGTCTTCACTACGTCCATCTGTTTTCACCATGTCCATTGGTCTGTGAGATATTTTCATTTCTGGTGCATACCTACCAAACCATTCAACATATTTCAACCAGACTTTGTACACAATCAAGCAAGTTGTATAGACGTTTTGATAAATGTCAATTTTGAACATTCACAATTTTTGTTACCTTGGAACAAAGCATCACATAAATACTAAAACATAAATCAAGAGGAACAGGACCATTTGGGTACTTGCATTAGTAGTCTTTCATACAAGAGATCTATGTCATTTCCATAGACTGTAAACTATCCAACAAATATGGTCTCAATATTTCAAAAAGATATTAAAGGTTTAAGATGCTGTAGAAGCAAACTGGGAAGTGAAACCAAGGAATCAAATATGTATTGATTGTTGTGAAATTTACATTACCAAACTTTGGATGTATAATGCTGTTTGGTTGGACAAGGGCCTTCTATTCACGCAAGGTACCAAACATTAAAATATTGTCCTATGTTCTTAAAATAGTTAATATCAAATCTTTAAATTTACAGCATATTTATGTTCAATAATCTTCCGATGTTAGAAAATATACATGCAATTCATTCAACAAGCGAGTACAATTTTGCAGAATTTCTTTTTAGACTTCACTGCAAATACACACTAAAAAAATAAAGTCCACTATTTGCTTGACCTTTCACCTTTCACCTCTACCCTGTGCCCTCTCAACCTGAAAAATAATTGTATACTGTGCTGTCCTCTACATATCTGCCAGAGTTCAACACGTTCAACTCCTACTATCTGTCATGAATTGTACCTTGTTAATAGCTATGCTGGGCCAATTATTAGTTCAAATGCTAAATAATAATATCAAGGGTTTGGGGAAAAAAATGTAGGCTGATTGACTGCAATGGAACAATTCATTGTCTTCTCTTTCAGCACTTAAACAATTTCATAATGATCAAAATATTGTATAATAAAACATTACAGGCTGGTCAAATTAACTTTTCCACAAAGGATCTGAGTAATTTGAGGACTTTTTCATTAACATGAACTTAGATTTTATTCCTTGTTCTGGATTCATTATTTCCTCCAATTTCTTTCTTCCATTTTTCCTTAGTTTAATTCTGATGAAAGTTTAAAATAAGGGAAATGTACACAATGTTTTACCCATCAACTTAAAGCTTTGTTTAGAGAGAACTATCTGTTTAAAACAAATATTAATTTCATCTCCTTAAATTCTTTGTCAAACCTCAAATTTCAAGACAAGTTCATGTCTTTAATTAAAGATTTTGTCCATAATTTAGTTCTTTGTCAGTAATTGTGTGCTCCCATGACCATGTATGTTACAAAAACACTTAGAAGATGGTCAATGGTTAAAAAATGTCTAAATGCATGAAAGATCTGACAATACAGCCAGCAGTTTTTTCAAACTCTTCAAGATCATCAGTACTGCCCTGACCTGAGATGCTCCTGGCTCGGATGCTGCCCTTGTTTGCGCCTGGATGATAGAGACAAGACAACGCTATCAACTCTACAACTCAAACACACTGCCTTCTTTTTTCATTCACTCTGGCCTAGTTCAAGTCAGTTGCTATTTGAGTTAAACTCACACCCTTGGAAGGTGTATTATCAATCTTGTTAATTGTGATTCCAGTATATAGCACACAGCTATTCTTTACAAGTATACATTTGCCGTATCTTAAAATGTTGCATTTTCAAGACAAAAAGATGATAATATACAATGGGGCATTGTTCTTTAAAAAGTAAGTATTGTTTCTACTGAATCTGTGACAACACAAAATGAACATTCTAATTACATAATTTGTATAACTGAGTGCATTAAATTGATTCTTACAAAATTTTTAAATGGATAAAAATTATTTTGTTCCATTGGATTTGTTATACAGGTAAACGTTTAACTGGGCATACTTTTAATCTATCATAGTCATAAAAAAATATAAACTCTCCTTTGTGTACTTAGCTTATGTAAATGCATGAAAATTAACACAATTTTTATAAACTAACTTCCACTGACTGACTTCCATGCCCTACATCTCTTTTCAATTCCAACATCAGCAATGATGAATATGTATATATAATACATGTCTGGCAAATTTACTATTTTATATTCTTCTAGGAAATATTGTAATCAATTAATGCAATGGAACTAAAATCTTACTTGTTTCTGACAAATTTCAATGCATAGTTTCTGATGTTATTGTTGCCTGGATGGATTGTGATAACGTAAAAAAAAAAAATTGGTACTCCATTTCAAGGAATCAAAATTTTGTACAGTGCAAAAGCAAACAACCAGTCTGTCTGTAAATACATACCTAGAACGAAATGCGCCACATACTTGAGTGCTTGATACAAAACTTGTATTGTAATAATGACAATGTCTACAGAGGAAAGTGGTTGTGCAATATAGACAATAAGGTTGCATATTTAATAGTGAAACCTTGGAAACAGATGCAATATTAGTAAAAGTAAATCAATCCAAAGAACTCTTCCAGGAGATATCTTAACAGTTACTAAACAAAAACAAAATCCAATACAAGTTTGTTATTCGACCTAGTCTGGTGTTTAAAAATATCCATGTTATAAAGTTGACCAAATTCTGATTCAAACTGAAATGTGAAAATAGCAAACTGATTAAATGTGAATGTTCCATTGGTTTAATTGCCACACATAAAAAACAATTAAGGGAAAACAGTTTAAAATTTAAAAACTCGCATATGATTTTTCTTTATCCCATTGATATTCTCTGTATCCACCAGATTTGGAGGTCAGGGGAGTACGGTGCCCTTGCCTAAGGAATCCTCGGTGCAATTCTAAAAGACTTTGATGAATCAGATAATTGTTTTCAATGGTAGAAAGAAAGGCTTCCTAATTTATGATGCATAATATCTATCTTCCTTCACATAAGAACCAACCAGTGACATCAATTTCCAAGTTTTTAAACAACACAGTACACATATGTACAATAATTTTGTCCTAATAATGTTCCTAACTTGCCTTGGAGTAATTATTTGAAAGGAGGTAATCAGGTTCAATTATGCAAGTAAGAAGGCCATGGTCTCCAAGTTTACCCAACAATCAAAGTACAGCTGTAAATTGTGTGACCTTGACCCAGGTCATGATTTTTCATCACAGGTCATAAAGGTTCATCCCAAATATAAAGAAAATCTAAAGAGGGTTTAGGGAAACACGAACAAATTAAAAAAGTTACCAAAAACTTGAACACATATCTGAGACTGACTTTGACCCTGAGATCAAGCAAGCATGTCACTAAATGGATTGTTGCATAATGATTGATCACTATCATCAAGACAATCTGTCAAGGGGGTTGCTAGAAAACTGGAATCTGATAATGGTATAATCTGATGTTAAAAATAGGACTGACCCAGCTAAAATCAGAATGACTGGTATCCACAAGCTTCAAATGACTAACTACCAGCCTTCTGCTATGAAGTACTGTCCAATTTAAGAAGTCTAGTTGCTCAGAAGTTTGGAACCCTGGGAAATGCGTCTCAGGTCTCAATAATTTTTTCTCCAATTTTTTAATCTTTGATCTTAAAAAGCAAATGATTGCATATTTATAACATCTGTTTTATAAAAATATTGATCATTTAAATGTACATATCAATTTCTTCCTGTGTGCATTAAATACTAAACTGACTGAACTTTGGTAGTTACAAGTTCCAAACAAATTACATATGAAGTTAAGTTACATCAATGCAGCACATTTCCATTCAATCTGATGTAGTTGTGATGTTCTTGAGCTCTGAAAAAAGGTCTTCAACAAAAGTCCTAATAGACCAAAAACAATTTCTGAAACACAAGTCCATAAGGACTAAAAAGGAGTATGCAACACAAGTCCTTATGGACTGAACACTGTTACCACTTGTACACCTCAAGAGCTACCAGATATAAACTCACTGAAGTATATTTGCTAGAATGTATACACCCCTCATTCTTCATCAATTTGGTCACAAAAGCAAAGAAAAAAATATATTTCTAATTGCACTCAGGAATGATGCTTGTATATTTGCACAGCAACATAAAATTCCACGATATTTATGAATTATACGAAATAAAATTGTTGTTATACAAAAATTATCTTGTAATAAATGTGATAATTGATTTTCAGCAAAACTGACATGCCTACCATGAATCTTTCAAACTTTTCTTCTACTTTACACTTCTACAAAATAATAATTGGCTTAAAGGTGTTCAAAATTTCTTTAGGATTCAATTTAGTTGTATCCATTTGTCTTTATTTATTTAAATGTAAAATATCCCACATCTAATAAAAGCAAATCAATCCCTATGTGTTGTACACTGGAGGTTTTAACAAGATTGATAATACACCTTTGAGGGTGTGTTAAAACTGGACAAGGTGAATAACTCTGCATGTTCAACCTACTCAGTGGTGGTGGTGGAATAAGTGTTGACTGAAATGCACAAAAAATGGCTTTCTTCCTGCATTCACTGTTGCTGTAGTAACTCCTGCATACAGATGAATGTTAATTTAAATTTAGCAACACAAGCATTTGACTCTGAAATGAATTAGGCCATCTGTAATCCACAACCAAAATATGACCCCCTCTTGCATACAAAAACAATTTATCCAGATTTATTTAGAATAATAAATATAACTTATGTCTGTATCTTTCGACTTTTCTGCAAGATATATCATCTAAAAAAAGGACATTGTCTATATACCTATCAATAAAGTTAAAAAAATATTCTAATGCAAAAAAAATAGGATTTAAACAAATACTCCAACAAATACTGAACTTGTCATAATTGGAAATGAAATAAAAATCTAGGTTTTGACACAGTTTGCTTTAATACCCTGAAGAATATAAAAAAGGCTCAAAATGTATCTTTGACATGTAAACAAAAACAAAATGTGGTTGATATTTGAATGAATGAGAAGGGTCAAATCGCGTACAAAACTCAGTATAGTTTTTTTATTATACATATTTGCATATGTGATATCATTTTATTGGTAACCTGACTGAAAAGTGTCTGGACAAAGTCTGTGTTCAGGATGTCCGTCAACTTCTCACAAAGGTCTAATCCAAACAGAAAGTAAACTATTTTTTGAGAACAATTTTGTGCATTCTTACACTTTTTTATACAATGTTTTCAAAGAAAAAATATAATCATGTGCAGTACCTACATGGATATGAAAATAAATGAATACAAATTACCCATAATTGGCCTTCACACCTGTCTGCATGTCAGTATTATCTGGTTATTGTACAAGGAACTCATCCATTTTTAACTCTTCTTTTGCATTGTGATATATGACTGGACTTTTTTCATCATTGCAAATAAATACATTATTCAAACATCACAATGAGATGACAACTGTTTTGGCATTAACATGATCATATGTCTCCATTACTTTCTGCTTATGACAAGAAAATTGGTGCACTGGACCTATTTATTCATCTCAGGACAAAAAGGATGTCTCCATTACTTTCCATATATGACAAGAGGATTAGCACATTGGACCTATTTATTCATCTCTAGACAAAAATACTACCTCCATTAGTTGCCTTTTGTGACATGCAGATTGACACATTGGACATATTTATACATTGCAGGATGAAAAGGCTGCTCCATTAGTTGCCTTTTATGACATGCAGGTGAACGCACTGGACCTATTTACATCTCTGCCCTTACTGGATGACACCTGCCATTTTATCACGAATGATTCAATTCAATAAAAAAGGGTACTTTATATTATTTTGTAAAACATGATATAGGTGCTGGGTATGATTTATGGACTCCTCTCATGCTGGTTTGTGCGTTGGACCTATTTATGCATCCCAGGACAAAAAGGCTGCCTCCGTTACTTGCCACTTATGACATGCTGGTTGGCATATTGGACCCATTTATGTATACAAGGATAAGGATGTCCCCACTAGGTGCCTCTTATGGCTGGCATATTGGACCTATTTATGCATCCAAGGACAAGGGTGTCCCATTAGTTGCCTCTTATGGTTGGCATACTGGACCCATTTATTCAACCAAGGACAAGGGTGTCCCCATTAGTTGCCTCTTATGGTTGGCATACTGGACCCATTTATTCAACCAAGGACAAGGGTGTCCCCATTAGTTGCCTCTTATGGTTGGTATACTGGACCCATTTATTCAACCAAGGACAAGGGTGTTCCCATTAGTTGCCTCTTATGGTTGGCATATTGGACCCATTTATGCATCCAAGGACAAGGGTGTCCCCATTAGTTGCCTCTTATGGTTGGCATACTGGACCCATTTATGCATCCAAGGGCAAGGATGTCCCCATTAGTTGCTTTTATGATATGCAGGTGGGTGCTTTGGACTTGTTGTTGCTGTTGTTTTGGGGTTTAACGCCATTTTTCAGCACACGATAGGCTATGCATGGCGGCCAGTATTAATAGTGGAGGAAGAACCCAGGAAGAACCACTGACCCACAAGAAGCGACTGGCAAGCTTTCTCACATACCCACAATCCTAGACTTGAACCAACACAGACAGAGGTGAGATGGCAGTGATCCGTAATGGAGAGCGCTTTAGACCACTCTGCCACTTGGGGCCCCGGACTTGTATAAATCCCTGTGCTTTGAGGGTAACACTTGCCATTTTATCATGTAATTCAACAGAAAAGGTCACTTTGTATTAATTTGAAACACAAGATGTAGATGTTGAGTGAGGTTTATGGGAAAGTGTCAAACATTTATGGGATTAGTGATGTGAGTAATCAATGTTCTATTAGGATGAAACCTCTATATGAAGTTGCTTGTAACTGTCCTGGACACACTTTATCAATGCCACTGTTTTACTCTAATGAAAATTAAAATGTTGTTGCTGAAAATCATGCAATAATGTATTTAGGTAGAGTTTAAGAAACCTGGATAAATAACCATTAAGTCTATGTATACTGCCCAGCCAACCAACCCTGTCTCACACCACACTCATATACACTAGGAATAAATACATTTGAATATTCTTTCTTTAAAACACACATACAAATAAAATAAACAAAAGTGGAATGACTACATAAACATATATATCCATCATTACTTTGCAACCTAGTGACATTTATTCTTTGCATAAGCAAATGACATTTTAATCTAAAACACAAAAAACCTTTCCAACTGTAAAACAAGTTGTATTAATTGTAAAGAAAATCATGCTTTGGTTATTGATCCCTACTACTCACTAAGGAATCCACAGCAAGAAGTAGTTCCAGGTATATGATCAGAGTGTAATAGTTGCATGACAATGTAAATGCAGTTCATCCATCACAATACCAGTGTTGATGTTAAAAGCTGGCAGCCAATGAAATTGCTGTCTGTTAATGATTTCTGACAATGGAATTATTTGTTTGTCCAGTTCTTTTTAAAAAAGTTTTTATTTGAATTTACTATTTCATATATAAGCAAATATTTATGCGCACTATTTCAAAATGGATTAATATTAAAAATGTACCAATAAAAAAAGATCCAACATAATAAAACAATGAAAGTTTCTTGAACGAGATTAATACTCAACATCAGGTTTTATTAATGATGATTTTTTTCCCCCAGTTCATGGGCAGAATCAAATACTTCAATCAGTAAATACATTCCGAAATAAACTATCTTTGATATCAATAATTGCTCATATAAATTGACCTTGATACCAGTTCTCACAAAAGCTCTGTGTCATTAAGATAATTCCAGTCATATGACTGCTTCCATTACAAAATCGTATTTACCAGCAGATTCGTCAGGATATTGTTCATACGGTGCGACATTTCTCGCAAGCGGTCCATAGGGATGGGGACGGTCAGATCTTCTATCGTGTCCATCACTCCCTCGCCAGCTAGGAAGAAATAAAGATGCTTTGAAATAAGCAATTTGAAAACACAAAAATCCAACATCTTATTATAATATGAAAACAGCAGGATTTCTTTAACTTAAAATTTCACAGGTGTTTTTTTTCTCCTCCAAGAAATTAATCTTTTTCTGCAAGAATTATACTTGTAAAAGCAACAAACATGAGAAAGTCTATGCATGTAATAGAACCCAAAATATGAGAAAGTCTATGCATGTAATAGAACCCAGATTATGTACATGAATAAGAAAATAAAACTTTCAAAAAGTAATACTTTCAGGGCATTGTCTAAATTCCAAGTCTTTATGTGCACACTGATGTTAACAGTCCACCATTTCTCATATAAAAAGCTGTGCAAGATAACTGCACTAATAATTAATCTAGTTAGCTATTTTCATGGGCAGCCAAGGCCTAAAATTACAGTGATGTACTAACATGCATGCTAAGTGTAGCTTTATATGAAAATATAACACTTTTGCAAAATCTTTCCCTTCATCACAGACCAGATTAAATCAAATGTAAACTAATATTTAATAATTCCAATAAGTATATCTCAGTAAAAACAAGAATTCTGCAAATGCTATGTCTTGCTTGCATACTTCAAAATACCAAGCAAAGTCACCAGTGTAAAGTAGGTCACTGTGGCCTTTTTTTGCTTGTGATTACAACATCTTTACATACAAATAAATAAGCTCATGCTTTAATCAGTATTTGCTTAAGTAGCATGTTTTATTTTGTATAAATGTGAAAACCTTGCATAGCAGGTAAAATGGAATAGAAATGAAAGTTGGAACATTAGTAAAATTTATGGTTTCCATGCAAACTGAAATAAACTGGAACTTACATTGAACTTAAAAATCGGACATGATAGCATGACAAAACCAGGTAGCTACGAAACTAATTCCATTTAAGACCTATACGTTTCATGCAGAGCACGAGTTATATTTGTCAGTTTCAAAGACTGAGGTTGATATTTTGCATAAATCACAAACTTAAAACTAATATGACAGAATATATAAAAGATTATGTAATGAATTTATGTTAAACTTTTTAAGCAAACTGAAATGAAAGAGCAATCAACAAAATTGCTGTATTTATTTGCCATTAATACTGATATTTTTCTTATTACAACAATGCTTTTTAAAAGCTACAACATATGTGATTCATTAGTGACATTTTATCAACCATATTTTTCTGAAAAAGAAGATGCATAATTTAGATGTGTCACATTTAATTAACTGACTTCTTTACATACAAATAAGACGAAAATATGAATTCTTCAAGGACCACTATTAACAAGAAAACCATAAATGACCTAATTTCAAACCATAAATTATAGGTCACAGTGACCCAGTTACAACTAACAGCTGTAGTACTCCTCATGAAATACGCTACATACCAAATCATGGGACTTTGATGCAATCTATGATCTACAAAGGAATTATGATGATAGTGGTGGTGGTGGTGGGGCAAATGCAGTCATTTTAAAAAGAAAAAAAGCAGCTGGATACAATGTCAGTTTGAAAAATCTTTAACAATGTTTTGCCAAGTGGTTAATTTCAGCAACACTTATTAATTTCAAACCCAGTGACTCTAACGGATGTCTATCAAAAGGTTACTCAATTCCTATCCACAATATGGCAACATGTGCCAAGTTATCTTAGAATCTGATCCCTCCCCCCACTTTTTTTTACCAATCAAAGCCCTCGTGAACTGGCAAGTGATACAATACTTCACGCATATCTTTGTTTTTACTAAGTCCATTAATTATGATCAAATGTATTATTTCTAGGATTTCTGTAGGGTTACATTTCTGCAAGCTCTCTTGTATAGTCAAAAAATTCACAACATCCAAATGATGTAGACATTTCCCAAAACACAAACACACACTGTATGCTGTATCTACAATATACAAGATGAATACACTTTTCATCAAAAAGGAAGTGAGGACTACAGAGTTTGCTTTTAATTAAATGTATTTAGACCGCATAGAAACACAGACTTAACTTCTAATGATGCTGACAAGAATCTGTGTATTGACAGAGGAAAATAACTGTACATTCTCTCACAGTGTGCCTGCTACAAAATGCAGTTCTGCAGCTATTCTGAGTCTCTTTCAAAATTTTTGTTAACTTGAGCTTCAAATATAAAGCTGTTTTGGATAATAATAAAAAGTTTAAAGCATTCCGTGGGATGTGCTGCACAAAACAAAGTGTGGCAATATGAATATGAAGTAATTCTAACATCTCAGATTATGTATTATATCTGACTTGCCTATAAGAATTTTTCATCCATCAATCTCTCTTCCCCTCTCTCTCTCAATTGGTCAGTTTTACCACAATTAATCCAATGAGAGAGGGTTGCCTTCAGGTATTTCAACATTTTTAAATGTTCTGTTTTATAAACTTGTTTTAGAGTTTTTTAAAATAAAAAAAAATTACCCCAATCCGTCATAAAAATGGTTACTATGTAGATGTATCACCTAGCCTAGAAATTCACAATATGGCATTTTTCTCACCAGTTTTTGCAACTTTGTACCACTCACATAATGAAATACTATTTAATACAATCCCATGGGAAGTGTATGTGTACGATTATACAATTATAATACAATCCCATGGGAAGTGTATGTGTACTATTACAACAACTCAGCTTCTTGCTGGTTACTAAATGTAAGATCAAGTTCAAGGTTTTCTCTGGGCTAGTTTTATTTCTCTCTTCACTCCACAGATTTCCATGTCTTTTTATGTTTTTTTAAAAAACTTTCAGTCAAGAGAGATGGGGATCAGGGAAATCAGAGGATTTTAATGAACTTGTGTGACATTTTATTAATAATATAGCAAATTCTGATAAAAGTGAATAAGGATATTTTTTCTTGTTAGTTTCCGTTTTTATTCATGAATAATAGCCAGAAATTCTCAACGGGATTTAAAGAGTATACAAGCAATGGCCTCCAGTTCATAACCATATATATATATTCATTTCTCATGGGTGAATCACAATAATACACCCGCACTATTATTATATCAAATTGCTTTAAACCAGCGTTTCAACAGATATCCCTGATGATCTTTCCAAAATGCAAATACATAAAACCGACTCTTTTTTACAGGATTGAAAAATGACCAGAAAAGATACAGAAAATATGTCCTGGATAATTAATGGAACAGGACATACAATCCCTGGAGACAGTATCCGCAGGGTCAATGGTGGATGGGCTGACATATTCCAGGAGCTGTCCACTTAGCGACTGGATGGAGAGAATAAGGGACTGAGGATCATCCTCCTCTAGCTGAAAAAAAAGAAAATTATCATGAAAAAAGAAAAGTTTGATTTATTAACATTTTGAAAAACGATAATACTGTATAATGCTCAGTACCTACAGTGACTACATTTAACAATTTTGTAACAAGATACTGAGTATGGTATTGTATGTACTCACTCATCAGTCAACTTTTTTTCACTGAACATTTTATTCATGCAGATTAGGGGTTGTCTTATAAGCACTAGATACAATGTTAGAAATTTGACATCCTTGCAGTACACAGAAGTACAGTGAATTCAAATATTTATACATTTCTATGACACTATTCCCATTAAGAAATGCGTATATGGTATATATTGTGTTTATCCATTTCATGACAGTATTCATTGCATATAACTTTTATATAGTTATTTTGGATTTTATGGATAAATTAAATACTACCCACTGCAAAGTGAAGTGTTCATCAATGTCATTTACCATGGGTGTTTACTTGCATGTATATTGCTTCTGTATTTGTTCAAGTCCTAACAACCTGTATTTGTATTAATATTGGTGTTTTGTCATATAAACACTATGTTTGATGTAATAACAGTTTTGATTTATGTTGTATTTTCCTTTTTATAAGTTAGATTTTTAATTCCCCATTTGATATTTCCTACATTTTCTGCCAGTTCACATGACCTGATAAGCCTTTGGCTTGTAATGACACGTTCACTTCGTTTCAAGTTGACATTCCTTTTGATCGAGCTGTGAATTTAGTGCATGTATTTGTCACCCCTTCAAATCAATCCAACTTGCAAAAATAAACCCATTTATGAGGATCAAGAGAAATCTGATTTTTGTAATGGATTTGCCCTCAACAACAACAAAATTATCTGCATTCATTCCTCCTTTTTTGTACTGTACTGCTACTATACCAAGCATCTTCTGTGAAATGTTTCAACCCCAACCCCCTCCTTTCTGAAATGTGTTCATAGACCAAGAATTACTTCAGAGGGTGTGCAGTGTACTACTGTACCTAGCATCTTCTGTGAAATCTATCCACCCACCCCCTTCTGGAGTGTGTTCATTGACATAGAATTACTTCAGAGGGTGTGCACTGTACTACTGTATCTAGCATCTTCTGTGAAATCTATCCACCCACCCCCTTCTGGAGTGTGTTCATAGACATAGAATTACTTCAGAGGGTGTGCACTGTACTACTGTACCTAGCATCTTCTGTGAAATCTATCCACCCACCCCCTTCTGGAGTGTGTTCATAGACATAGAATTACTTCAGAGGGTGTGCACTGTACTACTGTACCTAGCATCTTCTGTGAAATCTATCCAAAATCCATCTGCCCTAAAAAATGTGTTCAGTTCCTGATGCCGACATAAATGCTAAACCTAACCATGGTATTATGGAAAGCCCTATATACAGATGCAAGTACACACAGAAAATAGAAGCACATTATGCATCTACTTCAGTTGGGGTGGGGCAAACAAAAACCCAACTTTCCAATGCAAAAGTCCTTCAAAGGGATGTGAATCAAAACTTTTGCCTTTTAGATTATTTTTAGAGATCCATGAATGCCTTTTGCACTTATTTTTCTAAAGATTTTTATTTATACAACAAATAGGTGCCACAATTACAGAAGAACCTTGTTTATCAACATCCTCATGGGACATAAAAACATCTTAATAATAGGGAATCTGGATGAGAGTATCTGCTATACTTTAGGTCTACAAAGATCCATACCAGCCAGCCTTCCAGACTGTGATCATGAGTATGGATTTATACTTTAGGTCTACAAAGATCTGTACCAGCCAGCCTTCCAGACTGTGATCATGAGTATGGACTTATACTTTAGGTCTACAAAGATCCATACCAGCCAGCCTTCCAGACTGTAATGAGTATGGAGTTATACTTTAGGTCTACAAAGATCCATACCAGCCAGCCTTCCAGACTGATGAGTATGGAGTTATACTTAGGTCTACAAAGATCCATACCAGCCTGCCTTCCAGACTGTGATGTTGGTGATATCAAGACTCAAAAAGTGTTTTGTGGTCAAAAAAGGGTCAGTGCAGGTTACCCAAAATAAATGACATTGTCCAGCTGAGAATAAGTTATCTATTCCTATAAACCCACAGTAAATGACTTCAAGTCTTCAAATCTGAATAAAAAAATTAAAAAAAGTTTTCTTTTTGAAGCATTTAATACACTTCTATACAAGAAATACTGGTAGAATATAGATTTCATGTATGATCATCACACACATGCATTAAGTAAAATAAACACAACTCCAGTAATAAAATAACCAAATACATGATGTTTGTGCTTCAAAACTCACTGGACTATGGAATACAGTATTAATTTGTAACAGCTGAATTTTCTGTTCTTAGTATTTCACTGGAAGATTGTAATGTGATGCAAGTGTTACTACCGATCACCACTGACCACTTTGAACTTTATAACTTTGAACAAACTGACAATTAATTGTAAAATCTACTCATAGATGAGAGTATTCCTTAAGTATTAAATGTTAAGCAATGCAAATCTCAATTATTGACTAGTTATAACAAACAACAGGTTATGAATATTTAATGTATTAAAAAATGGTCTTTCCCTTGTTCGTTTCTTCAGAAGATTTATTGGAAATCATGTTTTTATTAACAACATCATTATTGGGGGATGGGTGTAAAATATTTTTTAGTTTTGTGTGACACATTATGCTTTGGTAGGGGTATGACTCTGATATTAATAAAGCATGAAATTATCAAGAAAAAATGGAAAGCCTTTCTTTAACATGTACAACATTTTTGCTGCTTACACAACCAGGCTTCTACCTCATACAGCTGGGCAAACAGTGCAGACTACAATTGCCATGGTTTCTTTTTTTACCGATTTATTATACAGTGCTGTGAGGATCATTTATCAAGGAATGAATTCTTATGACTATCATGTTTCAGCCAAAGTCTTGTATAGACAAACAAGAAGTCTGTTTATGGAATGCACCACCACAGAAAACTGACTCAAACCCAAAACCTAACCAAAGGTGTGTGTGTGTGTGGGTATGTATGTATATATATATATATATATATATATATATATATATATATATATATATATATATATATATATATATATGTATGGACTGGCAGATGAACATAAAGAACTATGCTGCTATCACTATTACCAAAGAAGGGTAAAAAACTCAGACATGCCCATGTTTGAAAATATTGGACTATCAGATATATGTAGACCTATAAATTTACCTTACTTCTGGAACTTGAAAACAGTAAAGTTGGGCAAATAATCCTGATTAATGAGGTTCAGATAAACCAGGTTCCACTGTAACTTTGGTAGAATTATAAACTCACCATTTCTGTATGTTCTTCTGGTTTCTTGCCGGGCGGAGTAGCCTTCAGTAGGTCAGTGATGATGTCTTGTCTTTCATCTAATAATTCCTTTATTCTCTTGTTGTTTGCTTCGAGTTTCTCTGTTAAAGTGGTGAGTGAGGTCAAGGTCACTAAGTAGGTGCATAGATCATGCAGGTTGCATGGCAACAACTCAGAGTACATAACTCTTGTCATACAATTCATATCTCAACACATGCATAAAGAACAAATTTAATCTCTTTCAAGCATAAATAATTTGTTATACATTACATTTTTTTATATATATTTATTATTATTGAGTTATAGCCCATAATCTAGTAATAATTCAAGTACTGTCAAACAGTTAAGATGGGTACATTTTTTCTGCATATTTGTTAAAGTAAATTACATGTATGATGACATTCTTTGTACAACAAGAGTTAGTTCCCCCTGGTTAGTGTGATAATGCAAGGCAAACCCATTCTAAATATAAGAGCTTCAAAAGCATAAGTTTTAGATCAAAAGCCAAAAGGTCAAAAGTTCAGACTTCAAAAATGCTGGAACTAAAAATAATACAGGTCTTTAATATTGTGTGATGACCTTTACAACGGCAAGCAATATATGTTTATTTTAGAGACAGCAGCAACTATAATAGAGCAGTACTAGCTAATAATTAGGACCTTGTCATACATTTTGTATAACCATGCCTAATGTTTTCCACCAAAGGAAAAACTCATTTTCATATTCAAGACAAAACACTTATGACTAATGGAACAGTAGCTAGCTGTTGGTAGAAGCCAGAATCTGATAATACACATAGCAACACAGTATCTTTTTCTGGTACAGTTGTAACTGTCTCAAAAGCTGAAACTTTGAAGTGACTTGTAGGTAACACTCAGTGCAATAAACAATCAACTCAGTGCACATACAGGGAAATGTTGACAGACAAGAGTTTCATGGAATGCTTGATCTTGCTTGCTTGATTACCGTATGCTCCCTCACCCTGCACCTAAACCATAACCTTCAAAGTGGGTCACAATGATCTACATTGCTGAGGATCAAGTTATGCAGTCCAAGAACAATGCAACAATCACCTTTAAGGTATATACATGCATTGAGTTTCAAAGAAATGGTTCTAAATGCAACAATTAAGTTAATGCCAGTGCCATCAATAACAACAAACCCACCAGTACCATCAATGACATCACCAAAACGAAAAAGTGATACCCATGTTTTGCTGTTTTAACTCAGAAAATGCCATATTTGCCAGAGTGCATGTAAATGGGAAAAAATAATTCAAACTGTGCCACATATAAGCTTAAAAGAATGGGGATGGAAAGAACAGGTTGCCTTGCTGGCTTTTGGTCAGTAAACAACTTTCTGCTGAAATAAGCACTGCGGAAATATATATATTAAAAGAGACAAGAAACTTGACCACAAGATCTCAAATCATTTTTAAACTCCATACAAATTTACAAGAGATTTTAATGTCATCATATTGTCTATTAATATTTCAAGGGATTGTAATGCAATCATATTGTCTGTTATTATTTCAAGGGATTTTAATGTAATCATATTGTATGTTATTGTTTCAAGGGATTTTAATGTAATCATACTGTATGTTATTGTTTCAAGCGATTTTAATGTAATCATATTGTATGTTACTGTTTCAAGCAATTTTAATATAATCATATTGTATGTTATTGTTCCAAGGGATTTTAATGTACTCGTATTGTCTGTTATTGTTTCAAGGGATTTTAAAGTAATCATATTGTATGTTATTGTTCCAAGGGATTTTAATGTACTCGTATTGTCTGTTATTGTTTCAAGGGATTTTAATGTAATCATATTGTATGTTATTGTTCCAAGGGATTTTAATGTACTCGTATTGTCTGTTATTGTTTCAAGGGATTTTAAAGTAATCATATTGTATGTTATTGTTCCAAGGGATTTTAATGTACTCGTATTGTCTGTTATTGTTTCAAGGGATTTTAATGTCATCATATTGTATGTTATTGTTCCAAGGGATTTTAATGTACTCGTATTGTCTGTTATTGTTTCAAGGGATTTTAATGTCATCATATTGTATGTTATTGTTCCAAGGGATTTTAATGTACTCGTATTGTCTGTTATTGTTTCAAGGGATTTTAATGTCATCATATTGTATGTTATTGTTCCAAGGGATTTTAATGTACTCGTATTGTCTGTTATTGTTTCAAGGGATTTTAATGTCATCATATTGTATGTTATTGTTCCAAGGGATTTTAATGTACTCGTATTGTATGTTATTGTTTCAAGGGATTTTAATGTCATCATATTGTCTGTTATTGTTTCAAGGGATTTTAATGTCATCATATTGTATGTTATTGTTCCAAGGGATTTTAATGTCATCATATTGTATGTTATTGTTTCAAGGGATTTTAATGTCATCATATTGTATGTTATTGTTCCAAGGGATTTTAATGTCATCATATTGTATGTTATTGTTTCAAGGGATTTTAAAGTAATCATATTGTATGTTATTGTTTCAAGGGATTTTAATGTACTCGTATTGTCTGTTATTGTTCCAAGGGATTTTAATGTCATCATATTGTATGTTATTGTTTCAAGGGATTTTAAAGTAATCATATTGTATGTTATTGTTTCAAGGGATTTTAATGTCATCATATTGTATGTTATTATTTCAAGGGATTTTAATGTCATCATATTGTATGTTATTGTTTCAAGGGATTTTAATGTCATCATATTGTATGTTATTGTTTCAAGGGATTTTAATGTCATCATATTGTATGTTATTGTTTCAAGGGATTTTAAAGTAATCATATTGTATGTTATTGTTTCAAGGGATTTTAATGTACTCGTATTGTCTGTTATTGTTCCAAGGGATTTTAATGTCATCATATTGTATGTTATTGTTCCAAGGGATTTTAATGTACTCGTATTGTCTGTTATTGTTCCAAGGGATTTTAATGTCATCATATTGTCTGTTATTGTTCCAAGGGATTTTAATGTACTCGTATTGTCTGTTATTGTTCCAAGGGATTTTAATGTAATCATATTGTATGTTATTGTTCCAAGGGATTTTAATGTACTCGTATTGTCTGTTATTGTTCCAAGGGATTTTAATGTCATCATATTGTCTGTTATTGTTCCAAGGGATTTTAATGTCATCATATTGTATGTTATTGTTTCAAGGGATTTTAATGTACTCGTATTGTCTGTTATTGTTCCAAGGGATTTTAATGTAATCATATTGTATGTTATTGTTCCAAGGGATTTTAATGTACTCGTATTGTCTGTTATTGTTCCAAGGGATTTTAATGTCATCATATTGTCTGTTATTGTTCCAAGGGATTTTAATGTCATCATATTGTATGTTATTGTTTCAAGGGATTTTAATGTCATCATATTGTCTGTTATTGTTCCAAGGGATTTTAATGTAATCATATTGTATGTTATTGTTCCAAGGGATTTTAATGTACTCGTATTGTCTGTTATTGTTCCAAGGGATTTTAATGTCATCATATTGTATGTTAATGTTCCAAGGGATTTTAATGTCATCATATTGTATGTTATTGTTCCAAGGGATTTTAATGTCATCATATTGTATGTTATTGTTTCAAGGGATTTTAATGTCATCATATTGTATGTTATTGTTCCAAGGGATTTTAATGTACTCGTATTGTCTGTTATTGTTCCAAGGGATTTTAATGTCATCATATTGTATGTTATTGTTTCAAGGGATTTTAATGTCATCATATTGTCTGTTATTGTTTCAAGGGATTTTAATGTCATCATATTGTATGTTATTGTTTCAAGGGATTTTAATGTACTCGTATTGTCTGTTATTGTTCCAAGGGATTTTAATGTCATCATATTGTATGTTAATGTTCCAAGGGATTTTAATGTCATCATATTGTCTGTTATTGTTCCAAGGGATTTTAATGTCATCATATTGTATGTTATTGTTTCAAGGGATTTTAATGTCATCATATTGTCTGTTATTGTTTCAAGGGATTTTAATGTACTCATATTGTATGTTATTGTTCCAAGGGATTTTAATGTACTCGTATTGTATGTTATTGTTCCAAGGGATTTTAATGTCATCATATTGTATGTTATTGTTTCAAGGGATTTTAATGTCATCATATTGTCTGTTATTGTTTCAAGGGATTTTAATGTACTCATATTGTATGTTATTGTTCCAAGGGATTTTAATGTAATCATATTGTATGTTATTGTTTCAAGGGATTTTAATGTACTCGTATTGTCTGTTATTGTTCCAAGGGATTTTAAAGTAATCATATTGTATGTTATTGTTTCAAGGGATTTTAATGTACTCGTATTGTCTGTTATTGTTTCAAGGGATTTTAATGTCATCATATTGTATGTTAATGTTCCAAGGGATTTTAAAGTAATCATATTGTATGTTATTGTTTCAAGGGATTTTAATGTAATCATATTGTATGTTATTGTTTCAAGGGATTTTAATGTAATCATATTGTATGTTATTGTTTCAAGGGATTTTAAAGTAATCATATTGTATGTTATTGTTTCAAGGGATTTTAATGTACTCGTATTGTCTGTTATTGTTCCAAGGGATTTTAATGTACTCGTATTGTCTGTTATTGTTTCAAGGGATTTTAATGTCATCATATTGTCTGTTATTGTTTCAAGGGATTTTAATGTACTCGTATTGTCTGTTATTGTTTCAAGGGATTATAATGTCATCATATTGTATGTTATTGTTTCAAGGGATTATAATGTCATCATATTGTATGTTATTGTTCCAAGGGATTTTAATGTACTCGTATTGTATGTTATTGTTTCAAGGGATTTTAATGTCATCATATTGTATGTTATTGTTTCAAGGGATTTTAATGTACTCGTATTGTCTGTTATTGTTCCAAGGGATTTTAATGTAATCATATTGTATGTTATTGTTCCAAGGGATTTTAATGTACTCGTATTGTCTGTTATTGTTTCAAGGGATTTTAATGTACTCATATTGTCTGTTATTGTTTCAAGGGATTTTAATGTCATCATATTGTATGTTAATGTTCCTTATTTGTAGGTATCATATAAATAATATGTAGGTACAAACTCCTGCTGATTTAAGCACAAGACAAAAGCATTATGTTTTTTAAAAAGTGTAACTTTTAAACTGTTGGCTATGTGAGTTCATTATGAACTTCAAAAATCATTTACATGATTGGCAACTGCTAGCATCTGCAATGGAATTCTGGCTATACTCAGAGCTCTGGGCACAAAACCCAAAGAAACCTCAAAGTCACAAAAACATGACAATCTGTAACTAGTAAAAGAGTACAGCAAAATAATACTTTCAGCATTTTTAAAATGAAGTTTTAATGGGAAAACTTTTGGCATATTTATAATAGATTCTGAATACGAAAACTTTGAGCAAATTAAAAATATAGTTTTAAACAACTAAAGTTCACTGATCTATACATGTTCCAAGTATATTTACTGATATCTTATTTTCAGTTTTAAGTTTCAACTTCTGTATTTGTAACATTTTGAGAAATATGGAATCTTGTCCATTATACAATACTTGTTGTGCAGCAAGTCTGGAGACTACAACATTCACCTTCATATATAAATAGAACCTAGCTAATGCATACTGCTTCCAAGTAAACCTAATATAACTCTGTTAATTTCATGGTGTTTGTTTTTGTAATCTTGTCACCATATGTTTGTGTGTGTTATCTAATATTGCACAGAGCTTCTAAAGATTACGCACTGTACTAAGTCCACATAATAATAATAATAATAATAATAATAAAATGATAATAATAATAATAATAATAATAATAACAATAATGATAATAATAATAATAATAATAATAATGTGGACTTAGTACAGTGCGTAATCTTTGTTGTTGTGTTGTTATTATAATACAGTGAATCTGACATAGTGTTTATTTGTTATGTTCAATACCTACAATACTTATGTTGCCACTGTTGACACTCAGAGTATAGCTTAAGTTCAACATAGTAAAACTACCCAAATGGTGGAGTAAGAAAATGTTTAAAGAGATCAAGTGAGAAAATCAAAACTGAATATCAATGAAAATCTTTTCAATCTTTACACACTAATATAAACATCATCTGCTATTTCATGCGGGTTTTAAAATGTTAGAATTCTCAATGTTAGTAGACTTTAAAAGGCCACTCTGCACATCCCATGCTGCACTCCATGTACATTCCTTCTGCACAAAGCTATAACAATCAACTAAAATATTTTAAGTGTGCACTTTGTAAAAATTATCTTTGATGATCTTGAGTTTTCTCTTATTAGGAATTCACAACTTTTTTCTTTCTAGAAATACATACAATATTATTACCATCTGATTGTCAGGCCTAAAATGACAATTTGAAAAATCTGAAAGGTCCAAATATTAAACAACAGGTTTTATATGTATTGTTCTCTTGTGCAAAATATAAAAAGTTCTTTATAAACATTTCAAATTTAAACTTGTTTTATAGCTGACAGGATTTAAAATTATACATGGGGGACTTGTCTCTGTTTATGATTCAGAAACTTTACAAAGAGTTGCTTTGCATATTTTTAAATCACATATTTCCCAAGATGGAGTTACACAAAGAACTATAAAAAAGTTATGTTCTGAGATAGAAAAAAGAACTAAAACTAAGTGTCCAGTGTTCTGTATCTGCAAACCTACCATGTTGTTTCAAGTGTTCTGTATCTGCAAACCTACCATGAGGTTAAAGTGTTCTGCATCTGCAAACCTACCATGATGTTTCAAGTGTTCTGTATCTGCAAGCCTACCATGAGGTTTATAGTGTTCTGTATCTGCAAACCTACCATGAGGTTAAAGTGTTCTGTATCTGCAAACCTAGCATAAGGTTTCAAGTGTTCTGTATCTGCAAGCCTACCATGAGGTTTCAAGTGTTCTGTATCTGCAAACTACCATTATGTGTAAAGTTTTCTGTATCAGCAAACCTACCCTGAGGTGTCAAGTATTCAGTATTTGCAAGGACCTACCACCAGGTGACAAGTGTTATGTATTTACGAACCTACCACTAGGTGTCAAGTGTTCTGTATATGTAAACCTACCACTAGGTGTCAGTGTTCTGTATCCACAAACCTACCACTAGGTGTCAGTGTTCTGTATCTACAAACCAACCACTAGGTGCCAGTGTTCTGTATATGCAAACCTACCACTAGGTGTCAGTGTTTTGCATATGCAAACCTACCACTAGGTGTCAAGTGTTGTTTATTTGCAAGGACCTACCACTAGGTGTCATGTGTACTGTATTTGCAAGTTGATCTGTCATCGTGTCATCTGTTGGGTGGATCAAATCTAAATCTAGACTGCCCTCCATATTGGGTGGCAAATTTTCATCTATTTCGGACAGCCCCTGATTGGATGGTCTGAAAACATGAAACAAAAGGTTATTTTGAGAGTTATTTTGAGAATTAATACGAGTTCCATAGAATATGGTATCTCACCTGCACTCTGAGTAAAAGTGTTATGATTCATCAATACAAATTGTTATCAAGATGTAAAATTTAACCAATACACACTGGAATCATGATGTAAGAGTTCATCAATACACTCTGGAACCATGATGTAACAATTCATTAATATACCACATTGTCATGATGTAACATTTCATTAATATACATTGGTCTCACGAGATTTCTTTCTGCTAATACATGTTTTGGGTCAAGTCAGTAATTTCTGATTCATCACAATCCAATATATTGAAATTGAGACAATGTATTAAAACACTTCATAAAGCTGCGCCAATGTATCAATATACCTCATACAACAGATCATGTATCAATATACCTCATAAAACAGATCATGTATCAATATACCTCAAAACAGATCATGTACCAGTATATCTTGTAAAACTGAAACAATGTATCAATAAACATCATAGAACTGAGAATGTATTTTTATACCTCATAAAACAGATACAATTAATCAAAATACCTCTAAACATCATGATGGATGAGAAATGTGAGCTGGTCTCTCAAGATTATGTACCAGTCTACCATCCAGAAATTTCTAAACATCTTCAAGACATATGGCACGCTTGCAAACTTGAAAATTTTCTGCATCATGACATCTATCACAAGTTCAATATTACAATGTGCAGAAATCTCCAAATCAATACAGATCATAATATGTATCACATTCCACTTTGTACAGCATAGGCATCTCCAAATCAATACAAATTATGATAGGTATCACAAGTTCAATATTATGATCTCCACACTGTGTGTGTGTGTGATTTGGATTTTTAATGTAGCTTTAACAATTGTTCAGTTATATCGCTATGATGTCTGCAGTATGACCGTTTATAGTGATGTCTAGCACTGGGACACCATGCCGCAGGCATGTAGCATGATGTCCCACCCTGTCACATTATCCCGACACCAGGCCGACCAGTCCTAATACTAACCTCTTAATGCTGAGCACCAAGCGAGGCAGCTGTTAGTACCATTTTTGTAAGTCTTTGGTATGACTCGGCTGGGATCGAACCCACGACCTCCCACATCTGAGGCAGATGCTCTAACCATTTGGCCACTAGAGCAGTCTCTCCACAGTGTAGATATCTCCATAACAATACAGATGTATCACATCATAAGTTCAATACTTCACTGTGTACAGTGTAGAAATCTCCAAACCAATACAGGTTATGATGTGTATCACATTACACATCACAAATTAAACATTTTAATGTGTACAGTGTAAAAAATCTCCAGTTCAGTGGAGACTGTGATGTGTATTTATCACATTACAAGTTAAATATTATATTGTGCACAGTGTAGAAATCTCCAAAACAGTATAGATCTTGACATATTTCCATTTCATTAGCTGTGCATCACAAAGGGCTTCACACCTCTGATGTCCAGATGCCTATGATGAACACCAACTGTAGTTGACAAACAAAAATGTCCACACTAAATTTTAACTAAGCATCAATACAGTACCACTGTAGCTTTAAAGAGGGATCACGTGTCTTGCTATTCACTAATGCAGGCTAATTAAAACTGATATATTTTAATTTTTAACATGTGAACATAAAAGATTTCCCATCCTGTCATGACATACTTGAATCTAAGTTCCTACAAGAATTATAGACACAATTATAACAATCATTCTGTGACCTAGCGCACAGGTTTTCAAAGTGGTATTCAGGTTGTGCGTGGGATTAGAGAGGAGGGGCTAATGTTATTAAAATACGAGTTGCAAGCTTTTATTTGTAGAACAATAAATGTTAATTATTATGAAATTTTGTTTATATGTAGCACTTTTATGCAAAGCATTTTACAATAGTTTGCCAACAGGACAATCAATATGAGGAAAGATCATTAAATGGTCTGCAGAGTCCCTCAGCAATCATTATGTTGTCTGCCAAGACCCTTAGCAATCATTATGTTGCTGAGCAATATTTTGGTCTCCTTTTGATGGTGATACAAGAATCTGATTTAGGCATTCTTGGTATGGATTTAAAGGTAATTGTTTATTATTTAGAATATGAGCTTATGGTGCGGTTGTATGTGTTTTGGTGAAAGTGCACAACGAGTAATAAGGTCTTGGTGATGATCTTGATGTGAAATATGGTTCCATTGCACATTGTTTTGTTTACAGTTCAGCCTCTCGAAGAAATGCTAGTGAACCTATGACAAGAACTTCACTGTGAAGTCATCTTTGAAGGATTTTACATTAACATATGATTTGTATTGATTGTCACACCATGGAAAGTTCAGTACTGAGAAATAAATGTAGAGAATATATAGTAAAATTAATTGTGTTCCAAGTCCAAACAGCAGATTTGTTTTAGGATAACTAGATTATGGGATGAATGAGTGAAGCTTTATGGCAATCCTCCAAGTAGTTATGAGGGGTAGCAATAAACTTGTGCTAACATCAGATGATAAATGACAGACAACAGACCATCCTACAAGCTCTTCTGGGTACTGACCAGTAGGGCTAAAAACTCAACAGATAGATTAAACCATTAATAAACATAAAATAGACTGAAGGTGTAACCACTCTTATCATGTGGAAACCTACAGTTAACTGCTGGAACACTTCTTTGACGCAAGAAGAAGGAAATATTTCTTATAGCATGATCAAATTCAACTTAACAAAAAAAGTCATCTAAAGAAGGAGGTCAGCTACTGCACATGAGCCTGTGACATGGGAGAACAGACTGCATCTGTGCACATGAGCCTGTGACATGGGAGAACAGACTGGGTCTGTGCACATGAGCCTGTGACATAGGAGAACAGACTGGGTCTGTGCACATGAGCCTGTGACATGGGAGAACAGACTGGGCCTGTGCACACGAGCCTGTGACATAGGACAACAGTGGGTCTGTGCACATGAGCCTGTGACATGGGAAAACAGACTGGGTCTGTCTCCATTCCAGTGCTGTACTTTAACAACTTTCTATTTAATGAGAGGATGC
Organism: Sinohyriopsis cumingii; assembly: GCA_028554795.2. Classification (NCBI taxonomy): domain Eukaryota; kingdom Metazoa; phylum Mollusca; class Bivalvia; order Unionida; family Unionidae; genus Sinohyriopsis; species Sinohyriopsis cumingii. The sequence continues at coordinate 121,909,535 of CM068830.1, read as the reverse complement.
AATTTTCTTGTATGGACAAGGGTCATTCTGTCCCGAAAATATATTAACCCAATTGTGACACAGTGTATTCAATGAAATTTTATTTAAAAAAATTGCCCAAGATATCTGACTTGCCACCATTTGCTTCTTTACAACATGACCTTTGTCAATACTGATAGCTAGTGATGTTTTTCCACTTGATCTGGGTTGCTACATTTAGTCTGATCTGTTTCCACACAGAAAGGTCTTTTTGAAACTTTTATCTCCAAAAATTTAAATTTTTTAAAAACTTAGTCAATATTATTTACAATGCAGAACTTAACCTAAAATGCTGCAATAATTCTGCAAAATCTAGAATGGTTGGCATCTCTGCAAAATGAACAGTAACATTACAGTACCTCTGCATCTGTTCTCTTTCCACTGTGATTTCCTGTGGTAAAGTGGGTTGTTGGGTGGCAGGGGTATTCCTAGTGAATATAATTTGCCGAGTTTTCACCATTTCTGAAAACTGTGTTATTAGCTTTGTCCACCTGTAAAAAAAATACAAAATAAATATAATTTTTTTAGGACAACCTAAATTGCAAATTGGAGATCAAAATGATCGGTTTGCTGGTTTATAAAACTTTACCTTCATCAAAAAAGGTCTATAATTGTTTCATTGCAGGATTTAGTGCAAACATTTCAAATGGAACCCATTTCAGAATAACGGAAATGAAACCTGCTTCACAATAATGAAAATACCATTATACTGGTGCAAAATGATTTCCTGCACATACATCCTATATTTCAGCAAACAATTGTGTTGCCTGAGATTTTTAAGCCATTTAAAGTTTTACCTGCAGCTACAAAGGTCTAAGAGAAGTGATGTGATTTTGGATTTTTAACGTAGCTTAATCAGTTTTTCAGTCATATTGCTATGATGTCTGCAGTGTGACAGTTAATAGTGATGTCTAGCACTGAGGCATCATGTCGCAGACATGTAGCATGATGTCCCACCCAGTCACATTATCCTGACACCAGGCAGACCAGTCCTAACACTAACCTCTTAATGCTGAGCACCAAGCGAGGCAGCTGTTAGTACCATTTTTGTAAGTTTTTGGTATGACTTGGCCGGGGATCAAACCCACGACCTCCTGCATCCGAGGCGGACGCTCTAACCACTAGGCCACCGGAGCAGTTTGTCTAAGAGAATGAAAAGTTGTTGTGTATTTTAAAACTTGACCTGCCAATAACATCGGGGTGAAAGTTTCATCCCCCCATAGATTCATATCAACAACTTGGAGTATCATGTCAGAGCTCATCACCTTAGACAATAACCACTTGGTAATGTTCCAATTCACACAAGAAATGTATCTGGATAAAAAGAAAACAGCACTTGGCACATACAAAACATCAGCCTGATATGTGCAGTTCATTATTTATCAGCTGGTTTTTAAATTTCTTTTATTTTCCTATACTCTAGTACGATACTATTTCGTTTCCTTCATGCCCCAATAGTTGTATAATATTTGTGCTTTATTTCCACTTCAGTGGGTATAAAAACCTATAATCTAATCAAAAAGTGGAAACACTTGTGCTATTAAAGGAAGGAACTGTATAATCATAATGTGGCTACAGACAGCACAAGTGCTGTGTGTGCTATGTTTATTTCTGTAAAATTTATGTACAACTGTAAATTGTACTAACTGGCTATAACTTAATTTTTACATGGGTATTGGCTCTATTTTACGGTATGATGTGTGTAGATTGCACAGGATCTATAAAGTGCTTACATAAGTGTTTACAATCATACTGATAATAAAACCCGTTTACAATTTAGGGTTCCTTTCCACTGGACAGGTCGGTCAGGTAGGTTCTTAGAAAAACTGAGCTATTTCCCATTGGATGGGTTAGGTAATGTGGGTTCTTTTACGATGTGGGATATTTGCAAAATGTCATGTAGCTAGCAGTAGCAAAACTAGTTTTCACATCTTATAATTGTATATAATTACGTGGAGCTGGACAATATTTTCAATTCTTATTTCTTGTGTTCATCTTGTAACATCTTGTCTGCAGACTTATTTTATATTGTGTTTAGATATTATTTGAGAGGAAACATTTGATTAGATTATTCACTGGAACTACAAAGTGCTCATTGGACTATTATTTTGGGAATACTGTTAATTATTCAGAGAAGTTCTGGACAATGTCATTTTGATTCATCAGGACTATTGGCAGACCAGTGCATTCAAGGATCTGAAATTCATTCAGAATGTTTAGATTCTTTTGGAATTGAATAGAACTTTTTAAGGATTATTTTGGATTAAATTCATAATACTATAAGTTACTCTATTATTTTCATTTTATAACTCTGATAAATAAATTATTTTTTAAGTTCTACAAAACTTATTCTTTTGCTTCTTTTTGTTACTTAGTTTATGACCAGTCATAACATATGCAGTGTGTACATTATACTTTTTTCTATCCTACATGCCTTCCAAGGAAAAGTATTATCTAAAAACTAATAAACACCTAATGATAACTGCATCTGAACTTAATCAGTGCAAGGTCACAAACTACATAATTTCCATTGTGAATCCAAACTTACTTCCTCTGTTCCTCTGCTGTTGCGGCCACTAGCTGATATATCTGTGGACCTGAATGTGAAGTATTCACAACAAAAAAGGCTCTTTTATCTGAAAAATTATAAAAAACCAAAGTCAATAAAACATAACCACTGCATAATTAAGACAATATAAGAAATTTTTATCTTTACATCTCTTTCTAGTTTCAGTAAAATATTAAGGCAGTCCCAGTGTACTTCCGATTAATCACATTATTCACATGACATGAATTCCTCAAAACACTTTCTAACATGGGAACCAAATACCTGCTCACTCATCCCCCTACTTCAATCTCCACTTATGAATTTCAAAAATATGAAGAAATGAATATGCCATTACTTCTTCAGAAAAAGTGACATCTATGTCCAGCCATTGCTGTCGGCAATCGCAGTAAGACACGGTGTCACAACTCTGCTAAGTTTTGCTGGAAAATGACATTCAAACTTCACCTAAGTCTATCAAGCCTGCCAATATCTTGGATTGTATTCATGTAATCCTTTAATGTTATCGCACATGTGGAAACAAAATTCTCTATCAATGCAACATGAATGGATGGTCAGACAAAAAGATATATATATTAAAGATATATATATTAGAGATATGGTGTACAAAGTTCAAGTGTGCATCAGAGTTACCAAGGAAATTCAACAATTCAAAAACAGTTTTATACTTTTAATCAACTATGTACTGGATAATGTTTACCAAAAAATTATGATTCCATACAAATTAATCCAAGGGTGTGACAATACAAGGCAACATGGGATTGCTGATCCTCAGACGTTTTCTGTTAAGAAGAAACCTGGACTTATGTCAAGAACAAGCTTTTGCTAGTTCAGACGTCGCATTTTCCCATGAAAATCAAGCTAATAAATACTTAGCCTTTAAATTACTCCTAGCCAGCATGCTAAAAAACACAAATCACTACAAAACATACCGACTAAAGGTACAGATATAATTAATCTATGTTTATAAAATTCATTAATGTAAAATTTCACAAAATTTTGTCCACACAAAATTAATTTCAGGCAAAAAAACAAGAAGTTTAATCCCACAAAAAAAGCACGATTCAATGTCCATGGTTCCCATGCTTTTCTAAATATAAATTTACAGGTTTTTTCTAGGATGAAATTAATTTTTTCAAGGTTAATATATTACCATTACTGAATGGAATTAAAGACCATTTTGGATTATAAGACATGCATTTTCCGAATCAGATGTTTCACTTTCAACACTCTCCAAAACATATGTCAGAAAAGATAATCACGTACAAAACCACAAAATGAGTCACCGAAACAAATCTGACTATATTCCTATAAATTGGCATTTAAAGCCATTTCAATGTACAGAATAGAAATTCTAACTTTGCTTTGCTGACCTGCATTATGTTGCTATGGGGAAACAACATAATGAGCATAAATTATTTTGTTTCCTTTCAAATCTATAATTCCAAAGAATTCTAGAGCAATATATGTGCATGTTTTACAAAGTAAACATTTCCTTTTACATCATGAAACCCCCCCCCCATAAATGCAAAGTATTAGAATCTTATCTTGTAACAAAAATATTTTAACTCTGAATTCATGTGTGCCAATAATATCTCAAACAAGATTTTTCAACCAACCTAAACTCCTTAAGAAAATATGGTTAAAAATTCCATCATTTAAAGACATTTACAAAAAAGTTGATTTTAATTTTGACAAAAGACCTTCAAAATTATATATTGTTGTATAAACAAGGACTGAATTTTCTGTAAAATCAACTTGTCTTCTTCTAGTTCAATAAACCGGTCCCAAAACCTGTATTGATACATGGGTTCTTATCGTTTCTTCATATATAACAAAAGGGATGAAAATTTCCCATATCACCTGCGTTCTATTTAAGATCTGAAACCAATGCTTCAAGCTACATGTCACCAAAGTTCAGCTCAGAGATTCAAAATGTTTCTAATCCGGGTTTCCTCTGAATTTTCCAACCCCATTTTTCACATTTGGACATTCAGGATGGCGTGTGGGTTCAGAGCAATTACATATTAAAAAAATTGGAATCTAGCTTACCAGTGGGTCTAGCAAGTTTAAACTATGTTATATCGACTTATACCTGCATGAAACCTATAGGAAAATTATTTATTTTCTCAAAAATGGCAAGTATTATAACGTTATGTCTTTAATCAGCTGACAGACTAGACGAAATTTGGCACAGATGAAACCTGACCCAGTACTCGCCATTTGCGCTTACAGTCACGACTTCACAACTCTCAAACAATGACATCAGAAGTCCAATAGTCATGCGAGATCAACAACAAACTCCTTTTCAATGTAGTTGTACAAAATTTCAATTATATTAAATGAAAGTCTGATACCTTTTGTAAAAACCAGAAAGAATATATAATTCTCAACATATTTACTAGAGAACAACTACAAGGAACTTAGCCAGTCTGATTCAGCAGAGTAGTCTGGTTCCCTGCTTCGTACGTTCCCTGCATGAGAGGGCACATGTAAACGTGGTAGTCACGTGATACAACAAAACTCCAGAAGTTTTGGTCTAGGAATAAATATAGAGAATTTTGTGTTTCTGTATTTTTATTACAACCAGTATATGACTTTCATTTTTTTTCTACAACATTTGAAAATGACGGTTGTGATATTCTGTGTGCTCATGCGACTAGCAATCAAAATCACTAGTACCAGCTCAAATTTCATGAACGCATTAGTTTTATCGTCTTTCTGCAGATTAAAGACATAATGATTTAAATATTTGCAATTTCTGAGAAAATAAATAATTTTTAAATCAATTTCAATGAGGTGTAACTCAATTTAACAACGTTTAAGTTTGCTAGCCCATCCACAAAGCATCTATGCTTTAACGCCACCATATTGGCCTCTTGTGATGCTAGAATGGTTTTCATACCTTCCATATAAAAAAATATATGGATATTGAACTGTCTGGGAAACAAAAAGTCTACCAGATGAATCTAATCCACTGAGCATTTGGATTGTCTCAACAAATATATTATGGCAAGCATCCAAATGATCCATACTGCAACCTCCTAATATTCTGGTTAGAACTCGATAAATTTAACTCACAATCAGTTCAGTTACGACTCAGTTACATAATTGTTTCGGTCATCAAGTTGTGGAGGAAAATTGCAGGGTTTTCCCCCGACTTTCCTCAATATTTGCTAAATTCAAGGACTTTTCATGGTCGGGATTTTTTAAAATCATTTCTTTCAACTTCCTGGTAGCATGGGAACCATGAATATCAAATATTTGATTTGAAGTAGACTATTAGCAACTAGACCAAGAATCTGTAAAGTTTTCAGTATAAACTGTACCCAACTTTTATTCCTGCATAAACTGTATCCAACCATTATTCCTGCATAAACAGTACCCAACCTTTATTCCTGCATAAACTGTACCCAACCTTTATTCCTGCATAAACTGTACTCAACCTTTATTCCTGCATAAACTGTACCCAACCTTTATTCCTGCTTGAACTGTATTCAACCTTTTTTCCTGCATAAACTGTACCCAACCTTTATTCCTGCATAAACTGTACTCAACCTTTATTCCTGCTTGAACTGTATCCATCCTACATTTCTGCATGAACTGTACTCAACCTTTATTCCTGCATAAACTGTACCCAACCTTTATTCCTGCTTGAACTGTATTCAACCTTTACTCCTGCATAAACTGTACCCAACCTTTATTCCTGCATAAACTGTACCCAACCTTTATTCCTGCATAAACTGTACTCAACCTTTATTCCTGTTTGAAATGTACATAATCTTTAGTCCTGCATCAACTATACCCATCCCATATTCCTGCCTGAACTGTACCCAACCATTATTCCTGCATGAACAGTACCTAACCTATATTCCCGCATGAACTGGACCCATCCTGTATTCCGCATGAACTATAACCTTTATTTCTGCATGAACTGTACAAAACCTTTATCCATCCTTTCTTCCTGCATGAACTGTACTCAGACTTTATGCATTCTTTAAAATCTTGCTAAGGGGGGGGGGGGGGGCAGTTCTAGAAAGAACAGGCAAAGGTCGAGTTTGAGTATCCATTGGGAAGAAGCATCTACAGACGTCAAGGCTGGTTGATCCATCTTGCTTCACCTCAATGCTGACCAAATTGCCAACTTATGGCCAGCTATAGGGAGACTGTCATATTTTGCAATAGTATGTAATCTAGGATTTGCTTTCCTGAGGTACAAAACAGACATGGAATACCTATGAAGTCGGCATGTTCACATTAAAAGTGTCTAAAATTGTGTACTTAAGTGTCTGAAGAAATTCTGAACTTCCTTCAAAGGAAAATTAGATATATCGTACCTGTAGCATCATTTCTGGCTAGCACATTATTCAACCATAATAATGGACTGTGCCTCTTTGCATCATCTTTCCCCTGGACAAGTTGTGTGCTTTGGCATTTGAGAACCAGTCTGTCTTCCTGCTTTTGTAGAAGCACCATGGCTTTTTCCATGAGAACAACATGTAATTCAATCTGTTTTCTGTTGTTTATCCTCCAAGTTAAGGCGCCATCATAAACTAGGGTTTGTTCCCTAATATCAAATGTCTGAAATGCAATTGGAAAAACCATGTGAAGTCAATTAAAGTTAATTCTGTAACAACTTTGGCCATCAACATCAGACCTGCCAAACCTGAAGAGTCTGTCTCCATAAGGCAGTTGACTTTTTTCTGTAAGATTGACCAGTTTTCAGTAAGGTGTAACATAATATCAATAACTGCTATTGTAAAGCTGGAAACGTAATTAAAAGTTCAACGCATAGACAATAAACATTATGTTCAACTGAAAAGTTCGTAAAGTTTATTTACCACTAGTACACGAACTTTAGTTCCAAACCCTTTGCAACTCAATGGCTTGCTGATATCTCTCAACTTGATATAATTCTTGGAAATTCTTTTCCATTTTACATGACGATGGCAATCATATCTCCCATCATGAGACATACTCAAATTGGCACATGATGTCCAATAAACGTAACTGTGTTCTTTCCAGCTTTTATTCAAAAGAATCTGAATACTCCTTTTATTCTTCTGTGTTAATTATTAACACTTTTCTATAAACTTATTTTCCCTTTTTCGTCGTAAACATGCATAGCTTTCTGGATGCCATTTAAAAAAATTATATAATCAATAGTTTGATCATGCAAACGCTTTACATGAACAAATAGGTGCAGTTTACAGAATCTGGGGTGCTGCTGTAAAATTAGTCTGGTTCCCTGACTAATTTCACTAATTCTAAGATGAAGCCTGGATCCAAATAAAACACGGATGAATCAATTATCCTGATTTTTTGGCAATGATCATTTTTCCGAGTTTTTGCTTGTATGCCTATGTCTGTATTTTACGGGTAATTTTCGCAAGACTTACGGCAAAATCATAAGAGTTGGCAGGTCTGTAATATGTAATTTATTGGTGTTGTTGTTGTGGGGTTTAACACCATTTTTCAGCACACAATAGGCTATATATGGTGGCCAGTATTAATGGTGTAGGAAGAACCCGGGAAAACCCTGGAAAGAACCACCAACCCATGAGAAGCTATTGGCAAGCGTTCCCACATACCCACACTGGCCGAATCCGAGACTCGAACCCATGCAGACGCCGGTGAGATAACAGTGATCGGTAACAGAGAGCGCTTTAGACCACTCTGCCACTTGGGGCCCCTGTAATTTATTGCACATTTATCTACATTGAAAGTCCCATGTTACAACCTAAAAAAATAAGTTGGACAGCATTACGGTTTTTAAAAAAATGTGCCTAAATAACTTGGGTACCCCCACCAGTATGATCCATTTGAGTTCCAAGTAAAGGTGTTGACTCAACTCCATACAAAATTATTGAAAATGAAACTGACCAAGGACTTCTTAGTGTAAAACTCCCATACAAAATATGGTTTAACTCAAAAAATTCTTCAAGAGTTGCTGAGAAGCAAATGGAATGCAAAGTACCAAGTGAAAGAGGGGCAATAACTCCTTAAACTTTTGACTGAAAATGGTGAAATCTGAACTTAACTCATAACAAATCTGATTTGAATCCATAAGGTCCATCAAAAGTTACTGAGTGGAAATTAAGCAAGACATGACATGAGAGACATTATCCCTTCACAGTCATGGCAGACGCATACAAAAATCTGACATTCTAAACGTTCTACATTTTGTCCCAAGTTACTTCATACATTTTGCTTGTTCAAATATGATGAAGCATGGTACAAATGAGAAACTTTTATAAAGTGATCAATTTCATTCAAAACATAACAGTACATAATAAACAAGATTGCTGAATTAGTATGTTACTGCATTTCTTTTTTAGTGTACACACATTGCAGCTTTGCTACAAAAAACTAACTTTGGACCTATTTTCTGCACATGGTCTTCTAACTATGTATGCATGTTGTTGTTGTTGTTTTTGTTGTTGTAGGGTTTAACGCCATTTTTCAGCACACGATAGGCTATACATGGCGGCCAGTATTAATGGTGGAGGAAGAACCCGGGAAAACCCCGGAAAGAACCACTGACCCACGAGAAGCTACTGGCAAGCTTTCTCACATACCCACATTAGCTGAATCCGAGACTCAAACCCACGCAGACAGAGGTGAGATGGCAGTGATCCGTAACGGAGAGCGCGTTAGACCACTCAGCCACTCAGGGCCCCCTTGTATGCATGAAAAACAGAAAAGCTAAGTTATTGAAAATTCAGGCATGATTATTATTAACCTAAGAAATATAATACCTACATGTCAATCATGTAGATATTTTTTGACCTCAAGTAATACAGTCAATTAAGACAACTTCATCTTCACTAACACATGTTTTCATGCGATATCCTGGACAAGTTACTCTGACAAACCACATTGACTTGGTATGTATTTTAATATAATCAAATAAGTCTGTCAAAAGTTACATGATCTGAGAACATACATGCAAATCTAAGTATTGTCAGTTATAAAACATGAGATGCACTTTAGCAAGTGTGTGAATTTATTTAAAACACACACACAGTATGTCCTCATGACACCTCTTAGTGAGTGAAGAGTATACTGCCGTAGAGCGAGACTGTCTTGTAATGAAGTACATTATTAAATCATACATACAATATGATCAACTTAGATGAAATATAAAGGTAAATTTTCCATTTCTGATTTATTATCTAAAACAGGAATATACCAGTAAATCTTGACATGTTATCCATCGTGTGATAAATCGGAAATATCATACCCGTAAATCGTCCATTTCTGACACATTATCTATCTTTTTATCAATCCTCTTGTGAAGATCAATGAGACGTTGGTGGTTTTCACAGTCTTTAACAGCCTGATTTACGTACTCCAGGATATGTTTACAACACTGATGAGACCGTTCTAAATTAGAGTATTCCTCTCCAGTAGCTACAAAAAGATAAAGAACATAAAAACTTGATTTGTTCATAAACATTTACTGTGACAACAAATGTTCAACTTCTAAAATGTTCAGGCACAAAAAAGTTAAAATGTGTAAAAAATTCAAAGCTGCTAAGCAGTACGAAAACTAAAATGGTCAACTAAATATAAATAAAATCAAAATTTCATTTGTCTATCTCAGCTTCCTTTTTAAAAAGTTCCAACTCCAAAAGTTAAAAATAGTGTTAACAATAAAATTGCTGTCATGGCCTGAACACCTAAACAAGCTATCTACATGCATATACAAGTAAGCCTATAGTCAGGTCATCTTCATATGTATACAAATAAGCAAAATTCGATTGCAAAGCAGGGCAATAGTGAGAAATGTGTCCACAAGTTTGAATAGTGAGACAATATTGAGGAATGTGTTCACAAGTTACAGAATGACAAGAAAATGTAATACTTTGAAAGGTCAGGTATAGCCAATGCTGAAATGTTACAAACAATCAATGCCCCACTAAGCCATGATACGAATTTTTGGCAGGCAAATGACTCCTGACTGACAGTGTTTATATAACACCAGTGTTGGTCATTGTTTGTTCATGGTAAATCACCAATGGCAAACTTTGCTGTTATGGAACTTGAGATGAACTACTGAACTCCAAACTGTGTCTGTTGGAGGAGGAAAAACTTCTCTGACATCACAATGAGAAATATAAAGATTTTCATGGTTGAAATGACATACCATATCCTGGGCAGATTACATAGTCCTGTTAGTTCTAGAGCTTACAGTCAAATGCAGTGTAATAATCGTTCAAATGAAACAGCATACGAAACATCTAGATCAAATGCAATATATCTGTTCCTGTCTCCAACAAAAACATTTTTATCGGTGATCTTGGTCCCAACATTTGATGCCAAAACAGATCTGTCTTTGAAAGCGCTTGGCACAGTATGATACTTAACTCCTTCTTTACCAAGCTACAATCTGATGGCAGATGGTATTTTTGTTTCTAAATAAAAATAGAATAGAATTCAAACAGAATACTATATTTTTAAAATTATATAAAAGATCTCAACTCTGAAAAGGTTAAAGCTGACACTGACATGCTGACACACAAGTGTGAATATTTCCTTGGATAAACTAGAATACTTACTTGAAGTATACTTAAGTAAATTTTCTATCAACAATGGATACTTGGTTAGCCGCATCATCTGTCTTGGAATGAAGTCTTTGAGAGATAATCGTTGGCAGAGAGGGTTATTCTCAGCATCCTATACGAGAAATAATTTAAATTAAATTCATGTGACGAATAAATGCAATCCAAGTGAAGGTCCCAAGAAAGATAATGGCAAATTATGCAGCCGAAAGATCACACTTTTTCCAATTTAATGTTGTACTTGTAACTGTGTATATATAATTTCTTTTAAAGTATTGTATCTTAAATGGAATGGATGGAAATGTTATCTAATCTTATAAAAAAACAAGATACACAAAAATAATACATTAATATTTCAATGATGTAATATATCTTATCCAAATAATAAATAGTTATTTTGTCATGCACAATATTTTTTGCTCAATATCACATAGTTCCTGTACATGGAAAAAATTAATGATGAAATATTTAAGAAATGATGAATTGAAAATATGTATTTCAAATGATAAAATACTTGTTTTCTGTGGATTACAACAAATTACACCACTAAAAACAGGTATCTATTAAAATAGATACCTCTTTTAAAGTCAATATTTCCAGTTGAACAAAAAACACAAGAGTTCAACAAAGGGACTGACACTCTCCCGTCCAAAAAGAACTTGCAAGAATTCAAGATAAGATCACTTCTTCTCTTAAATGCTGAGTGTTTAAACCACCTCTGATACTCCTGAGAAATAGATTTTCAAGTTAGCAACTATGGCAGCCATACTGGATTACCATTTTCTTTCACAACACTGGACATGATTAGACAACTTTTGATGTTGATTTGACCATCCATCCAGGAGAATTTGTAACAAGATTTCTGTATGTCCTTTATGTAGAGGTAGATCAACATAATCTTCTTTGATATGACATTCCATTTACAAGAAGTAGCAATAACAAGAATTTCAAGATGGGTGCCATGGAGGCCATGTTGGATGCCAGATCGGCACCATTTTCATTTAGTACCAGCTGAACTTCACAAGTAGTCTTCTGGTGAAAATTCAATGTTTATATGATTTTCCTATCAAGGAGGAGTAGTGTTAAGATTTTCAAGATTGTCACTGTGGTGGCCATATTGGCTATCTATGCAGCACAGTTTTATTATGATGAAGTAGACATCATGGTCTTGAGAAGAAAATGTCATACTGAAAAAACTATCCATCACGATGAGTAGCAATAACAAGGTTTTTACGATGGTTACTATGGTGGTCATAATGGATGTCAGATTGGCACCATTTTCATTCTGAACCAACTAGACATCTAAAGAAGCCTTTTAGTGGAAAGTCCATAGTCATATAAACAATCCATTCAAAACAATAACAAGGTTTTCAAGATGGCCTCTGTGGTAGCTAGGCAGCAACATTTCTTCTACAATCAAGCAGACATCATGATAAGTCTTCTGATGAAAACCCCACGTGGCTTTATGTTCTGAAGAAGATCAAAAGTTTCAAGATGGCTGCTGTGGTGGCTATATTTGGCATGAGATTGGCACCATTTTCATTTAGGACAAACTAGACCTTGGGATAAATGTGGCATGAAGTTTCATGGTAATCCTACAAGTCGTTTAGGAGGATTAGCAATATCAAACTTTTGGTAAGTGATGGAAAGACGTTAAATAACGGACGACAGATCAGCCTACAAGCTCTTCTAATCTATGACCAGTAGAACTAATAAACCAAATTCAGCCTGAGTACACCGTCTGTACTCTGATGACCTACAACAACACATGCCTCACTCAAATTCATGTGAAGACATTGTAATGTTACATCGTCTCGTGTGAATGTGTTGGCAACACAGGCAAGCTTCCATGTCAGTTGTGCAAGATAAAGACCTATCAAACTGGATCATACTGGAATGCAATTTACACTTTTTTTAAACGCTTCTGAGCTAACAATGGTGCTTTCCTTTATATGGTTAACAAAAAATTTCTCTGCTAAAGTTATGATCATATAATAACAAGAACACTTTTATATGGCAGCACTGACTAAGCCAAATTAATGAGTCGTACTTACTGCTAGGAGCTGTGCTAATCTTTGGTCTTTCCGAATCCTGACTTTAAGGTTTTCTAGAGCATGTGACTGATTACGACAGAACACGGCACACCCATATCGGAAATTTTCTCCTGCATCTCCATCAAACTGAAATAATAATAATAATAATAATAATAATAATGATAATAAACAATACCACCACCACTGACATAAGACAACTGCTATTGCAAACATGATGAATTTACAAGACAGACTTTGTTTAAAGTGTTACACTTCTCATTATGTATTATCAAGGTATATGACTTGGCAATCTATAATATCTTGTAAATGATGCATCTATTGTATTGTTATAAGTTATTGTATTTGGCATGCAATAATGTATTGAAAATAATGTATAGGAACACGACTTGGCAAGCAAAATGTCTTAAAAATAATGTATATACCCATCAAGGAACATGTCTTGGCAAGCAAAATGTCTTAAAAATAATATATATACCCATCAAGGAATATGTCTTGGCAAGCAAAATGTCTTAGAAATAATGGATACACCCAACAATGAACATGACCTGGTGAGCAAATGTCTTAGAACAAATGTATCTACATATGAAGTTATCAGATGATACATACAAGCCAGAAAATAAAACCAAACAAAACTTATCCTCTTGAAATATCCTATGTAAGAGTTTTCATTAAATGCATTTTTATTAGATAGTTCAGTTTAATGAACCATATACTGACTTCTGAACTTATTAAAACGTGTATTCAAAAATATAAATGTCTAATTATGATTTTCTTTATTAGTGGCTTACAAGGAGAATTTGAAAAGTTAATGAATATTTTATTTCAAGCAGCAACACGATGTAGAGTTTATAAAGTTTCAACCACAACACCCTGAATCAACACTGAAAAGATAGAAGTAATACTTATACTAAAGCGAGTGTCTAGAACGTTTGGTTTTTGTTATTCATCAATAGCTTTATGCTAATCTGCTGCATGTGCATGCTGGACACCTGCATATTAAGTGTGTGTGTGTGTGTGGTTGTAACACAGGTAAATAGCAGTGCCATAATTTTGCTGGAGGAGAACAATTATGCTACTAAGCAAAGAGGTTTCTGTAAAAATCCAATCTCTCTTTGGGAACTCTGACTAAAATTAAGGTTCACTTAGATAAAGTCCATGAATATAATTCTTCATAACATCCTACAATTCTGAAGTGGTTTCAACCTTTTACAGATGGCTGTAATCCAATGAAGATGCCCCACATTCTGGAAGACCACTATCTAAGAAGAGAAGTGGCTACTGTCAAAGTGGGGCAACTGGTGAATAAGCTTGATACACAGTGGAAGATATTTCTGTTATCATAGGCATCAATTCAACAGTTTTTTAATATACTGAAGAATTATCTGAAGCTTAAAAGTTTGTGAAAGATAGGTCCCAAATCTGTTGACGGCTGACCAAAAACAGAATCGGTCTGCAATTGCCTAACAGCTATTTACCAAATTCAACAAGAGTGACCATAGAAATTAAAATGAAACTGTCACAGTCAAAGAAATACAGTATTACTTTTCTGAATCCAACTCAAAAGAAAATAATAAAAATTACACTGGAATAAACAAGCAGAGATAACAAATCACTCAACATAGTTGGACTCAAGAGATTTTTATATGCATCATTTTTCTATGCAAAAGGATCAGCCCAGGTACCAATATCCAACACTGCTTGTATCACTGGTCATTTTCATGCTCAAAAAGTTCTTCCTGATTTGTGGAACACTACTGAACATGCACTAGTACCCCAGCAATCTGTCTACTCTTTGGCAATGCACTAGTAACCAGGTATCTGTCTACTCTATGGCAATGGACTAGTACCCCAGCTATCTGTCTACTCTTTGGCAATCCACTAATAACCAGGTATCTGTCTACTCTATGGCAATGCACTAGTACCCCAGGTATCTGTCTACTCTATGGCAATGTACCAGCAGAACATATATCCAGCAGTCGCATAAGACTCTTGAGACGCACAGCACCTAAACTGTTGCATCTCCATACAGCCCTCATTGAACTCCAACTGATATTTGGTTGAACTGAGTTGATTATTTACTGAGGGGCAGATCACATGAAAATCCATTATGTGGCTGGCAGTGCAGTTTTCGAGTGTATGAATAGCCAATCAAACAGTTAATACAAAACGGCATTCAGAAACTGGATAATGAGACTGAAAAAGAGATGCACGGGCAGTAATAAATATGAATTTGTAGTACAAGACATTAATATTGAGAAATTTTTAAATACCTCTTTTACAAGCTTTGTGACAGTGAGAACAAGAGTACCCCAATTATTTGCCTTCACTAATATATTACCCTTAATTATAACATACCCTTCCTAACAACTTATCCTACTTAATAACTTACCCTAGCTAATAAAATATCTCCGACAGACTGAACTACTGATTTCTCTTTTCTTCTCTCTTTGAAAGACTTATTGAGTGAACCTGAAAAATAGCAAAAAATATTTATAAACATAACATTCGACAAGCCAAAATTAAAATAAATCTGTATGTATGTTCACTTACAAATAATACCTGTTGAAAGATGAGATTTTTTATAGTTTGAATGTAATTCATTTTCATACAAGCTCTAGATTCTAGGTGACAGAGATGGAATGCTTGGGAAAAATGTTTAAAGATGCTGCTGTTCTTGAGATAAAATTTCATATCGCTATGATGTCTGCAGTGTGGCAGTTTTATAGTGATATCTAGCACTGGGGCATCATGCTGCAAACATGTAGCATGATGTCCCACCCAGTCACATTATCCTGACACCAGGCCGACCAGTCCTAACAATAACCTTAATGCTGAGTGCCTAGCAAAGCAGCTGTTAGTACCATTTTTTGTGTCTTTGGTATAACTCAGCTCGGGTTCAAACCTATGATTTCCCGCTTCAGATGCGGATGCTCTAACCACTTGGCCACCGGAGTGGTCAGATTGAAAGAAAAATCACTGATTACTTTTTTGAAATGTCTTTTTCTGCTTGAGTAAACCAATGATATTTGGACTGATTAAAGCTGATGAGAAAAACAATAAAATGGTAATGGTAATGGAAGCAAAATTACTAGCGCTACTGGTAATGGGTACATCAGAAAAGCTGCACTTGCTTCAATTTATTTCAAGGGGCCTTAAAAAGGCCTCACCCACTATAATTTATTCATTGGGCCTTAAAATGGCCCACCAGTGTTCTAGCTAAGTATAAATAGATACTATGCCCTGCCCAACTTTTTAGTGCCAGTCAAATCTACAATGCCTTGGAACAAACCTTTCAAATTTAAAAGTGCCCCTAAATTTCACTTTCAAAATTAAATTCTGTTCTGGCACCAGGCTCTTGGCCAGTTTGGCCACAGCCATGCCACTAACTTTGGTCTTTATTCTTAAGGCTCATATGGCTGAATGTGTAATCAAACTTAATTATTCCACCATTGTATTGTGTAATTTAACTTAATTATTCCACCATTGTATTGTGTAATTTAACTTAATTATTCCACCATTGTATTGTGTAATCAAACTTAATTATTCCACCATTGTATTGTGCAGTGCTGTATTAGAAAATGCCTACCACAGCACGAGTTCGTAGTTCATTCATAAAGACAGGAACTAAACAAATTTAGGAAATTGACAGAATAATTCTTGTATATGCATTTCATTTCCAATTTTTATTTATGAGGTTGAAATGTTTATTTATTCTTATTTGATACCAGCACCCTTCCACCTCAATCAAGAGCGACTGTCTTGTTAAACTAAAACCGCTTGTGTTTGGGTATGTGTTGCTTTAATATAAAAACAGAAAACCACTTCTTTATTCATTTATATTCATTGTTGATTCATTGTACAAATGACTTTATTATTTAATCATAACACATAACTGCCTTTATAATGAAATTACAATTCTAAATATTACAAGAATGAAGCTTTAACAAAAAATAACAATTTTTAAAAAAATATTATTATATTTACATTGTATGGAGCTAGAAAATAATTATACTTTTAACTTGGTTTTAATTTTTATATTTATTTTTCAGTTATCATATATTGTGTGGACCATAAGGTCATTTATAATTATTATTTTCATCGCAAACTTGAAACATTTTGAGGATATAAATATTACTGGATCATGAAGACTAAAATGACCATTTGGATTTAAAATTCTGATTCTCTCAATCTACCAAGGAAACCAAGCGACATGAGATGGCAATAGACCCAAAATCTATAACCTATAATGAAGGTGCATTCAAACTTTTAGTTACATTTTGGTTGAATTAGTAAATAGTTTTGAGAAATCAGTTGAACTTACTTAATTTTTTTTCTCTTTTATTTTGGGTTCCTATATGACATCCTATCACACATTAAGTACCTAGATCTTGAGTTGGGACGCCTCTTCAAAATTAACAATTGCCTGACTGCACTTAAGGTGCTCTGGTCAGCACCCGTCATTTGAAATCCTAGCTTAACACTGGACCACTAAAAACTTTTCATGGGACCCTAAATGGGCCCCATGTACTATATATTGTTTCATATGGTGTTAAAAAGGCCTTGCTCAAGACCATACATTTCATAGGGCCTTAGAAGGGTATCATTCACTACAATTTGTTTCATTGGCCCTTAAACAGTGACCTGAACTGAGGAAAACAAAATTTAGAAAAAAGCACAAAATTTTGAGAACATAACTGGTATAAATGAAAATGTGGAATGCTTTAAAATCCATGGTCTCATTAATGCAATGGAAAGATACTGAATTTGATTGTCAAAACCAAAGCTATGTTCATAATTCTGTACACAAGAAAAATAAAACCCAATAAAAGACACATCAAGATTTATTAAAAAATATTCATTTCAAATTACATTGAATATGCTGACTGGTTTTATTAGTTAAGCCAATTCCAAACAATACTGATATCAAATTACATCAAAATATGATGACTGGTTCTTGAGGTATGCCAATTCCAAACAACCCATGTAAAGATATGAAGCTGATTAACTAGAACTGTAACTGTCCAAAAACAAAGTAGATGAACAAACCCAATAAAGGCACATCTAGGCGTAGGAAACAATGGTTTTATCAAATTCCATGAAACTATACTGAATGGTTCTTGAACGATGCTGACTGCTCACATCATAAGTAAACAAGGATGGCTCAATATGGGCTTTAATTCTGTCCAAAATAAACCCATCAGTTGTTGTTGTTGTAGGGTTTAACGCCATTTTTCAGCACACAATAGGCTATACATGGCGGCCAGTATTAATAGTGGAGGAAGAAACCGGGAAATCCCCGGAAAGAACCACCGACCCTCGAGATGCTACTGGCAAGCTTTCTCACATACCCACATTGGCCAAATCCGAGACTCGAATCTATGCAGACAGAGGTGAGATGGCAGCGATCCGTAACGGAGAGTGCTTTAGACTACTCGGCCGCTCGGGGCCCCTTAAACCCATCAGAATAAGATGAATGGTTCTTCAGCTATGCTGGCTACAAACAACATCATCTGTGATGATATAAGGAGTTATGGGCCATAACACTTTGCAAAAATTGACCCGACAAACCAAAGCTCATAAAAGGCATATTTATGTAAACACTCAATCGTTTCATAATACGCTGAATGCTTTATGAGCTATGTTGGTTAAAAGGGTCTACAACAGTGGAAACTTTAAAAACAGGGCAATTACTATATCATAACCTACTCTAAAATAAATGATGACATGTCTAAATGTAATAAGCAGTAAACAAAATAACATCCAATTATTTGTCAAGATTGCTGAGCTATGGTGGTTACAAGAAATATGAATGAATGGGTAGAAAAGATTATTGCTATGTGTCCCTGGAATCGTACGCTGGGTTCTGAATATATTAATTTTATTTACATTGTGATCCTGTGATGGATTTATTCTACTTACTATGTAATGAAATCATTGTTTCTAGATTAGGAAAAAGGCTTCTGGTGAATTCCTGAGAAATATTAGGATCTGCCATCATAGGTTTGTAGAACAATTTGTCCAATATCTTCAAATTTTTCAAATGGCTTCTCTCTGTATAGAAGAGTTCTAAAACGAAAAAGAAGTAAATGCAAAATTAAGATGAACATGATCCGATGGAAAAGGCAAAAAATTCATACCTTGAATAACGAGGTATAAAGATTAAACACCTATTGACAGTTTCCTGAAAATTACAGTAATCGACACGTATAGATCTGGTAATTGTATATCAACAATAATTCATCAGTAAAGTTGGAAATGATATCAAATAATTGATATAAATCAACCTGGTAACTGTACAGTAATGATGACTATCTGGACATTTGGAAATGCTACTGGACATTTGGACATATTACTGGACATTTGGAAATGCTACTCATACAAATAAACATTCTTCATCTTGGATATCAAATAATGACTTGACAGCTTTATTTAATTTTACCATAACATTTGGTAAATACAAAGTAACAAATAAGTTCAGAATAACAGAACAAATTAAGTATTGCTCAGCTGGTCAATGACGTACTTGCTGATTATCAGCAGGCCAATGAGGTACTTGCTGATTATCAGCAGGTCTATGAGGTACTTGCTGATTATCAGCAGGTCTTGGAGGTATTTGCTGATTACCAGCAGGTCTATGAGGTACTTGCTGATTATCAGCAGGTCTATGAGGTACTTGTTGATTACCAGCAGGTCTATGAGGTACTTGCTGATTATCAGCAGGTCTATGAGGTACTTGCTGATTATCAGCAGATCAATGAGGTACTTGCTGATTATCAGAAGATGAGGGGAAAAATAAGTAAACTGTGCAACTCCCATATTAAAATTGTCTCATCATTTGTGTCTATATTTATTAACAAGGTTTTAAACGATAAATATAAAAATACGTTAATCATTATGAATTATAGTTTTAAAAAGAAGCAGGCATAAATGTTACATTTTCCCATCCAACCTAAATAGTTGTGAAATGACTATCATGTATAATAAGGCTACAAGTATATGAGAATACCTTTGCTGACTGGTTTTACATCAAAATTTGTGTCACATTCTTCTTTATGAACTTTCCAAAACATCTGCTACATTTGTAACATTGTCACATTCTTCGTCATGAACTGTTACAATATACAATAACTTAGTATCGGGGAAAACAAACCTGCAAATGAGGTCTTGATGACACATACTGTGGTTTTAATGTAACATTCATTTTACTTCACATGGCTCCTATAACCTGGAATCCTCCAATACAATCCCTGACACACAACCGTTTTTTCAAAATACTGCATCTAACCTTTTCTGCTTCTGCATGATTTAACAGATGCAAAGAACTGCTAGGTCCAAAAAAAGGATTCATTATGACCTAGCTTAATAAGTTGCAGTACCTGTCCTTAAAATGAATGTACTTATAAAGTTTGAGGACTACATGTAATAGGGTTAAAAAAAAGAGCTAAATACAGAAACTTTTATTATTACTTGGGCACAAGAAATAGCTCTCCAAAATCTGCTTTTGAAGATGATGTACTCACCAAGTTTTATTACAAAACTGAAAACAGTCATACAGAAATAAAGCTCAATGCAAACATTTCATGTAAACAGAAATAGGATAAACAATAATGGTGTCAGACACGTACTTTTGTCTCGACAATAGTTCATGAATTGAGACAATAAGCATACACACTGAAGTCATATCAATGTTTCCAATACAAACCATTTATCACATCTTGTCTTTTTTTCTCTTTTGGTTTAAGCTTTTTTACAACCTCCTCCCCAAGAACTTGCTTAAGGGAGGGAAGGTCAGGTTCAACATCAAAGTCTGAATCCTCCTGGATTTGTTGTGTCAAGGTGTCTGTAGACCCTACAGGACTTTCCCCACTCCTGAAAAATAGACAATTTAATGATATTGCAAAATAGGACAAGTAAAAGTTACTGAATTTGTAGGTAAATTCAATAAATGTGATAAATGTTGGCAGGAAATAAATAATCTTCTGAATATAAGCTATTTTTCATAACTGTCTCTATTATTATAAAAATTATTTTAACAAATTCAAATTCATTGCTAGATTTGCAAACTTTTAAAGATACACACTTTATATAAAAACTTTAAATCACTTTGTAAATGCTGATTCATTGGGTATAGAACAATATTGTTGGAAAATTCAACTTCATCTTACCAAGAATATAAAAATGAACAAAGGACAAAATAGAAGATATTTATTTGAACTTTGAACAAAATGTCCTGTATAGTTCAATGGAGAAGACACTTATCTGAACTTTTAATTGGATGTCATGATCTAATTGTAGTTTTTGTTGTGGGGTTTAATGCTATTTTTTCAGCACAAGATAGGCTATAAATGGCAGCCAGTATAAATGGTGGAGGAAGAACCCGGAAAACCCTGGAAAGAACAACCAACCCACAAGAAGCTACTGGCAAGCTTTCTCACTACCCATGATCCAAATGTAATGTCCTGGTCCAACTGCAATTCTTGACGTTCATCCTACCACGAAATGAGTGTCCTTGTCTTTAGATTATATGGCTAATTGTCCACCCAGGGTATATGTTATGTTATCCAATGGCTCTGCCAAAGGGCAATATAATAGATGTCATTGAAGGATAGTTTGCTATTTAACTTTTAAATGGAGATAACACTTGTTTTATAATACTGAAGGAAAGCGAAATTGTCCAAGTCAAAACAAAATGGCCAGATCAGAGTCATTTTATTCTGTGAGTGGTGAAACAGCTTTCTTAACGACTGGTAGCCCAAACACCCTACATTCCAGACAGTATTGGG
Organism: Sinohyriopsis cumingii; assembly: GCA_028554795.2. Lineage (NCBI taxonomy): Eukaryota > Metazoa > Mollusca > Bivalvia > Unionida > Unionidae > Sinohyriopsis > Sinohyriopsis cumingii. Next base: position 121,887,550 of record CM068830.1, on the reverse strand, counting down.
GGTGGGGTGGGGTTGCATTGGTTGGTTGTGAGACTCACAGTGTTTAGTTGATCCAAGGGTGTCAAAAAGTGATAATGAACTGACTATCAGTTACCTACTTATATAAGCCTATGGAAAATGACTGGAAATTCCAATTTCAATAAAAGAAAATAAAAAAATACTTTAAAAAAAAGGATTTCATACACTTCCAAACAATATAGCTTTGCACTGTCACACACACACACACACTAAATATAACAAGAGTTCCTCAATGGGACTTATTATCTAGTTTCTGAACAGAATTTCCTGGAATTCAAGACCATTTCACCTTTTTACCTGCTGAGTGTTTAAACCATCTGTTATTGTCAGCAACAAGATTTTCAAATTAGCCACTGTAACAGCCATACTGAATTTTTTATCAGCACCATTTTTATTTAGAACAAAGTGAACACTAACAGAAGACTTTTGGCAAATTCAGGAGAATCAGTAACAAGATTCTTTGCATGTTCATTATGGCAGCCAAATTTGAGGTCAGATTGGCATCACTTTTATTCAGGACTAACTAGATATCACAATCAGTCTCCCAGAGAAAGCTATGTTGATATGATTTTCCATTTAGAAGGAGTGCCAACAATAGAATTTTCTATATGGCTGCTATGGTGGTCATAATGGATATCAAATCATCCCATCTTTATTCAGAACCAAACAGACATCATAAGAAGTCTTTTTGTGAAAACCCAAAGTTGATATGACTTTCCATCTTGGAGAAATAACAAGAAGATTTTAATGATGGTGACAGTAACAGTCATACTGGACATCAGTATAGATAATCATGGATATCAGAATAGATAATCACAGATATCAGAATAGATAATCATGGATATCAGACTAGATAATCATGGATATCAGATGTTCAAGTGGCACCCCTTTCATCCAGGACCAACTAGACATAAGAAGTCTTCTGGTGAAAACCCCAATATTCATGACATTCAAGTTGGAAGAAATAAAGATAAAAAAAAATTAAGATGGCTACTGTGATGGCCATATTGCAAGATGCCAGAATGGCACCATTTTCATTTAGCACCTGGCCATATTGATGCCAGAATGGCACCATTTTCATTTTGGACCTGGCCATATTGATGCCAGAATGGTACCATTTTCATTTAGGACCAGGCCATATTGATGCCAGAATGGAACCATTTTCATTTAGGACCAACTAGTCTTTTATAAGAAATCTTTCACTGAAAACCTTATGTTGTTATGACCATCCATTCAGAATAAACTGCAAGAAGAATATTTTCAAGATGACTGATGTGGTGGCAATATCGGACATCCAAGTGACACCATTTTCATTTAGAGTCTTCATAAGAATTTTGATAAAAACTCCGTGATAAAATTACCTTCCATTCAGAAGGAATTGCAGTAACATGATTTTCAAAACTGTTGCAATCATGGCCACATTGGACATTTGATCAGCAACACTTTTAAGAACCAACTAGACATCATTAAAAAAACAAAACATGCTGATAAAACTCCCTTTTGGAGGAGTGGTGTCAGATTGTCAAGATGGAAACTGTTTTCATCATACTGGATGTTTGAACACCACCATTTTCATGTAGGACCAATGAGTGTGTGCATGTGCAACGTTTCATTGTAATCTGCCAAGTAGTTGAGAAATGCAATAACAAACTTGTGTTATGGACAGAAGGACAAAAGGCCATCCAATACGATTTTCACATCTATGAACAGCAGAACTAAAAATGACATTTGTTTTTATCCGATCAAATTAAAATATGGTTTCTAATATGAAGTTTTTGTTCATTTTTCGTAAAATTTACACTGACCAATTCATAAATAAGTCGCATACCTGTTAGACAAACTCGAAGTTGATGAGCTGCCAGATGCATTCAGGGCTGCTCTCAGCATGTGGTCATCCATATCAACATCACTGGAACAGACAAAGAAGATTCAGAAAACATGAAAATAACCAACCAATTTTAGGCTGCTCATTTTACTCAACATCTTCTATAAATTCCATTATTTTCTTGCAAAATTCTGCAGGTATATTTCACTGGACCTCAAGCCCAAATTTTCCCATGCATCGGGTGAAAAATGACAGCGATTTATTTCCCAATGTATTAGATAGAACTAGACCAGTGTCTGATTATTCCCACTGTATTAGATAGAACTAGACCAGTGTCTGATTATTCCCACTGTATTAGATAGAACTAGACCAGTGTCTGATTATTCCCACTGTATTAGATAGAACTAGACCAGTGTCTGATTATTCCCACTGCATTAGATAGAACTAGGCCAGTGTCTGAGCCTCAAGAGCTAAGCTGTATACACAAGCACTTAAAAGAGGATTGATTTGCAACACAACTAGTATATAATATGCTGGAATTGACTGACAGCGGATCCATTGTGACATGGATGAAGAAAATATGGTGGAGTCTCTCTCTCTTTCAAGGAGCTCTGATTAGACAGATAACCAAGAGTGAATTAGAAGTACTTAAAAGAATGAATTAGAAGAACTTAAAAGACTGAATTAGAAGTACTTAAAAGACTGAATTAGAAGTACCTAAAAGAGTGCATTAAAAGTACTTAAAAGAGTGAAATAGAAGTACTTAAAAGAACAAATTAGAAATGCTTAAAAGAGTGAAATAGAAGTACTTGAAAGAGTGAATTAAAAGTACTTAAAAGAATGAATTAGAAGTACCTATAAGAGTGCATTAGAAGTACTTAAAAGAGTGAATTAGAAGTACTTGAAAGAGTGAATTAGAAGTACTTAAAAGACTGAATAAAAGTACTTAAAAGAATGAATTAGAAATGCTTAAAAGAATGAATTAGAAGTACTTAAAAGAGAGAATTAAAAGTACTTAAAAGAATGAATTAGAAGTACTTAAAAGAATGAATTAGAAGTACCTAAAATAATGAATTAGAAGTACTTAAAAGAGTGAATTAGAAGTACTTAAAAGAGTGAAATAGAAGTACTTAAAAGAATGAATTAGAAGTACTTAAAAGAATGAATTAGAAGTACCTAAAAGAGTGAATTAGAAGTACTTAAAAGAGTGAATTAAAAGTACTTAAAAGAATGAATTAGAAGTACCTATAAGAGTGCATTAGAAGTACTTAAAAGAGTGAATTAGAAGTACTTGAAAGAGTGAATTAGAAGTACTTAAAAGACTGAATAAAAGTACTTAAAAGAATGAATTAGAAATGCTTAAAAGAATGAATTAGAAGTACTTAAAAGAGAATTAAAAGTACTTAAAAGAGTGAATTAGAAGTACTTAAAAGAGTGAATTAAAAGTACTTAAAAGAATGAATTAGAAGTACCTATAAGAGTGCATTAGAAGTACTTAAAAGAGTGAATTAGAAGTACTTGAAAGAATGAATTAGAAGTACTTAAAAGACTGAATAAAATTACTTAAAAAAATGAATTAGAAATGCTTAAAAGAATGAATTAGAAGTACTTAAAAGACTGAATTAGAAGTACCTAAAATAATGAATTAGAAGTTCTTGAAAGAGTGAATTAGAAGTACTTAAAAGAGTGAATTAGAAGTACTTAAAAGAGTGAATTAGAAGTACTTAAAAGAGTGAAATAGAAGTACTTAAAAGAGTGAATTAGAAGTACCTATAAGAGTGAAAAAGAAGTACTTAAAAGAGTGAATTTATCAAAGTTAAAGGTCTTACAATGTACACAGGTAAATGACCTTATGCTATAAATATGTTTCGAGACAAATGGATAAATTAAAGAAACAGTAAACCATACCCAAAATCACTGGTGATAGCAAATTTTGAAGTTAATAAATAAAAAATAACAGCTTTTTTTTTTACAGAGAAAGTTAACAGAATACATGCAAATATGCAAAATCTTTTACTGAAATGCATTACCTTTTTGATCTTCGGGTTGGACGATCATTTTTCTGGAAATACACCAAAACATAGCTTTATTTTTGATTGTAAGAAAAGCCACATACAACCATCTAACTCATTATGCTTTCAACTACAAGTTTACACATTTCTATTTTGCTTCTGTTTTGTTCCTGTTATTTTTGGTTTACAGGAAAAAGGCATATTTGAAGACTTTATACAGTAATGCCTACCTCAAAAGACCACTGCCTTAGAAGAACACCTTTCATGAAAGACCACATTTTTTCATGCAAGGATTTGTTGTATTATATAAAGCAAAAGCCACTAACGACAGACCACCTGTCTTTTGAAGCCAAATTTTTTTAAGGCAGTTGTTGTCTTTGAAGACAAATTGCACTGTATTAGAATCTATCACGGTTACCTAGTTTTTGAACATAGCGTAATGCTAACTTTCTGTCCAAACAAGGAGATGTCCAAATCTGATACAGCTATGTACTCAAGCTTTCAAATTTTAATTTCGGGACTGAATCAGGTCTAAATGATACAAAAACCAACATAAAGGATATTAAATTTTACGAAAAAGCATACCTGATCCCCTCGTCCCTTCATGCTCTCAGAACGATTCAGGTCTGAGCCTTTCCTGAAAAATGCCAAAAATAGTAGAAATTGCAATTTTCATATTGCTAGTATCTGACAGAGTAATAGCTTAATTTTTTTCCAACTGCCAGTATCTCACAGACTAATTATTTATTTTCAAACTGCCAGTATCTCACAGACTAATTACTCGTTTTTTTCAAACTGGCATTATCTCACGACTAATTACTCATTTTTTTCAAACTGCCAGTATCTTATATTTTTTCAAACTGCCAGTATCTCACAGACTAATTACTCATTTTTGTTTTCATTTTCCAACTGCCAGTATCTCACAGACTAATTACTCATTTTTGTTTTCATTTTCCAACTGCCAGTTATCTCACAGAATAATTACTCATTTTTGTTTTCATTTAGCATTTTCAAGTCAATGAAGATGAAACTACAGGTCTCATGATGTACCAATCTGCATATGACGATAACATTCCAAACTGAACAGTCTTCTAACAAGTGACAGGTATCTAACAGGTATCTACATGGGACGTGATTTTGTCCCAAATCTTAAGGAAATATATCTAATTTGAAATGAGAGACAGACGAGATACACAGCTAATCCTCAAAACAGGAAACAAATTCCACAAGATTGGTGCAAAATGTATGTATCTTCTCTCTGTCCTTCTACTGAGTATGAAAATTATACACGAGACACTATTTTATAAAACAGAGTTTAAACTGAATGACATGAGAGATAAATATCTAACCCTAATACACAAATAAGTTCCAGACAATGGATGTAATATATTGGTTCTGTTCTCTCTCTCTCCATCTAATGGGTATGATGAGTATGAACGAGACACTATTCTATGTGGAAGTTTAATTGAACAACATGTATGTAGATGAGATAAATTAAAAAGGTACATGGAAATAATGCATTTTGAAAACATCCACTTAAAAAGTATTTTTCAGTGCAATAAAGATATTCTATGGGGTGCGATACATCAAATATCCCTTGTATTGTAGTTTAAGCATTACCTCAATTGAGATAAAATTCATACTCCAGTGACGTAACATTTTTTTACAAATGAGACACACAAGTTGTGCGATGGTACAAGACATAATGATACATAAAGAGCATGGCACAAGAATGAAAACATGCTTAGAGGTGGTGTCTGCATGAGTTCAGATTTGTTTATACAAGTGACACAATAGATTTAAATCAAATATGCATGTAACATTGTTACAAATGTGAGGAACAAAAACAAAATGGCATATGAAATATGAGATTATAAACGAGTACCTACATTATTCTTGCATATGTGAGTGAGAGAAAAACTGAGATGACAGATCAAATGATACATGGATGAAAAATATTCAGAGTGAGTATTTTTCCGGATTAACTTTACTGTTTTTATAATTGGGTCAGGACAAAATTGAAATGTGTGAAGCAAAGCTAAATTGCATATGAGGATAGAACATGCTCAGAGCTGAGGAGAATGAGGGTATAAACGAAGAACTTCATCACTTTTGTATGAGCACAAAATATACTCAGCTCATGTATACCTGTATATTTATGGATAAAAGGGATACTGTACAGGTAAAAGGAACATGCTGCACACTAAGCACTTCCAATGTTCTTGTACAATCTGAGTGTTCTGATAGAGGCTGCTCAGTTTCTGACAAGTAATTTTGTTTAAAAATTTCAAGTGCGACTACCTATGAAACAAAGAAATTTAAAAAACAAGGCATCAAAATGGCATGATATTGTTCACTTGACTCGCACAACTTAATGGATGACCATTTCATTAAGAATTGTCATATAGAATTGTAAGAGCACAACCCTATTTAAATTATGTTCCAAAACATGATTTACATATCTTTTGACAGTCTCACAAGCAAGAAGGCCAATGTGACTAACTAACAGTTAATTATTATTATTGCAATTATCATGTGAAAAGGGTTGGTCCTCGAACGTAATTCAAAGAATCCATGTTGTACAATCTGTGTTATGTAAGCACCAGCAACTGATTGGCAAATAACGATGCCCTATTTTGTTGTAACTACCAGTGCATGAATACGCAGTCTCAAGCTAGTAAGATCTATTTTTCTGATGTTTTATATCCCACATTATTTCCTTATTTTAAACTTGAAAGGCATATAACATTGTTTACTAAATAACATCTATTCTAAATTAGTTTTTTGAGGGCATATAAGCTGCGTGGTATGTTTCTTCATTCCTCCTTATAAGTTAATGTGTGTTCTGGATTTTTAACGTAGCTTTAACAATTTTTCAGTCATATTGCTACGATGTCTGCAGTGTTACAGTTTATAGTTATGTCTAGCACTGGGGCATCATGCCGCAGACATGTAGCATGATGTCCCACCCAGTCACATTATCCTGACAGTAGGCCAACCAGTCCTAACACTAACCTCTTAATGCTGAGCGCCAAGTGAGGCAGCTGTTAGTACCATTTTTGTAAGTCTTTGGTATGACTCAGCTGGGGATCGAACCCACGACCTCCTGCATCTGAGGCGGACTCTCTAACCACTAGGCCACTGGAGTGCTTATAATTTAATGATGGTAACCAATGTTTGTATATACAGTAAAGTAATGCCATGTGTTCATTCATTTAAGTTTCTTTGGTGGGACTGCAGATGCTACATCATTCAGTGATCATTTTTAGGATTGATCTAATTGCTGACAATTTTACTGTTGTTGTGGAGTTTTTGTTTGTTTGTTTATTTTCTGATTTTAGCATTGTTGTAGGGTTAAAAAAAATATAATTCTAATGAATAATGTTAACATTCTATTTACTGAAGAAAAAATTCTTTGTAGTGTTATAATTGTGTCACAATATTCATGGGTAACAAAACAGAACATGGCTTCTGTGGAATGCACAAGATGTTATCTATTTGTGTAGGATTTTTTAAATAGCAGAAATGAAATTCAACAGATATAATGCTATAATTGGGAGTTCTTTGCAAAAATTGAGAGATATTATGAAATTGGGAGGAATGAGTGGAATGACCCCAAAAATTGAGTTTTTTTTCCTCTCCTCATGAGAGCTGACAGGTATGTCTAATTTGATTCACAGGTTTCACTAATTACACAACCTATCTAAGACAACGGTGACAAAAGGTTATTTACCAGGTTCAAAAGTGGTAGCTAGCCCAGCCAATCATATTTCAATATGTGCCGATCTTGCCCTTAATCACATAACCAATACCTTAATAATACAATACTATAATTTCAGTTTGATCAAAATCTTATTAGAAATATAGTTTTGAGAGTGTTGACCAGCTCAAACAATCAGAGGCAAGAACATTTCAGTACTATGAACGAATCTCGCTAACAATCACTCTCAATGGAGATCTTGACTGTAGGCACCAATTTACAAAGTTTAATTTAATTTAACTTAAAGCAAAAGTACATTCACTAAAAGATTCAATCATATCCAAGATCACCTGATAAATATGGATTGGTCTCACTCACAATAAAAGCCATCCAAAATCTTTACGATTTTAGCCTATTTACCAAATCAGATTTACACAGAGTTAGAAATATCAACCTCAACCGGTTTGAAGCAAAATCACATCAATAATGTGCATGGATCCAGCTCATTTTCAAATTCATGACAGATGCATGATGGACAATGAATGCTGGTCCATGCCACAAGCTCACATGGCTTTATTGCAAGGTTAGCGAGAGAAAAAAGAAGAAAAAAACTTGATGGATAACTGTCTGGAAACTATTAGCTCCTTACTATAGGTCAATCCATGCAAGTACAAAATGAATTACATTTCAATTTAAAAATAATTCATTCTGTAAAGAAAACACCTACAATAATGCTAATGACATGCTGATATTTGATCAATTTCTACTCATTCATGTCACAAATGTGTTAGTTTCTTTTCTGTTTATTATTAAGCAAACTACATTATTTTCAGTTTGTTTTTGGATTCTGTTTCTGGATAACAAAGTTATTTTCTCCAAAAAAATTCTGCCCTGTAATGTTCTAATGTAATTGTGCTGTTAGATTTAACCAAACTTCTCAAATGATATGACAAGAAAAAGAATAAGACCACTTTTGGAAAATGGAACTTGCTCATCATTAGAAATGACCCTCACAAGTTAAGAGTTAAACTGTCAACACTGATAGCTGTAGATAGAGGACACTGAAATTAATGTGCAATAATCGTTTTCTTATTTCGGTCACCATGACTTTGTCCTTTGAACTTTTGACATCACAATGTTTCTTCCTTACCCAATGGTAAACCATCCAGTCTGGTAAATGTAGATAGTGAAGAACTAGAATTATTGTGCACAAATCATTCTTCTTCTCTTAACGACAGTGACCTTAACCTCTGAGCTTTTGATTCCAAAATCAATAAGTTTCTTCCTTACCCCATATGTAAAACATTCACAAAATCTTGTAACTGTAGATGGTGGATTACTTCAGTTATTGTGCTGAAATACAAATGGAACAGACATACTGGATGAACATCACAATATATAATGTTCCACCTTATGGCAGGCATGTAAAACAGCAGAAGGGCAGTAATCGGCTGACATGCACATGATCAAATGGTTAAAATAAAAAAGTTTCATGGCCATCCACTGAAAACTAAGATTAATTGTGTTCCAAACATTCTTTTGTATACTTCATAAGGTGTCAAGACAAAAAGGGCAATAACTCTACAGATGGTGACCTTATCATGCACAAAGTTTAAGGATGTCTACTGAAATCTGTTAGATTACTTGCAGTCTCAGAATTCTGTGATGCAAAAGAAAAAGACCAGAAACATACATTAATTATGGATGCAAGTGACTTGTCAGTCAAAAGGTGACAACCATATTACTTCCCAAGTTTCTTGACAATCAAACAAAATCTGGGTGACAAGTTGTGTTCACAAATTGTGTGACAGATACCTTGGGATTGTCATGTGGATTAAATTTTTCTACTTGCAATAAGGGTCGCTGTGATACAAGATCATGGGTTTAAAAATCTCAATAAATCCATTTTCCTAAAATTTTGGACTTATTGAGAATTTTTTTTACTAAACCAGCTATTATATAAATTTAAAAGTTGATAATGTTAACAACCTAAATCCAATGTAGTTTAAAGTTTTCTTGATTTTATTTTGTGATAATTAAAATGGCAGATGCAAGTAATTAGAGATCAAGTCCAGGCTGTTTTTTTTTTAATTAGTAAAAAAGAGGGAAGGCAATGTGCTTTTATGAGCCTGATAAGTACATATGAAAAACAAACTTCTGGTAACGATTACAGCTTTCAATTAACAAAGTGGGCAATATTCTCAGCAGAACCTTATTATTTTTGCTTGTTTTTTTTTTTTTTTTAAAAGATAATTATTTGTGGGCTCTGATTAAACACTAAACCGATTGGTTAGGTCATTGGAAAATGCACTTGAAAACCATAAATGTTTACTGGCCATTTGAAGGTGGGAAGTGGATGTAAAACAATGTCACAGGGTTTCTTTATTACTGATAAAGTTAACTTATGTATTCTGATAAATGAAGTAGTCATACTGATGAATTCAGCATCCAGAGTTGACCAGATTAGCTTGTGCATAACACACCCAACTGTAAATAACACAGAACTGCATGCTACATTTGTAAATGAGTGTCCACACTGTTTGCTAAAAATCACAAGTTGAGTGAATTGTGAAAACTCAGCACATTACACTCTAGGGACCAATTGCAAATGGAGTGAACTGTGCAGACTCCAATCTCCTGGCACATTATGTGATGGCAAATGACAGTCTACACTGCTGCTAGGAATCCCAACTGTGGAGCCTCAAACCTCCTGGCACATTTTGTGATGGCAAATGACAGTTTACACTGCTGCTAGGAATCCCAACTGTGGAGCCTCAAACCTTCTGGCACATCATGTGAAGGCTGATGAGGATCTGTACTTTTCACAAGAAATATAAAGTAGACTGAACTGTAAAGATTCCAATCTTCCAGCACATTAGTGACAGCAGATGATAGATGACTCTTCATTAGGCATTGCAGTAAAGTGAACAGTGAATGCTGATCTTCACCTCATGGATGGCAGCTGCACTGTTCACTAGGAATTGCAAATAGACGGAACTGTGTAGACTCCAATCTTCCAGCACATTAGGTGACTGGATGAGGGTCTGCACTGTTAGGAATCACAAGTAGAGAGATCTGTCAAGACTGATCCACCATGTATAATGTGATAGCAAATGTGTATATACACTGTTTGCTAGGATAACTGGCATATTATGTGAAAACAGACTGGGTCTATGCTGTTTGCAGCTGGGTATATGCTATACACAAGCCAGTATGAAGGGTCTACATTGTAAAAATTCAGGCTGGGTATATGCTATACACAAGCCAGTATGAAAGGGTCTAACTTGTATCAATTCAGACTTGAGTTTTGTTGAAAACAACCTGGTTATTACAAGTCACACTCCTGACTAAATGTAAGACTAAAAACATTGACTCTCATTAAGGTAACATAATTTCCAGTTAAGGCAGAATTGGTGTAGGGATAGGTTTTTCATGCGTTGAGTTCAGCAAAACTGTTACCTTCCTTTAGAAAATGCATTGGGCCTTAAGGATCTGAAATCCATGATATACATTACTAGAAATATTTTAAATTAAACTTTTTTCTACATAATATTCTTGTTCATATGAATCAATAATGATGTTGATGTACATGTGTTATAAGAAAAACATTAATGCTGTTCTTGTACTAGACATCATTGTGTCCTTTCTCTGTTTATTCTGTCCATTATAATTAAAGTCACTCTGTGTATGTTTTTTCAATTCCAAGTAATTCATATATCCAGAATATAAAACAAGGTCAAACAATTTAAAATACAATGCCCAACAACTTTCATATCTCAACAAAGACATAAATATGTATAAAGCTTTCAACAAATTGTAGACTTCCATATAAAAAAGTCTGTAAGGAGGCATTAAGTCAACAGAACAGTAACAACTGGAAATTCCCAACCTCGTGAAATTTATCATAAAAATAAAATAAATAAATGTCACAGTGTTCCTGAAATACCCATAATGACAAAAATAACTAATGAGTAAGATTCAGTTTAACTTAACATCAAGTTCTATTTCCTAATCTACTGACTTCACTAGTATCACTCTCATTATTCTTTACAAAAAAGGAAACTTTGTCTTCCTAATAATTAATCACCATTATTTTAAACAAACAAACTTTACAGATGGAAAGTACCTATGTGCTACATCCTCTTTCAATTGTCATAGCAATGTAACAAAATAAACTGTTTTTCAAATTTGACTTTTTAGGACTATAAAGTAACCATCTGTCAGCACTACATGAATAATACACATTTACATTATGAACTACGTCTAATTCAAATATCCAATTTATTATAAAATAAACAACAGGGTTCAATTAAAGGAAATTTGAAATTATTTTCAACTTTATCATTAGCTTAACAGCGTATTTCATTATTGAACTCCATATGTAAGCAAGCAACAGCTACTGCATTCAATGTAATGCATGTACACACTATAATAAGCTCTTATCCTTACCTTTGTCAAAGCTCCCATAAAAAACATAGTTATGAGCTAATATATTTTGATGCAAGTATGTCATCTTAGGAGGAATTTACTAAACCTTGCTGAGATCAAACATTTCTTTTGTTCACTTGCTACAGTGAATGTTGGTCAGTCTCTATACTTACATTATATAGTTAAATCAATTTCAAAAATGGATCTTGTGTTTTATTTAGTACAATCATGATGGGAGCAAGAATGCACCTCCAAAGTGAAGAGCTCACAATTTAGCTAATGGAAGTTAACTTTTCTAGTGTGTACATATAAATGATGGGAACATATTTTCTGACATTGTTGGTATATGCTATTTTATGATTAATTTTATATTCACAAACTTGCCAATAAATAACTGTATTTGCTCATAATGAAGGAATTCAACTGCCAGTTGTCAGGAAATTTCAATTCTGTCATAGTAATTGGTTGTCCACAGCTTCATCTAACTGATCACACGTACAGAATAAATGAATAATGTAGTGGACACTTTTGGTCAGTATCATCAAAAAGCCTGTACAAGTAACATTTGTATAACTGACACTGTATTGCTTATTACATTGTGTAGATACTGTACTGCTTATTACAGTGGGCAGAAACTACTGCTTATTACACTGTATAGACAGTGTTCTGCTTATTACACTGTGTAGATATTGTACAGCTTATTATATTGTGTAGACACTGTATGGCTTATTACATTGTGTAGATATTGTACAACTTATTATTTTGTGTAGATAATGTACTGCTTATTACATTGTGTCAACAATGAATATATGAAATTTATGCCAAAGGCCATTATCCTGCTGCAAAGTGTAGTGTAAGCCTTAATTTAATTAGCTTGAAAATATCACCTGACAGTAAAAGTAATCACATATCCCACACTGGACTAGAACTGACACACACCAACAGCTGGCTTATGTTATACATTCACTAGTGGTTATATTCCATGGGAAAAGTACTTTCAGGGCAGTCTTTATTCCCCTTCCAAACTGTACTGATGTTTTGTATTTAATAAGCAGTACAGAATGCTTTCTGCAGTTATTCTTCAATAACAAATAACACTACACAAAGGACAGCAAAACACAAAGTATTTTATTTTAGCATTGTCTGTAGAGTCACTCCGAGTCAACTTCTGAATTAGATAAATTTTCATGGCTTATGCACTGATTTATAAAGGAAATTTGATATCTTTTCAAATTTTCTCCTTTAGGTACAAGATAAGCTACTTTACTTTTATTTTATTTACTCTTTGGGTCAATAATTTGCTCCTGTCTTCTAATGAGTATATGCAGTTAAGTGTATTAAGCAGAACAAACTTACACAGACAATGATCTGCCTGTGCATCATACAAGGGCAGATCATCGTCAGTATTGTCTGTAACTGACTCAACTTACAAGCGAATGGTATTTATAATGAGAAAAAAAAGAACAAATATGATTTTATTTTAAAGCTCAAGTTGGAATATTCAGCATTCGACTTACTTTTGTTCCTTTTCCCCTTCTGTACCCTGTACAGGACTGACAACTTGCTCATATTTGCTGACGAGCTGTGTAACTGAATGACCACCTTCCCTGAATATATCTGAGGAAGAAAAATAAGAATATCTCAATTACGTATTTAACATGATTCCTTAATAATGTTATTATACATGCCTAACTGTTTATTGGTTATATCCAGATCTGCCTGCATGTTATGAAATTCATTAAGAGTGACTGGAGACATTTGTGTGTATGTGTGTGTGATTTAGATTTTTAATGTAGCTTTAACAATTTTTCAGTCACATTGCTATAATGTCTGCAGTGTGACAGTTTATAATGATGTTTAGCACTGGGGCATCATGCTGCAGACATGTAGCATGATGTCCCATCCAGTCACATTATCCTGACACCAGGCTGACCAGTCCTAACACTAACAACTTAATGCTGAGCGTCAAGCGAGGCAGCTGTGAGTACCATTTTTAAAACTCTTTGGTACAACTTGGCGGGGTTCAAACCTGCGACCTCCCGTATCTGAGGCAGATGCTCTACCTCTGGGCCACCAGAGTGGTGGAGACAATTGAATGTTAAGTTTGAAAAAGCTTAAAAATTCCACTCACCCAATCAGTCAAGTAATGCGTATAAAAATATAAAAGTGGACTTTAATTTGATTATTGGAATGGTTGTTTTCTCGAACTTTTTTGCGACCCTTTTAACACCAGTTGTAATAAGTACAACCTGATACCTTCTCTCCATCTCTGCTAAGTCATTATTAGTATTATTAGTCGAAGCAAAGCAACTGTGTGAGCTAGATTAAAAGAAATAGAAAAACAAACTTCCAGTAGAAAGTATGGTTGTTGTTGTGGGCTTAACGCAATTTTCAGAACACGATAGGCTATTCATGACCTGGCACCCCTCCCAATAAACATACTGTTGCTATACAAACTGCTGTTGAGCTTTCTCACATACCCACACTGACTAAGCCCGAGACATGAACCCATGTGGACAGAGGTGAGATGCCCAAGATGAGTGCCTTAGATCAATTGGCCACATGGAGGCCCAGAAAGTACTGTCTTATAATGAACCAAGACTGGGGCTACAGAAAATATGGAGTTTTAATGACCAGGACCAGGTCCACCAAGGATGGGTTTTTAATGATCCAAAACAGAACATCCTTTCCATTCAAGAGAAACACTAGTCAGCAGTGAATCAGTCAACTGGAACTTTCAACCAAGAATTAAAAATTTCCATGCACCATTAAGAGTCTGAAGTGTGAATTTTCAACCACTGCAAAGATGTAGAAAGTAAATTAATAAATATTTTACTCCTGGATTTGACACTAATTTCATTTTTTTTTTTTACACTGGAAGGGGTATTTTGCTAACAAGCAAAATCTGCAACAAGAAATAGGCTGGGAAAGGGGTCAATGGGGCCACCCAGACAGATGCATGGCAGCAGGCCCAAGACAGTGATGCACTGCCTCACACTGCCCATTGACCATTAACAGTTCTCTACAAATAAATGAATAAACTTGTACAGGAATTTTGCAAAAGTATGCAAAAGTTTTTGCAAAAATCAATATTAGGAAAAACAGTTATTTACAAACAAACATCTGTAAATTTGTAAAGAAATTCTGATGCATTCTTACAAGACTGCACATAACTTATGCTAGCCTGCATTATATATTTTCTCATACAATATTTGTTTTGTTCTTTTTCAGCTATGAATTACAACTTATTCATTTTAATCCCTGATGCAAAAATGTTGCTAATATTTATCAGTTGTTCTATTGAAATCTAAGCATATTGTATTCAAACAATTTTTCTTCTGGATTCCATAGTTGTTGCAATGGGGGGGGGGGGAGACATCCCATTAGTAACCCAAACTTGTGATTTTTCCTTCATCAACATCATAGTTTGTTCTCCTTGCTGTCCTTTAGAAAGTATTTGAAAATGGAAAAACCCTGATTACACTGAATATAATTTCAGAACTATTTCTAACTGCACTGGATATCAAGTTTGTTTACAATAAAACTATTTGCAATATTTACTCAAATCCAATAATAAAAATCCAGTCTCAAGAGTGGTAACAGGCTCAGTAAATCTGATTTTAAAGATCCAGTCTCAAGAGTGGTAACAGGCTTAGTAAATCCAATAATAAAAATCCAGTCTCAAGAGTGGTAACAGGCTTAGTAAATCTGATTTTAAAAATCCAGTCTCAAGGGTGGTAACAGGCTTAGTAAATCTGTTTTTAAAAATCCAGTCTCAAGAGTGGTAACAGGCTTAGTAAATCTGATTTTAAAAATCCAGTCTCGAGAGTGGTAACAGGCTTAGTAAATCTGATTTTAAAAATCCAGTCTCAAGAGTGATAACAGGCTTAGTAAATCCAATATTAAAAATCCAGTCCCAAGAGTGGTAACAGGCTTAGTAAATCTGATTTTAAAAATCCAGTCTCAAGAGTGGTAACAGGCTTAGTAAATCTGATTTTAAAAATCCTGTCTCAAGAGTGGTAACAGGCTTAGTAAATCTGATTTTAAAAATCCAGTCTCAAGAGTGATAACAGGCTAGTAAACCTGATTTTAAAAATCCAGTCTCAAGAGTGGTAACAGGCTTAGTAAATCAATTTTAAAAATCCAGTCTCAAGAGTGGTAACAGGCTTAGTAAATCTGATTTTAAAAATCCAGTCTCAAGAGTGGTAACAGGCTTAGTAAATCAATTTTAAAAATCCAGTCTCAAGAGTGGTAACAGGCTTAGTAAATCTGATGATGCAAGATCAAACTCAATAATATTTGTGGCTTTTGCTCCTATTAAACTTGTCTGAGATGTTAGTAACATAAGCCTGTATTCCAGTTTTGATGAAACACTGGTTCCAGAGTGTGACAAGTAAATACTGATGGACACCACAGACAGACTGATAATGTAAACTGGGCCATGCCACTTGTCCTAACAACCTCATAAGCTACAAACCAGGAAATTCTGGAAAATATTTGTGATGTGTATCAAGTTACATATAATGATGAAATAAGAACCCAAAATTTCAAATAAAAAAATGTAATCCCCTCTGACTGACATAATAACTTATCTATAAAGAGGAAAATCCCGTAAACTTACATGCATTTGGTGACCCTGCTCTGTGATAGTTTCTGGTAACCCCTTCAGTAACACTAATTCCTATTCCTGATAACCTTGTTAATTTTTTCTTGTATTTAAAATCCATTTTTCCACATGGAAAAGTCAAGTCCTATTCCATTTACTAGGACTGTCTGAAAACTTGACAAAAATTACTGACAGTTCAATCACTACTGCTATATTATTATTCACTGTCTAGTTTGATATCAGCAGTCAGGGATAATCAAGTATCAAATCACTGTGTACAATCAATCTGTTGATCCAACAGTTAGTACATGATGGCAGGTAGGATAAAGGCAGGCAATACTGAATGTTGGGGACATAAGCTATTTTGGAAGCTCTTTAATTCTATTTTGAATATGAGCCTCTGGAGCAGGAACTGAGTTAAACAAGAACTTGCATTGCAAAAAGGTCTTTACATTAAACATCAGGAGTGAGTTTTGGTCTACCCAAAGCAACATAGTTGAACTTTAACAGGAATATTCACGGGGGTCTTGTTCCTTTATCTGTGCTTTGTCTGCTTGAACAACATGAAATTTGGGAAGATAAAAGACAACTATACATGAAACAAATCAGTCCAGGTTCTGACAACTCAGACCCAACTCCACGTGAACTTAGCTCTCTGCATTTTGATAAAGGACAACTTAAGATTCATATTTCCAGACAAGTTGGACCTATTCTTTTATAACAACTCTGACTAAAAGACTGCAAGACAAGTCTATAAAACATGGTCCCAGTTCCAGTATTCATCAGTGCTATCACTCTTTATACAGTATCTATCATATGACAATAAATGAGGACAGGTGCTACCAAAGCCAACATTCCTTAGTCAGCTTGCAGTTAAAACAAAACAAGATGTGTTCATATATTGTCATTGTTTCAGGATGTCCACTAAGCAGACAGAACTAAATAAAATGCCCCCCACCCCCTTAAGATGGTAAAAACAATTGTCTTTATAGAAGGTAATCAACAGTTGGATACAACTGTCTGGTTAGATGCTAATAAACAATTGTACATGTGTCTTTAAGAATCATTTCAAATTTTCCTTTATTACAGTGAATGGAGCAAAGATGAACCAGATTGGGCTTGATTCATCCCAAACCTGGGATAAGTTGTCTTTTGGGCCAAAATGTACAGTTAAAAAATGAAACATTCATCATCATGATATGTAATCATCCAAAAAACATATAGTGTGCATAGTATAGGTAAACCATCTCATCATCATGCACAGAAAATCAATTCACACCAATGTGCATAATTTTCTGTTGGGCTAGGGCTTAATGAATGTTCCTACAAGTCAAACTACAAGACTACAGTAAGACCACAGCAAGACCACAGTAATTTTGCTATATTAAGGATTCCAGTAAATCTGCTAGAAATAGATATGCCTGACCAAAAATGTATATAGAGGGAAAGGTATATAAAAAGATGTATAAAACGGATCATCCCAGTTTATTTGTAAAAATATGTGGATATAATGGAGTAAGATATGGAGTATTCATGCTCATGACCCTTCATGCTCATGATCCATTTGTGCTTTAAATACTATGTGAAGATAGATTCAAGCAAGACACAATGGCAACAATCTTGAAAAGAAAATCATGTAAGCAATCGAAGAAAGGGAAGCATAAGCATTGTGTTTGTTACTGTCTGCAAAGAAAAATCACACCAAAACTGTTCCAAGATAGCTCAACTTGAAGTCTGTGCTGAATGTACTCAAATCTGGCTTTAAAGTTTTAAAATCTGTGCTGAATTTACTCACATCTAGCTTAAAGTTTTAAAATCTGCGCTGAATTTACTCACATCTGGCTTAAAGTTTTAAAATCTGCTTAATTTACTCACATCTAGCTTAAAGTTTAAAATATGTGCCGAATTTACTCACATCTATCTTAAAGTTTTAAAATATGTGGTGAGTATATTGAGGAAGTTTTATTTGTTTAGAAGAATATTTAGCAAAAGGCAGTCATCTGATAGTAGAGAAAGACCTGGTGTATGTTGCTCGTGTGATAATTAACAAAGTCAGTAATGCTTTCTCTTATTTTTAGTTGATTGTGCTGCCTGTTAAAAACTAAAAAATAATTCACCCTGTCAGGTAAAAATATAATTTACTCACTCAGAATCATCTTTCATATTTTACTTTTCCATAATTAACTCATATTTTACTCATCCGGAAATAGCTCTTACATTTTACCACATAATAACCTCTCATTCAACATGCTTGTAATAATGATGTTAATTATCTAAGTCTTTTTTTGGAACTTATCATATGATGCTTCAAACCCCAGTTGATCAGTCAGCCCTCCCTCTCTTAAGTGTACTGAGGAACAAGCACAATGAGCTTTTACAAGCTAGATTAAAAACGGAAAACAAATTTTTAAAACTACAGCCTTTCAACAAACAAAACTGGCAATAATTGCAAAAGAAGAACCTTTATTAATAAGAAAGACTGGTAAATCTTGAATCAGCACTTGCAAAATGGGTGAATAATTTTTAATTTCCTGCCATGGCTACATTTTGATCAGAGTCACCTGTACAAAAGCACACAAGTCTTTGGTCACTATTTTTTAAACTAATTTCTGCAAAGTTCAAGGATAACAGATGTTGATAGATGCAAGAGACACACACCAGAAAACGTACCCCAATGATATAGAGAAGTATACCCCAAAATGTACCCCAATGATATAGAGTCGTATCACAAGCTCACGTGATATTTTGGCAGATGAAAAGAATTTTGATTCAGAGAAATACAGAAAACATGCACAGCAGTAGGTTTTACATAAGAAGTACACAGCCAATAAAAGTTGCTGTCATTTCCAATTAGATGGTAGGAAAATAGAGAAAGAATATGCTTTACATACTATATGTGTTACTTAGGAATATTATACCACATGGAAATAGTCATGTGTCTGTCAGGAGCGAGTTATACTGGCATGTTACCTAGATAGTGATGATGAGCAGCCTTTCCATGATCTGAAATTCATTATTAAAATGTCATTAAAGCTATACTGGAGTGTTACGTGTATACTGACGTTGTTCCGACTTGCTTGACCTGAAATTCTGTATTAATCGTGACATAATGATAACCTTTCATTATTCTTATCTAAAATTAACATTTTAAAAGCCTTTCAACAATCAACAAGAAAAGTCTTTCTTACAAAAACTAGGTGCGTGTTTTAAAAACATATATGCACTCAAAAAAGACTGAATAAGTCTTTCAAAAGGTGTATGTATAAAAATTAAAAACTGCAAAAACTTTAAACAAGTACAACAGTGGCGTATGCTTAGGCTGTATTTTGCCCATCTCCAGACAGGTTCATGGATGTGAGGTCATTGCGAGAGACTGGCAAAATAAGCATAACAGTGGGGGATAAAATGGAACACATCTGATGCTCATTAAAACCAGTCCACCAGGTTACATTCCTTTAAAAGTTAACAATGTTTACCTGCACTTCTTGCATAAAATACATAAAAATGCATGACTTATCCTTTGACTAATATTATTTATAAAAAAAACTGAAATAAAAAAATTTCATCAAAATTACTATCACATAATATGTAGACCACAGTGCCCTATATTTGGCAGCAAACTAATCTGGTTTACCATGATGCATAACATATCAATCTGCATGACCCTATTACACAATGTGATGTAGATAATGATTTAAATATAATCTGGAGATAATACTTTATACACAATTTTTAAACAAATAAATAAAAATTATACCAAATTTTTATATTTAAAAAACATAACATAAATCTTAAATCTTGACTCAAACTTTGGAGACAGATCATACATGGAGAAGGGTATACATATAAGCTTCATAGAAAATTATGGTTGGGCAAAAATACATGGCTGACATATAGTTAAAAACAGACCCAAATTCATCTGTTGGATCTAACTCAAGAGGTGTAGGTGTTGTACACAGTGAAGGAAGTGGTTGTACTCAGAAGAAACATTGCAGGAAATCACTACAATGTGTGTAAGGAGACAAGGAAGCTGACGAGTCTGAACACTACAAGCCTCTTGTGGCTTATACAACAACTAGCGATAGCAATAATGAACTATCGGTTTGCATAGCCACTTGATGTCACACCTCCTTATTCATAACACATGTACAAGTCAACCAGCACAATGCAGCATTACATTCTGACTCAAACTTTTGAACAAAAGATCCTGGTATGAATTTACAAACAAAACTTTAGACTGGACTTAACAAGCCATCTGAATAGATGCAATTGAAATCTGATTTACAACATTAAAAATCAAATTTCTTAAATCCAATATTTGTCTAGAATTACACATTTGAAGGGAGGAATTTCAATGATCCGATTTTTAGCATGCAAATGGACAAAAGTTACATTTTTTTAATATTAAAAAATATGCACATCACCTCATCAAATCCATCCTTTCAGAGTAATTTCTTGCCATGCACACTCTTCCTATATGTATCACAATCAAATTTAGCATTTCTTAGGCAATCAGTGCTGGATTATATTGGTGGCAGTCCTAATCATTGTTGATCTTAATGCTTAAGAGATGGTGTACTCTTGAGTGCAGGTTTCCTCTAGAGTAAGCCTGAACTTTCCTCAGGATGTAAAATGTTCATTTTCGTGTCTGCATTGGAATGTGGCAAAGTCAGTATAATTCTCTAGAGTCCAGCAAGAAATTTAAATTGCTTCATACCTGTGGGTAGATTCATATTGCTGACTGTCTCTGCCAAAACATCCAAGCCATCACTGAATTTAGTACGATACTTTGGTTGCTTGGATTTTGTGTTTTGGCACTGGCACGCTTAGACATCTTGACAAATTTTAAACCACAGTTTTATGCCACTTGAGCTCTTAAGTAATACATCCATAATCAGTTAACACATTCTTCCCTCTCCAAATTACTTCTGATCATACGAAGTTCCATCTAGACAACTATGAGCACCAAGGCAAAACTTACCTTGTTGAGGGAATCAAAGTCATGATTACTGTTCTATAATGTCTTTAATCCTTTCAGTAACCCAACCATAAACCATTAATGTCTTCAATCCTTTCAGAATTACTTATGCTCACATACAGCATAATCCACCTTGACAAATTTAAAACAATGAAGTCAGCCAAATGGATCAAGGGTGAAATTAGCAACAATGTCTTGCCCTGCTTAAACCATTCAGTCACATGATCACAGGCAGTACTATTGTAAATGTATTAAACTAGAACCAAATTGTGAAAGAAGTGGGGAAAAAATATTTCTTTTCACTAATAATATTGTGTGCTGGAGATTTTGGAGATTTTAGTGAGGGATGGAAGGACAGGAGACACCCCTAAACTCAGGAGAAAAACACTCCAGTGTGGGAGGTTTACATGTATTTTGTGATTTGATTGGCTGAAATTTTAAAATACTGATCAATCATATGTCTTAAGTCTAAGTTTAACCGTAAGACTTAAGTTGATGAAACAAGTCTGATCTCTCCATAAGGTCACTTGGCTCTGTCATGAGCAGCAGAACTTGGTAAAATCATGCCAAAGAAGAAATGGTCACACTATGTAAACCAAACACAATCTTCAATCCCAAATTTTTGTTGTTGCTCTTTTTGCTTAGTGAAAATATCAGTATCTGTAATAATGACTGGTTCCAGTCTCTAAGCAGTTTTCTCAAGTCCCAAGGTACAGTCACAATCACATTATTACATTAGCATGTATAGGTATATGCATTCAAACACTGAGCTCAGGACAATAACAGCTTAATGTATACCTGCCAAACAGTGTTGCGGGTTTTACAAATGTTTTGATTTTCCTTGGGGAGTCAGTCCACATGACCCCAAAATGTGACAATGTACAAATGAAAATAAGTAATCTACTCTTATAAGCCATATAGAAAATATTGGAAATACAAATCTGAATTTAAAAAGCATATATTACATTTTCAAATGAAAAATATTTGGTAAATTTAGCATTAAGATATATCATCACCACACACATACAAGTGCACATGCTCACGTGATCAAAACCACAGACATTATGTAAAAAAGTTACCATGTTTCCAATTTAGAATCTACTGTATGGTGGAATACAATCTTATGGAAAACCATTTATTTTAGTGGTTGGAGGGACCCTGGATATTTTTCCAAACCAGGATACTTGTTTTTTCTTTTTCCTTAAGCAGAGATTCCGTTACACTGGCATAATTTGGTTTTTTACAGACAATCGGTCTCTTTACCAGAAAAAGATGAGGCTGTCGGTATTCATATACCTAGAAACTGTAAAAATGTTTAAGTCATTAAAGTTAACTGCCTCAATATCAAAGTCTGTAAGAAGCCATCCTTCTATTCATTCAGTTGTAGTTGTATATCCCTCCTCACTCTGGTCAATGATCTTTGGCAAAATCGTCATCAGGAGAGTCAGCTTGTCACTTTGAGGGATTGCAAGGCAATGCTATTTGAAGCAAGATGAAACAAAACAAATGTAAGCATTCCTCTTTCTGTCATAGAAGTTAACCCTTTAAGCCCCGATCCCGTCTGTAGGCGTGATCCGGTTTCTGCATTCAATGGCCGATCCCGCCTGTAGTCGTGATTTTTTTACTGCATTCAATGGCCGATCCCGTCTCCAAGCGTGATGAATGTGTGTTAGATTCAACGTCTCTGATTGGTTAGAAATGGATTTATTCCAAGAACTAACAACTATTAAACCAATCAGAAATGATTTTACTTTCATTTGCGGAAATTTGAATTGTTCAGAAGCTAAGGGCTCCTGTTTTGAAAGCGGTTTAACTACACGTGTTCTGGTCATGAAAAATCGTAAATGATGGCGGACGTAAGAGTGATTTTTGATGAGAGCAAAAATGAGGAGTTTCTCGGGTTTGATCTTGAAAATACTGAGCAAGCTGAGGAAAGATATGTTCATTAGTTGGATATTTTGTGAGATTTCGATTCGGACATAGAAGTTTCTGAGATTGAATCGTCCGAAGATGAGGATGCTGACAGCGCTGATGATCGAGTTCTTGCGGATAAACGTTGCACATAATTTTGTAAATTCTGTATAAATAAGTCGTGAAAGACTTGGACAAATAGGGAAAAAAAATACATCACTGTGTAGACAAATTCATTTGCAATAAATGGTGAAACTTTCTTGGATTTTAATTGGATATAAGCAGAGAAATTAAGGTAAGAGTGAATGCATGTGCACGATGTTTACAAAATTTTCAAACAGGTAAAAACTCTGGGGCACACGCAGCTAGACACAGCTTAGCGCTGCTGGGGCATAGCAGCAGTGATACTGATAACGGGTCTGGGGCTGAATGAGTTAATCCAAGCAGTCACTTTCTGCTTCATTATGCAATGCAATCACTTCTATTTTGCCATTATGGGATTGCAGACTATATGCAAAATTTACTTCTGAAATTCAGCAGTTTAACAATGTAGAAAACTATAAAACTGAAGATTTGACATTGGATGTGCTCCAATATACATGGGTAATTTTACGCTTTGCAAAAAACATGTTATAAAAAGAATTGCACTTACTTAAAATTACAATCGACAGATATGTAAGACTGATCTTTGCAAATCATGAAAAATTAAAGTAATGGGGTCACAAGGTTGGAGCTAATTTGTTGTACTAAACATACAGATATGACCTCCTAGCTGACTGGCATACGGATAATATCCAAAATTGGATAGTCAAATGCCAGATAGCAGAGTTGCTTATTTAGTGGCTATGGCACAGAGTGCTTCATTCTATTTGCATCTGTAATCATGGCACAGTGTTTGAGAAGTTCACATTTTTAAAGTACTGGGCATTATGGAATTTAATTTTTGTATACCAGTGGTGCTTTTTTTCCCTCTTGTTCAAAATAAGTTAATAACCACATGTTTGTTTGATGGGCGGGGGGTTGGCTTGGTTTGGATTTTGCTGGTTTTTATTTATAGATAACTCTTAAATCATGTGATCTAGACATGCTAACCAAATTTTAACGGTACAAATGCTAATCAACTGATCTCATCAGTACATGGTTTATCACTTGCCAAGAGTAGAAAAAATTATGTTGTAAAAATACTTTTGGGGTAAGAAAGTAAAATGAACATATTTCTGACCTTTACAGGAGCTGCATTCAAAATCAACAGTCTCAAAAGTCAATACCAAGACACTTAATGTAGCTATATGTACCTGATTCATTTCACACGGACTACTTAAAACGAATTAGAATATTTTAACTATATTTAATGATGCTGACCATAAAATTGACTGAGTTACAGATAGGATAAAATTCACAATGCTGTATGGAACAAGCTATGGTGTAAACCCATTCCATCATCATATCATCACTGTCAGTCACCAACTTAATCCCATTCCAATATACCATCACTGTCAGTCACCAACTTAATCCCATTCCAATATACCATCACTGTCAGTCACCAACTTAATCCCATTCTATCATCATATCATCACTGTCAGTCACCAACCTAATCCCATTCCAATATACCATCACTGTCAGTCACCAACTTAATCCCATTCCAATATACCATCACTGTCAGTCACCAACTTAATCCCATTCCAATATACCATCACTGTCAGTCACCAACTTAATTCCATTCCAATATACCATCACTGTCAGTCACCAACTTAATCCCATTCCAATATACCATCACTGTCAGTCACCAACTTAATCCCATTCCAATATACCATCACTGTCAGTCACCAACTTAATCCCATTCCATCATCATATCATCACTGTCAGTCACCAACCTAATCCCATTCCAATATACCATCACTGTCAGTCACCAACTTAATCCCATTCCAATATACCATCACTGTCAGTCACCAACCTAATCCCATTCCAATATACCATCACTGTCAGTCACCAACTTAATCCCATTCCAATATACCATCACTGTCAGTCACCAACTTAATCCCATTCCAATATACCATCACTGTCAGTCACCAAATTAATCCCATTCCAATATATCATCACTGTCAGTCACCAACTTAATCCCATTCCAATATACCATCACTGTCAGTCACCAACTTAATCCCATTCCATCATCATATCATCACTGTCAGTCACCAACTTAATCCCATTCCAATATATCATCACTGTCAGTCACCAACTTAATCCACACACAATTAACAATTCTGGTTCAGAGTTCACTTATAAAGTAAATAGTTCAAGTGATTCCATATTTAGTTTTAGTGACTTGGTGTGAGAGAAAGCCTTCAACTTCTGCAGGTTTAGATCATTTGATCCCTTATTATAGTGGTGTCCCAATCATAGGACTGTAAACTGTCCCTTATTATAGTGGTGTCCCAATCATAGGACTGTAAACTGTCCCCTTATAGTAGCGGTGTCCCATCTACTGAACTGATAACTCTGTCCCCTCTAATAGCGGTGTCCCAATGTTAGTTCTGAAAACTGTTCCTTATTGTTGTGCTGTCCCAATCATATGACTGAAGACTGTCCTTTACTGTAGTGGTGTCACAATTGCTTAAAATCAAAACTTGGTTTCTTGCAGTTGACTTCCATGTGCTTAACTGTGAGAATAAAATTCCTGATAATTAAAGGGTGCGGTGTGTAAGTGGAGACCTGAAAATCCACTGACCAATAAATTAAAAAAATTGCATGAATACACAAGCCAAATGTACTCCTGAAATCATCAAATCAATAAGTAGTTCTATTAATCAGGGGAGGGGGCATGTGGCTACAGAAAGGGGTATATTAATTGATCAATACTTTGATGGAACATCATTGTTATATCAAACCTGCTAACCCTAACATGATCATCTCAGTAAGGCAGCAGATATTTTTTCCGTAAGTTTGACCAGTTTACAGTAAGGTGAAACAAAACATCATGTACTGATATTGTTAAGTTGGAAAACGTATTTAAAAAGTTTGGTATTCCAAACTAATGCATCGATGGTAAGAATTATGTTCATCTTAAAAACCTTATTAACCTCTATTCAAGTTGCACAAACTTCAATATCAAACCCTATGCAGCTCAATAGCAGGTTTCCACCTCTCAACCTGACATCAGTACACATGATGGCAATTGTAACTCCCACCATACTCAAAAGAACATGTCCAAAAAATTTAACTGTGCCCTTTCCTGCTTTTATTCAGAACAATATGAATATTCCTTTTTATTCTTCTGTAGTCTTCTTTTATAAGAAGCTTATTTTTTGCTTTTGTCTTTCAGGTGTAATGGTACCAACTACATGTACAGAGCGAAAGGTGTAGGGAACAGCGTATTCAGAAATAAAACTACAAAACTAGCTGTGCCTGGTGCATTATAAAGAGTTTTACTTTCTGTTAGGGTTAAAAAAAGTTAAGCCTCTTGGCAACATGTGAGATTATGTAAATTTCTATCTAGATCATAGTTTGTATTTTCTATGATTTTTTGAAAATGTGGTACACATGACTGAAAATGTGTCTGTTGTGACAAGAGAACTCTTACCCCTGTCTAGTTCCAGCAGAGTTATCTCTCTTAAATGCAATGGAGTACCTGGTTCTGCCCTTGTCAAACTGACAATCTAACATTGTTCTCTATGACAGTGTGTGACATGCATGCTGAGGTAGGATAGAAAGTATATTTATTTCACAAAACATTAGCATTGAGGTCTATGGAAAAACAACTGGTACCATGATAGCTTAACATGTATCGATAGCTGGACGCCATTAAAAAAATTCTATAATCAATAATTTGATCATGCAGACGCTTTGCCTTTAAAAGTATGTGCAGTTTAAAGCATCCGAGGTACAACTATAAAGTTAGCTTGGGTCTCTAATTCCACTAACAATAATGTGAATCTCGGATCCAAATCAAATATGGATGAACCAATTACCCAGATTTTACCACAACAATCATATTTCCATAGTTTTTCCTTGTATTCGGTAAATATGTATTTTAAGGTAATTTTCATAAGACTTACGGCAAAACCGTACAGGTCAGCAGGTCTGTTATATCAGTGTGGGTGAGATACTTAACTGAAAAACATGTTAGATGTGTCCAATATGTGAAAAACTTGAAAATGGTAGGTAATGAACAACATCAACAACAGATCTACATTTATGATAGGAATACAAACCAGTCTAGTCATTTACCCCGGGAAAAAGAACCAGTCTAGCATGCAACATTTTGGTATTATTAAATTTACGGTGGATCCAGTGCTCACTAAGGCGTGTTTCACTGTACAATACACATTCCCTTAATAAAACTTTGAGGAACTTAAACATAGACATGAAAATGAAAATTCGCAGAAATTCTAACTGCTGAAAATGATGTAATCACCATCTTTAGGTCATACATGCATCTCAGTATCTGTGAATGCAGGTAAATAAATAATAAAGCCAGAAACTTACTGAGTTCTTTATCTTCGGGTTCTTTCAAAGGCTGGACGCTGAACATACTAGTCTGAGATGGGACCATTGTGGGAGTGTTGACTTCTTTCTCACTCTCGCTAACTGGTGGGTAAAACTGTGTTGCTGTAACACACATAATGTCAAACAAGGCAATTAGGAAGATTGAAATCGTTATGCTTTTAAACAAAACTAAATTTTTTAACAGTAGCCAACAAAAACTAATAAGTGCAACCAGCTTACTTTACACAAACACTGAAAGCATACCAATCTTAATCAGCTTTACATTAAAAAAACGTCAAAGACAGTAAGATGTACTAGTTTGGAAGAATTATAGCTACTCAAAGCCATGCATATACAGTTTAATCCCACTCATATGACCTTGAAATATCTACCACTTACAGTTTAATCCCACTCATATGACCTACAAAATATATACCATATAAAATTTAATCTCACTCACCTGTCCCTGAAATATCTAAATAGTCTTTTGCATCAGTATCATACTTGTGAAAAAACCCAGATTTGATGTCATTCAATGGCATATCAGGGTCTACACCAATGAAAAACCATTAATTGAATGAACAGTGTATAGTCTGATCCACTGGGATATCAGGGTCTTTATTGTTCACTAAAACCATTAACTGAATGAATAGTGTATACTCTGAGCCAATGGCATATTGTGCAGCACTGATATAGACTGACACTGTTAGATTATTCACATGTAGACATTCAATTTATTAAAGGTAATTTAATATTAAATCTATTGCTCCAACAGTCCTTGTAATTTTTGAAACTTTCTGCAAAAGATCTTAAACACGAAATAAAAAAATCAGAATTCTCCATGTTATAGTTCATTAATTTCTTCTAAATTTGGCAGAAATTCCGAGGGGATCACTTTTGTACTATTCTGTAAATGTTGCTGCTAAATTTCATTGTGCAGGATGATTATTTGTCATCAATATTTCTTTATCAACAAGCACAATCTCATGCTCAAACGTTTTGTGATTAAGCCAAATGGATTTATCCAAGTATTTCCAAATATTTATAATAGGCCTGGTGAGTAAACCGTAGCAAGGACAACAATCGAGATATACACAGTAAGTCTGGCATTGGACTTGTAGCATAGAATACTGGAGTAAAGGGTTAGCAAAGACAACAATCCAAATGTTCATTATAGGGCTGGTGTTGAACTTGTGGGACTAAACTGGACATAAATGCTAAGGGTTGCAAAAAGAACATTTCTAATCATGCTAAGTCCTATATATGGACATGAAGAGAATGTTTCTAATCATGCTAAGTCCTATATATGGACACGAAAAGAACATTTCTAATCATGCTAAATCCTATATATAGACATGAAGAGAACATTTCTAATCATGCTAAGTCCTATATATGGACACGAAGAGAACATTTCTAATCATGCTAAATCCTATATATAGACATGAGAACATTTCTAATCATGCTAAATCCTATATATAGACATGAAGAGAACATTTCTAATCAAGCTAAATCCTTTATGCTAAGTCCTATATATGGACATGAAGAGAACATTTCTAATCATGCTAAGTCCTATATATGGATTTCTAGTTTTCAGTACCATGCTACTAATGGCTATGGAAACAATTAACTTCTCTAACTTTCCGCTTGCATTCTACAGCATAAATTAATGCCCTGCAGATTTATTGATAGTAGCTTAAAACTAATCCAGAGCAATACACCATTAGGATTTTTTATGAGAATGGGAGTTCTTACAAAAATGCAGATAAAACAGCAAGCTTTTTTTAAAAGATGTACAATAAAAATTCACAAGGCAAACATGTTAGAAAGCAAAAATCAAGGTGTAACTATCATAATGAATGTATCTGTAAAGACAGTTTACTTTTGAATTTGTGAAAATTTCATATTCACAAAATTATGATTCAATTAAATGTATGCTGAAAAGTTGTTTCTCTGATTATATACATAAAAACCAGCCAGATGTTATGAAGCACATGTTAAGTACAAATTACAAAGTGACTGCATTGCAGTGGGAGAATTGGGGTGTTAGTGGTTTGTTATTTATGTCAAAAGCAATTAGTAATTAGCAAACATGAAATTAAAGGCATGCTTTATTTATATTATCCTGATAAAAGTGCACATGTAAAATGTTAGAGGCCTTCAGAAGTCTATGCAAGATTCTATAAAATGTTTTATAAACATTATTACGTCATTCATCATGCTGTGTTTGATCAATGTGAAAACTAAAAATATTCAAAGTACAGGGAAACTTCAATAAAATGGCCTTTCATAATATGACTTCCTTGACAAACCAGCAACATTTTAGCCACATAAGGCCTTTCTAATAAACCAACCCCTCTATACTGGCCACCAATTAAACAAAACCAAAATATTTGCCCAAACAGTGTCCAATTAATGGAAATTTCACTGTACAATTTGTTAGTATTCATGCAAAGACAAATAACTGACTTGCTGTGACAATAAAAGTTAGGGTGAGCAAACTGGGACCTTCTTCATTTAAGACTTTGCACCTTTGTGAATGTTAAAGTCCAATCTAATATATTTTAACCCTGACCCAGCACTGCACATGATATCTGTATATATGGTCAAATAATTGTCAAGAATGGGTCCACTTCTAAAAATCATAGACTATAATCCACCTGTGCATAAAGTTCTTTCAGATTTCACTCCATACAGAGTATTAATACCCTACAAACAAACAAATGCCAGCTTGCTTAACTGCAACAATATGATCATAACGCTGCACAATGTATGCACAATACAATGATCCAGTTTTTATACTGTATGATAGAATCTATTAGGTGAAAATGGGGTGCTTTCTTACCAGCTAACAAATCACTGCACCCATCAAAATGCTCAAATTTTAATACATTACTGATTAAAAAATGAAAGGTCTTAGTGTGAGTTAACAAGTTCACATATCAGGCACCAGTTAAGGTAAAATGAACAAATAGGTCTAGTCCACATCTGGGGTAAAATGAACAAATAGGTCTAGTCCACACATGGCCATCATCATGTACACATACTGTAATCATTCTTGTTGATCCTGGTCAACTTATTTTGGAGACACAAAAAAATAAACAAAAGCTTGTGTAGTAAAACAGTTCCTAATATACAAAAAAATGAACAAAAGCTTGTGTAGTAAAACAGTTCCTAATACACAAAAAAATGAACAAAAGCTTGTGTAGTAAAACAGTTCCTAATATACAAAAAATGAACAAAAGCTTGTGTAGTAAAACAGTTCCTAATATACAAAAAAATGAACAAAAGCTTGTGTAGTAAAACAGTTCCTAATACACAAAACAATGAACAAAAGCTTGTGTAGCAAAACAGTTCCTAATATACAAAAAATGAACAAAAGCTTGTGTAGTAAAACAGTTCCTAATATACAAAAAAATGAACAAAAGCTTGTGTAGTAAAACAGTTCCTAATATACAAAAAAATGAACAAAAGCTTGTGTAGTAAAACAGTTCCTAATATACAAAAAATGAACAAAAGCTTGTGTAGTAAAACAGTTCCTAATATACAAAAAAATGAACAAAAGCTTGTGTAGTAAAACAGTTCCTAATATACAAAAAAATCTGAAAAGTATTGTGCTAACTGGGTTAATAAGAACTTTAAACGGATTTGAAAATTCATTCAGCGAAGAAAAATATTTGCCAAATTTTCGCACAAATTCCCATGGATATTTATATTTAGTATTATAGTTGCTAAAAAAAGTGTGTCAGTGCATAAGTAAAGGCACCATCAAAATCTTTGGTTTTTTATTCTGTCACTCAATATATACACATACCAGGTAGGAATGACACAGCTTATTGAGCCCAATTTCCTCAGGCCATCCCAATCCCAAATGATTTTAGCTTAATTTCCTCAGGCCATCCAAATCCCAAACAATTTTAGCTCAATTTCCTCAGGACATCCTGATTCCAAATGATTTCAGCTCAATTTCCTCCATCCCAATTCCAAATGATTTCAAAATAAAACCTATTCAGGAACTGGACACATTCTTTTCAAGCTGGAACTGAATTTTAGATGGACTAAAAAAAAATTCTTATTTCTACATCAGTTACATTATATGATATAAACCAATGAACAAGATTTACTGGGTTTATTGCACAAGTGAATCATAGTCATGACTCTGAAGAGTACTGCCATGTCTTACTGACCTGTATATTGATAGGTCAATTTAAATATACCTGTATTCCAAATGTCTGTTAATGCCAACCTGACAGCTCCATATCCGTGACCACCTATTACATAACCAGGACAAAGGAGGTTAAATTCTACTTCACCAATCAATTTTGTATACATGATGAACTAAAATGGTCCTGGTTGATTTTAATACTGTCCCACTCTTATTCT
This sequence comes from Sinohyriopsis cumingii, assembly GCA_028554795.2. Taxonomy (NCBI): domain Eukaryota; kingdom Metazoa; phylum Mollusca; class Bivalvia; order Unionida; family Unionidae; genus Sinohyriopsis; species Sinohyriopsis cumingii. The sequence goes on along the minus strand of CM068830.1, from coordinate 121,855,210 downwards.
GATCCCCTCACCAGTGGCTTCTCATCTACATAGCCAGCATTCCTGGCAACAACGAGCGTGTGTATAAAATGAAGGTTATGTATGAAAGTATAATTTTCTCCATGTAAAGCTCCAAAAGATACTAATTTTACTGCAAAAGTCATGATTCTGGCTGCTTCATTTTGTATTTTTGTATTTTCTTAAGTTTAGTTTTCTCAAGTAATGTATAGTTATACCATACCTTCCTGAATAGGCCATATAAAAGACATCTACACCATTCTCTCGATAACTTCTGCCCTGATAACTCGCGAACCTGCTTATAATGCACAAATAACTTGAAGAAAATAGCGATCAAAACTGATAACAGAAACTTTGATATACTGCTCGTTTTATCGTCGAAAATGGTAGTAAGGACCTGAAAATTTTAATAAATATTATGAAATATCAAATTTAAAAATAGGTTATACAATTTTTACATTTTGTTTCCAAAAGACATTCCTAGTACACTGCAATTAACAATATGTAAGGAAATTCCGATCAATGAAAATGTCACTTACGCCGAATGGAGGCAAATAAAGAAATAAAAATTAAATAATTTTTTAAGCAATTGAAATTTGTGTTCTAGTTCTATCTTTTAGTTCCTTTTAAGTGTAACCATCATAATAGCAATGTGTCTTCTTGTAATTAAACATAAAATGCATCAATATACTGTAACAGCCATGTCCGCGAGTATTTCTCTGATAACCTGATTAAGTGCCGACTGTGTTTTGATAACTGATTTGCGAATGTATTTGTTGTATTGTTGCACTGAATTAAAAGCTGGCCTCCTTTGTATTATCATGTTAATTATATCTTTTGAATCAAATAAAGGAGGTGGAATAAAAAAAAGTTAAAAGGCATGAAAATCATACAAACTTAAAATCTAGCAGTCCCAGTCATATGTCGGTTGAACTCCCTTCATGTGATCAATCTAACACTGTTATAAATGTTACTGTGTATGTACCATAAACTACCTTAAATTAACCGACTCTTTCATAACTGTGATCAAAGATAGCAAGGCAGCCAAGCGAAATGAATACTTCGTAAAATAAAGAGCTTGATTTCACAGATACGGATCATTGTGGGCAAGCGAGTTTCAGAGAATTCTTGAACAGGCCAATATGTAAGGAAATTCCGGTCAATGAAAATGTCACTTACGCCGAGTGGAGGCAGTACTTTCATAAAAAAATACAAATTAAATAACTTTTTAATCAACTGAAATTTGTGTTCTAATTCTATCTTTTAGTTTTGATTGGTGGTGTATCAACAGTTAGTCTAGTTCCCTGCTCTGTGGAATATTAAACACCAATTTAGGAACCTGACATCAACAAAACAAAAAGCAGTGACATAATAAACAGATTTTTTGCTTACATGTGAAGACTGTTGAAACCAATTGGAACAATCTTTCACATGCTGGACATTTTGAAAATAAATGTTATTTAAACAGAATAATGAACAACTTAACTTCATTAGAAAAATCGCATTATTACAAATTATTATCGACATGATTGTAAAACGAGGATTCAGTTATTAAACAGCACAGTTTCCTAACACTGCCCCCTTACAGTGCAGTCTATGTTTGTGGACCCTTTTGTGCGCGAGTTATGGAGGGAGAGGAGTATGTAACTTTTAATGATCTCCTGCCAAGCTGAAATTTTGCAAATGCATTTAATTATTTCTTTACCAGAACTTTTCTTTTACATTGTCTTTTTGTTTTGTGCCATGTACAGACCTTTTTAAGAGAAAAAGCCCAGATGTTTCAACTCATGAACTCTAGTTGAGTGTTTACAGTGGTTGATGTATGGGCTTATTAATTGTTGTAGAAATTGTCAGGGATTTGGTTTCAGAAGGGTCAGAAAATAAAGCAATTACTTGCCAACTGAGATTTTTTCAAATCCGATTTGATTTATGGGCAGTTACGATTGGATTATTAGCATTTAAATACAACATAAAGGGACTAAAATCGATCCCTGGGATATAGTTGTTAATACTTCTTCACTCTGAAAATACTTCAGGAAGTATCACTGCCTTCTGTTTTTACCATGACAAGGAAATTTAAAAGGTCTCCTACGATACCAGCAGCTTTCAAATTTATAGACATGTCCTTTATGTCACATGTGCTCAGAAGCTTTATTTGTAGTGCAAAATACAACTCTGTTTTCCTTAGCAGAATCTACTGCTTATGTTAACTATCAAATAACCTAGAATAAAGGCTGACTGGAAAGGTGTAATAACCTGGAATAAAGACTGCTGGAAAGGTGTATAATTCTTTACAGAAACGCATCCAAAACCCAGTCTTTTAAAATCTTTACTAATATTATTGAGAAGAGATATTGGTCTGTAATTATAAACAGTGGAAGGATCACCCTTCTTAAAAATTGGACAAATGTTTGCTTCCTTCCAACAGGTGGTTTCTAAAACAAGATTTGTTTAAAAAAGTGAACAAAGTGGTCATGAGAGTTCATTCGGCAACTTGCGCAGATTACAGTTATATACACCATCTGGGCCAGAAGCCATGAGGACAAATAGTTATATACACCATCTGGACCAGAAGCCACGAGAAAGAATACAGTTATACACACCATCTGGACCAGAAGTCACAAGAATACATATTGTTATTTACACCATCTGGATTAAAAGCCATGAGGACGAATACAATTATTTACACGACACCATCTGGACCAGAAGCCATGAAGATATACAGTTATTTATATACAGTTATTTATATAATCTGCACCAGAAGTCACGAAGACGTTGTTGTTGTTCTAGGGTTGAACACCATTTTTTTCAGCACAAGATAGGCTATACATGGCGGCCAGTATAACTGGTGGAGGAAGAACCCTGGAAAACCCAGGGAAGAACCACCGACCCATGAGAAGCTACTGGCAGGCTTTCCCACGTACCCACGCTAGCCGAGCCCTGGACTCGAACCCACGCAGACAGAGGTGAGATGGCAGTGATCTGGAACAGTGAGCGCTTTAGACCACTCGGCCACTCGGGGACCCCCATGAAGAAGTACACAGTTATTTATATAATTTGGACCAGAAGCCATGAAGATGTACACAGTTATTTATATAATCTGGACCAGAAGCCATGAAGACATACACAGTTATTTATGTAATCGGGACCAGAAGCCATGAAGATGTACACAGTTATTTATGTAATCTGGACCAGAAGCCATGAAGATGTACACAGTTATTTATGTAATCTGGACCAGAAGCCATGAAGATGTACACAGTTATTTATGTAATCTGGACCAGAAGCCATGAAGACGTACACAGTTATTTATATAATCTGGACCAGAAGCCATGCAGACGTACACAGTTATTTATATAATCTGGACCAGAAACCACAAAAGGAAGACTTTTGAGAACACTTTGTATCGCATCAGACATCAGTTTTACTGAGCTAAAACTTACATCCATATATTAAGGCAGATTTCTCAAACTCAACTCACCATGAAGGCAACATGAGGACAAGTACATTGGCCAGATGGCTGCATAACTTAATTTGTTTCATATAGCAAAAGTGACTTGTATAAAAGTTAGATACAGAAGTTAATGCCATCAGTTAAAATTATATAAATAATCCCAATATTAGCAGCAAGATGCATCTCTTGTAGTTTTTAAATATACAAATTTGCATTTGGTCGTTAACAGATAAAGACAACCAGAATTGGTCTTCATATATGTGAAAGTTCATTCCATAAGAACTCAACAACACAGAGTTAAATATCCTGCTGCCTCAAGAAATGTGAAGTGATTTTATATATATATATATATATATATATATATATATATATATATATATATATATATATATATATATATATATATATATATATATATATATATATATATATGAATATATATATATACATACATTATGACACCACCATTGTCAACTACATGATCTTTCTTAACTGGGTTGCAGTAAGATTGGATGGAATGTTCATCAGAAGAAATGGATGGATTGAGCCAAATTTGAAACCAAATCACATCCCCACAATTCTGCTATCACTGTCTAATTTAGACAAAATACTGCTGTCAAAAGTCCAGTAGATTGCAAGATAATAATAATAATAATAATAATAACAATGACTTTATTTAAAGAGGGTAACATAATTAGCTAAGAACTAATCTACCTTGAGGCCCTCATACAAAAGAATTTATTTTAGCTGCATCTCTGAAACCACTGGATATATTGGGTTTGAAAGAAGGAAATAGTGTGGGCATTTCTAATCTCAACTGGACTACTATTCCAGAGCAAAGTTCCAGGGTGCTGGAAACGGACAAGTTAAATGTGTCATTTGACAAGCTACTAAAATGCAGCCTAAAGAGCTTACAATGAAAGTCACTGGACGACAGAAGTTTGAAAACATTGTGATCACGACTGAGGTAAATATAACATGTTAAAATCATATTACTTAGCTATGATTTGTCTGCTAAAGCACGTGTTGAGTTGTCAAGTTGTTCTAATATGAAACAGTGAGAACCTGTGCTCTTAAGACAAAATAGTTGTATTACTATAATCACTATGGTAATAGGGAAACTTCTACAAAATTTCATGTAATTCTTACAAGGTGACAAAGAAAGAAATGTGTTGCTACCATGCCATCCTACCAAAGCTGCATTACATAAATATACTTTATTGAGTGGTACCAGTATCATTACCGATCTGTATGAAATCACTCCTAACAAGCCTGCATTACATAAATATACTTTATTGAGTGGTACCAGTATCATTAACGATCTGTATGAAATCACTCCTACCAAACCTGCATTACATAAATATACTTTATTGAGTGGTACCAGTATATTACCAATCTGCATGAAATCACTCCTAACAAGCCTGCATTACATAAATATACTTTATTGAGTGGTACCAGTATCATTAACGATCTGTATGAAATCACTCCTACCAAACCTGCATTACATAAATATACTTTATTGAGTGGTACCAGTATATTACCAATCTGCATGAAATCACTCCTAACAAGCCTGCATTACATAAATATACTTTATTGAGTGGTACCAGTATCATTAACGATCTGTATGAAATCACTCCTACCAAACCTGCATTACATAAATATACCTTATTGAGTGGTACCAGTATATTACCAATCTGCATGAAATCACTCCTACCAAGCCTGCATTACATAAATATACTTTATTGAGTGGTCCCAGTATATTACCGATCTGCATGAAATCACTCCTACCAAACCTGCATTACATAAATATACTGAGTGTTACCAGTATCATTACCTACCCATATGAAATTGCTCTACATGCAAGATACTATTGTGCTGTTTTTGGTTTTAACACATTATTGGTATTGTGCTGTTTTGGTTTTAACACATTGGCTACATTGTGCTGAGGAAATGGGTGCCAAGTGTCAAACAGAGGCAGATCTTTCATGATTGATGTGTCAGGGTCTCAAATTTGTATAATAATGTGCATGATAGCATTTGGGAATCTTGTAAGAAATTAATGGAAAAACACAAAGCTTTTGTATAAAGCATGATATTATCAGCTAAGAGCAGAGGAATAGTCACAGAGAAAGATGCAACATGTAACTTGGTTACCACAATGTGTAACTTAGTTACCACATACAAAAGTATATCGCAAAGTTTTTCAAAAAAATCCGTTAAAATGCAAATCATGTGTGGCAGATTTTCTTTCTTTTTTGGGAATTAAGTTGCCAATGGAGTTGCTAAACATATCTTATAATTTCTCAGGGACTTGTTCAACTGAAATGAAACAAATGTTTATGTAGAATTATCTATGAAAGTTATAGAAATAATATAAACAACTTTTTTAAAAATAATTTGTAACAGGGACAAACCAAATTTATGATGTTGCCAAAACTGGCAGAAAGTGAAACATTTAAGAGAAATATACAAATCATAGGTTAAGAAGTACTATTCCTTCTGAATAGCACAGTGGTAACATGCTCTCTTTATATCACTGTGACCTATACTTCGATTACAGTTCCTTCACACTGTCGAGTATATAGTCAGCCATCAAAAATCTGATTTTCCTGTGTGTTCTGTTTCCTAAACCTTATATGTTAACCACCAGACCATGATATCATCAGTTAAGCATATATTAAATTTGTTAAGTTGACTTGCAGCCAGTATTAATTTTATTTGAATCATCTGATGAAGAATTGGTGCTAACATTATGATAACTAAGTTCACAGGTAAGTGATGCATTTAAATATTTTGGATAAACTGATTATATTTTGAGTTAGCAATGTATATTTTGAAAACTGATAAGCATAGCACACAGAGGAAAAAAGCAAAACTTGCCATGTGTATACTGTAAATACTCAATAACAAGTTGAGTCCAATTGCAACGTGCACAGACCCAGATCTGCTTTTACATAATGCACTGGCAGAACTTGCTCTATGCAGTTTGTTGGAGTAAAATCAGTATAAAAAAAACAACACAGACCCAGATCTGCTGTTACATAATGCACTGACATAACTGGCTCTATGTGATTTGTCAGGAGTAAAATTAGTAAAATTGACAAAACAGGCCTTGATCGGCTGGCACATTATGCAATGGAAGACCTGGGTCGGTGCAGTTTGCAGTTGGTCTTGATTCTGAGAAATTAGAATAAGCAGAGAAAAATAATGTGATTTAATTTATTTTTGCAGGTATAAATTTTCATGGCTTTGCAAACAAGACATTTTTAAAGCACTTAAATTCATTTGGGGGTGCCCATTATCTTCACTTATAAATCATAATTCACTGGTACCTTAGATTTGAAATTTTTTGAGACCAGCAAATCCATGAAAATTATAACTATGAATACAAGTGAATTCATGGTGGATATAGTTTGTCTTACGTGTGTATGTGCTGTTCCTCGAATAAGCTTTTTAAAAGAAAATCAATCAACTTGCAAATCTACAGCTTAAAGTTAACTCTTAAAGATAGCAAATGTCAGTTGGTATCCAAAAATAACTACCATACATACATATATATATATATATATATATATATATATATATATATATATATATATATATATGTATGTATATATATAGTATGCGCAAATCAGTTGTCATGCAAAAAGTCTGAACATCAATCTACACACAATGCTTGACTAATTAATTTTAATATCATGCACATCTCAAACTGAAAGGCAACAAAAATCTTTTCTAATTAATTTTAATATCATGCACAACACATCTTCTCAACCTGAATGGCAACAAAAATCTTTTTTATTCCTAACTCTGTCAGTACATAACCATGTGTTAAGTAATAATAATATTCCCAACTCTGTCAGCATATAACCATGTGTTAACTCTGACAGTACATAACCATGTGTTAACTCTGCCAGTACATAACCATGTGTTAAGTAATAACAATATTCCTAACTCTGTCAGTACATAACCATGTGTTAAGTAATAATAATATTCCCAACTGTCAGCATATAACCATGTGTTAACTCTGACAGTACATAACCATGTGTTAACTCTGCCAGTACATAACCATGTGTTAAGTAATAATAATATTCCTAACTCTGTCAGTACATAACCATGTGTTAAGTAATAATAATATTCCTAACTCTGTCAGTATATAACCATGTGTTAACTCTGACAGTACATAACCATGTGTTAACTGTCAGTATATAACCATGTGTTAACTTTGCCAGTACATAACCATGATAATAATATTCCAAAGTCTGCAAGTACATTTCCATGTGTTAATTATCTTAAAAAAAATAATTTATTCAGTTATCTCCAGCAACATTTAAATCTGGTATAGCTTCTTATGTCTGTATTCAATGAATATAATGAAGTTTAAATCAGTATTCAATGAATATAATGAAGTTTAAATCAGTATTCAATAAATATAATGAAATTTAAATCAGTATTCAATGAATATAATGAAGTTTAAATCAGTATTCAGTGAATATAATCATGTCTAAATCAGTATTCAATAAACATAACGAAGTTTAAATCAGTATTCGATGAATAGAATGAAGTTTAAATCAGACATTGGAAAATTGGTACTATGTAAATACAAGTGAATTCATGTCAGTACTCAATGAATATATTCAAGCTGCAACAATTCATTTGCATCCTGGCTTGGTAAAAAAGGCATACTAAAATAAACAGATGCTAGATTAACAAGATTATACTTTATCTAATCCACTTTAAGACTGTAGCATTCACCCTTTTTCATGAACGACTTATCTTTTTCTATAGCTGTCTATCCCAATGAAAAGCATTTTTATGCTGCAGGCAAAATTATTATACACACAATTCTCAGTTAATATTAAAAAAAAATTTAGATTTACTTTTCAAGGGAGATAACTCTTGAGAAAACTTACTTGATGAAATTGCAGATTTGCGGAATGGCATAATACTGGGCCCGGGAACCCGTGGCTTTCGCTTTTTTGTGCATTGTTCTTCAAGATCTTCAAGGCAATGCTTGTGTACACACTGTTCACAGGCTGAAGTCAGAAAAGTGGTTAACTTAGTTCAATTGTATGATTAGTATTTGAAATATTGTGACTATACAATTTTGTGACAAAAATCAGAGACTGATGTGAGTTTTTTTGGGCGGTGGTGGTGTTAAGAATTGTACAAGTTATGCATAAAGCTTACATAGGCAAAACTACATCAAACAAGGTCATGGCCTTCATGCAGAGTTTGCCCCCAAGCTATTCCAAATCTGAAGGTGGGATAAAATGGTATTGAGATAACAGAAAAGTAAAAAAAATGCTAACAATGAGGTTGATCAAGGCTATATGGTGTGTGATTCATATTTTTAACATAGCTTTAACAATTTCTCAGTCATATCGCTACAAGGCAGCTGTTAGACCTGCCAACCCTGATGAGTCCATCTCAGTAAGGCAGTTGATTTTTTCCCATAAATTTGACCACTTTTCAGTAAGGTTCAACAAAATATCATAAACTGTTATTGTAAAGCTGGAAATGTAAATAAAAGTTTGGTATTCAGAATGTGCAGCGACGATAAATATTATGTTCAACTGAAATGTTTGTAAAGTACACATAGACTTTATTTACCACTAGTAAAGTTGCACAAATTTTAGTTCCAAACCCTATTGAGCTCAATGGCTTGTTGCTATCTCTCAACTTGATGTAATTCTTGGAAATTCTTTTTTCGATTTCACATGATGACAGCAATCATATTTCTCACCACGAGTCATACTCAAATTGTCAGGTGATGTCCAATAAATATAATTGTCTCTCTTCCAGCTTATATTCACAAGAATCTGAATATTCCTTTTTATTTTTCTGTGTTGATTATTAACACTTTTCAAGAGGCTTATTTCGACCTTTTGTCTTAAATATGCATTGCTTGCTGGACGCCATTTTAAAAAGAAATTCTATGATCAACAGTTTGATCATGCAGACACTTTGCATGAATAAATATGTGCAGTTTAAAGCATCTGACGTGCTACTGTAAAGTTAGTCTGGTTCTCTGCCCAATTTCACTACTTCTAATATGAAACCCGGATCCAAATCAAACATGGATGAACAAATTTTCCGGAATATTTGGCGATGATAATTTTCCGTAGTTTGTGCTTGTATGCTGTAAGTTCGTAATTTAAGGGTAAATTTTGTAAGACTTATGGCAAAATCCTAAGAGTTGGCAGGTTTGCTGTTAGTGGATGAACTTACTTATGAAAGTCAAAGTGATCACTATGTTTTAGTCTCCATCAAAGCAGGCTCATGAAAAAATTAAACCAAAATCCTGCTGAATGTGGTATTTCACCCGTGGCATGATATAAAACCTTTGCATAGTCATTAGAGCATGACAAGAGTACCTTAAAGGCACGGACGCTCTGCTGGGCACAAAGAACTTCCAGGAATTCAAGATAAGACCATTTCTTTTAACTGTTGAATATTGAAATTATCTTTGATATTCTTCAGCAATAACTGGATTTTCAAACTAGTTACTGTGGGACATGTACTGGATGCCAGCTTGACATCATTTTCATTTAGTAGAAAGTGTACATCATTTGAAATCTTTTGGTAAAAACTTCAGGTTGCTGAAAACACTGTGTTGATATAGCAGTCCATTTGGAGACGATTTTCAAGATGGCTGCATTGGTGTATGGCTTGACAACAGTGGTGGTTGAAGTTTTTGGGACCTGCAGTTTTCTAATTCAAATCCAAGAGATAAACTTGTCAGCTGTCCGTTGATCCTCCCACTTTAACAAAAAAATGGAATTTAAAAGTATTCCCCTGAAGTCTCACAATTGTTTCTTAAAGTGTAAATTGTTCAGGAAGTATATACACAAAATTATGTACAAGCAATGTTGCTTGAATTGTATTAACAGTGTTGCTGTATACATGATAGTCAGACTGGAACAATGTGTACAGAAAAGTGTGTGAGCCATTGCTATTCTACCTCTGAACTGAGAACCCTTTCACATACTTATCAAAGTTGCAAGACCTAAAGTCTAATTTCCTTCAAAGGGGCTTCACCTTATGACTTGGAAGGAGAAAATTCCAAATTCATCTGCTTGAAGCCTCATCCAATGAGACTTAAGATGCTTGATGTAATGGCTGGCTGAATAATGTTTTTACTGCATGACCGTCCTATACTGCAGGGTTGAAGAGAACATCAATAAATTGCAAACTGACCTGCAATGCATGGTTTCACTCTAATGAACTTAACAGACAATAAATATGCATCACGAGTTTATTAAACTTTTGGCTTCTCATTCATCGGCAAATCCAAAAAGCTGCAGGAATCCAAAAATGAAGAAAATCGATCCCAAGCGAAACAAAGAATAAGACAAATAAGAATGAGAAGTATGACAAACACTGTGTTCACACATTTAAAAAACACTGGAAAATAAATTGGCCATGCATTGAATATGATCAGGATACAGGATGTTGCCTAAATTTCCCTTTTTTAGCCAATAGGTCCAGTGCCCTACACAACAAACTTAAAGGTTGATCATATTCAAATGCGTACAAAAAGCAAAGAATATTTGGTGTGTGTATGGCAGCAACTGGCAAAATCTAGTGATGAAGATCGTAATTTTGCTGTAGAAGATGCCCTACTCATTAAAGCCATGATGAAACTGAAATAAACAGCATAGAGACCATATGTCGTACCTATTCAATACTGCCTATTGTGATGCAAAAGCTGAAAAACCATTTTCTGATTTTGAACTTTTTTGTACTGTGCAGAAAAAAAATGGTGTCAATTTGGAGAATACAGTATGAATACTCATGGATGCACTGACTTTATTCCATTTATTGCAGACTTCCTTCTGGATACAATCAAACATGAAATCAAAGGTGAAAATTTCATCAGCACTTTAAGTGATGAATCAACTACACAGTGCTTTGTGGAATGAGAAATCGGATATTATGCTATTTGTTACATTCTGAGAAAATACCCCTTCCAAATCAGTTAGGACTGAGCTCCCTTTCTTCAAGAAAAGCAGATGGAATATTTACTGGTATAAACAAAATGCTCTGTCAAAAGTTGACAGAGTTTGAAAACCTAAAACCTAACAATGAAGTTCATTATGGAAACACGCCATCTCTAATATGTACCAAGTCTGATGGTGCCTCAGTCAATCCAGGAAACAAGCCATCTCTAATATGTGCCAAGTCTGATGGTGCCTCAGTCAATCTAGGAAACAAGCCATCTCTAATATGTACCAAGTCTGATGGTGCTTCAGTCAATCTAGGAAACAAGCCGTCTCTAATATGTGCCAAGTCTGATGGTGTCTCAGTCAATCTAGGAAACAAGCCGTCTCTAATATGTGCCAAGTCTGATGGTGCCTCAGTCAATCCAGGAAACAAGCCGTCTCTAATACGTGCCAAGTCTGATGGTGCCTCAGTCAATCTAGAAAACAAGTCTGGTGTAATAACCAAGATAAGATCTGTTACTCCTTCTACATTATGACTGCACTATGTTGCTCATAAACTTGAACTGGATATTCTTGCTTGCTGCAAACAAGTAAGCGTCACACATGATAACTTTGAAGATAAAATAAACAGGGTGTTTGGATTTACCATTTCTCTCCAAAGAGGAGGAGAAAGCAGTGAAACTCACATGTCCTTCAGCAGGAACTTGCACACTTCTCAGTTTATTGTCTAGCAGTGAACATGCACTGAATTCTGTTGAATAAAAATCTACAAAATGTACATTTTCAGAACAGACAGAAATTTGTCTTGTTAGAATGACAGCATTGAAAACAGGCAAATATGTGAAATTTTCCTCGAGTACTATGACCCTGCAAACAAGAAATTCAATGATATAAGCATCAGTAGTCCAACATCTGAAGTGGATTTTAGGGACAGTCTCCTGATGATTGACAGTTCCATCGAGTACATCCAGGTGTGGTTCAGGAATCTTGGCACATCCCACATATGAAAGGTTTTGATTTTAAATTTCCATGCATGGACATTTTACATGATGGAGCTTCACATTTTTGGGAATGGGGGGCTGAAATCAATGTTGACCAGAACTGTAGTAGATGAGTATTTCACACAGAAAGAGAATGTCACAATCCTGGACATAGACTGCTTAACCCTGAAATTGCATGCAAGATGACCGAGAATCTGTCAACTCTTGGCAGTGTACAGTCTTTTCCTTAAATAAGACATGTTTAGGGAGTCTGCTATTGCAAAACTGCATGATTCATCATTTCACCCTCTAACAGTGCATGTGAGATGGTATTTCTAATTACTAACTATTCAAACCAGCTTGAGAAAAAGTCTGAGGCAAGACAATTTTCTATTATCAATTACTGATTATGTCAGAAGGCCCAGATATTGGACACTTCAACGCAGATATGACCATAACAAAATGGTTGCTTTCTTCATAGACAGCAAGGCACCTGACCCACTTGTGCAATGGACCATGGATGAATGCAATCATTAATAAGATCAGATTGGTAGAATCCGGAAAGTGATTCTGAATGGCCAAACTTTGAGATTACAGTATTGGACATCAGATTGGCACCATTTCTATTGAGGACCAAATAGACACATTAAAGTCTTAGAGATTACAGTATTGGACATCAGACTGGCACTATTTCTATTGAGGACCAAATAGACATAGTAAGGTCATTGAGATTACAGTATTGGACATTAGATTGGCACCATTTCTACTGAGGACCAAATAGACATATTAAGGTCATTGAGATTACAGTATTGGACATCAGACTGGCACCATTTTTATTGAGGACCAAATAGACATATTAAGGTCTTTGAGATTACAGTATTGGACATCAGACTGGCACCATTTTTACTGAGGACCAAATAGACATATTAAGGTCTTTGAGATTACAGTACTGGACATCAGACTGGCACCATTTTTATTGAGGACCAAATAGACAATTAAGGTCTTTGAAATTACAGTATTGGACATCAGACTGGCACTATTTCTATTGAGGACCAAATAGACATAGTAAGGTCATTGAGATTACATTATTGGACATTAGATTGGCACCATTTCTACTGAGGACCAAATAGACATATTAAGGTCTTTGAGATTACAGTATTGGACATCAGACTGGCACCATTTTTATTGAGGACCAAATAGACATATTAAGGTCTTTGAGATTACAGTATTGGACATCAGACTGGCACTATTTCTATTGAGGACCAAATAGACATAGTAAGGTCATTGAGATTACAGTATTGGACATCAGACTGGCACCATTTTTATTGAGGACCAAATAGACATATTAAGGTCATTGAGATTACAGTATTGGACATCAGATGGCACCATTTTTATTGAGGACCAAATAGACATATTAAGGTCTTTGAGATTACAGTATTGGACATCAGACTGGCACCATTTTTATTGAGGACCAAATAGACATATTAAGGTCTTTGAGATTACAGTACTGGACATCAGACTGGCACCATTTTTATTGAGGACCAAATAGACATATTAAGGTCTTTGAAATTACAGTATTGGACATCAGACTGGCACCATTTTTATTGAGGACCAAATAGACATAGTAATGACTTTGAGATTACAATACTGAACATCAGACTGGCATCATTTCTATTGAGGACCAAATAGACATATTAAGGTCTTTTAGTGAAAGCCCAATCTGACATGGCCATTGACATTCAGGTGCAGTAGCACAATACTTTCATGGTGGTTCCCTGGCTGACATACTGGACATCAGATCGACAATATTTATATTTAGGACCAATTAGACATAATAATTTGGTCTTTCAGTGAAAACCCTGACTGTTGATACAACCACCCATTGAGGAGGAGTAACATGGCACCATTTTTGTTTAAGATCACCTCAACCATGTAATGAATGAGTGTGTGTGTGGAGTCACATGGTAATCCTCAAAAGTAGTTTAGGATGAGTAGCAATAATGGTGATGGATGATGGACAACAGCCACTCCATAAGCATATGTGGTCTATGACCAGTATAATTTAAAATTAAGCTTCAAAGATATGAAAACAGCAACTGTAAACGCATGAAAATTGACAAAGATATATCCCCATATACAATAAAATTTTCTGCACAAATGCAGTTTTAAAGAATAATTTTTTTTTTGTTGGGTTAAAGCAACCAAGAATACCTGAAAATTGCTATTCCATGAAGTAAACTTGGTATCAGACGTACATATGGTAAACTCAGTATCAGAACTAAGTACTGTTATCCCAAAAGGTAAACTCAGTAATGGAACTAAGTACTCAAAATGCAATAACAAAGACCTGCCAACGCAATCAAGACTGTCTCAGTAAGGCTATGAATTTTTTCTGCAAGTCTGACCAGTTTTTAGTGATGTGTAACAAAATATCATGTGCTGCAATTGTAAAGATTAAAACATATAATTTAAAATGTTTGGTATTCGAAGCTGATGCAGTGATGGTAAACATTATGTTCAACTGAAAATTTTGTAAAGTACACATATACCTTATTTACCTCTAGTAAAGTTTCACCAACGTCAGCCACAAACCTAGTCCTACAATGTAAGACATAGCACATGTTGGTTTGTTTTAGTGTTGTGTCTTACTATCCAAATAATGTCCTTGTATAGCGGAATGAGTAGTCAAAGTTTCAGGAATATCTCACATATTTGGCAACATATATCGACACTCTTCCACTAATTTATGTGTAAATAATATACTTACTGTGCTGTCTTTATCCTGGCGGAATGAAAATATGACACGAGCAAATTTACCCATTTTCGTGTTCCACTGACATATATTTGAATTTGGTGCAATGCAACAGTAGTCGAGGTATGCCTAAGTATCTTTAAGTAGATTCATGTGACGGATATGTTTCTTAACGAAACGAAATGTTGCTTTATAGTTCCAATAGGCATAATATAATTTTTATTCATTTTGTTAAAGAATAATATTTCAACTTAACCAGATTTTGGCATTCCTGGATTTCATTGCTTTCCAGCCAACTGAAATGTAGGCCAAAGAAACTTGAGAACAGGTCCATTTCTTGTGAGAATTTGTGTTAGAGAAAAGACATCAGAGTAAGTAAAGTCTGACTAAAACATTATGACTTTACTTTGTAGAAAAGCGCCATTATTTTAGCTGCCAGTTGTGTGAGATATTTCTGAAAATTTTACTTTTGTTACGATGTTAGTCGACATCAAAACACACTATACAGCGCTGTTAGTTAGGCGGTCAGACTCTGACGCCCAAAACATTAAATATCAGCATCAAGGTCTTACATGTAGGACTACCCCAAACCCTACGCAGTTCAATGGCTTGTTGCTTATCTCTCAACTTATTGTAATTCATGGAGATTGTTTTTTTTATTTCACAAGACAGTAACCATATCTCCTGATATGAGACATATTCAAATCAAAACCTGATGTCCAATAAATTTAATTGTGTTCCTTCCTGCTTTAATTCACAAGAATCTGAATATTCCTTTCTATTCTTCTGTACTAATTATTAACACCTTTTAAGAGGCTTATTTTCCCTTTCATCTTCAATATATACAGCTTGTTGGATACCATTTTTAAAAAAAATTCTGTAATCAACAGTTTGATCATGAAGATGTTTTGCATGAAAAAATGTGTGCAGTTTAAAGCATCTGCAGTACTACTTTAAGGTTTCTCTGGTTCCCTGATTAACTCCACTAAACATAATATGAAACCTGGATCCAAATCAAACATGGACAAGCCAATTATCTGGATTTTACTACAACAATCTTATTTCCGTATTTATTTTTTCTTTAATACATAAATCCATATTTTAAACAGGACTCCATTACAACACGTGAAAACTTATCAGATTAGGCAAACTTGTGATCTTAAGTAAGTACTCACACTGACACAGGTAACCCTGATGTCCAACACCCCACAAAACTCCATTACAATGCATACAAAATTCCACCTTCTGAAAATGCTGCAAGTTAAACTGATGACCCTTTTGGCTCTGAAACATACAAGTTATATTCATGTAAATGCAATTCCTTGCTGTAATAATAATAATAATAATAATGAGGACTTTGTATAGCGCCTAATCTTTAGAAGCTCTAAGCACTTTACAACATTAGACAACACCTGTAACATAAAAAACATATATAATGACATGCTTACAAAAAACAAACACCATGAAATTAGAAAACATACATGCTGAAAATATTTAAGGTAGGAAACATTATTATTTGTTCTTGCAGTCAAAATAATTACATGGATAAATATGTACAAAATTCCCCAGCCAGACCTTTCAAAGTTAAACTCAATCTTTAACATTTCATTGGTCAAGACCTTATCTGTAATTTTCACTTTATGCAATAACATTATTTTGAGTCTTTTTTTTGCATCTAAATTATAGTCAAATGGTAACAAAGGGAAGCAACTCTTACAAGTACAATTTATTTCCTTTATTATTTGAATATAAAAACCACAGCTGCAAATCCAGAACTGCTATATTTAGAAGATGGCTGAAATATATAATGTGCATGCTATCATTATGACCCACAGGAGTTCCTTAAATAAAATACTTTAAAAAGTTTCTAATTTATGTCTAGTATGGGTGTCTTTGAACCTACATTGTTTTAACTGTTTAATTACCAGTGATGTTTGTGTCTTGCAAAAGTCTGAGCATAATGTATTTAAAAAATCTATGAGAAGCTATGACAAGTTTATAATAAACACAACCTCCGAGCTGTATGTCAAAGTACCTACTGTATTAATTCTACTGTCAGCTTACAACATGTATCCTTATTGATCCTGAACACAGTAATATCTATCTTCAATTACATAAATACTTTTCTATCAGAAAGTAGTAGTTAGTTACAGTAAACTGTAGTAATTCAGAGCAGATTATACAAGAAAGCAAGTAAAGTTCATATGCAAGATAATACGAAAATGCCAAAAAATAATATTTTTTCAAATTACCTGAAATAATGTACTAAAATTCAATTAATTATCTTGTCTCTATGTTTAATGTCAGTAACATGTTCATAACAACACCATCACTATAAAAATTTATTCAACACAAACTTCAATGTGAACAGATGCCAAAAATACCCATAGTAAATACAGTGGCACAGTCCAAAAATACCCATAGTAAATACAGTGGCATAGTCCAAAAATACCCATAGTAAATACAGTGGCATAGTCCAAAAATACCCATAGTAAATACAGTGGCATAGTCCAAAAATACCCATAGTAAATACAGTGGCATAGTCCAAAAATACCCATAGTAAATACAGTGGCATAGCAGACAGGCAGATCAAGGCTTATTATGCCATTTGTTAGACCTATATATTAGAAAAAACATAAGCCACAACCTGCTGGTGCATTATGTGATCGAAGATCAGGGTCTACGCTGTTTCCAGTTTGACCTGAATTGTATAAAGATATCGAAAAGGAAACAAAAGGAATGAGTAAGCTAGCCATACCTTGCTTTTATTCATTCTGGACAGAAATTTGGAACCCCTTTTGTCCTTCATGATAAAACTTAATGACCGCTCTGCTGCAGAACTGTGTAGAGGATGCTTGGTGCCCAAATTGCGGAGGAATGTGGCAATTGCCCAACCCTGGGCCTGATACTTGTCTGGAGGGACTGAATCATCTTCAAGAGACTTTTTAGGTTGACTGAAAGTAGTACAAGCAGTTATATTGATTGCTGGCAACAGAAAATATATAACGATCACATATATAGAAAAATACTTGCACTGAAAAATGGAAAATTACCATATAATGTCAAACGTTGAAACTGGAAATTCAATAATAAATATGAATAATAAATGTACACATCAAGGTAACTTATTCATCCAATTTTCATTAATATGACAAATGAAAAGAAATGAGACTTTTCAGTAAAGTATATTTCAATGCCAGCCAATGCTTATTATGTCTACCTTAGGAACAGATGACTATGATGTCACATGTTTACAGCTGGGTCTCCAGCTGAGGTGCAATCTGGTCAGTAATGCTAAAGAAGCTGTTTATCCATTACAATGGTGCATATATCTTGTGCAACAGGATCATGTTGATAAAAAGTACAGATGATTGGGAGGTGTTCAGTTTTTGTTTTTAATATCAAGTATATCTCTGATAAAGAGACAAATGTGTGTGGATCCTATCTAGGCATGCAGATGTCAAGCCAATGGAAGAACTGTATGAGTTTGTCATCTGCAGATTTTGAGAACGGGGATTAGATAAATTTATGAACAATTATTCCAAGGAAAACTGGAAATGGAATTGTATTGCCAAGTGACAGTTCAACTATGACATTTATTGTCCGATATCAGCTTCCTTTTTGTAGGAATTAAAATTAATCTTCCTTAACCAATAAGACCTGCTAAAAGTTTTCAGTTCACCAGATAGCTTGCAACTGAAATTGGTAAATGTCCACACAACTCTTTCTAAATTACCAGTCCAATTGGCAAGTTGAAAAGAATGACATTATATTTAAAGGGTTTCTATTTAATTATCATATATTGGTAAACACCATAACTGAAAGTGTACATTCAATTATGGCCCAGTACCAATAATTAGGGACTGACTTTTCAATGTTCAGATGACAATATTATTTTCTTTCTTTCTCTCAAGATATAAAAAAAATTCAACAAAATATAATGGATTTAGACTTTTCACAAAATTTCCAACAAAATATAATGGATTTAGACTTTTCACAAAATTTCCAACAAAATATAATGGATTTAGACTTTCCACAACATTTCCAACAAAATATAACGGATTTAGACTTTCCACAAAATTTCCAACAAAATATAATGGATTTAGACTTTTCACAAAATTTCCAACAAAATATATTGGATTTAGACTTTCCACAACATTTCCAACAAAATATAATGGATTTAGACTTTCCACAACATTTCCAACAAAATATAATGGATCTGAATTTTCACAAAATTTCCAACAAAATATAATGGATTTAGACTTTCCACAAAATTTCCAACAAAATATAATGGATTTAGACTTTCCACATTTCCAACAAAATATATTGGATTCAGACAAATCAGATCATTTGTAATATTTTTCAAGTTATTTGTGGGTCATTTTTTTCATGTTATCTGAGGGTCACATTGTTTCCTCCAAAAAACAAAGACCTCAGAAAAGTAAATGGTCGGTCCCTTACATTACTATTTGCTGCTTCAGCAGCAGCATTATAATAATGATGGTGACAATAATGGTGATGGTAGCAAAAATCTCGTAGTAATTATATTGTATTAACTACTCTGTCAACTTGTCTTTCAATAATTTCATAACATTATGGTCCACTATACTGATTGTAGGCTTGTACCTCTGGGATGATACCTGGATGTAATGCTGTGTGTGTGTGTAATGTGTGCATATGTACACTTTTAAATATGCTAAAAATTTTAACAGAGTTGTCACTAAACCATTTCTGTCTCAAAAGGGTAGAAGTCAGATCTTTAATTTCATAACATCATGGTCCACTATACTGACTGTAGGCTTGTACCTCTGGGATGATACCTGGATGTAATGCTGTGTGTGTGTGTGTGTGTGTTTGTGTGTACACATGTGCATGCATGCATGTTTGTATGTAAAGGTTTAATGGCACACAAGCCATCTTGGCCATATAGTGCGGATATAAATTAAAGATCTGACAAGTAAAAAGTTGCTAACATTGTACGAATAAACCTTCCAAACAAACGTAAATATGCTGCAAGATAATAAATCATCAGGTAAATATGCTAAAAATTTTAAGAGAGTTGTCACTAAACCATTTCTGTCTCAAAAGGGTAGAAGTCAATACACTGAACAAGAATGTGTTTTTCTGTCAGTGGACATTTGCAAAGTATGCACTCTGGTCATGCATCAGACTCTGTAAGTATCTGGTAACTGGATCAAGATGGTGCAATGGGGTGTAGCAACAGTAGCAGAAATCACTTGTGGCCACAATAGGTTCCAATTTCATTGAACTTACTCTGAAAAAAACTGGGTTTTTGTTGTTGAGAACTCTGTAAATTAGTAAAGGTCAAATATTATTTGGGTGGGAGGGAATTTTGCAAACCCAGTGGTAATTTGGGAAAGAATAACTTTGCTGTACTGCATATACTGAATTTTGCAGCTTCTAAACAAGGTGAATATTGCAAACATTTTCTCAAAATCAAACTGAGGGCTACTATATTCTCTTTCTTTATGAAATCTTCTCTAACAAATATTTCAAGTCTGAAAAAAAAGCACCTAATAACTTCCACCTAAAGCCAACGTAAAACTGTAACAAAAAAGTGTCTTCTTGGAAACATCTAAATGCTTTAAATTATAGTCTCCCCACTGAAATTAACCTAGATTGTCCAGTGAAGACCATTTATTTTGTGGGACACCAAAGTTTGATGGTTCTGAAGTCAAATGTCCACTTTAGTACATGCACAGTTTCATATGAAACATAGGCCATCAAGTCAATGTACATCATAACATGCAAGAGAGGTCGTCTCAGTGTTTAAATGACATGGTATATCAAAAGGGAACTGGTTTAGTACATATATAATTGAGTTCAACTCTTGGGTTCGGCCAATGTGGGTATGTGAGAAAGCTTGCCTGTAGCTTCTCGTGGGTCGGTGGTTCTTTCTGGGGTTTTCCCCGGTTCTTCCTCCACCATTAATACTGGCTGCCATGTATAGCCTATATTGTGCTGAAAAATGGCGTTAAACCCAACAACAACAACAACAACATATATAATAACAAATGAACATTTAAATACAAAGCCTCAATTTGAACAGATGCCAATTTTTTTTTTTTTTTGGGGGGGGGTTTAAAATATTCATTTCAAGCTTGTGAAATGCTGCATTAAGAATTAAGTTACTTACAAGCACCTGTCTAAATCTGGAACCAAATATTGCTCTATAAGACGAGTCTCTTCATTTTTATCCATATTATCTTTTAACTCATGAGCTCCATGTATAAGACCTGCAAGATAAAAAAAAAACAAATTTACAAATCACTACAATTCATTCCACCAAAAAAAATGATGCAATTTTATCACATAAAGTACCAATAATAGAAAGATAATTCTTTTGTAGAAACTGTAAGAATGGCCTTTCTTCTGGTTAAAAATAATTAAATACAAAATAATTTTAAATTTTCGTGCCATTCCAAAACAATCAATAACAAATACAAAATGCCAACACATTCAAGGATTTAGAAAGTTACAAGAAAAGAAGTGAGCTTCAAGTTTGTCAGAAACTGTGATGTAATTAGTTGTGTGTAATTGTTTTTGCTTGTAGTTGTATCACAGGCTGTCAAGGAATGAGTTACACATAAATTATATTTTTGCTTGTAATTTTACCACAGGCTGCCATATAAACAGTTGTATGTAATTTCAGTGTTGGACATAGGATCCCAAGAGCTGGGAATACTGTATCCCTATTCTTCCAAATCTGGCCAACACACCAATTTTGAGGGACAAATGAAATTAATATTATGTAATAGACTAACAGTGCTAAAAAAATGAGATAATCTCAACAGTTTTGCCACCTTAAATTTGTTGTCTGCACTGTGCTATTATATTTCCTTCAACACTTACATTGATGCAATAAAAGTCTGATCATGTGCTCAAGCAATTCATGAAAACATTCTCTAGCCAACCTGAAATGAGCTGTACCATGCAATTTTCCATTCCAGATCTTGTGCTCTCTTTTATCTTAGGGTACAGTCATTATCTACCTGCATTTATTATAATAAATACCTATTTTCTAAATTACTTTTCTTTCCAAACTAATAAATTGTTAAGTAAATGACAAATTGTGTATTTACATAAATTAGTCACTTTTGTCAACCTCAAAAATAAATTCAATCTTCCTCGCCAAAGTGGTGGCTTAAATACTGAAAATATGTTTCAGTAATGGCCGTCAAACACATTACAAGTTGGCAAACTATCACAAACTTTGAATGTTTATTTTGCCAGAATAGCTATTCATTGTCATTTTATGCTTTTATCATATAATGCACTATGGACATTGCTAGTAACAATAGAGACACTGGTGGACATACATTAATGAAAAGTTGCAAGCATATGTTTTTTATTTTTTCTCCCAATAAAAAGTTCACCTAGGGTCAAGATTTGGGACAAAAAATCATGGTTATGCACCTGAGCTCTATGTGCAACACTAAATTATATTTTTGTTTGTAGTTTTATTAGGTTCTGTCTTGCAATTGTGTGCAATTATATTTTTCTTGTCAGAGGCTGTTAGGGAATGAGATGAGTGTAATTATTTTTTCCTTTGCAGTTTTCTCAAAGGGTACTGTAAAATGAGTTGTGTGTAATTATGTTTTTGTTTGTAGTTTTGACAGAGCCTGTCATGAAAAAGTTGTGTGTAATTCTGTTTTTGCTTGTTTTAAATTATACAGGCATTTTCTTGCATATTCTGTGGAACTCATCCTTAATACATGGAAAGCTTTACCTGGTGTATTGTGATATTAGTAAACTTTCCTTACCTATGATGCCTGACACAGACCCAAACACTGTACCTAACTGACTTCTATGTAATGCATCCAGTGTTATATAAAGTATACCTATGATGCCTGATACAGACCCAAACACTGTACCTAACTGACTTCTGTGTAATGCATCCAGTGTTATATAAAGTATACCTATGATGCCTGATACAGACCCAAACACTGTACCTAACTGACTTCTGTGTAATGCATCCAGTGTTATATAAAGTATACCTATGATGCCTGATACAGACCCAAACACTGTACCTAACTGACTTCTATGTAATGCATCCAGTGTTATATAAAGTATACCAATGATGCCTGATACAGACCCAAACACTGTACCTAATTGACTTCTGTGTAATGCATCCAATGTTATATAAAGTATACCTATGATGCCTGATACAGACCCAAACACTGTACCTAACTGACTTCTGTGTAATGCATCCAGTGTTATATAAAGTATACCTATGATGCCTGATACAGACCCAAACACTGTACCTAATTGACTTCTGTGTAATGCATCCAGTGTTATATAAAGTATACCTATGATGCCTGATACAGACCCAAACACTGTACCTAACTGACTTCTGTGTAATGCATCCAGTGTTATATAAAGTATACCTATGATGCCTGATACAGACCCAAACACTGTACCTAACTGACTTCTGTGTAATGCATCCAGTGTTATATAAAGTATACCTATGATGCCTGATACAGACCCAAACACTGTACCTAACTGACTTCTGTGTAATGCATCCAGTGTTATATAAAGTATACTTATGATGCCTGATACAGACCCAAACACTGTACCTAACTGACTTCTGTGTAATGCATCCAGTGTTATATAAAGTATACCTATGATGCCTGATACAGACCCAAACACTGTACCTAACTGACTTCTGTGTAATGCATCCAGTGTTATATAAAGTATACCAATGATGCCTGATACAGATCCAAACACTGTACCTGACTTCTGTGTAATGCATCCAGTGTTATATAAAGTATACCTATGATGCCTGAAACAGACCCAAACACTGTACCTAACTGACTTCTAGGTAATGCATCCAGTGTTATATAAAGTATACCAATGATGCCTGATACAGACCCAAACACTGTACCTAACTGACTTCTGTGTAATGCATCCAGTGTTATATAAAGTATACCAATGATGCCTGATACAGATCCAAACACTGTACCTGACTTCTGTGTAATGCATCCAGTGTTATATAAAGTATACCTATGATGCCTGAAACAGACCCAAACACTGTACCTAACTGACTTCTAGGTAATGCATCCAGTGTTATATAAAGTATACCAATGATGCCTGATACAGACCCAAACACTGTACCTAACTGACTTCTGTGTAATGCATCCAGTGTTATATAAAGTATACCAATGATGCCTGATACAGATCCAAACACTGTACCTGACTTCTGTGTAATGCATCCAGTGTTATATAAAGTATACCTATGATGCCTGACACAGACCCAAACACTGTACCTAACTGACTTCTATGTAATGCATCCAGTGTTATATAAAGTATACCAATGATGCCTGATACAGACCCAAACACTGTACCTAACTGACTTCTGTGTAATGCATCCAATGTTATATAAAGTATACCAATGATGCCTGATACAGATCCAAACACTGTACCTGACTTCTATGTAATGCATCCAGTGTTATATAAACTATACCATGACGCCTGATACAGACCCAAACACTGTACCTAACTGACTTCTGTGTAATGCATCCAGTGTTATATAAAGTATACCCATGATGCCTGACACAGACCCAAACACTGTACCTAACTGACTTCTGTGTAATGCATCCAATGTTATATAAACTATACCATGATGCCTGATACAGACCCAAACACTGTACCTAACTGACTTCTGTGTAATGCATCCAGTGTTATATAAAGTATACCTATGATGCCTGATACAGACCCAAACACTGTACCTAATTGACTTCTGTGTAATGCATCCAGTGTTATATAAAGTATACCCATGATGCCTGATACAGACCCAAACACTGTACCTAACTGACTTCTGTGTAATGCATCCAGTGTTATATAAAGTATACCTATGATGCCTGATACAGACCCAAACACTGTACCTAACTGACTTCTGTGTAATGCATCCAGTGTTATATAAAGTATACCTATGATGCCTGATACAGACCCAAACACTGTACCTAACTGACTTCTGTGTAATGCATCCAGTGTTATATAAAGTATACCCATGATGCCTGACACAGACCCAAACACTGTACCTAACTGACTTCTGTGTAATGCATCCAGTGTTATATAAAGTATACCTATGATGCCTGATACAGACCCAAACACTGTACCTAACTGACTTCTGTGTAATGCATCCAGTGTTATATAAAGTATACCTATGATGCCTGATACAGACCCAAACACTGTACCTAACTGACTTCTGTGTAATGCATCCAGTGTTATATAAAGTATACCTATGATGCCTGATACAGACCCAAACACTGTACCTAACTGACTTCTGTGTAATGCATCCAGTGTTATATAAAGTATACCTATGATGCCTGATACAGACCCAAACACTGTACCTAACTGACTTCTGTGTAATGCATCCAGTGTTATATAAAGTATACCTATGATGCCTGATACAGACCCAAACACTGTACCTAACTGACTTCTGTGTAATGCATCCAGTGTTATATAAAGTATACCTATGATGCCTGATACAGACCCAAACACTGTACCTAACTGACTTCTGTGTAATGCATCCAGTGTTATATAAAGTATACCTATGATGCCTGATACAGACCCAAACACTGTACCTAACTGACTTCTGTGTAATGCATCCAGTGTTATATAAAGTATACCTATGATGCCTGACACAGACCCAAACACTGTACCTAACTGACTTCTGTGTAATGCATCCAGTGTTATATAAAGTATACCTATGATGCCTGATACAGACCCAAACACTGTACCTAACTGACTTCTGTGTAATGCATCCAGTGTTATATAAAGTATACCTATGATGCCTGATACAGACCCAAACACTGTACCTAACTGACTTCTGTGTAATGCATCCAGTGTTATATAAAGTATACCAGTGATGCATGCTATGATGTGAATTTAACTAATGTACATATAAAATCTAATGATTCTGTGAAGATCACAAAAAAATGCTCATGAATTGGCACTTCAGGAAAAGACTGCTATGATGCCACAAGTTTACAAACAGGACTCTGACAGAAGTAAAATCTGGTCAGTCTAGCTAGAAAAGATGCACTTATCTCTTACAATATATACAATGGTGCATTAGTCTTGGGTAATGGGAGCATGTTCATGATAAAAATACAGACAATCGGAGGGTGTTCAGTTTTTAATACAAAGTATATCTCTAATGAGGAGTCAAATCATGTGTGGAAAATGAAGAGCTTATCTACACACGCAGATGTCAATGTCATATCACTGTAAGATCTACATGATGTTGTCTGCAGCAGACATTATGAAAATGGGGATTAAACAGAGATTCACTGTCAGATGCCAGCTTTATTTTAAGAATGAAAATTAATCCCCTTGAACTCCTGCCTCAACTATTAACCTGTGAAGCCTGCCAACAGATTTTAAATCAACAGATAGCCTACAAATAAAACTGACAAATCTTAATACAACCCTTTCTAAATCACCAGCAAAACTGGTAAGTTGAAACGAATGGCATTATATTTATATTGTTTCTATTTAATTTCCAGATATTACTAACCTCCATAATGGAATATGTGTATACCCAATTCTAAATAGAGAGTTAGGGAATGATTATTTAATAATCAGATAAATATATTGTGTTTTTCTGTTATCTCAAGATTTAAAAAAATACCAACATAATATGATGGATTTAGATTTTAAAAATCAGAGCAAGAGTACTTTCTATCAAGCTATCTGAGGGTTGTATCCCCCCCCCAAAAAAAAAAGAAACCATAAAAAAAAGAAACGTTTGGAAAAATAATGGTCGGTCCCTGACATCACTGATATTTTGCTTTAAGCAACATCATTATAATTAAGATGGTTATGAGGATGATAACTTACTCATCCTTCTTTCATTAATATGCATATTAGACAAGATAACTTGTTCATCCTTCCCCTTCACTATGTATGTTAGACAAGTTAACTTATTCATCATTCTTTCATTAATATGTAAATCAGACATGGTTACTTACTCATCCTTCCTTCATAATGTATGTTAGACAAATTAACTTATTCATCCTTCCTTCATTATGTTAGACAAATTAACTTGTTCATCCTTCCTTCATAATGCATGTTAGACAAGGCAACTTATTCATCCTGTCTTCATTACTATGTATGTTAGACAAGTTAGCTTATGCATCTTTCCTTCCTTCATGTATGATAGACAAGTGATAGACAAGTTAATTCATTCATCCTTCCTTCCTTTATGCATGTCAAGCAAGGCAACTTATTCATCCTTCCTTCATTAATGCATGTGTGTTAGACAAGGCAACTTATTCATCCTTCCTTCCTTAAGATGTATGATACACAAGTATTATTCATCCTTCTTTCCTTCATGCATGTCTGACAAGATAACTTGTTCATCCTTCCTTTCTTCAGTATGTTAGACTAGGTATACAAATTCTAATGATTCATTCAGTCTCTAAATTGTCATTTTGTCAGTTAGTTTCATATTTATTCTGTCAGTAAGTTTTAACATTTCATACTTGTCATTCTGTCAGTAAGTTTTAACATTTCAAACATGTCATTCTGTCAGTCAGTTTTAACATTTCATATCTGTCATTCCATCAGTAAGTTTTAACATTTCATACTTGTCATTCTGTCAGTAAGTTTTAACATTTCGTACTTGTCATTCTGTCAGTCAGTTTTAACATTTCAAACGTTATTCTGTCAGTCAGTTTTAAAATTTCAGACTGGTGTCTTGAGTAAAAAGCAACTATTTCATAAGCCACATATTTTGTCAGCACCAGTTTCGTTTACGAGAAATCAGACATCATTATAATTCCTTTGGTGAAAACTCCATGCTATAATGATAATCCATTCAGGGGGAGTAGGGACAGAAAGGTTATCATGACAGCCATATTGAATTTATGAATGGCACCATTTTCATTTAGAAACGACATATCTTAAGAAGTCTATTGGTGAAAATCCCATGTTGATACTGTTATAAGTTTGGAAGTCTATTGGTGAAAATCCCATGTTGATACTGTCATACATTTGGAAGGCTTGGTGAAAATCCCATGTTGATACTGTCATACATTTGGAAGTCTTGGTGAAAATCCCATGTTGATACTGTCATATATTTGTAAGTCTTGGTGAAAATCCCATGTTGATACTGTCATACATTTGGAAGTCTATTGGTGAAAATCCCATGTTGATACTGCCATCCATTTGGAAGTCTTGGTGAAAATCCCATGTTGATACTGCCATCCATTTGGGAGAAGAAATAATATTTTCAAGATAGCTACCATGGTAGCCATATTGAGGGTTTGCCTTTTGCACTTAGGACCACATTGACACATAAGAACTCTTCTGATGAAAACCCTTATGTCAAACTAATCTTCCATTTACGAATAACAAAAATAATATTTTCCAGATGGCCACATACTGGACATCTGATCAACAATTTTTTTAATTTAGGACCAACAAAACATCAAAAAAGGTCTTAAAGTGGAAATCCCATGCTGCTGTTACTATTCACTTGGAAGGTGTACTGATAAACAGAGGAGCAAGATTGTCAAGATGGCCACTATGGCTGCTATATTGGACCTCAGATCAGCACAATTTTCATTTAGGACCAGCTAGACATCGTAAGAAGTCTTTTGCTGACTCTCCATTCTTGATGAGTATCAATAACAAGATGTTCAATATGTTGTGACTATATTGGATTTCAGATTGGAACCATTTTCATTTAACACCAATATATAAGTCTTTTGCTAAAAACACCCTGTTCATACGGCCATCCATTCAAGAAGAATACTGATAAAAATATCAAGATTTCAAGAAGGCAGCTGTGGCAGATGATGGGATGAATGTGTGTTTAAGTTAAAATCTGCCATGTATTTTAGAAGGAGTAGCGATAACAAACTTGTGCTAGCAGATGATGGACAATGGATGGCAGACTATCCTCTAAGCTCTTCTGATCTATGACCATGGATAACAGACCATCCCATAAATTCTTTTGGTCTATGACCATGGATGACAGACCATCCCATAAATTCTTTTGGTCTATGACCATGGATGACAGACCATCAAATAAATTCTTTTGGTCTATGACCATGGATGACAGACCATCCCATAAATTCTTTTGGTCTATGACCATGGATGACAGACCATCCCATAAATTCTTTTGGTCTATGACCATGGATGACAGACCATCCCATAAATTCTTTTGGTCTATGACCATGGATGACAGACCATCCCATAAATTCTTTTGCTCTATTGCCAATAGATCTAAGTGTTAATGCAAAATAACCATGCTTTACAAAACTAAGAAAAATTATCCCTACAGTAATAAAAGACTCAGCAGTACAATCAGTGTTTAAAATTGTATAGTGTTACAACTTGTACAATCAACATAAAATAAGGGTTCAAACGAATTAATACCTTTTTCCTTCTTTTGCCTAAAGTCAGACAGCAGCTCCTGAACCTCATTCCGAGCTACGTTTCGAGCTACATTAAATATTGACCTTAGTGGTTCCTCCTTCTCTGATTTATACTGCAACGTTTGATCAATGGTTGTCACCACAGAGTCATCCACCTTCACCTTCAGAGGCTAAGATAAATGTAAAAAAAAGCAAGAGTTTTTCTTAAAATTCTGGCTATTTACTTTATAATGTTTGGTGACAAATTTCACTTCCTTTCTCAAATATCATGATTTTCCTAATGATCATTCAGAAATTAGGGAGATAAAGGAAAAAAAAAAGGAATCTAGTGCCAATTAATCACTCCAGCCTTCCACTAATATGCAGCCTGCAATTCAAATTACACTGACCTTCTTAATTGCATAAAATTCAGTAAGAATCCTAAGGCCAAACATAATTAATTGATATCCTACTCATGGCCACCAAACTTAAATTTCATACTATTTATGTTGTGCTTGATAACATGAAAAAAAGAGTAGTGCAAATAGAACATTATACACCATGTTTAATAGTCCTCCAGGTAAATAATTGGTATTTTTGTATGTAAATAATTTTTCTTCTTTTAGTCAGTGACCTTGACCATTGCAATTTTGACCCAAGAAATCACTGGGTTATTTTCTTTACCCGAAGTGCAAGCCATTCACAAAGCCAGGACCAGATGTGAAATCAATGCCATTGTTTTAACCCTCTCTCTCTCTCTCTCTCTCACACACACACACATACACTCACAAGAGCTGAGAAAGGGACAGTATCCTTCAATCAGCTTTGATATAAATCAACACGTGACATATTGCAATTGAGCAAAAACCCAAAATTGAATGTAGAAATAAAACTTGCTGTGCAGAGGGGCTTTATAGTTACAAGTCACACGCTTACCATAGCATATGGGAGAGATGAAAATACAAAAGATAGATTTCTGGACCAATAAATGGACAGTTTCTAAATCTGTGCATAACTCAGTTTAAAGCATTATTTCATTTAGGCATTACAACACTATTGAAGTAGGCATTCCTGTTTGTGTATACATTTTTTAAAATAAATCCAGTGCATTAGTTATGAGTTAATTATGTGGTACTATTTTAATTTAGGAGGACCAACATCATAATTAGTCCTTTAGAGAAACCCCAAGTTGATATGACTGTTCATTCAGGAACAACCAGACATCATAATTAGTCCTTTAGCGAAACCCACAGTTGATATGACTGTCCGTTCAGGACTAACTGGACATCATAAGAAGTCTTTTAGCGAAAACCCCAAGTTGATATGACAGTCCATTCAGAAGTAGCAATAACAAGATTTTCAAGATGACTCCAGAGTGAGCAGCACCATTTTCATCTGGGACCAACTACACCATGGGATGAATGTGTGCGTGTGTGAAGTTTCACCTGGGACCAACTACACCATAGGATGAATGTGTGTGTGTGTGTGTGTGTAAAGCTTCATCTGGGACCAACTACACCATGGAATGAATGAGTGTGTGTGTGTAAAGTTTTCACCTGGGACCAACTACACCATGGGATAAATGTGCGTGTAAAGTTTCATCTGGGACCAACTACACCATGGAATGAATGTGTGTGTGTGTAAAGTTTCATCTGGGACCAACTACACCATGGAATGAATGTGTGTGTGTGTAAAGCTTCATTTGGGACCAACTACACCATGGGATGAATGTGTGTGCAAAGTTTCACCTGGGACCAACTACACCATGGGATGAATGTACATGTAAAGTTTCATCTGGGACCAACTACACCATGGGATGAATGTGTGTGTAAAGTTTCATCTGGGACCAACTACACCATGGGATGAATGTGTGTGTGTGTGTGTAAAGTTTCATCTGGGACCAA
Source organism: Sinohyriopsis cumingii (assembly GCA_028554795.2). NCBI lineage: Eukaryota > Metazoa > Mollusca > Bivalvia > Unionida > Unionidae > Sinohyriopsis > Sinohyriopsis cumingii. Next base: position 121,823,793 of record CM068830.1, on the reverse strand, counting down.
CTACACAATGGGATGAATGTGTGTGTGTGTGTGTGTGTGTGTGTGTGTGTGTGTGTGTAAAGTTTCAAGGCAATCCTCAAACAGTTAAGGAATAGTGATAATAAACATGTGAGGACAGATGATGTACAACAGACCATCCCATAAGCTGATTTGATCTGTGACCAGTAGAGTTAAAAACAGTTACATCTAAATGAAATTAACAGAACTGTTTTAATTCCATTGACCTTTCCAGAATTAGCCGAATCACACCTGTCCGTTTTGTCATTGTAAACGGCAGAATTCAATAAACATTGTATTTCCTCTTTAGGCTTTAATGGTGCTTTCTACTGAATGAAAGAAGATTTTTCACTTGTTAGGAAATGAGAAAAAAAAATCTGAGGATAATATTATTGATTTTCTTAGGGACTACTAGGATGTAATAACAGCTGACTGGCTCATTTAGTAAATTGATACCTTTTAAAAACATATTTCATTCTAATGATATAAATCCTCCATTTCATTTCCAGACATGGCAGCTTTTTGGACCCTTGAATCAGTTTTAGGCTCAAAGCTAGCAAGAAATGGAATTTGAGTGTGTACTGATATTTAAGAGCTTTACTGAGTATACATATATTAACTATTGTTTTTTAAGCCCCATATAAAATGGTCATATCAATGGTAATATCAATGGTCATTTCAATGGTCATTCAAATGTAAGTCTGGTAGGAAAAGCTTTACTGAGTATACATATAGTGACTGTATTGTTTTTTAAGCCCTGTATCAAATGGTCATATCAATGGTCATTCAAATGTATGTCTGGTAGGAAGAGAAACTTATTGAGGAAACATCAGTAGGAATAGTTACTCCCATTTGCAGACAACAGTAATCTTGAAATATACGTAACAAATATTACCTAAAGCTTCCTACTTTATAATTTAATGATGAAGATTACATTTCAATTATAAAATTTCTAAGCATTATTTTTCACAACTATAATCATTGTAGTTTTGGCAACTCAACCTTGTTAAGTCATTTGTATATAGTATAATGAGTTGTACTGATATCCTCATACTGCAATAATGCCAATACTCACTGCCTGGTGGACTAGAAATGTGGAATGGATTTCATAGGCCCATTTCTTGAGATCCTTCGTATTGCCTTGTGCCTGGCTATAGTAGTTGGCCATCAGGTAGAATAACTGGAAAGAATGCAGACTTCACATTTCAGTAAATTCCATGCAATTTAAGATTTAACTGTACACATGACTGAGGGAACTAAGGCTTTGATATATTATAAAGTACAGAAACATTTTACTTGTTTTCTTTGTCGTGATATTAAAATCATACTAGTGTACCGCCATATGTTGAATAAAAATGAATTGATCCTGAAACAGATTATCTCCCTTGCTGTTATTCAGACCTGAAGATCAAACTTTTCTGTATTTCCAACTCAATAAACATTGCCAGTTTTAGATGCCAACACATAAATCAAATACAAAAATGTGCAGGCAAATTTAAAATCTTGATGGAAGGTAATTTTCGGTAAGAACTTCCATAACTTCATGCCAGCAATTCTGTGCATGTTGTAACACATCTGCAAATTTAAGGTGCTTTCTGGATGGTAAAATATTACTATCTACAGCAGTAAAGTTTTGGAATTGTGCACCATCGACGAAATCATACATAATGTACAGTTTCTTCAAATTTTTAAGATTTTCCAAGATTATTAAAACAAGAAGTCACGTCTTTGAGAATTTGAGGATGCTAAGGGTTGTTTTACTGTTGAAAATATCCATTTTACCAGTCCCACTAATTAACTGTTGAAAAGATCCATTTTACCAGTCCTACTAATTTCTGGTTGGTAAAACTTATTCTGCCATAGTGAAACCAAAACTGATATCCTCAAATCCTACATGCATGACTGTTATCTCTTATTTCTTGTGTCATGTTTACTCACCACAGCTGAGGGGTCATGTTGGCTTAGGATATAATGTAAAAAGATTGCCATGTGAGCAGGCTTGTTTTCCAATGTACTGATATCGCTGAACGCCTTAGAATCCCCCGTCTGCAATGGAATGAAAACAGTTTTTTGTACAAGCAGCAATAATAATATTCACTTCAATCCAAGTCCTTTTATTCTGGCTATGAGTGCAGAACATTTCAACTGACAATACAACAGATTATTTTGAGATTTTTTTTTTCATTATATCAGAGCAGTGTTGATGGGTTAAGATGCAAGGTACACGGTTAACTTTTTTGTTTATTTTACAATTTTAAAACTGATGCAAGTCTATTTTATGCATGGTTAAAAATATCCTTAACTGCTATCACAAATATTTCTGCTCTACCAGCATAAGGTTTCAAACTATAAAAACGTCATTTTGCAAATTAATATTTTCAATAGCTAGCCAAGTATCTAGGAAAATTTACCATAAACTATGTCAGCTTTCCAATATAACTTGATTGTTCAGTGGGGAAAGGTTAAGAAAATAATCCTGCTTGGAACTAAACCCTGCTTTGTGCCAACATTTCTACATAGTTATCAAATATAGAGAATGTGGGTTGGATAGCCCTCCCCTAATTATTTACTACTTTTAAATACAGTAATACCTCATGCATTCGCGTTTCTGGATTCGTGAATTCACGGATTTGCAAAATTTTCATTGGTACCCTCTACGTACATGTTTTCTTTATTTTATTGAATTGTACCTTCGTTATATGACTTCTGTGACATACGAAGTTTACCTAGTTTACCTTCCTGACAATGACAAAGAAAACGTTAGTCATTAAGTTTACAGTCCCATTCGTTACTTGGTTTTACCTTACTGTGAGTGCAAAAGAAAATGGCAGCCAATGAATTAGTATATGGGTAATATTAGTATACATGTACCGTACTGTAAATGCGCTGGTGTGGCAAATACCCATTAGGGGATATTGTACTCTATTTTTACGTCAACCATTTATTTCTCTTTTTAAGGGTAATGTATTAAGCTAACTTTTAAATGAAATTAAAGTGCTTTGGGAGCATGATTTGGGTCATATTTAGGGTTTAAACCCTAGAAATAAGCATTTATTAGTATTTTTAGTGACTCGTACCAAACATTCACGATTCCTCCTGATCCGCAACTGGTTCTGGAACCTAACCTCGCAAATGTTCAAGGTATTACTGTATAAAGAAATCTTTTTTTCTCATTTACGATGCATATCTTTTTAAAGCACTGATTCTGACAGATCAGGTGACAAGCTTTTAACATACTGTACTTTCCAAGAACCCAGAAAGAAACATGTCACACTTGTATAGTGAACAACCAAAATCAAGGAGTATATCAGATACTGTATAAAAACATCTAAGAATCTTCAATCGCAGCTCCTGGCCAAGTCATACCAAAGACTTCTAAAAATGGTACCAACAGCTGCCTTACTAGGCACTCAGCATTTTAAGAGGTTAGTGTTAGGACTGGTCGGCCTGGTGTCAGGATAATGTGACTGGGTGGGACATCAAGCTACATGTCTGCGGCATGATGCCCCAGTGCTAGACATCACTTTAAACTGCCACACTGCAGACATTGTAGCGATATGACTGAAAAATTGTTAAAGCTACGTTAAATTACTAAATCACACACGCACACACACTCACAATTGCAGCTGATTTTATTTGTACAAGCAATGAAGAAAATAATATATTTATTTCTTCTACCTCCATTACATGATCCAAAATACCCCAGGTTTCTTTCATAGTTGGATGTGCTATATACAAATAGATACCACAAAAGCATGATAAAATTGTGTCCTACAAGCTAGATAAATATAAAACAAAGAAGACTTTAAAGACACAAAAAAATTCTGCATCCCAAGATATATATATATATTTCAGAAAACAAAGCTGAGATGGCCAAGTCCTACAAGAAATTGCCCTATTAGCTCCAGGTATTGTTAATATCTAGTATAAGCCAAGTGGCAGGATAGTGATGGTATATGTGTTATCTTTTCTTACCTTGCAGTTCATTTTCCTAAGCCCAATACCATATACTGTATACTCATGTACAAGTCCAATTCCACTGCATCCTGCATAGACCCAGCTCTGCCACCACATAATGGGCCTGCAGATCTGGGTCTATTCAATATGTAAGCATTAGGCATTATAGAAACAAAATCAAACAGCACATACTCTAATCTGCCAGCACATAAAGTGATGGCAGGTTAGGGTCTATGATGTGTACAATTCTATATGACATGGCCATGAATGGATATACAACTCTTCAGAACATAGAAATGTTATCTTGTAATAGTAAGTGACTCAACAACAAAATCACCACATACATTTTGTTCCTATCTCACAAAAGCAAGAGACAGGCACATTTTTTTAGTTCTCTTCATTGTTGAAGCTCAAAAACCCAGCGTAGTACATATACTTCAAATTTTTTTTGAAGACCAAACAAAGTTTATTATTGCCATCGCATGTTAGTTTGTTAAACAGCTGTGGAAAGCAAGTGAGGAAAAATAGTAGAGTTGGATTTTTACACATCATTAAAATAAAAAAATAATAAATATTGGAGCTGTTTCCCTTTAATTACCAAATATGGGAAAGCCTATTAATAAATCATTAATTGGTCTCTCATGTCGAGTTGTTATCGTATTATTTTTTTCTTTTATGCGTTCAATGTTCACTAAATGATCAAATGGCTTCCAAAGTCATCAAAGTTCATTCAAATTTTACAATACGCCAGAGAAATAAGATCTTACCAGAAAAAATGGCACCATAAAAAGAAGAACCCATGCAATTTTGTTTTTTCATGTGTTCTGAAAAACTTGTACGGACAAATTACATTAAACCCTGCAATTTGTAAATTCAAATACCAAGACAATTTTAATGTAAAGTTGTGAAACTTATCAGTGGTCTAAATTAAATGAAACTGAAATATTTAATATATTTTTAATCTACCTCTTTGAAGCTATTTCTGGCCAAAAAGGAACATAAATATTCAAATGTGGTCCATACCATTTACATGTAATACACCGCTACATCTAATAAAAGGGTTTACTGTCAAAGAGTATTAAGATGATACTGCACTGAGTTATACAACCTTGCATTTGATTCAGACAAAGCCTGTATCTGATTTAGACAAATCTGATTTAGATAAAGCCTGTATCTGATTTAGACAAATCTGATTTAGACAAAGCCTGTATCTGATTTAGACAAAATCTGATTTAGACAAAACCTGTATCTGATTTAGACAAAGCCTTTATCTGATTTAGACTGAGCCTGTATCTAATTTAGACAAATCTGACTTAGACAAAGCCTGTATCTGATTTAGACAAAACCTGTATCTGATTTGGACAAATCTGATTTAGACAAAGCCTGTATCTGATTTAGACAAAGCCTGTATCTGATTTAGACAAATCTGATTTAGACAATGCCTGTATCTGATTTAGACCGAGCCTGTATCTAATTTAGACAAATCTGATTTAGACAAAGCCTGTATCTGATTTAGGCAAATCTGATTTAGACAAAACCTGTATCTGATTTAGACAAAGCCTGTATCTGATTTAGACAAATCTGATTTAAACAAAACCTGTATCTGATTTAGAAAAATCTGATTTAGACAAAGCCTGTATCTGATTTAGACTGAGCCTGTATCTAATTTAGACAAACCTGATTTAGACAAAGCCTGTATCTGATTCAGACAAAACCTGTATCTGATTTAGACAAAGCCTGTATCTGATTTAGACTGAGCCTGTATCTGATTTAGACTGAGCCTGTATCTAATTTAGACAAAGCCTGTATCTGATTTAGACAAAGCCTGTATCTGATTAAAGCAACCATCTGATTTAGACCAATTATTTTCTGATTTTGACAACCATGGAACTGATTTAGACAAAAACCTATGTCTAGTTTATGTTACTATGAATCTTATTAGAAAAAACCTGTGTCTAATTTAGATAGCCATGCCTATGAAATAGACAAAAATCTGTATCTGACTTAGACAACCCTGAATCTAATTTGGACAAAAACCATCTAATTTTGATAAAACCTGTATTTGATTTAGACAAAACTTGTATCTGATTCAGACAACCATATATCTAATTTTTTTATAGAGAAAACCTTTATCTGATTTAGGCAAAGCCTGTATCTGATCCAGACAATCATGTGTCTGATTGGGACCTAACCTGTCTCTAATTTAGACATCTAATTTAGACAACCATGTATCTGATTTACACAAAATCAATATCTAATTGAGAGAAAATCAATAGCCAAGTTACACAAAATTTGTATCTGATTTTTATGAAACCTGTATCTAATTTAGACAATTATGTATCTGATTTAGACAATTATATATCTGATTTTGACAGAGCTTGTATCTGATTTAGACAAGAATATAACTGATTTAGACAAAAGCTGCATACGACTGATGCAACCATCTGATTAGGACAAAACCTGTATCTGATTTAGAGACCTATGTATCTGATTTAGAGACCTATGTATCTGATTTAGAGACCTATGTATCTGATTTAGACACCTATGTATCTGATTTAGAGACCTTTGTATCTGATTTAGAGACCTATGTATCTGATTTAGAGACCTATGTATCTGATTTAAAAACATGTATATAAATGGTATAAACATTAAGAGAGTATGATGAAATAATCATACTGCACAACACTGCAGCCAAATCCTGTTGCGAGATCTGCATGAAACATTTCAAACCAGTCACATGTACAAATGGAGCATAAATGTAAAAAAATATTGACGAAATGATAAGCAAGACAAAAATGAAAACGTCTCCATAGTCAAGAAACATTTTGAGTGAAGAGTATATAAACATTCTGATCTTGTGAAATTTTTTGTACTGTTAGACTTTTTTTTTTATAGCACAGTGATGTCTTCTGGTAGAGACCTAGCATATCTGCACAAGTTTCATGCAGAAATTATGCTGACTAAATAAAATGACAACCAAGTTGGCATCAGACTTCTCAGACTGTAACCAAAGTTTGCTCCAAAAAAAGTACTGACATGTACAATTATCAAGTGTACAATGCAAGTAATGCATTACTGAATTTTTCATTACAGATCAAACTCCTATTTTAAATATAGGCTTTACCCAGTAATGCTTTTCTGCATATTCTTTGGTGAAGTACTTCAGTCTCCTGTATAATACTATCTATACTTGCTTAAAAAATGGATCCAAATGCAAACTGCATAGACTGAGATCTGCCACTGCATAATACACAAGTAGACATGGATTTACACGTTTTATAGGAAGTAATCAGTTGATCTGCCACTGCATACTGGATAAGCAGGCATGGATTTACAGTTTTGTAGGGAGTAATCAGTTGATCTGCCATTGCATATTACATAAGTAGACATGGATTTACACAGTTTTATAGGAAGTAATCAGTTGATCTGCCACTGCATACTGGATAAGCAGGCATGGATTTACAGTTTTGTAGGGAGTAATCGGTTGATCTGCCATTGCATACTGCACAAGTAGACATGGATTTACACAGTTTTGTAGGGAGTAATCAGTTGATCTGCCACTGCATACTGGATAAGCAGGCATGGATTTACAGTTTTGTAGGGAGTAATCAGTTGATCTGCCATTGCATACTGGATAAGCAGGCATGGATTTACAGTTTTGTAGGGAGTAATCGGTTGATCTGCCACTGCATACTGCACAAGTAGACATGGATTTACACAGTTTTGTAGGGAGTAATCAGTTGAGCAAACAACATAAAAACTAATCTGCTGGCACATGATGCAATAAGAGACCAGGGTCCACAGTGTTTGTAGCTGGACCCAACTTATAAGCGAGTATATACAGTACCTTGAAACTACATTACACAAGCAAACATCCACAGCTTCCATGTCAAAATCTGTCCAAAAAAAAACCAGTATAAACCCCTTCTTCTTCGTCACCAAATATGTTGTTTTTACTGCCATGAATCAGTATCTGAGAATGAAATCACCACTGAAAGCAATATCAAAGATCTGCAAAAGTCATGGTGTTAATAATTTAAATCAAAGCTAAAATAGGAGACTAACAAAAATTACATCATTACCTTAATTTTTTTCCGAGCACTTGCTGTATTACACGAAACTAGATTTTAAAATAAATCCTAATTTAAAAGTTTGTTCCGACTATGGAGACATGAGTGACATCTGTATTATACTGTATTAAAAGCTGTTAGTGGCATTAAAACAAGCAGGTATAATGAGGATATGATACAAGCTGCCAAAGCTGTTGTTCCCCTGTCTTAGTTCAGAATGATGAACAGACAGCTTTAACCATACGAATCAAACAAACAGTAACCTCCAGTGTTTGAAGCTTAGCAAGAAATGGAGAGACAGGTTTGGGTTGCCGTCGTTCAACGTCTGAAAGCTGAAATAATAATTTTAAGGCAGAGACTTGAAAATGAAGGTCACCATAATCACACAAATAAGATCGCTCTTGGAATAAAACAAATTGCAACAATCAAGCAAAAACAGGAGAAAAAAGTATTGAAAGTTGACAATCCTTGTATGGGTTAACATGAATTTTGCTGAAACTTTTATATTTGGTATTTAACTTTTTCTGTAAACATGAAGTTCAGGAGACATGCTTGCAACCAAAAATAGAAAACCACCAATAGCAGTATGGCCGGATTGCAAATCATGAATACCTTAACCTTTGTTTTATTTATTGGATGTCCATCTTTGGAGAATTCTTGGTCTAATGGAACCAAGGACTGACCCATTTAAATACCAGCTTCTGTGACTCTATAAGCAACAGTGTATGAGAAAATGATGGGCACCATTTTCATTTAGAACTTGGTGAAAACCCTGTCAAAATGACTGGTACCATTTTCATTCAGAACTTGGTGAAAACCCTGTCAAAATGACTGGCACCATTTTCATTTAGAACTAGGTGAAAACCCTGTCAAAATGACTGGTACCATTTTCATTCAGAACTTGGTGAAAACCCTGTCAAAATGACTGGCACCATTTTCATTTAGAACTTGGTGAAAACCTTGTCAAAATGACTGGTACCATTTTCATTTAGAACTTGGTGAAAACCCTGTCAAAATGACTGGCACTATTTTCATTTAGAACTTGGTGAAAACCCTGTCAAAATGACAGGTACCATTTTCATTTAGAACTTGGTGAAAACCCTGTCAAAATGACTGGCACCATTTTCATTTAGAACTTGGTGAAAATCTTGTCAAAATGACTGGCACCATTTTCATTTAGAACTTGGTGAAAACCCTGTCAAAATGACTGGCACCATTTTCATTTAGAACTTGGTGAAAACCCTGCAAAATGATGCATACCATTTTCATTTAGAACTTGGTGAAAACCCTGTCAAAATGACTGGCACCATTTTCATTTAGAACTTGATGAAAACCCTGTCAAAATGACTGGCACCATTTTCATTTAGAACTTGGTGAAAACCCTGTCAAAATGACCAATTCTTCAGGAGAAGCAGCCACAAGAAAATTTTTTTAAAAGATAGTTACCGTGGCAGCCATAGTGGATGAACGACTGGCAACATTTTCATTAAGCTATAATAAGAATAATGGTGTTATGTTGTGGGGTTTAATGCCATTTTTCAGCACATGATAGGCTACACATGGTGGCCAGTATTAATGGTGGAGGAAGAACCAAGGAAAACCCTGGAAAGAACCACTGACCCACGAGAAGCTACTGGCAAGCTTTCTCTTATACCCACATTGGCTGAATCTGAGACTTGAACCCACGCAGACAGAGGTGAGATGACAGTGATCTGTAACGAAGAGCGCTTTAGACCACTCAGCCACTCGGGGCCCCTTAAGAATAATGTTGAAAACCGTGTGATAATATAGTGGACAGAAGAAGAGATAATAGTATTTACAAAATATGGCTTTCCATTTAGTAACAGGAGTAATAACAAGATTTGGCTGCTGTGTCAACCACATCGGACAGCAGATTGGCACCATTTTTATTTTAAGACCCTCAGGACATCACAAGTCTTCTACTGAAAACCCCATGTCAATATGACTTTCAGTTCAAGTCGAGTTTTAACAAGATTTTTAAGATGGCTGCCATGGTGGTCATACTGGATCTTAGATTGACACCATTTCTTTTTATGACCGGTTAGACATCTTATGTAAGCCCCATGCTGATATAGTTATTCATTCTGGAGAAATATCGATAACAAGGTTTTTAAACTTCAGGTCTGTACCATCCTCATTTAGAACCAAGTAGACATCTTAAAAAGTCTTTTAGCAAAAAACCCATGTTGATATAACTATCAATTCAGGAGGAGTAATGACAACAAGATTTACAAGATGGTCACCACTGTGGCTATATTGATATCAGAGCAGCACAACTTTCATTTAGGAGCAACGTAACCATTGGATGAATGTATTTGTTAAGTTTCAAGGCAATCCTTCAATCAGTCTTAACTGGAGTAGCAATAACCAAACTTGTACTAATGGACAGATGATGAATGTATTTGTCAAGTTTCAAGGCAATCCTTCAATCAGTCTTAACTGGAGTAGCAATAACCAAACTTGTACTAATGGACAGATCATGAATGTATTTGTCAAGTTTCAAGGCAATCCTTCAATCAGTCTTAACTGGAGTAGCAATAACCAAACTTGTACTAATGGACAGATGATGAATGTATTTGTCAAGTTTCAAGGCAATCCTTCAATCAGTCTTAACTGGAGTAGCAATAACCAAACTTGTACTAATGGACAGATGATGAATGTATTTGTCAAGTTTCAAGGCAATCCTTCAATCAGTCTTAACTGGAGTAGCAATAACCAAACTTGTACTAATGGACAGATGATGAATGTATTTGTCAAGTTTCAAGGCAATCCTTCAATCAGTCTTAACTGGAGTAGCAATAACCAAACTTGTACTAATGGACAGATGATGAATGTATTTGTCAAGTTTCAAGGCAATCCTTCAATCAGTCTTAACTGGAGTAGCAATAACCAAACTTGTACTAATGGACAGATGATGAATGTATTTGTCAAGTTTCAAGGCAATCCTTCAATCAGTCTTAACTGGAGTAGCAATAACCAAACTTGTACTAATGGACAGATGATGAATGTATTTGTCAAGTTTCAAGGCAATCCTTCAATTAGTCTTAACTGGAGTAGCAATAACCAAACTTGTACTAATGGACAGATGATTAATGACACTCAACAGACCATCCCATATGGTCAATGACCTGTAGTGCTAAAAGTCACGGGACTGTGATATACTAGTGACATATACCCAACTGTCACTAAATTGCAATGTACTTCAAATGATCTAAATGCCAACTTGCATGGTTCTATGTGTTCAAGAATTGTCCAATGGCAAACCCTAAACTATAGAAATTGAGTGCAACCCAAAGGTAAGAACCGATCACAGAACCATAAAATATTGCTCCAAGTGGCCCAGTTTTCACTGAATAAACTCCCTGTTACATAATTACAAAGTTATTTGACTCCATAGGCTATGGTGCCTGAAAAAATGAGCTTAAAACAAAATATCAGGTGATAAGAGAAAACACAGATACCCGGTGTGTTGACATCATATAGCCTGTGAAGCTCTATGAGTAAGTGTCTGAGAAAATGACCAAAGACAAACCCTACCCGGTGTGTTGATGCCATACAGATAGACAATCTTTCTATATGCCAGAACTGCTTTTGAAATCCGGCCTAAAATCTTGTGATCTACCTCAAAACTCACTTCACATACATCTATTCATGTAAGAACTGTCAACTTTCTAGTGAAGTCCTTTTCTACCCATTATCTACAATTTCCTATTCTAAGTAATGCCTTCATTTGCAAGATTATTTCCCAAAACGAATGGTCACTAGATCATTAACTGTAACGGTTTCAAAATGGAACGTTACCCATTAAATCTGATGTCAAATAAACTGTCATTAAAACTTCATACCAATTAAAAATTTGGTCATCATTAAAAAAATGAAGGTTACAAGGAGAAGAATATAACAACATTTGAAATACTGAATAAGCTAGAACAACAATAATTATGTGACAGTGAAAATCCCCATACTTTCCTATACGCATCTGAGATGGACTCTAGGACATCTGCTACAAAATAATTTACGATTAATCATTTAGGTCAAAATTTCAATTTTTACACAGGCACATATGCAGCCTTTCCTGATGACTTGAGCCTACCCATAACCACGGTGGCCCAAGAATGATATCTCCATAACAATATAACATCTGAACTATTTTTCACCCATACTTGCATGAATTTATTTGGTAAACATAAATATTTATCATTTTCTCTCTATTTCTGTATGGTGCCCACAGATCCAAAAATAAACCTCTCTTGTACCATGTGACAATACAAGAAAACACACTAGGTACGTAGGCGAATTTGATGCAACATCATGAAAATATGCATTGTTTTACATCTCTGTATTCTTAAGTGTCATGAAAATTGTTTCCCTTAGGGTTACTCACTAGTGGTGTAAGGTGTGTTCAAAGGCAGTCATATTAGCATTTTATATTGTGGATGTACAGCACTGTCAATTGTGCTTTTAATTCTCATACTGGGGAAACTGAGTAAATGTTAAGAAGGTCTTCAAATCTCCAGTACATTTTTAGAAAAATAAAAGACCCATTTATTACTGTTTCCTAAAATTAATATTAAACAGAACTTTTATCAATGTACTGCACACAATTAAAAAAAAAAATTAATGAGAAAGTAAGGCTTCATGTAAAAAGACCAATGTAGGTGTAATTCTTAAATTGTACAAATGTGATAATATACTGAAGGCACATAATTTATGTTATGCAAACCACACCAAATTAATATGTGCATTTATCAAGAACTGATGCCTACCTTATCTAACAGTATTAGGATAAGAATTCTGCTATAATCCAAAGCCTTTTAAAATTAGAGCATAAAAAGTAGGTCACTGTGACACTTTTTTATGTGATTAGTAATACCCATGAAGATAATTACAACCATCAAGTCTGACACCTATACATACAACAGTGACAGAAAAATGGAGATAAATGCAAACATTTAACATCAACATCAAATCATAAGTAGGTTACTGTGGCCCACTTATGACCATCAAGTCAGGAGTGTGCATACAACAGTGTTGGATAAACTCCCATGATAATCCCATCAAGCTTCCCTTGTAAATATAATGAGAAGTAACAGCTAATATTAGATAAAGCTTTCCCTTTTCCTCCACTTTCTTTTTTGCAAAGAAAGAATGGGCTTATTATAGGGTAGGGTTTTCTTTGACAAATGCCTGCTTTATTTCTGTAAAAACAGGGGATGTTTTCAATATTGGATAAAGCTTTCCCTGATAAATGCTTGCCCAAATTATTTACAAGCTGATGATGGCTTTATTATTTCTGGATAAGGCTTTCCCTGACAAATGCTTGTCATAATATTTTAACCTTAATTTTGTAAAAGATGGGTAGGGACTTATTAAGGAATAAGGCTTCCTTTGACAAATGCCTGCCTTAATTTTGCATAAGTATGGCTGGGGTTATTATTGGATTAGTCTTGCCTAGACAAATGCTTGCCTTAAGTTTTTAAAATTGTGGAGGGAGTTATTACCAGATATGGCTTTCCATGATAAATGCTTGTAATATTGTCAAATTTGGGTAGGAACTTGTTACTGGATAAGGCTTTCCTTGACAAATGCTTTTGAGTTTTTCAAAAACAGTGGCCCTTACAAATGCCTGCCTGCAAGTATTGGTCAAAGTTCATAATGGACTTATCATCTAAGAAATATGTCCATCGTCAGCACAGAGGCATGTATGGTAGATGCTTTCAAAAGAAAGCATGAGAATAAATATCACTGATTCATTTCAAGTTCCCCCACTTATGTAAGACTCCTACTTAACCCTCAATTTATATACAAATTAGGCTAAACCTCGTTTCTGTGGCAACACTAAATATGCTGAAATCACAAAATTCAAAAGAATAAAAGGTATCTCATTGAAACTTAACATGTACATAAAATTTGATTGAAATACCTGCAATGGTTTGAGAGTTGTGATCTGGAAATAAATATGTTTACATAAAGAAGGAAATAAAATAGCTGTATCCTATGTGTTATAAATCATGCGGCAATAAAAAAATATATGTAATTAACACAAAAAAAGAGATCACTGGTTTCTGATGACCAATTTAGTGGTGGGTCTACTTTAATGTTGTTTAAAAGAACTTCACATGTAGTAATAACAGAAAAGACAGGTGCACAAATAATGACAAAACAAAATAAATTATAAAAAATTGGATAAACCATGCAGCTGAGAGCCATATTCAATGGGATTCAAATAAAATTTATGGCAGAAAATTTACTGTTATTGTCATTCATAATCCTCAATTTTTCACATATTCGGAAACTCTTAAGACTTTTACAAATAAGTAGTCCCAGTACCACTGACCAATTAATAGGAAATTAATTAATAGAATTTTTCACATATTCGGAAACTCTGAAGACTTTTACAAATAACAGTAGTCCCAGTACCACTGACCAATTAATAGGAAATTAATTAATAGAATTTTTCAGAAACTGTTTTATCCAACTGCAGGCTCATTGTGAATGCACTTGTGAATTATTTTAAAACATTATCTTGTAGACCAGATTATGATGGTGTATTCAGTAAGGGAACTGTTTGAAAACACCACCTTTCAGACAAAAAAGAGACAGTGCACTCAGTCTGGAATCATTTTAAAACACTGACCTTTAAAATTACTACCTCTTTTGACAATAAACAGACAGTACACTCTGAGAATCATTTTAAAACTTTATCTTTTAGACAATTGAGTGAGAGTTTACTCAGAGAATTGTTTTAAAATACCAAGTTTTTAACAATAATGAGATCTGTGATATCCAAGCAAAAATTTTGTTTAAATAATTGGGTCAGGTCTATTATAGTGCAATGGTTATAGCAAGTACGAGTCTCAACTAGAAAACTGCACATCACAAAGTGCAACCAAAAGATGATGAGACCATTGAGAACATGCACTACGAAGACACCATTAAGCACATTAACATATGACTACCAAGACACCATAAGGACATCAACAGATGTGCTACCAAGACACCATAAGGTCATCAACAGATGCACTACCAAGACACCATAAGGTCATCTACAGATGCACTACCAAGACACATTAAGGTCATCAACAGATGCACCACCAGAACTCATTAATTTCATCAAAAGATGCACCACCAAGACAGCATAAGATCAACAGATGTACTACCAAGTCACATTAAGGTCATCAACAGATGCACCACCAAGACACCTTAAGGTCATCAACAGATGTACTACCAAGACAAATTAAGGTCATCAACAAATGCACTACCAAGGCACATCAAGATCATCAACAGATGTACCACCAGAACTCATTAATGTCATCAAAGATACACTACCAAGACAGCTTAATGTCATCAACAGATGCACTACCAAGACACCATAAGGTCATCAACAGATGCACTACCAAGACACATTAAGGTCATCAACAGATGCACCACCAGAACTCATTAATTTCATCAAAAGATGCACCACCAAGACAGCATAAGGTCATCAAAAGATGCACTACCAAGACAACATAAGGTCATCAACAGATGCACTACCAGGACAACATAAGGTCATCAACAGATGTACTACCAAGACAGCTTAAGGTCATCAACAGATGTACTACCAAGACACATCATGATCAACAATAGATGTACCACCAGAACTCGTTAATGTCATCAACAGATGCACCACCAAGACAGCATAGGGTCATCAATAGATGCACTACCAAGTCACATTAAGGTCATCAACAGATGCACCACCAAGACACATCAACAGATGTACCACCAGAACTCAATAATGTCATCAACGCACCACCAAGACACCATAAGGTCACCAACAGATGTACTACCAAGTCACATTAAGGTCATCAACAGATGCACCACCAAGACACCTTAAGGTCATCAACAGATACACTACCAAGACAGCTTAAGGTCATCAACAGATGTACCACCAGAACTCATTAATGTCATCAACAGATGCACCACCAAGTCACAATAAGGTCATCAACAGATGATGCACCACCAAGACACCTTAAGGTTATCAACAGATGCACTACCAAGACACATTAAGGTCATCAACAGATGCACTACCAAGACACAAGAGCATCCACAGATGCACTGCACACATGTATCTCTTATGCACTAAATGTGCATAATTAATAAGGTAACATTAGCTAAAGTTATACACTGCTTAATTAAGACTATTCAACCATTTATTAATGAGACGGGTTTCTTTCATTACTATATAATACACTTGTTAGGCTATGGTGTCAAAGATTTTGTTACGAATTACTCTCTCGTGTAAATTGCCAGCCCTTGACGTAATGTTAGTTTATCAATTAGAGCTTCAACATTTACAACAATGATCCAACACTACATCAAAACTGTCAATGGTCCAACACTGTATTAAAACTGTTGTTAACTAATTTCTCAATATGCAAAAATACCCTACACTGTTTGGAAAAGATACATGTACTGGAATACAGCAGTCAATACTAATACAAAGAATAATGACAACACTATTGTAATCAGCCCATTCTGCCATCCTAATTTCAATTGTCCAAGTTAGCATATTTCACAAGTGGCATTTTATCCATTCCTAACTACATTTCCTGACAGTTTGTTGTAGTGAGGAGTTTATCGTAAAATTCATCATGCATATCAGCCAATACGCAAATAGGTCTGGAAGATAAACACCTGATATATACACAGCCTGTTATGTTCAAGTTATTACTTTGGAAAATTATTAAATGAATTATCCACATGCAACAAAAAATTACACCAGGAGAATTTGCATAAAATAACTATTCTTTTCTAAACATGTGCATATCTGTTAAATAATTTGCATACCAATTCATCCTCTGAAGTGAAATCGTCATCATCCATACCGATGATTTGATGTGTTGTGCGAATGGTACTGACTGAGCTAATGCTTCCATCCTGTGGAATCAATGAATAAAAGAAATTTAAACAAGGTGCTTGGATAATCAGTTAATAAAGAAATATAAACAGAGTAACTAGAGACTACACATCTCATTCTAAAGTAATATATTTGATTATATGTTTAGATAAATGTGTCCATCAATTCATTACATTAACCTGCACAGAAAAATTAAAAAATAAAATTTAAACAATAACAATTTGACATCTTACGTCTCTTGCTTCCATGACCATGAGCTCATGGAAAAAGATAAAAAGAAAAGACACCATTCAACCCGACTTATCTAAATCCCATTGTAAACATGTTCAGACTCCACTGATATTTATACAATCATGCCGACAAGTAAAACATAAAGTCAACCACCGATGACATTTATACAATCATGCAGACAACTGAAACAATAAGTCAACCACTGATAACATTTATACAATCATGGAGACAACTGAAACAACAAGTCAACTGCTGATGACATTTATACAATCATGAAGGTAACTAAAACAAGTCAACTGCTGATGACATTTATACAATCATGCAGACACCTGACACAACAAGTCAACCGCTGATAATTATACAATCATGCAGACAACTGAAACAACAACTCTACCGCTGATGACATCTATACAATCATGGAGACAACTGAAACAACAAGTCAACCACTGATGATATTTACACAATCATGCAGACAAATAAAACAATTCAACCAATGATGACATTTATACAATCATGCAGACAAGTAAAACAAGTCAACCTTTAATGATGATTATACAATCATGCAGACAAGTAAAACAAATCAACCTTTCTTGACGATTATACAATCATGCAGACAAATAAAACAAGTCAACCTTTGATGATGAATATACAATCATGAAGACAAGTATAAAATGAAATTTGTAAAATATGGATGTCTCCAATGCAGACACATGAACCCAAAACGTCCAAGTTAAAAGAATTCAAATCTTCACAAGATTCTTAAATACAGTAAAAACTGTTAAACTGTTATGAGCTACCTCTGTTATGAGTGACCACCTGTCATTTTACAATTGTAATGCACGGATCGATTTTATCATACAAACTCTGTTGTGAGTGACCACCTGCTGAATGCAACCAGCGACCACAACATCTTGGCAATATATGCATTTCAACACTGCTATGAAAGACTGCATTGCAGAAACAAGTATCAACTCCATCGACCTTTATTTAATCTAATGACCGCTAATACATAAAAAAAAGGAAACAAAAAGAGAAAGGCTGGCTACCAGTATCTGAAACTGTTTAGGTATCCTTATATTTTATTGTAAAGTACCTGCAGAATACACATAGTCTGGTTCCTGGCCTTATAGTAGCTACAAGTAGGACCAGTATCCAGTTCTATGAACGACTGTATCGCGAGATCAGAGACAGACACCATTGATGTTTGTTATCATTTGTAACAACGATTGCTTGAATAGTAAAGATTGTTCTGATCCAAAACACGCATGAAAAGAACAAAAAAAGGGGGGGTTTCTAGCTACCAGTTTCTATAGTGTCAGATGGTATAGTCCATAAACCAGGCTAATGTACATGTCGCAAATTACCATTGTAGTGCTGAAATCAAGGTATTGGTCACGTATTTGCTTGTCTTTAGAGTTAATCCATATTTCCTGGGGATGAATAGTTTTTGTCTATTAAACCAGTAAGTGATAATCGTTTGTGGGATTCGATTGTGTTATGGGCTTGTGATGTTTATTTTCTTTCCCTGATGTTACACTGATTACATCCCAGTCACCAAGCCGACATCTATTCAAGTTGGTGCGACCGGGTTACACACTTTATTCATAGAGTTAATCCTTGTGTGTCTTCTATGAATTAATCCATTTACTTTTATCTCTGCATATATAATTCTGTTTCTGGATGAGATAGCTGTTTCTTTTATTTCATTAGAATTTTCATATTTTTCCAAAGCCTACTAAAAACCGTCTTTACAGTTGATTTTACAACTGAGCAATAATGATGTTAACACCTAGTACCTTAATAACAATGGAAGAACCTCCAAATAAAATGAGACAAATTTTAATGTCGGATAAAATATATTATTGTAAAGAAGTGAAAAAGAGCAGACCACTCACAAAATAGCGGTTTAAACGCTGATAGGGTGCTACAGAGGAGGATTAAATCCGAAACGATTTCATATGCCAATACATGTGCATGTGATTTTCAAATGTAAACTTTCATGTTTACTGACAGAAGTACATCTTTACTGCTGTATAAATGCACACAATATTTTTGCAAGAACTTTTAATAAAGAACAGAATGTTCTGAAACTCGACCTTGGAAACTGGTCTTTTTGTACAAACCTGTTATGAGAGACCACCTGGCTTGAGAGACCATTTTTTGTTGGCAGAAGGGGCAGTCTCTCATAACAGGTTTTACTGTACTACCATAATAACATGAAAATCTAATTGGTTTATTTACATACTGATACAACTAGAAATGTAATGTTCTATTGACAATTATGGCCATCACTCTATTTTCCTTGATAATGTACTGCTGGAATATCTCAATACATATAGCATAACAAATGTGACAATGCATCGATGTAGCTGCACTTGAACATTATGTAACACAATATTGATGAATTACGTTTAGAAAAGACGGAAAACTGATGAGATTCATGTCTCTTCAAAGATAACTATCAAAACCCTTAGCAATGCTTTTTAATGTCTTACTATCCACCTGCCATACAGTAATCATCCCCTATGAATTGAGCAAAAGAAACCACCTGCCAGACAGTAATCATCCCCTATGAATTGAGCAAAAGAAACCACACGTCTCAGTGATGAAACATCTTTTGTCTGATACAACTATGCAAAATGATTAATGAAACAAGCTGAATATTTTTTTCTCCTAATTCACGCACGAAAGAAAAAGCTTGTGCTCCCGTAATACTTTGAAAAGACCAAAACAGTGATCAAGATCAAACCCACATGAACACCAGCTGTATTTCAAAGTTTTTCTCCAGAAATATTTTCATGTTTCAGGGGTCAAATGATTACAAGGGTACAATACAGTCAGTACCAAAATTATATAGAGAATCTACAAAACAGTAATGGTATACTCCAGTAATACTAGAAACCTGGCTGCATACTTACAATGCTAGCACAGCAACAAAGACATTACATGCAAAGACAAATGGAGATGGCAGGAATCAATCAACAGTACAGCTGAAATGATCAACTTATCAACTTTTTATTGTCTTTCTATCTTTCAAAGATCACTTGTTTTGCACTGCATGAATGTTTGAAAAACATCTTATTACCAATTTGATGCCCTAACTTAAACCTGGAAGACATAATGATGTTATCTTCAAAACAGAATAGTGCAATTTCCTTGTGCAAGGAAAACCCAATCTAGAACAAGTTCAGGTGTGGGAGTAGGAATAAATACCAACAACAAAAAAAACCATCACAATGTACTTCCTGTAGATGCAAAACAACTGGCACTGCCAAAGGCACCTGTTTTTGTGAGGGAAGAAGAAAAACTATTGGCAACATCCTCTCCATATGCAAGGTGACAAACTTGTTTGGTTTGAAATCTACCTCCTTGCCAATTCTGTGCTAATTTTATTTATCCAGTAGGCATGTTCACTCACTGATTAAATATCTCACCATAAAAAGAGACATTCCAAAGTTGCACCCCATGAATAATTTAAGTACTTTACAGATCAATGAATAACCAATTTAGTTTCTTTTTTGTTTTGCTAGTATTTCCTGTGTGTCCTGTAGGGAATAAGCTAATTTATGTTCTGATTGGTGGTTATTGTTTACTCTGTACTGTAACCACCAATCGATTTCAATGCAACGTATATGCAGCTGGGATAAGATAATTAGCATGGAATTGGCAGGGGACATTATGAACCACATCACTTTGTGTTGATTTGTAGAAGGTGAGCAGATGTGTCAAAATTGGGAGTGGGGGTCATTTACTGACAACAATGTTTGCCTGTGGCATCCATCCCAGATGATTTCTCAAATTAAGGAACAAAAAGGTAAATTAATAATTATTTTTGACTGCTGAATATTAAAGTAACTTGCAAGGATAAGTATTGTTTTGTATAGATTCTCCACCTCTTGTACTGATATGGGTATGTTTACAAGTCTGAAGACAATTTCACACCTATTGCAATCTTACAGATAAGATTAGGTCAAATACCCTGAAACAGTTTCAGTAAAAGCACTTACTTTATAATAGTCTGAATACACATTTTTCAGCAGACTCTCACAGTGTCATATCTGGGACATTTTAGCGTCAGACAAGACCAAAGTCCTTTTGGGCATGTTTTGCATATCATATGACAATTTCTGGAGGTCTGGCATATAAATTATGCACACCACATGCACCTCAAGTGAGTTTTCATTCATGCAAACAAGGTTATCATAAATACAGTCCTAGTCCAACAAATTAACAAGAGTCCCAAGTTAACCAAAGACTGTTCACCTAGCTCACATCTGCTTAACAGCCAAATGAAAGAGATGATGCCAAGAAATCTGCATCAGTAAGGTGCTTTCTGTAGAAATGTCTCCCAATTACTGTCAACTGCATTATAAAAACTGATTTAGTGCATCTGTATAACTTATCTTAATCCATATTTTACAATAAGTCAGCATCATTTGTCAAGTACCACAAGAACTTTATGCCATGATGCTCTCTACAATTATTTTAAATTCATCTATTTTTAGTGTTAATAATCATATCTGATGATAGATCTGCATCATTTGTATGAATTTAAAAAACCTTTAAATCAGAATGCTTTATGTTTAATTTGGTTAAATTCTGTTCAGCAGTACTTCATAAGAAGTCATTTAAAGCTTAGTTTTCTTCAAGTTTTACTACTGATAGCAGACAACAGATTTGCATCATTTATAAAACAAAACTGAAAGGGTTTCATTGAGGTAGCTTTCTTGTAAATTTAGTCAAATTCTGTTAAGTGTTTCTGCAAATGATGATGCATAATGAAATTCCTATATATAGTAACATAAGCCATATCTGATGGCATATCATCACCATTTGCCGTCATACCAGGTTCCACCAGCAGTTGTGAAAACACTTGCATACAAGTATTGTTTTAAATAATGGTGGCAATATTTGATGAGATATGGATATTACTGGTATAAATCTAATGATACTTCATTCCAGAGTGCTCGCTGTCAAATTTTGTGTATGTATGTGTATACATGGCATACCAGCATTGTATGGATAAAACTAAAGGTCTTCATTCCTGTGTGCTTTCATTCAAATCTTGTCATTTTATGTTCACTGGTTTGTAGCAAGAACTTGCAAAAATTTCTGTATTTAGTAATGGTGGCCATACTTAATGTGGACCAATATTATTTGTACAAAACTGAATTGCTAAGATTAACCCAGTGGTTTACAAGAAGCTGAAAACAGCAATTGCTGACAGATGACCAATGCAGGATGAAGCATGACAGATGCTGGACAATCACACCAGGACTATACCACATGCAGGATTCGCATCATGGTCAAGTCAACTCAAAATGTGTACACACAAAAAAATGAAAATTGCTGAAGTGGCCTGAAAAATAATAAATACATATGGCTACCAATTTTTTTTTTTTTTACATCAAGTGGTTTTTGCTAAATTGTGATCCAAGGCTTAGTACACTAAGAAAGCCCAAGTCCAAAATGTTCATTAAAATCTGATCAGAACACCTCTATGCATTTTTCAATGTTGCAATAAAATATGCTGCTTATCTTGAGCTATGGGAAATGTGTGATGCCTCTACAAACAAGTTCTTATTTCCAAGACATTTTACATAAAATTTGAATATAAACCAAATAAATTACATGTTACATTATTTGTTGTTCCTTGGCACTTACATCAATTCCATAGTCATGTGTGAGAGTATCCATATCAACATTTTGTGGGTGTAATGGTGTTGGAGATGTGCTCGGACTGTTTTGCGGAGAATCAGACATACTTCCTAAGTCAGAGACAGCAGTAGGTACTGAGGATGTCTGAAAGAGAAAATTATCATGATTTATGCTATTGTGTTCAGGACAGAATTCCACAATCCTCAATTGTGAGGTACAAAATCAGTCATATGTTGCCTCAGCAATCCTTGTTTTGTCAATTCAGCAATCCTATTTTTGATACCTCAGCAATTCTACTTTTTGTCAACTCAGCAATTCTATTTTTGTCCACTCTGCAAATCCAAATTTTTTCAATTCAGTAATAACAATTTTAACTGCACCTTACTTACAGTTGCTGAAAAAAGAAGAGAAATACATGAAAAAAATGCACATCAATTATGTAATTCCGTGACAATATATATATAAATGACCTGAATGTAAAACTAACTCAACAAATGAAAAGTTAAGCAAGAACTAACAATTATATAAACGAGGGATATTAAACAGCTGAAAAATGATTCATGATCAATAGGTCTGAAATAATTTATAAAGCTGAGATACAGTCTGGTCTCGTGTTTCAAATGCACCCTCATTCTGATAAAATAGTTGGATAAATATCAGAGAGAAATGGTTAAGATTCTGAATATTCTGTGAATAATCATTCACATTGCTGCGTTACACAAACTTGCCTTAACCAACTTCCCTCCAGACTTATCAAATAATGAAAATTGATTTATTTTTATGGGTAAACAAAATCTATCATTCTGCAAAACAATGGGCATATTTATCATATTTTATCTACCATGAACATTTGTCAAATCAACTACCCTCTAACATGCTCATGTCAAACTGAGATAACTATCTCTTTGTTTGGTAAGTAAATTAAGTTGCTTTGTTTAATGAAAGAAAGACCTGTTCTAAAGAGAAAAAAGGAAGAAATCTCTCAAGCAATTTCAAATGTTATTATGCCTGTGTAAAATCTAAAATTGCCATTGCAAAGGATTTAACCTGGCACAGTATCAACAATAACTTAGTGTGACAGAGAAAAGACCTTTTTTTAACAATTTAATATCGCATTTAATTTGACAAGACCTTGGAACTATATTGAAAAAATAATTTGCACTGAACTCATAGTCTTCATAAAGAGGTTATTTCTGAAAGTGGCAATATCATAATATAAACTGACAAATTTCTGAAAAGACTCCTCTTTTAACATGCTTTAACAGCAATCTGACCTGGTCAGCCATTCCAGATGAAAACGATTGCTCAGTACTTTTAATGTAACGCAAAACTTGAACCATCTTCTTCCAAAGATGACCTTCTGGATCTATTCATTAAAAAGTTGTTGTTGTTGTTGTGGGGTTTAATGCCATTTTTCAGCACACGATAGGCTATGTATGGCGGCCAGTATTAATGGTGGAGGAAGAACCCAGGAAAACCCCAGGAAGAACCACCGACCCACGAGAAGCTACTGGCAAGCTTTCTCACATACCCACATTAGCCGAATCCTAGACTCGAACCCACGCAGACAGAGGTGAGATGGCAGTGATCCATAATAGAAAGCGCTTTAGACCACTCAGCCACTTGGGGTCTCTCTCATTAAAAAGTAAACATTACAATCCTATGCTTCTTGTCTGGCACCAATGTTACTAATCTTTCAATAAATTTTATTTTTTTCTCTAGGTTTTGCCATCTTAATGTAAAGCGCTTAGAGCTTCTAAAGATTAGGCGCTATACAAAGTCCTCATTATTATTATTATTATTATCTTAAAAAATGGACTCTTGTCAACAATACAAGGCAGTTTCAGGCAAAGAAAATTTAACATTAATAAGACCCATGAACAAGAATCTTTTCAGAAAAGAAATGAATTTATTTAAATTTTAGATAATCATATTCATGAAGATCTAAAGATGCTGCCTGGTAATGTGAATGAAATACTTAACACAATGCAAGTTTGGTTCAAGATTTCTGCTTGGAATAGGCAGAATGTGGTGTTTCACCACTTTATGCAATATGGATAGATTTCTGCTTAAAGAAGCAGAATGTGGTATTTCACCTGTCAATGGTGTTAGGACAGAACTGGAAACCCTTATATCAGGGTACAAAACTTCAAGAATACTCTATTATTTTATCAAAATGTCAGCTGACAACGGCAAATGACGGAGAAATACAACTTTCAACAACTTTAAGACTGATTCTCAACTTGTTCTGAAGAAACTATTATTGAAATATAAAAAAGTTCATGACTTTAAAAGCCAAATTTGATCGCGTGAAAGGTCATTTTTAAAAAACATGCTCATTACCTTTCCAACACAATTTGCAAGTAATTACAAATTAAGGCATTTTGGTAAGCATTTATTTATCCTAAAGTGTGAAAGTTATCATTGTATGAGCCTGATCAAAACAAAGTAACAAATATTTAGCAGAAAAGTATGGAGACAAATGGAGCAATCTGTCTTTTCCATGAAAAGAACCCCAGATATGTCATAGAGGCAGCCATATCAAACTTCATTATTAGTGAAAAAATGCAATAAGATCACATGATGGAATACTGTACGAACGTGTATATTAAATTTAAAGTATTGCTTCATTAAAAAAATTATGTACACGCTCCTTTCACTCAGTAATGTATTCCTAACTTGAATATGATTGTAGTCCCAGTTATTTAGTTGACATAAGTATGTTCAGGAAAGAGATGATGGGTTGTTTAGAGCTTTGTTGCAGAATCTTGTGTTGGTTTTTTTCACTTTCTGTTGCCTCAAAAAGGGAAATTGGTTTGATTTGTGGTTTAAAGCACATCAACAAAAGCAGGTTCTTTAGTGCAAAGGCAATTGGAGTAAATGAGGAAGCTAGGTTGTTGTTTCTTTTCTGGGCAAAATTGCTTTGACTGAATATGGACTGTCAAAGTTGGCAAGATTCTCAACAGAAAAAGAACACCTGTCAGCCCTGAATCAGCATTTGCCTGATGGAAAAATTCACTCATTCGATGATGAAGAATTTCACTTTCTGTATCAACATTGAGTGAGGAAATTTTCAATCCCTGTTTTTAGTCAATTTGAGAAGAGGCCCCGAGTGGCCGAATGGTCTAAAGCACTCTCCGTTATGGATCACTGCCATCTCACCTCTGTCTGCGTGGGTTCGAGTCTCGGATTCAGCCTATGTAGGTATGTGAGAAAGCTTGCTAGTAGCTTCTTGTGGGTTGGTGGTTCTTTCCGAGGTTTTCCCAGGTTCTTCCTCCAACATTAATACTGGATGCCATGTATAGCCTATCATGTGCTGAAAAATGGCGTTAAACCCTACAACAACAACAACAATAATTTGAGAATATGAACAAATATCCATATTAATAATATAGTTAATACACTGAATCAGATTAGTATAAAAACAAAAACTTGGAAGCTCTGAAAAGTATAAATTTCACATTTGTATTAGTTTTATATTGTTCGTTCTTGCTCACAATCCATTAAAGGCCATGCTGTGGATGCTGCTATTACTACTACCATTTCAACAGGCATGTCATGCCTGCACTTTTGATCAAAACTGAGCACAGTCAAGGCTCATTTATAATCTTTCATTTACTGTGTGGCTTTAACAGCACTTTAAACACATTATTGGGGGTCCAAGTACCTCTCCCAAATGACTGAGCAGCCAACCCAGGTATACTCTAGTACCTGACCTCTGAGAGAACAGACTTGGTACCTCTCCTGAAAAGACACAGAGGCAGCCAATCCAGGGATACTGTAATACCCAATAACTTCTCTATGAGACTGGACGAAGTACCTCTCCCAATGAGGCACAGAGGCAGCCAACCCAAGAATAATTTGTGCCATGAACTCTGAGGGACTGGGAATAGTACCTCTCTCAAACAGGCACAGAGGCAGCCAACTCAAGTATATGTGGTATCATGAACTCTCAGTGAGACTGGACAATGCCCCTCCCAATGAGGCACAGAGAAAGCTGTCCACATACATAGTACCATGAACTCTGTGAGAGACTGGACATAGTAAATCTCTCAATGAGGCACAGAGACAGCCTGTACAAATCAATGTGTGAGTTTTCTGTTAAAGACATCCATATGGTATCAGTACTCATGTCGTACTAGAAAAAAAATTCACTTGTCTACTTGTCTTTTGTACCAAAAAATTTTCACTTGTCCACTTGTCTTTTGTACAGTTAACAACTCTATAATCTTCAACCTTGATCTTCAACCTGTGAAAATTTTAAGTTTACATACTATTAATTTGTGTGCGATTAGTAGATTAGTAGTGGGGAACATTTTCTGTTACTTTTCTAAATAATGTCTCTTACAAATTATGATAGATATTATTAGTAATAGTGGCCTTATTTGATGGCAGATCATGAAACTGTCTGCCAGGATGCTATGTCTTATTTTATGGCAGATCATAAAACTCTGCCAGGATGCTAGGTCTTATTTGATGGCAGATCATGAAACTGTCTGCCAGGATGCTATGTCTTATTTGATGGCAGATCATAAAACTCCGCCAGGATGCTAGGTCTTATTTGATGGCAGATCAAAAAACCATCTGCCAGGATGCTAGGTCATTTCAAGCTTCTTCTGTTTACAGTAACAGTGGCCATACTTGATGGCATAGTGGTATCTTTTGTAGAAAGTGGAGGTTTTAATTGCACTATACACCTCTCCCTCGATAACTCGCACACAACGGGGTCCACAAACATAGACCGCATTATAAACAAGGCGCAAGTTACCGAGGGACCTCCAAAAATTGAGGGAAAAAAAATTGCTCTGACATTGAGAAAACCATGGGGGGGTGGGGGTGGGGATGGCATTAGGGAACTGGGCTGTTTATTTACCGAATCCTCATTTTACAACATCGATAAAAAAAATTAATAATGCACTTTTTCTCATGAAGTTGTTCGTTATTCTGTTTAACATTTATTTTCAAAATGTCCAACATATGAAAGATTGTTCCAACTGGTTTCAACATCACGTGTATGTGTTACGTCACAGCATCTTGTCTTCTTGATGAGTCTGGTTCCCGTAATGGTGTTTAATATTATCTTGCCAAATTGGGAGTTCACAGAGCAGGAAACTAGACTAACTGTTGATATACCACCGAACAAGATTTCCTTTTTTTAAAAACATGCGACATTTATTGTGTGAGACAATCGTCTACATTGAAACTTAATTTCTGTATTGCTCAATTAATACAATACTGATGTCGTGAATTAATTAATTGGAATTATTAATGAAACTTCGTATCATCCTAGAGGATATCTCTAAGTGCTAGTTCAAGAATTCTCTGAAACTCGCTTGCCCACAATGGACCGTATCTGTGAAATCAAACTCTTTATTTTACGAAGTCTTCATTTCGCTTGGCTGCCTTGTTATCTTTGATCACAGTTATGAAAGAGTCGATTAATTTAAGGTAGTTTATGCTACATTCACAATAACATTTATAGGTGTTCGATTGATCAAATGAAGTGAGTTCACCCGACATACAACCAGGGCCGCTAGATTTTAAGTTTGTTTGATTTTTATGCCTTTTAACTCTTCTTTTATTCCATCTCCTTTATTTGATTCAAAAGACATAATTAACGTAATAATACAAAGGAGGCCAGCTTTTAATTCAGTAAAACAATACAACAAATACTTCCTGAAGTCAGTTGTCAAAACACAGTCAGCACTTAATTAGGTTCTCAGAGAAACTCTCGTGGACATAGCTGTTAGGGTAGATTGACGCATTTTACATTTAATTACAAGAGGACACATTGCGTTTATGATGATTACACTTAAAAGGAACTAAAAGATAGAACTAGAACACAAATTTCAACTGATTAAAAAATTATTTAATTTGCATTTATTTATTAAAGTACTGCCTTCACTTGGCGTGAGTGACATTTTCATTGATCAAAATTTCCTTACATATCTTTAACTGCAATGTACTAGGAATGTTGTTTGGAAAGAAAATGTGAAACATTTTATGTCCTATTATTAAATTTGATATTTCATAGTGCTGATTAAAATTTCCAGGTCCTATCTACCATTTTCAACAATAAAACATGCGATACATCAAAGTTTCCGTTACTGATTTTGATTGTGATTCTCCTCAAGTTCAACAAATAGGGATCAATTTTGGGGGTACGTTCTGGTTTAAAAAATGGGATCCATGCCTGACCCCGTGTTATAAGTGGGTTTGCGAGTTATCAGTGCGCGAGTTATCGAGGGAGAGGTGTATCATGTTTTGTCCAATTTTGTGCAGCAGATTTGGATATGTTCAGATGAGCTAAAAAACAAAGTCTTCATTATCATACTAACTTCCAACAAGTAAAATAAGATTTCAGAAAATATGGACATTTTCACATAAATCTGAGAAGAATATTATGACTGTCATACAGTGATAATCCTGAAGGTGTCAGCAGTTTTAACAAGTCAGGCTAGAGGCCATCAGCCATCTGTTATTATGTAACACTAACAACTATCCAGCAAAGGCAGTGGTCAGGTGACCATTGTTAGAAGCAATGTGTTAATGTGGGAGGAGTCAGCAATCCATCAACTGCATATGAAACCACTGATAAAGAATTATAAAAAGCCGTTTATAAATTTATGTGAAAATCGGTAAAAATCAATCACTAATGTCATATGATACCCATGCATACAGCTCGAACCGGATATAATTTCAGTATATAAAATTCAATATGGGGCATATATTTCAGAAGTTACCCATGCATGTAGTACTAACAGAATCTACCTGTTGCTATTCACAAATGAAACCTGTGCAAGGATCTCAAGTGGAAGAGCAAATCTGTTAATAAATCTAAATACTAATTCATACAAGCCATATATTCTGTCAACATTTCTTTCTACCTAGCAGGCTTATGCAAATGCAATTTACTAATTTATACACCAGTTATATGTATTTCTGAACATAGCAGTTTACCTTTCGGATAATTGTGTGATTACTGCGTACTCCTGCACTGGAAGAGGATTCCTAAAGCATTACAAAATTATACTGTTACTTTACCATCTGCATTATTACACCTGATAAATTTAACCAAGCAGTTTGCATCTAAAGAGTAACAGGGCAATATCTGTGGAATAACAGGGCAATAGCTACATTGCAAGAGGGCAATACATGAAAAGTACTACAATTGCACATACTATACCAGACATTATTATTTTTGTTTTCTTCAAATTAAACATTATTAGTACAAGCATGTTTTCATAGCAGTAATGGATCCAGGGTTCCAGCCTTAAATTTGAAAAAATATTCCATACCTTTTCCTGACCCCCAAAAAATCAACATTTCCAGACCTCTGGAAGAGCTTCAATTCTGTGGTCTAAAACTTCTGCTAAACGCGAAAGAGCAGTCATGTTACCCATTTCCAACAAATATGGTTGCAATAATGAAAATTTAAGAAGTTTTCAAGACTTTTTGTCATTTTAAATTTTCCAGACATTTTCAAGACCGGGAAAAGCAATTTTCAAATTTAAGACCATTTCCAGAATTCCAGACCCACGCAGGAACCCTGTAGATCTCCAATAATAAAAGTCCTTTTTACTTCATCAGTCATCACAACTTCTGCTTGAACTAAATTTTAAAAAGTTCACTTAACTGACTGACCAAATTGTTTTAAACTACTCTGCCCCACTTATAAAACTATAGGACTCCTACTACAGGGAATAAACTAGAAAATGTGGGAAGACCTCTTCTAGGCATGAAAAGTATTCAATTTGTGAGTCATGAGAACCTTTTGCGTTTGCATCTTTTCAGCAATTTAAAACATAATCACACTTACGTCTGCTTAAGAAAGAATGAGTACATAATGTTTACCAAACTTTCAACCCAATGGTATTTTGAACAGTTAGTACAGTGGAAAGTGAAAAGGCTCCTGTTCTTTAAACTGCAAATGAAAGAAGAACCTGTACATTTACATTCTGCTCCCAAATTTAGCATTTTTGCAAAAAGGGTTTTGATTTTAAAGAAAGTGTTTTCCTTTCTAGGAATCCCTTATAGACAACAATCTTCATATGGCATGTGATCTTCCTTATAGTGAAAAAATATAATTGTCAACCCAAGTCAGTTAAAGACATAGGTATCAGCTTTCTCTACGTTTGTAGATTAAACAAATTTGCTATGTACCTTGCCTTCTATTGTAGTACCCTAAAATCTTGCAGCAGAACCTAAATGAAGGTTCTCACAATGGGACCTTGTGTATATATCATCATAATTTAAACACTGAGTAACAAAACTTGCTCTGGAACATTAACAGATAACAACAAAACCACAAATGAGAGTATGGTCTGCAAACCATGAAATATAGGTCACATGGACCTAGTTTTCACTGATGGCTGATACACTCCTCATGAAACATTAGCATAGCATGCCTTGGAAATCTGCAAGCAAAATGGTGGCCTGATGGCCTAAACAAAAGCTATAACCTCAACTTTGATGCTTAATGGATGAACACAAGTCAGATGGACAACAAATACCATCAGACATTAAGCAGAAACTGCTTTGCAACCTGGCGCAAAAAGTATACGGTACTTCAGAAATATTACATATCAATGACCTACATTATGATGCAAATTAATGGAAGATCTAATGCATGATGTGTAAATATTACATACATTGTCATGTACACAAAGCACTGTGCATGTAACTAAATATTACATACATCACCATGTACACAAAGCACTGTCCATGTAACAAAATTTGCCGGCTCAACAGTATTAACTCATTATCATTTCATGTCAAAGAATATAAACAAATTCTTGCTAAAATAACAGTGAAGCCTTCAATGCTGCAATGAATGGAGAAATGTCCAACATATCATGCAATCCAAATACCAAAAAAACATGTTAAAAATGTTTTAATTTAAAAGTTAGTCTCATTAGTAAAAAAAAACATCTGAAATAACTTGTTGATACAAATGCAGACATGACTGATATCCAAATCTAACAAGGACAGTTAAAGAAAAGGTCAATCTTAAAACAATGATTATCAAAATGATTTGGCACCAACATTGGTATTGGGATTGGGGTACTGGGGATGGGGAGGTAGTTTTCTAAGACAGATTTGCAAGTTCACAAAAATGATTTGGCACCAACATTGGTATTGGGATTGGGGTACTGGGGATGGGGAAGTAGTTTTCTAAGACAGATTTGCAAGTTCACAGAACTTAGTGTTGACACAAAAATATATATCACTTTTTTTTTGATTACACAAAAACTATATATCATTCTTATTTTCAAAAAGAATATGCATCTTTTGATATAGTGCATTTTTGGCAACTGTTTACGATTGCCAAGACCGTCTTGCTAAAATTTCATTTTAGGAGGGATAATGAGTGTTAAATATTTTACAAAGGTTCAAAAGTTTTGAGAGCCTGCTTAAGACTTCTAGAATATTCATCATACAGTAAAACCTCCCAATTACGACCACCACCGAGACCAAGGAAAAGTGGTATTAATTTTGATGCTCTCTGAATCTGAAGGATAAGGCCTACTGTTTATTAGTACAGAATGAAGAATCAATAAAAATTATTGTTTCATGTGTCATCAGTCAGACCTACAAACACTGGCTGAAGCAAAAAGAGAGAGAGAGAGAGAGAGAGAGAGAGAGAGAGAGAGAGAGAATTAAATGAGAGAAAAATATGCAATAGCAATATATAACTCCATAGGAATAATTGAGATTTACTTTCAACACATGGTTAAGTACATCAAGAACAGGGCTGGAATATGGCTTATTATTGTGATCATGGTAAATGGTACACATTACACTTAGAACAGGGCTTGAATATGGCTTATTATTGTGATCATGGTAAATGGTACACATTACACTTAGAACAGGGCTGGAATATGGCTTATTATTGTGATCATGGTAAACGGTACACATTACACTTAGAACAGGGCTGGAATATGGTTTATTATTGTGATCATGGTAAACGGTACACATTACACTTAGAACAGAGCTGGTGCCTGGGCTTCTTATAATGACCATGGTAATGGGTACACATTACATCTTGAATGGGGCTGGAATATGGTATTCATGTTATGACCATGGTAATGGGTACACATTACATCTTGAATGGGGCTGGAATATGGAATTCATGTTATGACCATGGGAATGGGTACACAATACATCTTGAATGGGGCTGGAATATGGAATTCATGTTATGACCATGGTAATGGGTACACATTACATCTTGAATGGGGCTGGAATATGGAATTCATGTTATGACCATGGTAATGGATACACATTACATCTTGAATGGGGCTGGAATATGGAATTCATGTTATGACCATGGTAATGGGTACACATTACATCTTGAATGGGGCTGGAATATGGAATTCATGTTATGACCATGGTAATGGGTACACATTACATCTTGAATGGGGCTGGAATATGGAATTCATGTTATGACCATGGTAATGGATACACATTACATCTTGAATAGGGCTGGAATATGGAATTCATGTTATGACCATGGTAATGGGTATAGAGTCATCCTTGAAATCATCAACAGCTTTTACAATTACCTTTAACTGTCTGGTCTTTGATGTGAAATGTTCTTACATAATG
Source organism: Sinohyriopsis cumingii (assembly GCA_028554795.2). Taxonomy (NCBI): domain Eukaryota; kingdom Metazoa; phylum Mollusca; class Bivalvia; order Unionida; family Unionidae; genus Sinohyriopsis; species Sinohyriopsis cumingii. Next base: position 121,790,358 of record CM068830.1, on the reverse strand, counting down.
AGGTATCGGGTAGAAATCAATGGACCAATGCAGACCAGGCAAGTTATGCAAACTAACTGCTTGACAGTTCAATGAACCTAATGATGGGGGGGGGGGGGGCCCAACAACAACTACAACCTAATGATGGAATTACTCCAGGGAATCAAGACTGAAAACCAAGGTCACAGGGAGTTGCTAACTAATACAAATTAACATACAAAATTCAAGACTAGAAAAAGTAGTCACAGTTGTGGGGTGATCTGATATGGGGAGGTTTTACTTTATGTTTTCAATATTATAACTTGTAGCATATTTCAACTTGTTGCTTTCTGCCACTGGAGACATTCCACTTACTTCAAGAATCCAATAAACTCCTCCAGATTTAGAAACAAAAATGTCAGGCTGGCACAAATGCTAAAAACTTTGGTCACAAAAATTTATTATTTTCTCCAGAGAAACTATGAAACCTTTAGTGTTTGGTGCATAATAAAAGAGATCAATAAGTTTTCTGGCTAGTAAAATATCATGCATTTTCTTGTTAACAAAAACAGGATTTAAGGATTAAAAATAACTAAAAGGAAAATAAAAAAGGGAAACAAAACAAAACTAAAAACATAACAGGCGTGTTGTACCCTTGGTTTGAGTCGAAAGGCTCTGCGCCGAAAACTAAAGCTTTGGCTTTTAGTCAAGCGCACCTGAATAAAAGAAAACATGAGAATGCAGGAAATACAAGTGCACAGATGTGGTTATAGCAATTCTAACATAAAGTAAACATTGGTGAAGAGGAACGGAGGAGTGGATAAAAAAGAATAGGTTCTACACTGATTCATATACAGGACAGGGAGGAAACTTTACACGGTACACTTTTAAACATTTTTTACAATATGCAGATCAGTCTGATATGAAAACAAATGGGCTGAAATTAAAATGGCTATGGAGTAGACTTTCAAAAAGAAAACCTTGAAATGCACACTGGAAAGAAGCTTCAATGGAAAATACCCATTAGCAATTACATACCTGATGAAGTCAATAGCATGATTAAAAAGGATCTTTTACTATTTTAACACCCAGTACCCATCTACAGATTATACTTAATTATTCTTCTCCATCAACCTGGTGTTTTTTTATACTGTATATATAGCATTACTGGCATCTTTACAAACCCATCATTCACGTCAGCCTCTGAATTTTCATGTACAACCTCTATGTAGTACAGACCTTTAAAACATTTTACACATTGATAAAATGACAGGAATAAAATACACAATCAATTTAATGCATTCTGCTATGTTAAATCAATGGAAGTGACATACATGACCAAGCTGTAAGCAGACAGACAGACAAACTGTGCCGATTTGGGGTGAAACAAAGTGATGACATACACATGCCTAAGGAACAATGAGCTACATCATAAATATAGGGCTCCCATGTCTAAAATGATGACCAACTTTCCCAAACCATTCTAATCATCCCCGACTTAATTTCTATTGATGTCCCATGTCTACAACTTTCCCCAACCATTCTAATAATCCCTGATCAAATTCCTATTTTTGTCCCATGTCTGAAACTGTCAGAAACCATTCTATTCCTATGTTTGTCCCAGGTCTAAAACTTTCCCCAACCATTCTAATAATCCCTGATCAAATTCCTATTTTTGTCCCATGTCTGAAACTGTCAGAAACCATTCTATTCCTATGTTTGTCCCAGGTCTAAAACTTTCCCCAACCATTCTAATAATTCCTGACTGAATTCTTATTGTTGTCCCATGTCCAAAACTTCCCTCCACAATTATTCTAATGATCCCTGATTGAATTCCAGGTAATGTCCCACATCGCAAAAATTTCCACAACCATTCTAATATTCCCTGACTGAATTCATAGAAATACTCCATCTTCACATCCAATCTAATAATCCCTGACTGAATTCACAGAAATTTTCCATCTCCACATCCAATCTAATAATCCCTGATTGAATTCCTAGTATAGTCCCATGTCTAAAACTATCCTCAATTGTTAATGTCCCATATCTTAAACTTTCCCCAACCATTCAAACCATCTGTAACTCCTATTATTGGTCCAATACTAAAACATTCCCTAACCAGTCAAATAATTCTTGACTGAATTTTAATTATAGTCCAGGTCTAAAACTTTCCTCAAACATTCTAATAATTCCTGACTGAACTCATATTTTTGTCCTGTGTCTAAAACTTTCACCAACCATTCTTATAATCCCTAATTCCTAGTAATGCCTCATGTCTAAAACTTTCATAAACCATTCTAACAATCCCTGATTGAATTCCTTTTAATGTCCCCTGTTTAAAACGTTCTACAACCATTCTAAAAATTCCCAACTGAATTCCTATTAATGTCCCTTGTTGAAATCTTTCTACAACCATTCTAACAATCACCGATTGAATTCCTTTTAATGTCCCTTGTCTAAAACTTTCTACAATCATTCTAACAATTCCTGATTGAATTCATATTTTTGTCCCATCTCTAAAACTTTCCCCAACTATTCCAATAATCCCTGATTGAATTTCTTTTATAGTCGTTGTATAAAATTCTCCCAACCATTCTAATAATACCTGACTGAATTCCTATTATTGTCTGATGCTACTAACCTGGAAACTGAAGACCAAGCAGATAATGCTTTCATTTAGACACAAGTGACCTTACTATACAATTAATTTTTGTTCAGAGTGACACAAAGCTTAAATAATAACTTATCTCTCTTACAAAATTCATTAGGTTATTTGATGTACTATTTGGTTATACATCTAAACAATTATCTCTTGATAATTTTTTTTATACAAATCTGCATTTATCAATATTAGGATTTAAACAAGAACTCTTAAGTGGGTCTGGTAATGCTCATCTGACAAATGCATACATAACCTTGTGAAAGCAAATTCATACAAACTAAAACTGTCCAGTGGAAAGAAATGTTATTTTGGAGTACTTAGTTAATATGTTCTTTATTACACCTACAAAAATTATTCCCATTTTTCCAGTTTCAAGCTAAAAAAGAGAGTCAGTTGTAACAAGATTTCTTTATTAGTTTCCTTCTCCCCTCTCTATTTACTAAAAGTAAACCATGGTTGCCTGACCTAATTTTATCTGTGAATAGATTTTTTCATTATTACTCAACGGCACATTTTGTAAAATAGATATGCATCTCTAAATATTTACTGAAATAATCTACATCTGATACAAACTGCTGTAAATTTGAACCATGATTAGTAACAACACAAAAAAGTAATCATTCCTGAATCATACTTTCAAGTCCTTGTCCAATAGGCACTGAAACTATTTGGACAAAAAATAAACTCTTAATAAACATTATGTCTAACACTGCAACCTAAGAATGAAGTAAAATGAATCTGGTCACAACATTCAGAATATGAAGAATTGTTTCTTGGGGATTTAACATTCTTTTTTGGGACCCCACGTGGCAATGAGGTCTAAGGCGATCACCATTAGATCATAAACATCTCATCTCTGTCCATGTGGTGTTAACTCAAAACATGGCTAACATGGGTATGTGAGAAAGCCTGCCAGTCATTTCTTCCCTGGGGTTCCCTGTATTCTTCCTTTAACAAATATACTGGTTGCCATGTAAAACCTATTGTGTTCTGAAAAATGGTTTTAAATCATAAAGCCAAATTAGACCAAGCATTCTTATTTATGGCCATAAATATTTAGGATTAACATTCAGAAAATGAGAGGGTCCAGATATCTGCATTCATAATGGTAGTAAAATATGCATGTGCTTTTGCGTCAATGTACATTAGGTTATTGTTTGTTTTTTAATTATGAAAAGCTGAAAATACAACACATCAATTTAAAACAAATTGTGAATATGGATTTTAATTTATAAAATGCCACGAACATAATGAATATGCATTTAATAACACAACAAACATTTCAACCATTTTAAAATCAGTCTGCATTTTTTGGGTCAAGGTTATGCTAGGGTTAGCTTTGCCAGACGTTGAGAGTATGGTCTTGAACAAAGTTCTAAATACTTACACTGCACATGTTTCTCTGATTTGCCAAGCTGACTTTATCCATAATTTATTTCAGCTACCATGAGTGTTACTTCTTACATTTCTATTTTCAAATTTAATATAATAAATTACTCAAATTAATCCTTAATGTGTTTTACTTATACAATTACAAGTCCTATTTTAAAGAAAACATATTTCCACTAATGGTGTGTAAAAATTATGGTAGGAAAACGAGTACCAATTTTCTTATTTTTTAAATTACATTCTGCTTTTTATCCTACTAGTGTTAGTTCATTAGTTTCCAATTTAAAGTTACTTGTCTGTATATGGAAGACTGAGCAGTTGTAACTAAATACTACTGCATAAATGATAAAAGTTGTAGGACTGAGGCTATTAAATTAAAGGCATTCAGGTTACGGGAGCCACATTTTTTTTAAAAATGAATCTTGTTCTAATTCTTCTGCATGGGGGAGAACTTAACATAAACTCAAGCATACGATTCTCTAAACTGATCAATACATTTATAAAAAATACTTATATAGCAATGGTGGCCATTGATGGCAGAAGAGTGCCTTCTGTAGAAATCTGAGACCCCACAATGCCAGGTTATCTTCTATCAAGAGTGCCTTCTGTATAAATCTGAGACCCCACAATGCCAGGTTATCTTCTATCAAGAATGCCTTCTGTAGAAATCTGAGACCCCGCAATGCCAGGTTATCTTCTATCAAGAGTGCCTTCTGTAGAAATCTGAGACCCCACAATGCCAGGTTATCTTCTATCAAGAGTGCCTTCTGTAGAAATCTGAGACCCCACAATGCCAGGTTATCTTCTATCAAGAGTGCCTTCTGTAGAAATCTGAGACCCCACAATGCCAGGTTATCTTCTATCAAGAGTGCCTTCTGTAGAAATCTGAGACCCCACAATGCCAGGTTATCTTCTATCAAGAGTGCCTTCTGTAGAAATCTGAGACCCCACAATGCCAGGTTATCTTCTATCAAGAATGCCATCTGTATAAATCTGAGACCCCACAATGCCAGGTTATCTTCTATCAAGAATGCCATCTGTATAAATCTGGGACCCCACAATGCCAGGTTATCTTCTATCAAAATCCGGCTAAATTACATTAAGTGGTTTTTGAAAAGTCACCTAAAGGTTTTTATATTTTTTGTCATGACTGCCAGATCTGTCTGCACATCTGCATCATTGGACTCATAATCCATGGGTCTGGGTTTGATTCCTGCCCAGTCCATCATGTTGGTTTTAACGGTGTGTCCACTTTGCTCCCATTTCATCAACATGATACAGCCAAGAAGTTAAAAATGCCATTAAAACCCACATAAATTAAATAAAAACAAGTCTGTTGAAGGAACAGACACTCAACTAGGCAAAGAGAATTTCCAATATATTAGGATGATTTCCTTTTAACATCTGTATGTTGAAACTAACAGATCTTCTTCAGCAATAATTTTTTTCTTCAAATCAGCTGCTGAATTCAGATTGGCACTATTTAATTTAGGACCAATTAGACACCACAATTAGTATTTCAGTGAAATCCCCTTGCTGATATGATCCTTCATTCAGAAAACATGGAGATGAGATTTTCAAGCTGGCCAAAGTTGTGACCATAATGGATGCCTGAGTGGCACTATTTTCATTTAGGACCAGCTAGACATCATAATGAAGTTTTTTTAAATAAAAACCCCATTAAGGACAAGTAGCGAAAACAAGACTCTCAAGCTGACAGCAGTGGCATTTATATGAGAGGTGAGCAGCACCATTTCCATTTAGGATATTTTCTAACAATGTCTGGCCATGGTGGAGAACTCTAGTTATTGTACAGAAACTAAAATAATGATTATAGCATGCTATAAGACCATTATACCTCTTTCAGCCTATGTGCCTTGACCTTTTACTTCATCATTCCAAAACTGATAAGTGCCTTGCTGGACTCTAATTCAAGTCATCCATGAAGTTTGGTCAAAGTCGGTGGCATATGATTCTTGTTATTTTGAGGAAATTGTCTTCCTTCTTGCAGTCATTCTGATCTTGACATCTAACCCACCCCCACCCCCAATAGGTATCTTCCTTATTTCACATGCAAGCCATCTAGAGATTAAAGTCAAGGCATGCTGTACAGAACTTAAGTAGTTTTGTGGAATTTATTTTTTGTTATTTCAGTCTTTGGGACAATGACTTTAGATTTTTTTAAAATGTGTCTTCTTCGTTTTACTACAATTGATTCACCAAATTTTGATCTGTGTGTGTGTGATTTGGATTTTTAACGTAGCTTTAACAATTTTTCAGTCATATGACTATGATGTCTGCAGTGTGGCAGTTTATAGTTATGTCTAGCACTGGCGCATCATACCGCAGACATGTAGCATGATGTCCCATCCAGTCACATTATCCCGACATCAGGCCAACCAGTCCTAACACTTACCTCTTAATGCTGAGCGCCAAGCGAGGCAGCTGTTAGTACCATTTTTGTAAGTCTTTGGTATGACACAGCTGGGGATCGAACCCATGACCTTCCGTGTCTGAGGTGGATGCTCTAACCACTAGGCCACCAGAGTGGTTTAACAACGTTGGTGATAAAGAACTTAATATCATTGTTTGAGTCACTGTGATCATGACTTGTGACCTTTTGACCCAAAATCAATAGGTGCCTTTCTTATCTCAAATGGAATTTACAAAGCTTTTGTCAAGATATGTGGACTGATTTTCTTTGTTACATTTCATGTGAGCATGGAATTTCACCCCTACAGTCCAAATCAACAAGTTTCTTCCTTGTCCTAAATGCAAACTACTCACAGAATTTGGCAGATGGAGATCATGAAGAAAATTACCTGTCATGCACAAACAATGCTCGGAACAAACAGGCTTGTGGAAAGACAGACAGGTGGACAATGAACAGTATCATTAAAATGATACACTCATGGCAAGCAAACTGCTTTAACAAGCTACACAGCAGGGACAAGCACCATAGTAAAGATTTAGCAAGACTTAGCATTAAGGAAAATTAAACTTATATCAAGAATTTAATTAAAGCATTGAGCAGTCTGAATCACTGCAATGGTTTGCAGGAGTTGTGCTGGATACCAAAGGCTTAGAGTATGGATGACACATGTGCAATTAACTGTACAATGAAATTATATGCCCACAGCATTGTCTGCAGTGTGTTCTGTATGTCTGGCCATAGCAATTTTGGGATAATTGATATAAAAGCAACATTTTCTGGGAATCTTTTTTCTCCACATACTTATTGTAAAGCATACATTTCTAGAGCAGTTACCATTATATAAGCAGTATTAAACTTACAAATATTTTAAACATAATGGTTACCTTACTCATCCTCAATGGCTAAACAAAATGAGAGATAAATCAACTTAATACTGTGCCCAAATCGAACAGTCTGCTTCAAAAGACGAACGTTTAAACTATTACTCAACAAGTATCCAGTCCTACCATGAACACTCAGATGATGGGATATACAAACAAAATACGGTATTTAATACATAAATTTCCTCCAAACAAGGAACTTAGTTTTAACTTAAAAGTAAGTTCCTTTTGGTGAATGAAGTGTAAAATGCTGAAGACCTTTCGTTTCCTTTAACTTGCAAAATCATAAAAATACTGTGAAATGTTTGGTATTTTCTCCTCATATCTGCTCACTAAGTTCATGTTTATATCACACTCTTCAGTGTGGATAACAGTGTTAACATTCCTTAGCTATTAACTGTGGATAACAGTGTTAACATTCCTTAGCTATTAACAGTGTGGATAACAGTGTTAACATTCCTAAACTATTACAGTGTGGATAACAGTGTTAACATTCCTTAGCTATTAACAGTGTGGATAACAGTGTTAACATTTCGTTGCTATTAACAGTGTGGATAAGTGTTAACACTCCTTGGCTATTAACTGTGTTGATAACAGTGTAAACATTCCTTAGCTATTAACAGTGTGGATAACATTGTTAACATTCCTTAACTATTAACAGTGTGGATAACAGTGTTAACATTCCTTAGCTATCAACAGTGTTAATGGATAATAACATTCTGTAGCTATTATTAAGTGTCTTCACAGAATACCCAAACCTTGTAATACAGCAAATTTCAGCATACATAAAAAATACCTAGCTTTGTAAGTAACATAAGCAATGACCCATTACTAACCCAAGAGGAAAGACAAGACCCATTTTTATATGCCCCCCACAAGAACAATGAGAAAGCCCTATATTTATGTTAGCAAACAACAGCAATACAAGGAATGCACTCTTTTCTTGCCTTACAAACCTGTCTACTCCTTTTTTCAATATGAATAACTGTTGAATTTTTAAAAAATTAATTTAATGCCCAAATTAACACGGAAAACATTTTGCTGTACTTACTATATGTGACTTTCAAATATTTTACGCAATTAAAAACCTTTGTGTTCATAACAAAATGGCCGCAACCAGCACAGAAAAGTAGCACTTGTGTCTCTGTAATGAAGTCTCGTCAAAAATAAGATAATGTTGTACACAATTTAAATTAAGCTCATAAAATGGCTGTCAACTAACAGTATTACTGCATAGAAGCCAATATTTTTAATTTTCCCTTTGTTCTTATTTACCTTTTAGGACTATGCACTCTTCCATGGCAAATTGGATGCATTTATAATGGAAGCATCAACTACCATCAAGTAATTTATTATCATTGTAATTGATTTTCAAGATCTTGGGGGGAAAAATGGAAGCTTCATTAGTACTTCAATTTACGGTTTGGATTAGCAACCCAGATTAGGTTTATGATGTTAGCTGCACCACCAATCAAATGCTAAAAAAACACTTTGTTAGTAAATTTCAAATTATTATGGTTCATTCTGGTGACCCACTCAATCTAGCATGGTGACTCCATTTCAGTTTAAACTACTGGTATAGGTAATACTTTTTCATTATGGAGTCTTTACATCTGGGGTTAAAAGTGACCACAAAATTCACAAACATTGGTTTTTTTTACAAATAATGTTAAAATTAAAGAACCCGTTTACATTTTATACCAGTTGATCAAAACAAATGTAAACGAATCATTAGTACCACACCATCTTTTAAAAACAAACACATATTTCTGACATTTAATATGGAGTATAAAATGAAAACCTTCAGGGGACTCTATGACCATAACAGCTCTAAATGATGAAGTGGAAATTCAATTCTTTTTAGGCCGCATCAGATTAGCATGAAATCCAACATTCCTTGATAAGTTGTGCTGCAGAGGATGACAAATGTGGGACAGCAACTCCTCTACATGAAAATGTGGGACAGCAACTCCTCTAAATGACAAATCTGGGACAGCAACTCCTCTACATGAAAATGTGGGACAGCAACTGCTCTAAATGACAAATCTCAGACAGCAACTCCTCTACATGAAAATGTGGGACAGCAACTCCTCTAAATGACAAATCTGGGACAGCAGCTCCTCTACATAACAAATCTGGGACACACTCAGGTCTCAGAAGAATAAAGATGCATGTAATATTTGGTTGAGATCTAAAGATCATTGTTAAAGTAATGTTGCAGAAACCAAAGTCAGGAGCAAAAACAATCTTTTAAATGAGAACATAGAAAGCTATAAATTAAACTCATTCAAGGTCCCATCAGCATAAAGCTGCATGTAAAATTTGGTAAGGTAGACAGTTTCATATAATTGGCCACAGTGTAAAGTTTTGATGAAGAGACTACAAAATTTTTAACATTGTTCTCCAGGCAATATGTCAAAAATGCAAGACTTATTGCTGCATTCAAAATGGAACAATTCTACTGCAAAAAGAAATCTGTGCTAGGTGGGATTATCTTGACAGATGCCGTGCATTGCTTGCTCTTTAGAAAATAATCATATAAAAAGCAGGTCTGCCATGACAATCTTTACACTGTTTATATCGTTTTGAAATTATATACATATTAATAGTCACAAGTCTCATTTTGATACTGGCTGGTTTCAAAGGTCTGTAGGTACTACCCAACCAACACTCAATTACAACTATTTAATCAAACATAAAATTTAAAAAAAACACTTAAGTTATTTACAGAAACCATATCAGGAGGAGAGATGTCCAGGGGCCATAATTCTGTAAATTAATTCATGAAATGTTAGGTCTTGTCAATAAAATGGTAAATCCTAAATTTGGTTGAAATTGAACAGTAAAGTTATGCTTTAGAAACATAAGCTAGGAGTATGGGAAACTTCAATAACCATACAACATGATCCTCAGGAATACTGGAAATCAAACTGATTCAAGGTCTCATCACTATAATGCTCAAGCCCAAATTTGGTTGAAATTAAGTAAAATAATGTTGAAAAAAACCAAAGTCAGGAAAACAAACAATCAGGGCCAAAACCTCCAGTAAATAATGTCAAGCAATTTTGAAAATCAAACTTATTCAAGTTTTCATCAATACAAAGTTCAAGGCTAATTTGGGCGAAATTAAATAATCATTAGTAAAATAAATTAATGCTGGAAATAAAAAATAAATATAGGAAAACTGACATCAGGATCAATAACTCCAGTAAATAATGCCATGGAATTCTAAAAACCAAACTCCTTCACTGTTTGACATATATAAATCTGCATACTAAATTTGCTTAAAATCTAACAACCCTTGGTAAAACTATGCAGCATGTACAATACCTGTAAATGATGTCACGGGATGCTAAAAAGGTGTCACAAATATGGAATTCAGTGTCAGATGTGACTGAAATCCAAAAAGACTTTGTAAAGTTGAGTTTTGCAAACTGAAATTTTGGAAGAGCGCTACTTTTCACGAGGAAAAAGACAGTTGATAATAAAACTCATTGAAGGTCACATCAATATAAAGTTGCACACCAGATTAGGTAAAAAGCAAACAATTTTCAGTAACGTTATCCTGTAAAAACCAAAGTAATGAAATATGGACATATCGATGTGACAAGTACAGGGCTCTGCTGACTTTGTAAGTATGGCTGTAAGAAATCTGGAATGGAAAACATTTCAAACTTACCTATTCTATACAAGTACTCTAGCTAAAGATTACTGATCAAGTTTGTAAGGCATAGCTGAAGAGAGCACTCCTCTCTGACAATTCAAACAAGATAACATCCATAAAATCAATCTCTGACTGGTAGACAAATACCTCAGGACTGGACTCGGCGCGACGATAAGTCTGACCATCAGTGGTCGTCACACTTTGGGTGACGGCCATTTTACGACCAGATACGTCAGACTTGGATCGTGCTACATTGCCATAGCGTGTGGGCCCTGTAACCTCCTGGATCGGTCTCATTGTAGAGGCCGGCACAGAACTATGCTTAAAATGTTTTGGTCCACCAGGGAGCTGTGATGGGAGACAAAAAGCGGTAAAACATCACGTAAAGTTGACAAAACGGGCAAAATAAGCATTTCAACACTCCTATAGCATAAAACAAATCTCAATAAAAAATTCAAATTTAAACTTCTCATATTAAAGTAGGACTTGATAAGATGACATCAGTAACTCTGGTATATGGAGCAACACTAGTGGCATGTGAACCGTGACATGTGACACCAAAAACCACAGAAATCTCCACACTGTGTTAGGAGGATGTACTTATTTTGAACATTGTGGGTTCTTTAATTATATTGCCAAAAAGCTAGTTATCTGAAGCCAGTTCATCCGTACTTATACTGTATAATGCAAGCATGTCTTTGTACATCAACCCTCCCAATGTGTAAAATCTAGCATGAGCACTGTTAATCAAGAAAGCTGCAGAAAAATTCTGCATCCCTAATTTAAAGACCATGTATTTTTGATATTACACAGGTATAATTTTATCTCCTTATACTCAACAAGTTATGAAGGCAATGTATGAAGCATGTGAAATTAAATCAAGTCATATTATGATGATCATTTTCTATAGTCGGATACAAACAATATTATATTTGTCCTCATTTCATATCAGATTTATGAAAAAATGAAGAACTTTTTGTTTAGCAAGATATAATATTCAAATTATTCAGCTTCCTAAATTTCAAAGCAGCCCTTGATCAGGGTCCTCTTTTATATTCCATGTAACCATGTCGCCTCTTTGCACAACCCAAAGGACCTTGGAAAAGCAATTCTGCTAAAATTTCATTTGAAATCTTGCCATCAATTTGAGGATCCACACAAATGTGAACTGCATACAAAATTTTCTTGCAAACAGCTTCATTTAAAAGTGAATCTAAATGAAGTATGAAACCTAACTGGTGAAAAAAGTTGGCTAATGCCATCAACATTTATAAAAAAAATTGCATCATCAATACATCATTAAATTATTTTAAAATAAAACAAATCTAGTGTACAAAATCTTCTAACCTCATATATGTATTCCCCATTTTAGATTGTGGGAGGAAGGAGATAGTTTGTGAAGATTACATTTCAGTATCAGAATTAAATATGACTGACATGTTATGTGCATTAGGGATAAAAATATGTTATACTGAATTTAGGTGAAAGCCAATAAACCTATACCTATATTGTTTCATAAAATAAAGTATATATATATATATATATATATATATGGTAATTAGTTATCAATTAGTATGCAAAGTACTAAGGCTATATGATGCATCACTGTACAGATTAAAGCATCAGCTTATTCATGAGAAAACTAACTGAATGTATAAATATGTTTGAAGATTAAATAATTAATATACTTTTAAACATATCTAAGTAAATGAATTAGCTAAGAAATGTCTCATGTAAGTGAATGAATTAGCTAAGAGATGTCTCACACACATACACATCTTAAATATAAAGAATTGATTATGTGGATCAGAAAATTGTTTGCTAAATATTTTCTTTAACAGTAAACATATCTTGAAAAGTACAATATGTAAGCTGTCATAGGACAGCACTGTCTATTTCAAAAATATAAATTCCATGACCTCATCGCAAACATTTATCATGGGAGGAGCCAATGCTCTATGTATATGTGTGAATGTGTGTGTGTGTGTGTGTTCATTTCAATTTACTTGAGGCTGTAAACTATTTTTTGTTGGTTACATAACACCAAGTTTTGGGGTTACATCCACCATTATGAAACTAACAACCACACAAAAGTCACAACACTCTGTGGTAAATGAAATGGAGCAATCCCGATATTGACCATCCCACTGGCTTCAACCACCACACAAGAAATCAGTTCTCCCCTATTGGATGACATCATGACTTTGTCAGTACACAAATAGAATGATAAAAATATCAATCACAATGATTTTTACATCTGAGATTCTCTCTCTCTCTCTCTCTCTCTCTCTCTCTATATATATATATATATATACACACAGATAGTGTGTGTGTGTGTGTGTGTGTACAGGATTACTAGATAGCAGACTGATGTATATTATATTCAATTAATAAATCTTGCACTTGAAAAATCTATAAATTATGAACATTAAGTAATTAGCTTGACTCTATTAAAACAATTATCATTGACCTTTTGACAACAATGACACATTAAGCAAACTGAGGGTTAAAGTAATTCTGTACTCCATGAAGAATTTAAAATGATAACACACCACTACCAGTTTTAAAAGTACATTTAACAGAAGCTACAAGCCAGCATAGTACTAGAGAACTTCTGATTCATGTATACCTACCCATGGAACTGTATCTGTGTTGTTTGCATCTACCTCTCGTAAGTGTGGTGAAGCCTAAAAACAACAAAATTGAAGAATATATTATTATCACATTGGATATAATGCATATAAATTATTGCTATGTATTTATAATATCCAAAATACTTCAAACATGGTTTCCATTGCACATGGTCTCATCTTCAAACTATGCTATGATCCACTGTAACTGCATCTAACTTTCAACAAAAGGTCCACAAAATGTTGTCTTGCATGCACAATCATTTTTTTTCTTCTCCAAAACACAAGGACAGTCATTGGAATCTGAAACATAAATCACTATGACCCAACATCTATTTTTAATTTAAAAAGAGCAGCTGAAGAGTAAGTAACAAAGTATCACATGAATCCATTAAAATCTGCAATAACAGCCGCAATCATAAAATCCTGTAGCATCCAATGTAAATCTGAAAGGGCAATAACTCTTACAAAACTCCGGGTGCACTACGATTTGTCAATCTGTATGTCTATAGGTAATGATCTCAATATGTGCCAAGTTTCTCAGCAATCCATCAAAAACTGGGGGATCAGTTGCGTTTATAAGATTTTGTCTTCAACTGCAACATAAAAGGGATGTAACTCAAACAAATACTGCAGGACAACAGCAATCTGTTAAAATTAGCATCCTGAAATGATGAACACAGCATGTAAAAGGTTTCACAGTGATCTGTTAAAAACTGTGTTTACATGATCCTGTCTTAAATTACAACGTCTTCAGACATAAATAGGTCAATCATTTTTAAAAAATTAAAGATTAGAGTGAATATTATACATCCATCTCATGTTTAAAGGTCCTGTTAATCGTAGTTGTCTCCAGAGAATATTGATCAATGGATCTCCATGACCAAGACCTTTGGCCAACGCATGCAATCTTTAAGGTTACTTGGCAGAAACCACAATTTACATTTTTTTTTACCATGACCAGAGCCTCCTACCTACAGGTTTCATTTTAACCCAGAATACAAACCATCCATAAAGTTTGTCAAGGAACTTACTCTAGAATACAATTTGTGTTGCAAGAGTGGTTTGTCTGTGAGCATCAATGACCCTGACCCTTGACCTTTTGACCCCCAAATCAATAGCTCATATTTTAAGTGCAGCACTCTACAGACTTGGGTCAAGATTTGTAATTGAGGACCAAAATTGTTATGCAAAACAAATTTTTCTTCATTCAGTCAACGATTTTGTTTGTGATATTTTGAGTCCAATATCAGTAACATTCTTCCTTAATTACAGGGTGAAGTTTGACGATCATCACCAAATTTGAATATTCCTTGCATATTTAATCATTTGTGCATGAACACTGCACATAAATTACAGAATTAGCCATTCCCTGACAAGAAATTTCCAAAACCCTTTTTAATATGGATATGCAAAGCATTCACCAAGTTTTGTTAACTGCAGATGGTTGAGAATTTGCATTATTGTTCTGAAACCATTTTTCTTCTGTCAATCACAGTGACCTGTTGACCCCAAATCAATAGGCTTCTTTACTCAAAGCGCAACCCATCATTAACTTTAAAAACAGACTAGTTGTGCTCACAAGATTCTGTCAAATATTTCATCCAGCTGGAAGTCAAAAAGGGCAATAACATATTACAGGAGCTCAGTGAATTGTCTGTACATACAACTGCAGGAGGACAGTAATTTACGACATCAGCTTTGTCAAATGAACGTAACATCAAACAAGTTTAATAGCAGTCAATCAGAATCTCAAAGATTAAATTCTAATTCTATATCCAGCTGCAATCCATTAAAAATACGTAACTAGCTACACAAACAAAATAATAACATAGAGATGGAAGGATGGACAGGCCAATATATGGAGTCCTATATAATGCCCACCTTAAAGGTCCTAAATGCACATCTTTGCTAGCCATGGTTCCAATATGTTAAGCCTATTTACACACTGGTGGATCAATGAGAAATTTGAGTGCTTTGTCATAGTGACATCTATTGGATTTTATGAGTTGTCTCCCTTAGGACATTCATTTGTGTGCTTGCTCCCCTTGTACTGATCATGTAGGAACAGTGTTCAAATTTGAACAACTTGAATTTGTTTGGATGAGGTGGCTTGCCACTGCATCCAATGAAATTCACAGACAAGAAGCACCAAATTATCTGATCGATTCACCAAGGTGTAGATAGGGTGAACACATCAGAACCTTGGCTAGTGAAAATGTCATGAACAATGCATGAGAAATGACCATCAAATACAAAATTTAATACACGTCAGTGAATCATACAGTATAGGCCATGAAGACCTGTGACTGAAAAAGAGGGAGCAGTGTGCTTTAAGAAGCATCACAATGTTTCATGATTCAAGATAAGACAGTATTGCTATAACATGCCAAACACCTATGCTGTCATGAGCTAAATGCCAAAACGTAACCTAAAATAATAAAATACAAGTCAGTGACCTTTTACAGTATGGGTGAGTTACTAAGAATGATGCATACCATTGAGTCTATTGATTAAAACATGAACAGCAAAAACAACAAATTGATTCAAGGTCAAAGAAATACAAAATATGGGCCTCAGTGGCTTATATTCAATATAAGTATGTAGTACTCATTAAGCTGAATCCTCATGCCAAGTTTTATGTTTCCAGGTATGTGTTATATAGTGGATAAAAAAATCAATGTTGTCATGAACTAAATTCAAAAACTTAAGCCAGTAAAACCTGTATGTGGTTTAATAAACATTTTTCCAGCTTTTTATAACTTGTACAGTTTGGTTTCTTTGAAGCACAATGAGGCTTATAAATGATATATTTTGCAATCTGAATGAAAAAATTTGATTATCAAACTTTTCATTTCCAAAGAAACATTTCTTTTTAAAATCATATTATTTTGTATATAATTCTTAATCCATGAAGTAAAGGATTTCCATAAGCTCTTCAATCACTGGACAATCATACAATAAATGTTCTATATTTTCAACTTCTTGTTTACAAAAAGTACATGTATCGCCATCAATGTATCACAGTCAGATTACAAGGAAAACCTTTCCAATTAAAAGAGTTCATAATTTTCACTCTGAATAAGACAAGAAATATTACATGCCTTTTCAAGAATCCTCTTCATGTTGGTATGTGTAATCCAAAAAGAAAAATGAAGGAATGAATTTCCTTGAATTTGTTTTCCTTGTTTACATTTTTTAATATGATATGAAAGGGAAACTTGATTTTTTTTCCTGAATCTCATCATTTAGGAAGGAAGTGAAAAGACATACTGTGTTATTTTTAAAGCTGAAACTTGTTCATACAATGATAAAGATGCTTGTTTCATGTCAATATTAGTTTTGATTAAAACAACTTGGAATGGATGTTTTGTTCTGACCTCAAAACTTACCTACATTTTGAGAGAGGAAAAAAATCTTTTATTGTCCTGATTTAAAGCCCTACAGTCACAACCTATAGTGTTCAATGTACACACCTTTAATGGCAAACTTATAATGTCAATGTACACATCCTTAATGGCAAACTTACAGTTCTCAATGTACAAACCCTTAGTGGCAAACTTAGTGTTGTCAATGTACACATCCTTATTGGCAAGCTTATTGGTCAATGTACAAACCCTAAGTGGCAAACTTATAGTAGTCAAACCCTTAGTGGCAAACCTGAAGATGTCAATGTACACATCCTTACTGGCAAGCTTACAGTGGTCAATGTACACACCCTTATTGACAAAAACTTAGTGGGAAACTTACAGTAGTCTATGTACACACCCTTATCGGCAAGCTTAGTGGTCAATATACATACCCTTAGTGGCAAACTTATAGTAGTCAAACCCTTAGTGGCAAACCTGAAGATGTCAATGTACACATCCTTACTGGCAAGCTTACAGTGGTCAATGTACACACCCTTATTGACAAAAACTTAGTGGGAAACTTACAGTAGTCTATGTACACACCCTTATCGGCAAGCTTAGTGGTCAATATACATACCCTTAGTGGCAAACTTATAGTAGTCAAACCCTTAGTGGCAAACCTGAAGATGTCAATGTACACATCCTTATTGACAAACCCTTAGTGGGAAACTTTTAGTAGTCTATATACACACCCTTAGTGGCAGACTTGTAGATGTCAATGTACACATCCTTAATGGCAAACTTACAGTTGGCAATGTACAAACCCTTAGTGGCAAACTTAGTGTTGTCAATGTACACACCTTTATTGACAAACCCATAGTGGCAAACTTATAGTAGTCAAACCCTATGTGGCAAACCTGTAGATGTCAAAGTACACATGCTTATCAGCAAGCTTACAGTGCTCAATGTACACACCCTTAGTGCCAAAATTGTAGACGTCAATGTACATACCCATACTGGCAACTTATAGTAGTCAATGTACACACTCTTAATGGCAAACTTATAGTAGTCAATGTACACACCCTTAGTGGCAGACTTGTAGATGTCAATGTACATACCCATACTGGCAACTTATAGTAGTCAATGTACACACTCTTAATGGCAAACTTATAGTTGTCAATGTACACACCCTTAGTGGCAGACTTGTAGATGTCAATGTACACATCCTTACTGGCAAGCTTACAGTGGTCAATGTACATACCCTTATTGACAAACCCTTTGTGGGAAACTTATAGTAGTCTATGTCTAGTGGCAAACTTGTTGATGTCAATGTACACATCCATGATGGCAAACTTAAAGTTGTCAATGTACAAACCCTTCGTGGCAGACTTACAGTTGTCAATGTATATACCCTCAGTGGCAGGTTTGTATTTGTCAATGTACAAATCCTTAATGGCAAACTTAGTGTTGTCAATGTACAAACCCTTAGTAACAAACTTATAGTTGTCAATGTATACACCCTTAATGGCAGGTTTATAGTTGTCAATGTATACACCCATAGTGGCAGACTTCAGTTGTCAATGTACAAACCCTTAATAGCAGACTTATAGTTGTCAATATATGCCCTTAGTGACAAATTTATAGTTGTTATTAATGCATGGGAAGATAAGTCCGTCTGTCTTAGGTAGGTTGTCCTGATATCAATACATGGGAAGATAAGTCCATCTGTCTTAGGTTGTCCTGTTATCAATGCATGGGAAGATAAGTCCGTCTGTCTTAGGTAGGTTGTCCTGTTATCAATATATGGAAGATAAGTCCCTCTGTCTTGGATAGGTTGTCCTGTTATCAGTACATGGGAAGATCAGTCCATCTGTCTTAGGTACGTTGTTCTGTTATCAATACATGGGAAGGTAAGTCCCTCTGTCTTAGGTACATTGTCCTGTTATCAACATATGGGAAGACAAGTCCATCTGTCTTAGACAGGTTGGTCCTGTTATCAATGCGTGGGAAGATAAGTCCATCTGTCTTAGGTAGGTTGTCCTGTTATCAATACATGGGAAGATGAGTCTTTCTTAGGTAGGTTGTCCAGATATCAAAACATGGGATGCCAAGTCCATCTGTCTTATGTAGATTGTCCTGTTATCAATGCATGAGAATATGGGTCTGACAGCTTAGGTTGTCTGTCCTGGTATCAATACAGAGGAAATTGAGTCTGCCTGTCCTGGGTAAGTTGTCCTGGTATTAATACACAGGACAATGCATGTTCATGATGTCATACAGGCTGAATATTTGCTTCTTCTTCAAATGGGACAGAAAATAATCAATTGTGTATTGGCACTAAAAAATGCGAATCCCATCACTATTTCCATTAATCCTTTTAAACTTGTATAAAAAAACATTAAAGATTTAGTGCATATAAATGAATGTTGTGGGGTACCAATTTTTTTGCATTTTGCAGTGGCTAGAAACCACAAATCCATTGAGCCAACAAACAGTCCTCCTCCTATGGAGAACAAGATGCTTTCTTCAATCCAGGAATTAGAAGTACCTGGAGAAAAGTAAGGAAATTGTAGATGGCTAAACTTCCATATCCTATCTACAAATACAAATGATTCTCCTTTTGTTGTGCACGCTTGTATATCAAATGAAATGTGTTAAATTTGTATATTAATATATGTGTGCCAATGATTTCAGGTACTCATATGATATCAGTCGTAGCACGTAAGTCTCGATACTGTATCGCATGATAATAAATAGTTTTCCAAGGGTTAAATTTGGGACAACTTTGTGCCACTGCTAACAATGAAAATAAGAAATAACACCTCCATTACAGCAGAGCAAAATACATCTTTCTACCAGTACTTACATTAGGATCTGGTGGGCCAAGACCTTGTAGATTCTGAATTTGTGCATCAAGTTCTTTCAACACCCTCTCTTTCTCATGTAATTGAGCCAGGTACTTCTCTCCTGTTGAATTCCGCGAAGACCTCCGCTGTTTCTTTAAAGATATGATACAATTTGTCAGAAACAAACTCTTCCCTTAAACCTGGTAAAGGTTCTTAAGAAGTAATAGCATTTAACAATCAAACTCTCCTCTAAACTCCATTCACCCTGCACTTACAGGCATGACAAACACATGGGATCTGCTAGTACTACACTTTCCTTTAAACTTCTTTTAAATGTACTCTTTTTTTTAATGGGTACTAGAACTACCAGTAAGCAGAATTACACCTCGATTCAAACATCCTATACACGGTATCGAGTATCTGAATACATATTCATGTCTGCTGAATCAAGCCTGTGTTTATGTTACATAACATTGTTCTTCCATGCAAAGGTCACACATTACAGTCAATCCTATTGTATGATCATTTTTCCTAGATATCCAGGAGTTAGCTAAATTATGTTTATACACCTGCAAATATCCTCAGATTGTACAAGACAACAGTATGAATAAGATCTCAGCTTGAATGCATCCTCATAAAAACAGAAAGTATATATCCTGTGTGGTAGATACAGTATATAATTTGATTTCTGAGGTGTCTTGACCACTGGGTGTACATGTCTATCACTGGATGGCTATACCTGAACAGAACACCTTGTCACTAATATCACCAATATATAATACTATACTGGCCTCCTGTCATACAAGGAAGATATATTGATATTATCTAAAGATAATGATGGACTAAGGTGACAGTCTGTCAACCTATAATAATTAGGGACAACACCTGTTTATGACTAGGAAAGACAAGTCTGGAATTTGGTAAATTTTAATCTGCATTTAACAATATTTGTTAAAAGAGATGCTGTAATGCTAATAAAAAGCCTTTAAATACTTGCATGAAAGCCAATTTCCCTTTTCACTAATATATCTAAGTTTAGAAATTTCAACCAATCACTAAAACTAGATGTGAATAATAACATAGTATATTTTAGATACAGTGGGCCATTTTAACAAGGTACTTTTTCACCACTGTATGAACTTGTCACATGTCTGAGCTCTCCTCTCTTAAGGTGAAGTACACTTATTAAAATTACTTTCTCTACTTCCATCAAGGAATGGAATCTTGTGAAAGAATTTCATTTTATTTTCAAACCCAACCCAATAACAAGAGACAAAAGTGGACCTTACATTGCTTAGCTGGCTTACAGAAATTGACAGCTGACCATTACATTAAGTAGGGTTATGTAGCACTATACGAGCATATTGAAAAATTTCAGATGTTACAGAAGTTTAAAAAATAATTTTCTGCAAATAAGTTTAGAAACTTGTTCATGGTTTTCCACAAGAATTATATTCAAACTGGAGTAAAATCGACATTACAAATGAAACACAGATTAATAAGATTTATAACTCTGTAACAAAATTACCATCCTCTATTATAAACTCCAGACAGTTTATGCTCGCTTCCAATTGTACATTTTCTCTAACAATGTTTTCATTTTATATTTTTATATAAAGTTACAAATCATAAATTATTTATTTTAATCATTAAGGTATATTATTTTGCTAACTTTATTGACTGTTCAATTGAAATTTAAACTTGCGTTAATTCATTTGCTTTCCTAAAGTGGAGTATGACACATAATTTAAATAAAAATAAAATTCATTACATTACTAAATATGAGAGCTATATCTAACAGCACTGAGAGATCTTGCTCAGAACTTAAAACCACTGGAAATCTTGATAATTTGATTACGAAGTTTACTAAAAAATCAGGTTAAAAATACTGTCAATAGAGAGTAACAAATTGGACCAATTAGAGGCATGATCACCACACTAATATGTGTGGACCTTGCTCATTAAATAAGTCATCATGTTCTAGTTCTTGTGGGTCGGTGGTTCTTTCTGGGGTTTTCCTGGGTTTTTCCTCCACTATTAATACTGGCCGCCATGTATAGCCTATCGTATTCTGAAAAATGGCGTTAAACCCCACAACAACAACAACTACATGCTAACATTCCAAGTCTGATCAAAATCTGATCAGAAATATGGCCTCTTTAGTACTTACAAGATCATCCAATCAAATGCACGATCACCTTTGGCTATCAATTTACCTATTAAGTGGCATCATAGCAAATTTTACAATTTATGGACAGAGTAAACAAGTTAACTTAATAGTTAACTTTGCAATTCATATGCCATAACACCTATTGAATGCATGTAACTTTGCAATTCATATGCCATAACACCTATAGAATGCATGTAACTTTGCAATTCATATGCCATAACACCTATAGAATGCATGTAACTTTGCAATTCATATGCCATAACACCTATTGAATGCATGTAACTTTGCAATTCATATGCCATAACACCTATAGAATGCATGTAACTTTGCAATTCATATGCCATAACACCTATTGAATGCATGTAACTTTGCAATTCATATGCCATAACACCTATAGAATGCATGTAACTTTGCAATTCATATGCCATAACACCTATAGAATGCATGTAACTTTGCAATTCATATGCCATAACACCTATAGAATGCATGTTAACTTTGCAACTCATATGCCGTAACACCTATAGAATGCATGTTAACTTTGCAAGTCATATGCCATAACACCTATAGAATGCATATTAACTTCAAACAAGAGTCTCTTGATGGGACTAATGCTCTTTGCAATAAAATAATTTTCAGCAAATTGAGATAAAGCCATTTATTCATTTAAACTATCAAGTGCTGAAACCTACTCTGGTATTCTTCAATGAAAACAAGATTTTCAAATTTGCTGCTGTGGACAAACTGGATGTCAGCTTCGAACTATTTTCATGTAGGACAAAGTAGATATCATTTGAAGTCTCTTGTTAAAACCCCATCATGAGGATCTACAATCAAGGGGATTAGTGGCAATATTATTTAAACAGTCATCATGGTAACCATAATGAATGCCCAATTGGCTCCAGTTTCATTTCTATTCAGTGGTCAAAGTAACAAGATTTTTAAGAGAGCTGTCATGGCAGTTATATTGGATGTACAACCTGCACAACTTTCAGTTAAAACCAACTACTTGTTATAAGAAGGCTGCTGGTGAAAACCCCATAGTGATATAGCCATCATTCAAATAGGAATACCAATCATAAGAGTTTCAAGATGGCTGCCATGGCAGCCATATTGGCTATCAGATTAGCACCATTTTAAGAACAACTAATCATCAAAAAAAGTCTGCTGGTGATAACACCATGTCAATTTAATTTGCTATTTAAAAAGAGTTGTAATGAGAAGTTTAAGGATGGCTGCCATGGTAACGAAGGTAATGCAGCTCCCTAATGAAGGAATTTCATAAATAAAAAAAAGAGTTCCAACGAACACTTTTCAGTGATGCTGACACATATTCTACTCAATTCCTACTGACGTTCCACTCAAGCTGAGCAGAAATTAAGTGTACTACTTAGAACCACCAATGATCCACCAAGAATTAAATATGATTTAGTAAATCAGCTTGATATCACCTTAGTTTCTTCAGAATGTCTCTGTAAAAGATCTGTAGATATGCAGGATTTTATGGTTTTCACCTGAAAATATGCTGCATCATCTCTAGGAAACTACACAGAAATTCTGAAGTTGTCTGTGGACTTTTTGAGGTGCATAAATCAGACTATACCATTTCCTACTGCAAACTTTGTTCTTTGCACTTTTGTGGTCAATAAATCATGCTACGCCATTTCCTACTGCTGACCCTTTTTCTGTGTTCTAATTGGCTCGACTTTTGGCACAAACTGCAACTCAGTCATTCTGAATATTTCATGGGTACATAAAACATCTTATAAGGACTGTAGTTTAAAAGAAAAGAAAATGTTAGTTGTACTCAACAAAGAGCACATACATAAGTTTTATTGTTTATTGCAAGGTAAAGAATTTTTACATAAAGGGAAACCCCAGTATATGCTATAACATGCTTTTTTATTACACAAACCTGGATATAGCATGTTTCTGGCATGGCTATCTAACTGTTACAACATATTCACCAATTCTAATAGCTGATTTTTGAATTAATAAGTTTTATTGCAAAAATAAATCAGAATTTTGATTTGCTAATCTGATGAAAAGTGTTGTCTTCTCGAACAAAGAAAACTCTCTAAACAATTTTTCTTTTCTGACACGGATAAAGTGTGAAAAGTTTCTATTTACAAGAGTTCATTTCTAATGTTATTAATGAGCCACCAAGACTTCTTGTTAGCACATTATTCTAACGTGAGCTCTTAAAAAGCTGATATTTTAATTTTGAATTAAACCATACAGCTATTAATTTTTCTTAGTGTTTTTTTCCAATGCATTTTGTGTTCAAATTTTGTCTAATATATGGTCAACAGGGGCTTTTCATGATCACCTGTCATGTATCGGTACAATTCACAATACACAGCCTACAATACGTTATCAATACATATATCATCATAATGGTCCTTTCAAATTAAGGTCTGCCATATTTTACGTCTTGACAATAACCACCAATCAGAACTGAATGTAACATATTTCACTGCATGTCAGAGAAAGTGTAGCTTTCAAATTTGATCCGGGGCCCCGAGTGGCCGAGTGGTCTAAAGCGCTCTGCGTTACGGATCACTGCCATCTCACCTCTGTCTGCGGCGGTTCGAGTCTAGGATTCAGCCAATGTGGGTATGTGAGAAAGCTTGCCAGTAGCTTCTCGTGGGTCGGTGGTTCTTTCCGGGGTTTTCCCGGGTTCTTCCTCCACCATTAATACTGGCCGCCATGTATAGCCTATCGTGTGCTGAAAAATGGCGTTAAGCCCCAAAACAACAACAACAACAACAACAAATTTGATCCAAATAGACAAGATCAAGAGCAACCGATAAACTGGGCATAAAAGTGGTTACTAGATGATCAGTCAAGTACTGGGCATAAAAGTGGTTACTAGACGATCAGTCAAGTTCTGGGCATAAAAGTGTTACTAGATGATGATCAGTCAAGTACTGGGCATAAAAGTGGTTACTAGATGATCAGTCAAGTTCTGGGCATAAAAGTGTTACTAGATGATCAGTCAAGTACTGGGCATAAAAGTGGTTACTAGATGATCAGTCAAGTACTGGGCATAAAAGAGGTTACTAGATGATCAGTCAAGTACTGGGCATAAAAGTGTTACTAGATGACCAGTCAAGTACTGGGCATAAAAGTGTTACTAGATGATCAGTCAAGTACTGGGCATAAAAGTGTTACTAGATGATCAGTTAAGTACTGGGCATAAAAGTGGTTAATAGATGATCAGTCAAGTACTGGGCATAAAAGTGTTACTAGATGATCAGTCAAGTACTGGGCATAAAAGTGTTACTAGATGATCAGTCAAGTACTGGGCATAAACGTGTTACTATATGATCAGTCAAGTACTGGGCATAAAAGTGGTTAATAGATGATCAGTCAAGTACTGGGCATAAAAGTGTTACTATATGATCAGTCAAGTACTGGGCATAAAAGTGTTACTAGATGATCAGTCAAGTACTGGGCATAAAAGTGGTTAATAGATGATCAGTCAAGTACTGGGCATAAAAGTGTTACTAGATGATCAGTCAAGTACTGGGCATAAAAGTGTTACTAGATGATCAGTCAAGTATTGGGCATAAAAGTGTTACTAGATGATCAGTCAAGTACTGGGCATAAAAGTGGTTAATAGATGATCAGTCAAGTACTGGGCATAAAAGTGTTACTAGATGATCAGTCAAGTACTGGGCATAAAAGTGTTACTAGATGATCAGTCAAGTACTGGGCATAAAAGTGGTTACTAGATGATCAGTCAAGTACTGGGCATAAAAGTGTTACTAGATGATCAGTCAAGTACTGGGCATAAAAGTGTTACTAGATGATCAGTCAAGTACTTAAATCATACATGGTAAACAAATCTTATGATGTTTTATTCATATCGATAAGTTATCATGGCTAAACATGCTAACAAAATAACACAATTAGCATGGAAAATTGGCAAGGGCAGAAACAGATTTCAGACCATACAAGTCAGTTACCTTGCATCAACCTGTAGAAGGTAAGTGATTTTTCTGTTTTTACTTACAGAAATGAGTGCATGTAACTTCCTTGTCTCAGATTAACTCACAATTTAAGAATAAAAAGGCAGACAAGTAATAATTATTCACAACTACTGAAAATTAAAGTAACCATTATAGGATAAGTATTGTTTTGCATTGATTTTTCACCTTGTGTATCAATATGGAAACATTTTTTTACAATGATTTATCATTTCTGCCCTAACACCCATCTTCAAGCAATTCCAAAAGTATCACCCAAACTGATCAACCATTTAATTAACTCAAAGCAAAAGGTTTTGCAATTAATGAGTTCTGTTTTAAAAAACAAAATGAGTTACTTGAAGGGACTGACGCTTTACTTTCCAATTTTCAAGAATTCAAGATATGATCATTTCTTTTCTTTAACTGTTGAGTGTTTGCAATAAGATTTTAAAATTATACATTTTAGATGTATAAGTAACATTTTCATTCAGGACAAACTAGACAAGATTTAAAGTCTTCTGATGAAAAGACCATGTTAATATGACCATTAATTGAGAATGAGTGACAAGATTTTTAATATGTTCATTGTGGCAGCCATATAAGAGGTCAAATCAGCACCAGTTCCATTAAAAAATGGTTGCCTTATTATAAATGTTTTGAAAGATATGACCTTTCCTATCAGCTATTTTTGATACCAACAAAACTGTTACAGTTTCATTGCACAACGAATCTGATTTTTCAGTAACTGACAGTTCTTGCTTCTTTTCAAGCCACTTTAAGCAAAAAAGAATAATAAAAACTATAAATATATAAATTATTATTTTTCTGTTTAACCCCTAGCGACGAGTTAATGTGGCAGGAGATAGTAGCCTACTGCCGAGCTCTGTAGCGTCATGGTCATACATGATACACTAAAGTGGGTGGTATTATAGAAAGGTAGACAGATGTAGCTCTAAATTATACCAAATAATCCAGTATATCTAGTTGCACTACAAAATACAGATTTAAAACATCTCATTTTTTGGACCCGACTTTTTTCTACCCAAAATTCGCCCATGGTTGGAATCCAATTTTGTGTCTGGATTTTAGACTTTTTGGTCTCAGATCTAAGATCTAAAGCAAAATGGTATGAACTGCAAACAGACAGATGAACCTTTGCAAAAAGTAGGATAAGATGGGCATTTGGAATAAAGAGTGGTCTCGATACAAAAATAATGGCTCCATTTAGCACAAAAAAAATATATAAAAAAAATAATAAACTTTTATCCTTCTGCTCATGCACGAGTCAAATAGCCAATGAAAAATGATGTTTCTAACACAAATATATAGTATGATATTGAAAGACCACCAGGGAATTGGTGTCTTTGGATCTATTCAGAAATAGCTTTCAAAATGTGTTTCCTACTCGATTTTCAGGCGAAAATGACAAAAACCTCCAGGGGTTAATGTGTTAACATGTGAAATTATCTCATTAAAATCCACTGAAACACTAAAGGCCACATAAATTCCACTTTTTTTTCTGTCCAATTTCAATTTAATGCCTGTGCATGCTTGATAGAAAAGTTATCTCCACTAAAAATACACCATTTGTGTGAACTTATGTGTTAGCTTTAGTAAACTGTATTTCAACTAAACACTACTGCATTTCAACTAAACACTACTGTATACAAGTTCCACAAATATTCTGGAAGATACCTAATATCAATTTAACAATTTATCTAAATTTGAGTTGCCTCACTTAATATAAAAATCTAGCATGAAAGGCTTGTGAATGCATACTTTGTTACTAATTTTAGTAAGACCCTAATATTGTTACTATTTATAGCAATACACTGTATATTTGGTAACAGAACAGACACTACTTTATAAACATGGAGCCCCTGAAATCCCTCCAGTCAATAATACACTTTCACTGAAATTAGTCTGAAAAATAAACCTAGGCTAATAAACATAGTATGATGCATATTATTCTTAAGTCCTTTAACAAAAACTTGAACATACTTTCAAGTGTGACACAACTGCTGAAAAGCGGGACTTGTGTACTGCAAGAAGCTAAAGAAGGCAAGACAAAGATATCATGTTCTTCTCACCTCATACTCTTCCAACAGAGCCCCGTGCATATTCTGCAAAGTAGCCAGCTTCTGCTGTTTCATCTCACGGTCTTTCTCTGCCTGCAATGAGACGAGTCAAGTAATCAGTTAAATTAGACAAAGGTATAATAAAAACTGTGCATGAAGTTCCAAAAGGACATGGTATAAAACACGTAACCAAGTAAAATTTGTGTATTCAGTTGCATGAAACAAAGGCATACCATATATACCTATGGAAAAGCTGACGATGGGGTTCTGGAAGGCAAGGTTTACTACATGTATCTATTAACTCATTCAGCCCCGATCCCGTCTGCAGGCGTGATCCAGTTTCTGCATTCAATGGCTGATCCTGCCTGTAGTCGTGGTTTGTTAACTGCATTCAATGGTCGATCCTGTCTGCAGTCGTGATGAATGTGTGTTAGATACAACGAAATAAGTTTTTTTTCTCTCCAAGAACTAAACAACTATTAAACCAATCAGAAATGCTTTTACTTTCATTTGTGAAAATTTGAATTGTTCAGAAGCCAGGGGATACTGTTTGAGAGCAGTGTCACTACACATGTTCTGTTCATGAAAATCGTAAATGATGGCAGACGTATGAGTGATTTTTGATGAGTGCAAAAATGAGGAGTTTCTCGGGTTTGATCTAAAAAATATTGAGGAAACTGAAGAAAGATATGTTCGGCAGTTGGATATTTTGCAAGATTTAGATTCAGACATAGAAATTTATGAGACTGAATTGTCAGAAGATGAGGATGCTGACAGCGATAATGATATACAGTTATTGCGGATACACGTTGCACATAATTTTGTAAATAGTGTATAAATAAGTTGTGAAAGACTTGGACAAATAGGGAAATAAATACATCACCGCGTAGAAAAATTCATTTGGAATAAATGGTGAAAATTTTGTGAATTTTAATTGGATATAAGAAGAGAAATTATGGTAAGACTGAATGCATGTGCCTGGTGTTTTCAAAATTTTTCAAATGGGTAAAAACTCTGGGGCACAAGCAGCTAGACAGCTTAGTGCTTCTGGAGTACAGCAGCAGAGATACTGATAACAGTGCTGGGGCTGAATGAGTTAAACGTCTGTATGCAGCTCTAGAAGACAAGAATATACTGTATGTAACCATGTAAAAGTTGTACATGCCAGTTCTTGAAGACAAGATATAATATTTGTAATCAGGTAAAAGTTGCATATGCAATTCTAGAAGACAAGGTATATTGCATGTAACCATGTAAAAGTTCCATATGAAGTTCTAGAAGACAAGATATATTGATGTAACCATGTAAAAGTTCCATATGCCATTCTAGAAGACAAGATATAATATTTGTAACCAGGTAAAAGTTGCATATGCAATTCTAGAAGACAAGGTATTATGCATGTAACCAGCGTAGCACACCAAGCATAGACTCGCAGGTTTGCCACCATTTTTTTACCTATGTCCCCTTACTCTTGACCCCGTGTGCCCCCATCAGCATGCCTTTTCATGTGGAAAAAAAAATTATACCTAAAACTTTTCATTAGAGAATGTCCATCAGTACCTGTGTTGGCGTTAGCAATGACCAAGTTGCAAGATGGGCTAAGACTTCAAGATGGCAATGGATATCTGTTTAAAAACAATAAATGTGGCAATGAAAACACCTAATGTTTTGTGTGAGCAATTTCCATGGACATTTCAGGTTAACCAGATGTTCACAAATAGAAATGTTTTTTTGAGAGTTACTTCAGCATATCAGAAACATCTTATTGCAATAATGTAAGTGTCCAATGAAAATATGATAGTTCAGTGCAGACACAAAGTAAAGGTGGCAAGTGTGGAGGCATTCATTTTTTTTATAGCACTGTTAGTACATTATGTACAATTATTTCATTTGTCCCTCTAAAATGTTGTGTGTCACCCAAATCTGGAGGTTGAGGGACAATGTCCTCTGCCCATGAGATCCTGTAATACTGTCTACCTAATTAAAAGTTATGTGTGCAATTCTATTAGACAAGGTATGCGTTTTTTTTAGACAAGGTATGCTGTATGTACAAGTGTAAAAGTTATGTATGCATTTCTATCAGGCAAGGTATGCTGTATGTAAAAGCGTAAAAGTTATGTATGCATTTCTATTAGACAAGGTATACAGTATGAACCTAATTACAAGTTCTTGATGCAGTTCTAGAAGACAAGGAGTATTGTAACGGTGTAAAAGTTATCTATACACTTCTCGACCACAATGTATTCTGTACGTACCCATAAAAAAGATGAATATGCAGTTCTGTAAGACAAAGTATAATGTACGTACCTACAAACAAGTTGTGTATGCAGTTCTTGAGTATACTGTTTGTACCTGTGTAACATGACCCTAACTACCAACATTATAATGCATCAGCAAATCAGGGTCTACTCTCAACAGGAAAATGCTTGGGCCTTTCTGCCAATGATCTGAAAAACACCTTGAACCACACATACATTTATGTGACATCGTATCATCACAGCATTCATCAAGGCCACTAATCAAATGAGGACGATTCTTTCTGGACAGAAATTTTTAAAATTTTCTTTCCTTGTTTGAGCTTAGGATACAACTTTCTTCAACTAACTTGTGCAAATAATGCTAAAAGTTACCACAATCTTCAGCATTGACCAAGTTCTCCACTATTTTCCAGCATGGTCACTGTGGCAGCCATAAAGGAAATCTGCATTGCACCATTTTCATTCTGGACCAACTAGGTATCAGAAGAAATCTATTGGTGAAAATCCTATTTCTCAACAGCCATCAATTGTGGAGTAAAGATAACAAATCTTCAAGATGGCCACCATGATGGATATGCTACCTGCCATTTTCTTTCAGGTCTACCAGACACCATACAAAATCCCCTGATGAAAACCCCCATGTCAATATAACGTTCCATGTAGGTAAAGCATTGACAAGAAAATTTTCAAGAAGGTTGCCATTGTGGCCATATATCTGAAGCCATATTTTCATTTAGGACCAACTAGTTATCATAACTGGTCTTCTGGTGAAAACCTCATGTTCATATGATTTTCCATTTCAGTGAAGCAGCAATAAGATGTTCAAGATGGCTGCTATGGTGACCATCAGATTGGCATTTTCATTTATAACCACTAGACAGCATAAGAAGTCTTTAAGTAAAAACCTCACATTGATATGACCATTCATTCTGGAGAAGTAACAGCAACACAATTTTCATGGTAATCCTTTTAGAGTAGTGATAGCCAAAATTATTCTAACAGATGGGTGGATGTCAGACAAATTGATGTCAGATGATGTATGAATAACAAGAGGCCATCACTTGAGCTCTTCTGGTCTATATCCAGTAGAGCTGAAAACTATATGTTGTCATAACTTCCATGTCCTAGATTACAAAATAAGTTTTTTGTTGTTGTAGGGTTTAAAGCCATTTTTCAGCACAAGATAGGCTATACATGGCAGCCAGTATGAAATGGTCGAGGAAGAACCCGGGGAAAACCCCAGAAAGAACCAGCAACCCATGAGAAGCTACTGGCAAGCTATCTCACATACAAAATGTTTTTTAAAAGGTAACTGAGACAAGTAGCTGATCACACAACATGCAATAGCTACAAATTGCCAATTAAGTTTTTGAAAAATATTGTCAGACATTCTCCATTTAGAAGGAAAAGTGAAAGCAATTCAGCTTAATGAAAAGTGGCAGAATCCTTTTGTCAAGGTTCTGCAATCAAATAAACAGCTTCAGTTACCATATACATTCTACAGGAAAATGGAATGGACAATGATTGTTATGACCAGATGTTTTGTACACAGACTTGATTGACCAGGTGGTTTTGTACTATGATTAATGTATATTAATAAATTTTCTTTTAAAACAAATGCCTTATTACAAGTTAATCCACACTAAACACATACAATGCCTGTGCTTTTTAAATGAAAATATGAATTATTTACAAAAGTAGTTATGCTTTTCACACTTTAGGCATAATTATTTCTCACAACCAATTCTTAAATAATTATTTATATTTATATATAATTATTTCTCACATTATTTCTCCCTCTCTTGAAAGGCCACCCCCCCCATATTAGGACACTATAAAATTACATACTGAATATTCATAAGATCACATCTACAGATGATAAAATGGGCTTGTAATAAACAGACATGGTAACTGCAATAAAACAGCCTCAGCCAACTACAAGAATTTATTACAGGATAGTAGACATTTCCCATCAACCCTGCGATATTATACCTGCTAACAGCCATTACACTTAGTTACTCAGGGGGCACATTGCAACATGTGAACATGACATGACATTTCATGACATCAAAGATGCACTAAATCTGACATTGCCTTTTCCCTAGGGTACTGTCTGCTACAGTGTTGTCATGGTGGTACGCGGTGAGGGATATGATGTCACAAAACAACACTTTGGGAGAATAGTTCTTCTACAGTGTTGTCATGGTGATAGGGGTCAGGGATACAATGTGATAAAACAACACTTTGGGAGAATAGTTCTACAGTGTTGTCAAGGTGGTACGGAGTTAGGGATATAATGTCACAAAACAACACTATGGGAGAACAGTTCTTCTACAGCGTTGTCATGGTGGTATGGGGTGAGGGATACAATGACATAAAACAACACATTGGGAGAAAAGTTCTTCTACAGTGATGTCATGGGATGGGGGAAACCAGGTCACAAAATAACACTATGGAAAAACGGTTCCCTCAGGACAAGGCAATATAACAATAATACTACATTCTATAGTAATAAACAACTGTCTTGAATAGAAAACAACAACTTGACGGTCCTGGCAAGAACTACTTTATGTGATGTATCTGGAGGTAAATTTATGCCTTTCAAATATGTATCATTTATAACCAAACATAAACTGTAAATTTTAATCTTCTTAAATATATTACAATTATCTATATCAACAGATAGAAAGAAATAATTCAAATAAGTATGGGGTCATCCATTTAGTATGTATGCATAAAAAAACCCAAATGCATACACTTATGTATGGGGTGGGTCTACCAATAATGTACATATGCATAGTGTGTGTGTGTGTGTGTGTGTGTGCATGTGTGTGTGTGCGTGTGTGTGTATAACCTTGATAATAATTTGTCTAATACGTAACCTCTTCGACTGGGTTCAGTTCGCATTTGAATTTTACTGGAATTTAAAGTTACACAGCTTATTTCTTTGATGCAGCCAGACATTCAATTCAGGTGACTATCTGTTTTCTTAACCCTTTACTCTGGAGGCATGTTTTTCTACACCTTTACCATTGCCCCACCCCCATCTAAGCATAACAACGCATTTACCTTTGCCCCACATCTATGCATTTCCACACATTACACAGTATCTACATTGAATATGTTACATCTTCCATTTAAATGTTGATTCGCTGTGAGGTAACCAAATGCTGGTAAAAAAAAAATCATCTTTACTAACATTCAATTTTAATGACATATTTCATAACATTAGAACATATAAATCTAAATTTAACCGACAAATTACACATTGTGGGGGGTCCACGGCCACATCCGAAATGGAGTTGTTAGCCGGTTGTATTACATCAATTTGATGCAAATATTATGGCCTTTCTAACATAGGTAAGTTCCTCATAATTGTAATTTTTCCAAACATGTTGCTGAACTTTACATTAATTTCATAAATTCATAATGTCATCATGTTCTTTATGTGGAAAATCACATTCTTAGAATGTGTGGCAAATACATAAGTCTTCTTCCATACATTGTAAAGTATAATATAGCTTTAACGTGTTTAAAAGATGAAATCTGCTGTAACTGTGGGGCATATAAAATAAAATAACAAAATTAAAAATGTTTGTGTTGTTCATTTCTTCCATTCATTTCAATATGAATTTTTTTTTTTTTATGAAGGGAATCTCTTGATTTCGTCATGGCTATGTTGTCCTCATCTGTTGATTACAGTGATTTGTCTGGAAGTGAAAACGATTTTTCTGGATTCAGTTCAGATGAAATACCAAATTTTATAAACAGTGATGCTTTTAATTACGAAGAATCTGAAATTCTGTCATCAGATATCAACACTGAAATGTCATTAGACTTGCGTGACACAGATGATGATCAGCCAAATGGTTTGCAGACGTGAATGATAGTGACAGAAATCCATTCACTCAGCAGTTAGAATCATATAATTTGCAGGAAACAGCACCAGAACTAGACTATTTCCAATTATATTTTCCAGCTGGACTTTTTGAAAAGATTGTAATCAAAACAAATAAATTTGCAGCTGAACAACATGTGGATCATGAAATCAGTGATGCAAACTGGACAGAGACCAGTGTGCATGAGATGTCTGCCTTTATTGGCATGTTGATCTTCATGGGAATAATCAAAGCTCCTGACTATAGTTTTTATTGGTGAAATGAAAAGTTTCTATCCAATGAAGGAATCAAAAATGTAATGCCACACAGAAGGTTTGACAAACTCCAGTTCCTACACCTACATGATGACAACACAGATTTTCCTGGGAAGCAAGAGTATGACATCGTGAACGTCATTTGGAAGGCACAGGTAAGAGGGTTCGATTTTTATATGGGAAGCAAAGGGTTAAACAAGTTAATATTATTAATCGTTGATCTTTTCTGTGTGGATTAAATATAGGCCGTTCTACAGAATTGGTGTGTGTGTGTGTGATGCGTACATATGCAGATGGGGTGGTGGTAAAAAACTATGCATCTGTACAGGGAGGGGGGAGGGGTCAAGCTTTGTCAGATTTTTGCATACATACTAAATGGATGGCCCCTATCTGGTTAATTAGGTTAGGGTATGATCTTGTATTTGTGGACATAATGCTGCAGTCATTAGTACATGCCATGATCTGTGGACATAATTCTGCAGTCATTAGTACATGCCATGATCTGTGGACATAATTCTGCAGTCATTAGTACATGCCATGATCTGTGGACATAATTCTGCACTCATTAGTACATGCCATGATCTGTGGACATAATTCTGCACTCATTAGTACATGCCATGATCTGCATTCATATTATTTCAGAGCAATTATATCATTACATTGTCAAAAGTATAGTCTATCAATAAAGTGGGTGTGAATGAATATATATGTATATACATATACAGCAAAAGCAGTAAAATCAGAACATTATTGCAACTATTAGAGCTGTTAAAAAAGTGTTAAATGCATGTTCTATCAATGACCCAACATAATTTTTGTACTGTACCTTAGCCTAATCAGACCACAGTGCTGTAAGAAACCAAATGAGTTGCAGGGCTCACCACTTCCCACAGTGACCAAGGGCTCAAAAGCCTTTCTGA
This sequence comes from Sinohyriopsis cumingii, assembly GCA_028554795.2. Lineage (NCBI taxonomy): Eukaryota > Metazoa > Mollusca > Bivalvia > Unionida > Unionidae > Sinohyriopsis > Sinohyriopsis cumingii. The sequence goes on along the minus strand of CM068830.1, from coordinate 121,754,994 downwards.
GTGCATTCCTAATGCACTAACATTAGTTTGGCAAACAAATATTCAAAAATGTCAATGCAATTGCAGTTTTGTATATTTAATCTCTGCCCACCCTCCCATTATCCCAGGATAGAGGAACAAACAAAAAAAAAAACCCAGCCCTCTTGCAGATGCACACATGCCAACCCCTGATGAGGAAAAAGTGTAATCCACATATAACATAATAAAAATTCAATAAGCATGTGTACAAAATTATTTATTTAGCGATCTGGATTTTTAACATCAATTACTGCTTCAAGTTTTCGTATATAAGACTTTGAGCTTTAAAAAGCAACAAACTCTCATATTGCATTTTAAAACACTGTACCAATTGAGACCATGAATGTTTTGCATACCAGTAGAACACTAAGTGCTGGGTAACAGAGCCTGGATCTGAATTCAGTGTTATTTTTGTTAACAATACTGAACAATCTCTCAGTTAGCATTAGAATGGTAAAGAACCAATATTCCTTTCATAACCTGACAAAAAAGAGGAAATTTATATCTTCCAGTTATTGAGTCTTTTAGCTGGGAAATAAGATGAAAAAAATTAACTCATGAAGTACATTGTCAGGTAGAGTGCCTACCTGATACTTTAGGGAGTTCTTTTCATTTATCAGCAGCCTTTCCTGCTGCATGGTGCATCATATGACAGAGACAACCTACAACCTGATATGTACAGTGATGGAGACATTTTTCAAAATATAGAATGCAACTCCTTTATGAATTCCAGTCATCACTGATGCAGTATCAGCTGAAACCTCCATAGAGTTCTGTCAACTTATATTTATTCAAAGCATTATCAAGCAAATAACAAAATTCTCCAGTGGAATCTACTGTTAATTCTGGTAATGAAAGAGGCACACTCTGACTTCTGACTTTGCCCTTTTTGTTGTCAAGGTCTCTTACACAGACTGGGTACAACTTTTTGTCATCATAACCACTACTCCTGTCTGTTGCAATATTAATGGTCCAATTTTAATGGTTTCTGCAATTTTAAGTTAAGTATCTTCTGCAAAACACCTAACAATATAAGTGTGTGTGATTTGGATTTTTAATGTAGCTTTAACAATTTTTCAGGCCAATGTGGGTATGTGAGAAAGCTTGCCAGTAGCTTCTCGTGGGTCGGTGGTTCTTTCCGAGGTTTTCCCACCATTAATAATGGCCACCATGTATAGCCTATATTGTGCTAAAAAATTGTGTTAAACCCTACAACAACAACAACAACAACAACAAAATTTTTTCAGCCATATTGCTGTGATGTCTGCAGTGTGACAGTTTTATAGTGATGTCCAGCACTGGGGCATCATGCTGCAGACATATGTCCCACCCAGTCACATTATCCTGACACCAGGCCGACCAGTCCTAACACTAACCTCTTAATGCTGAGCGCCATTAGTGAGGCAGCTGTTAGTACCATTTTTGTAAGTTTTTGGTATGACTTAGCAGGGGATCAAACCCACAACCTCCCGCATCCGCGGCAGATGCTCGAACCACTAGGCCACCAGAGCAGTCCCTAACAATATTAGATGATTCTGTTCTTGTACACGCATATTTTCTGAAATTTTGAAATCGGGAAAAACTTGTTTGAACAAAGGACCAATGTAGTCGTCTACCACTAGGGATAGTCCGTGTTCTATCAAGAACTTGGTACATAATGCCTCTGCATTTATAAAATTTATGTCCACAATTTAGTTCTCCTGTAAAAAAGAAGTTACTTTAGTATTGTAGTAAAATGAGCTAATTCAAGGTTTCTTTGTTTTACCACCATGACCAATATTAAAATCCTTCCCACACAGCCTGCAAGGGCATGAAGCTATCCTAGAATGGAACATTGTATTGTGTACTTCATGTTGTTGTTGTTGTTGTTGTATGGTTTAACGCCATTTTTCAGCACAAGATAAGCTATACATGGCGGTCAGTATAATTGGTGGAGGAAGAACCCTGGAAAACCCCGGGAAGAACCACCGACCCACGAGAAGCTACTGACAGGCTTTCTCACGTACCAACGTTAGCCAAGCCTGAGACTCGAACTCACGCAGACAGAGGTGAGATGGCAGTGATCCGTAACGGTGAGCGCTTTAGACCACTCGGCCACTCGGGGCCCCGTGTACTTCATGTATTCATCTCTGAATCAGTTTTTCATCTTTTCCTAATCCATCTGTGAAATTATCTGAAAAACATTTTTGTTCTAACACACACATCAACTAGAATAAATCTGACTTGACTTTGGAGCCAAATACCTACAGACTGGTTCTGTACCAGATATGAATTAGAACAAAGAACCTGCGAGCAAAGATTAAAAGTTAGAAAACCAGTCTGTTCTCTCCTAACTAAGCCATAAAGCTGCTGTAAATAGAAAAAATTTGAAAGTATAAACCAGCATGTTTCTTGGAAACAGGGCAGCTGCTATAAATAGAACATAATATTGTTAGAAAAGTGCATGCAAGTCTTCTTATGTCGCAGTTTACACAGAAGCCATCTTTTCTAGAATATGGTCTGTGGGATTAATGGGATGTTAATAAAAATGAGAAAACAAATTATTAGTATTTTTGGAGGGGGCTATTCCGAAAAAGCGTAATTCAAATACATTTAGGCGTAAGGCATAATTCAGTGGGAAAAAAGCGTAAGGATTACGCCAAAAGCATAATGGTTGGCATGTATGCAGATGGTCACAAGGCCAACCTCAGTTACAAGTTTTCTTTTGGAAACATTTGGTTATATAGATAGATTGACAAACATGGGGAGGAGGGCAAATTAATAATGCACATGTTCACAATCTGGCACCTGCAAATGGAGATGCAAACAAAAATTTTAACATGCAGTAATAGATTTTTTCAAATCCATCTGAGCATGTTAAAAAGTGTTCCAGAGAACTTGGGGTCTCACTTGCATAATTGTTTTTGCAAGCTCCAGTGTTATTTGACTTGCATAAACTCTTGCACAAAACTTTAGATGACAGTGCTAATGTTGGCCAGACAAGCTAGACACGAGCCCTAAACATAACAGTGTATACACTTTAGACCATAATGCTTATGTTGGCTAGAAAAGCTAGACACAAGTCCCAAACATAACAGTGTATAAACGTTAGACCATAATGCTAATGTTGGCTAATCAAGCCAGACACAAACCCCAAACACAACAATGTATACACTTTAGACCATAATCCTTATGTTGGCTATACAAGCTAGACACCAGCCACAAACATAAGTGTATAAATTTTAGACCATAATGCTTATGTTGGATAGACAAGCTAGACGCCAACCACAAACATAAGTGTATAAATTTTAGACCATAATGCTTATGTTGGTTAGACAAGCTAGACATGTGCACCTAGCATAACAATGTATAAACTTTAGACCCATTGTAATATTATCCAAAAGCTCAGAGTGGCTTCCATACTATTAAAGTCAAGGAGCCTTTGTACCCCTTGATATTTTAAAAGGGGTTTTTAATATCCTCACAGGGTTTTAATGCCAACAGGTACTCCAGGCATCCCAGCAACATACATGCTAATTTTAAAAAGCAGTCATAAACGCTTCTGAAGTAAAAAGATTTCAATCCTCAGAGGAAAAAGTTTTTTAAGGTTAAATTTTATGTGTAAAACAAAACAAAACAAACACCACCCCAATTACCAGATGTGGTATAAAAGCTGGCCACTACAAATTGTGATCCCTTGGGTGAGCTAAACAAGCTTCTCCCCCCTTATCTCCATGCCTCCCTTTACTGTGAGACTAAAACCAACTGAATTTAGTTTTCCATCATTGCTGGAAATTCTTTCGATAGTTTGATCAGTTAAGACAGTTTCAAAAGTCTCTTTCTGCAGGCCAGATTCCGCTAATTTCTTTTGTTCACTCAATCAATAAAAGTTGAACACCATGTTATTCTGTACTGGAAGCAAAATTTCTTTGCTGGAAGCAACAAGATTAAATGTTCTGTACCCATATAGTTTCAAATCAACCTTTTGTTTTAGTCCCAAAATTTGCACCTGAAAATTTGTTTACTTGAACAGACCCTTTAAAAAAAGTTGTAAGTTTTTCACAAAGCTAGTTCATGAATCATGCCAAATTTTACGTGATACGAACCACTGTTTCAGTTGAATGCAGCAAATATGTTGAAAATATCTGGCATTCAAAACTTTCAGCACTAAAAATTGAACTTTGTTCACAATAATGAACCAAGTTCTTTGTTTATGAAGCCAAGACAATCAAGATGGCAACTCCTAACCTATCAGTTGTAGTTGTTGCAGGGTTTAACACCATTTTTCAGCACAAGATAGGCTATACATGGCAGCCAGTATAAATGGTGGAGAAAGAACCTGGGAAATTACCAGAAAGAACCACCTGGTAAGCTTTCTCACATACTCACATTGACCATGCCCGAGACTCCTAACCTATCAGTGTATCAACTTTAGAGTCTGAGTAATATTACCATTCTCAGTTTCAGTTTATTGAAGCTACTGGCGCAGAACACGTGCAACTTTCAAACACTTTAAATCAAAACTTTAACACAGTTCAATGTGATGCTTAAGTATATGTGAACAACACAAAAATTTCTAACATACCAGAGCATAAATTTTAAACCTGTAGTCACATTATTAAAGAGTTTCAGTTAAACGCACACAATGGCAAAGAGGTGCTCCAATCAGAAATTTAAACACAAAACACTGCTGACATCAATGTTACTGTCTCTGATGCAGATGCATAAGTGAAAACTATACTGCACAATTCTTACTAAAGTGTGACAACAAACACAATTTCTGATTATCTGATATTATCTTGATTATTAATGATTGCTATTATTGTTTTTATCAAGTACAGTGAAAGAATAGCCAATTAGAAGTCAGTTAAAGCTTAAACTATGGTGTTACTTTTGTCTACCTGTAAAACTTGCCCTTCAAAAGACCATACATCCATTGCGCATCGCTGAAAGAAGCAAACAGTATAGTTTACCAATCAACTGAATTTCTACCATGAAACTGAATGTCTCTTCAATATATTATCTGCTGTAACACCAAAACGCAGTGGTACAATAAATCTTCCTACATACCTGTACCTATTTTACAAGCTTTCCAGCTGCAATAGTACATCTACATAACAGTCACTTCATGTACAAATAGGCCAGTCAAATAATTAGTCTATTATTTGTGTACAAAATCAAATAAGTACTCTTTATTCTTAATTTGCTCAAGTTTTTACAAAGGTCATCTTTTTATAAATGTCATTTTTAATTCCCATAATTTCATTCAATAATTTTCTTTTTTCCCACTCTAGAGTTCTACTTAGACTGTCCTAGGTTTATCTTCGACAACTCCTAATTTTTTAAAGAATATTGTTTAATTTTTTGTACAAAAGTGCCAGGAGTTGGTTGTTCAAGAAGGATTATTGCATGATTATAAAACAGTCTTTCAGGACTGTGGTCAAGATACACGGACTTAAAAGAAAATCCCGTCTGTTTTTGCCATCAAATATTCCTTGGAGTCCCAAATAGATTCAACTGGCGCTTAAAAGTGGAACAAGTCGGCAAGAATCCAGATCATTTTCAACCTTAAACAAAGGAAGACCTGTTGGCAAAGTGGGGTTTTGCCAATCTATTTGGTAAATTTCTGAGCTGCAAACATAGTTGTATACTGATAAGTAAATCAAGTTATCCTTTTTTCTTTAATTTCCTTTTTGTTTATAATAGTTTGTTCATCCTGAAGGGGAGAATAATATATTATACTGCATTACCCTCATCAAATAAAGTGGTTGTTATTATTATTTTATTTGTTATTTTTAATAAAAAAATTCTAGGTTGACACAAATCATCACATTACAAAGCAAAGACTACAGTCTAAAACCCCACCCTACTCCAAACATACTTGTAGATGACAATTAACAAGTAGGAAATGCTTCGTCAACAACTATTAAGCATGAAATAAAGTAATGCACTTAACCCTTTAACAATACACAAGGATAAACCTTTTATAACAATCCATTGCGTTAAAACTCTGTAATAAATTTATAGAGGGATATTGAATTATTACCAGGTTTTAGTACAAGAGGCACTTGAATGTGTGTAAACATCTAGCAGTACATGTGTTTGTGCATTTGTTAAGAATTGTCCCATAGAACAATGTCTCACCTGTGAATGGTGCTATTATAACAGTATTTTGTTCTTGTAGGCCAAACAGGAAGTGACTGATGTAGAGGATTTAGAGTTTTTTAAAAACTGAGCACAGAAACTTGCCATCACTGGCATTGATTCTACTGCTGACAGTTATGTAATACATACATATTGTGACAGACCCTATGGACACTGTCAAATCAACCATCTTGGCATTTCCTTATCTCATTACCATATAGCCAATGGGAGGACCATCAACCAAGACTTACTGGAGTAGTTATATAATGTTACATGATGCAGGGCACCACCTGGAAATTGTTTCCACAGGCTGGAATAATATTACAGAAATATATGGCAACTTGTAATGTAAATAACTTCATTAATTAACTGCAGTGTTAATTTCAATCAAACAGCCAAATTATTTTAATTATAGTTTGTAAAATGTAATAATTACTGATAGACTAGTAAAGATTTCCCATGCAAATGATATAATTTTAGAAGGAAATGTGATTATCTCCCATGCAACTATAATAATTTTAGTTATACTAATGAAGATTTCGCATGCAAAAATAATAATTTCAGATAAACTAGTGAAGATATTAATAATTTCTGATAGACTAGTGAAGATTTCCCATGTAAATGTAATACTCTCAGATAGACAAGTGAATTTCAGATAGACAAGTCAAGACTTTCAATGTAAATGAGGATTCACAGGGCCCACAATGAAATTTTGGATAGATATATTCATAGGCAATACAAAAGTGTTACCTTCTTCAGCACCACCTAGGATACAAAATTCAGGTATAGATACAGGAGTACAACATTATTCCTCTCATCCAGGTAAAAATACAAGGTACAAAGAAAATATGTCTTTAAGATTTTGTTTTTACACAAGCATGAACAGCTTCAGCTACAAGCAAGTTTATCATCATAAAAGATCTAAACAATCAACAGTAGGGATAAGAATAAAATCCCTACAGTATGTCTTGGCTCAGGATAAAGTAAGCCCCTTAGTGACAACATGAAACCTTCAAACATCACCATATTATAAATATTTTATGGCTATAGTCTTCTCTCTAAAATGCTCCTTACCACACTGCCTTGGATTATAGTGTTATTCAATGATTTAATGGAATTTCAATACTGTTGGTTTAACCTCTGCAACAAAGTCTGATCCTAATCCATAAATACAACCTGGAAATAATCATTTGGAACAATTGTCACCAACACTAACATGATCCTAGTCCATAAATACAACCTGGAAATAGTCATTTGGAACAACTGTCACCAACACTAACATGATCCCTCTTACCATTTGTCTTCCATCTGTAGGTCCATCGCAAACTGACAAAGTGACAGATACACTGGAAGACAAAAATGACCAGATGGATGCCTTGACACCAAGTTTTATCTGAATGAATGGCCTTGAGATTACTGACACAACAAAATGGCTTTAGATTATACAGTGAACCTGTATCTAACTGCACTTCTGGGAGAAAACATCATCATGAAAAGGTAGCCTTCATTCATAGTAAATTGATATGTATCAATTTATTGTTAAACTGAGCCTTTGTCTTTAACCTTTACACATAGGTTGTTATTATATATGAATGTTGATCCTATAGAAGGTCTGACTGTTTATTTACTTTGGTAGCTACTTACATTGACTGGCTGTGGGTTGGTGATGCGGTCCATCATAGAATCCCTAGCTGAACCGGCTTCCCTGTCTGATGAGGACTCTCTATTTGGTGGGATAGTTTGGGGTTTTCCCAACAATGTCAAGGCCACATAGGACCCCGCTGAAAAGAAAGAAAACATTTTTGGCTTAACTGTAAATTTAAACCCAACATTAGTAAATAAAAACACAAGGAAATCAACACTGTTTCAAGACTTTTAAGATAACAGTGTTGAGTGGTCATTGAGATGAAGAAACTGGATTTAGCATTTAAAGCCAAATTACCCATTCCCCTCAAAGGGCTAGTAAATATTAAACCAGTCTGCTATGCCTATATCACTATACAAGCCCTGAACCTGAAAATGGGTGAAGTGAGTGCTTGACCATTGTTTAGTTAACAGTGCTTTAATCTTCCTGGAAGTTATAATGGTAATGTATTAAAAACAGATACTCTTTAAATTCTGGCAAAAAGGCAAAATTTTAATAGCTACAGAAACAAAATAACAGATTCAAAATATGGCAATGCTTATTCATAATTGACATGATCTGGTTTGGCATATTATAGAAAACCAACACATGGAGGTTATTGGGTGTCAACTGCATACCACAGGAACTGATCCGATCCAATTACAGGATTCAAAAACCCACACATTTACAGGCACATACAAACAACAAAACTATAGTGCCATATGATGAAGATATTTTGTCCATCATGGCTACATGGACCAACCATTTAATTGGGATGAAGGTGGCAGATATTTTTTAAATCAAACGAAAAAAGTTAAATTATCTACATGAAAAAGGAAGAAAAAAATATCTCTGTTCAAAAGAAAATTACAGCCTCTCCACCCCGTCCCCAATACTAAAAATGCAGGGATTGGTCTGCTGGTTGCTATTTTAGTGCTTCATTGCATCGTTCTTAAATGTATATGAAAAGAAAATGTTAATTTCTTCAACAAGGTTTCTGCCTGGACATGAATGCAAGCATGCCCCTGGGCATGGAAATTTACTCCACTTGCCTCACACTAATAACCTCCACTTGCAGCAGCACTGTAATACACCAAACCAAACAGTTTTGTAAACTCCTCTAGGTATTGCATGATTTCTGTCAAATGCAAAGGATTGTTCAATACTACATTTTACAAGTCTCCCTTGAAGGGACTCATAATCTAACCTCATAATCAAATGACCAACAGTAATTTCTAACAATTCAAGTCGAGACCATTTCTTTCTTTTTTAAGTGTCAAGTGTTGAAATCATATCTGATAATAGTAAGCAATAACAAGATTTTCAAATTAGCTGCTGTGACAACTATATTGGATGTAAATTCAACACCATTTTCACTCAAGACCAACTAGACATCAAAAGAAATCATTTGGTGAAATCCTCATGCTGATATGACATTCCATTCAGAAGATTTACAAGATGGCAACCATGATGACCATAATGGATGCTAGATGGCATCATTTTCGTGCCCAACTAGAGACAATAAAAAGTCTTCTGGTGAAAACCCCATCTCAATGAGACTTTCTATTTAGGGCAAGAAGCAACAACACAATTTTCAAGATGGCTGCTGTTATGTTAGATTAGCACCACTAAAGAAGTCTTCTTGCAAAAACCCATGTTGATATGACTTTCTCTATAGGAGGAGTAGCAAAAACAACATTTTCAGGCAAGCAGCCATTGGGGGTCATATTGTATGTCGCATCAGCATTTAGGACCAACTAGACCTAACTCTGTGTGTGTGTGTGTGTGTCAAATTGTTTATGTAGCTTTCATAGTTTTTATCCTAATGTTATGATGTCTGCAGTGTGGCAGTTTATAGTTATGTTTAACATGGGGCATCATGCTGTAAACATGTTTTTGTATTTAGGACCAACCAGATATCAAAAGAAACCTTATACTGAAAACTTCAACACCTTCCCTTATAGAGTCACATCAATAACAAGATTTTCAAGTGGAGTTAAAAATAAGAAACTCTAAGTGGCCTGTTACTGTATACACGTTGGAGAAGGTAGGACAAAAATCGTCAGTGAAATCCTGAATAACAACAAACATTCCTACAATGGAGATGAATAAACCACATTATTCTGAGGTTAACAAACTATATGCACCAATGACTTTTAGTAAATCAACAAGTCAAGGGTATGGCATGTAATCAGTCACACTTAAATTTTTAACTCATTTAGAAGTTTTATTCTTCTTTTAAGGAAGCAGGTGACATTATAAATTACCATGAGAGGGGTATCTCTGTTTTTCCCTAATCCCTAAACCCATTTCTGTCCAGTCCCATTAAAAAATATGTCCCCATTCCTTCTCTGTATGAATCGAGGCTTCCAAATGTCTTCTTGACAGGCCTTCCTCTCGTATTAAAAAAAAACCAGGAAATGTTTAGTTTTATACTTTTAACATGGTTACATTTTATCTTTAATTCTAAAAATGTTTAACCTCTTTTTAGAAGTGTGTGCTATCTTCCTACAATGTATCTGCAATTCTTTATCTTAACAGTTTAGAACTTTAATCTGCCCCATACAGCCCATACTGCACTGGTATTAATCCATATAATACATCCTCAAAGCCATGTCAGACCAGCATCGTTTTCATTCTGTCCAAGCAGTCACTCTAAGAAGTCTTCTGTTGGAAAACCACTGTCAAATATATCTTTCTGCTTAGGAGCAATATCAATAACAAGGTTTTCAAGACTTATTTCATGGTGGCCATATTAGCTGTCAGACTGGCACCATTTTAATTTAGGACCCACCAGATATATCACATGTCTTCTGGTGAAAACCCCATGATGATATGAATGTATGGTTAGGTGAAGCAGCGATAAGGTTTTTAAGATGGCTGCTGTGGTGAACATACCTCATTTTCATTAAGAACCAACTAGACCTTGGGATGAATGTGTGTGTAAAGTTTCATGGCAATCCTCAAAATAGTTTAGGTGTAGCAATAACCAATTGGAGCTGATGGACAGACAATGCACAACAGGCAATCCCATAAGCCAATCTGATTAAAATCAGATCTCCTCAGTCCAGACAAAAGTTCATGTTAGGTGACTTTTTGAATTCCAATTCCACTTATTTTTAAAAGCCTATGCTATAAAGCACTGCAAATTGGTCTTAGGGAGAGTTATCTTTTGTAATGATGTTCAGAATGACATATCTCACTTTCAGTTTTGATTGTATTGGACAAATGTCAACTTAATACGACTTCATTTTTGTGTCCATCAGATCTCCGATAGGACTGCAGAGATCTGATCGAAATCTGATTGTCCCATAAGCGTTTCAGGTCTCGAACCTAAAAATCATTAAAACTCTAATAATTCTATTTATGAAGGTCAATATTAATCAAAACAATATATTTCAACACTATTTCCAAACAGAAAACAATTTAAATACCAACTCCAAACTATTTTCAAAATGAACACAGGTGCAATCTGATGATACCCATAATATTTTACCCAGTGGGGTGCTCAAAATCAAGCTGACACTCAATGTGTACTGAAATGTGATACACGAGTACAGTGACAAAGCATTTATTTATTTCTAAAGCATATACCAATAAATTACTAATATGATAATGTGTGAACTGTTATTTAAGGTTAGTTGCCTTCAAGCTCAAATATCAGTCTTTCTTAAAAATGTTTCTTAAAATAAATGTGAATTAGTATTTTCTAATAACAAACCACAAATTATTATGCAATGTATTTTTTTTTGAGTTCAAGGGTTACATCAGTCCCAGTATTGAATTTATAAGGTATTGAATTTATAAAACGCCATTTAAATTCCCTGCCCAACAAACATGAAAGGATAAAAGGGAATGAATCTAATATAAGATAAACTGAATCAGAACCCTTAACAGAAGAGTGTTCTTGTGTATTTACATCACCAACATGGCTTCCAAAAACAACAATGGAATGTACAATTTGTTTTATTTTTGTTCAAAACAAACCTAATTTTTATAACCAGTATTAATGGTATTTTTAATGGTTAGCTACTACCATATCTGGGCAAGTGAATTATGGCATGTTTATGGTTAGTTACTACCATATCTGGGCAAGTGAACTATTAATGGTACATTTATAGGTTAGTTACTACCATATCTGGGCAAGTGAACTATTAATGGTACATTTATGGGTTAGTTATTACCATATCTGGGCAAGTAAACTATTAATGGTACATTTATGGGTTAGTTACTACTATATCTGGGCAAGTAAAATATTAATGGCATGTTTATGGGTTAGTTATTACCATATCAGGGCAAGTAAAATATTAACGGAATATTTATGGGTTAGTTACTACCATAGCTGGCAAGTGATGCATTAATGGTACAGTTTCTAAAATTATGAAATCAGACAAAAACACCCCAAAAGTTTTTATTGGGTCATCTCAATATAAACAGTAACAAATTTGGTAAAATTTCAAAGCTCCTGATCAATATATTTCTTGGCACTACTTGAAACCAAGATAGATTCATCCTTCTCTGATGCCCAGTTACTTCAACTCCTGGCTACCACATGTTCAGTAAAGATTGTTCCACACAGCGTGATGGTGTCTTTATTTTTGTTTGATCACACAAAGAAGACATGAAAAATGGACCATGAACCAAAGCACATACAGTGAATGTGTATATACAGAAAATACTCTCCAGAACTTCAAGCCGCTCTTAATGAGCAGTTTTAAATATCCAAACCTGCTAGACACTACATTCAGTAAGTACTGTACTTTGTTATTAGATAAAATTACTATCCATTATGATAATTTCATGTTGCTAGGAGACGTATTTTTACATTTTAGACCACCATTAAAACAAGCACTGTATTGATATTTAAGATATTTTTAACATGACAAACTTAATTTCTGGACTAAGGTGTTAAAAAATCAGGACAAAAAACTCTCATGTATACCTTGTTATTCTACCAAACAAAGAGCAGTACCTATGTTACTCCAGAAATTTTAATAATGACATTAGTAACTTTCAAAATGATTTTGATGATCAGAATGTTATGTATATTTAATTTGTATTGTCTGTTGACATTTCTCTATGATTATATGTTAAATATGGCTTTATTCTGTACCAGACCTTAGTACAAAGTCAAGTAAATGGTCTACCTGATCAGTGACATTTATTTCATAACAATATAATACATATCTAATAATTCTCTTTAAATATATATTAAACATTCTGATTACTATTAATGGAGGTAAACATGTTTACTTCCATCTGTAAGTAGGATATTAGTTTTTCACTTGGAAATTCCTAAACTTGTTGACAACTCTGAATGTTTTAGAGGAGAATGACCTACATATTGGCTCTATTACTGTATATTAGCTTTTTATATCAATATTGTTTACTTGAAAAATTACTCATTCAAACTTAAAATCCTAAGTGGAAACAGTCTTATTGTTGAATATAGTTTTAATCTGAGTTGATTAATTTATTTAAAATTGTTCTCTGGAATTACAAAGTGCTCATTAATACTTCTTAGGCTAAATGATTAATTTGGAATTATACTGAATTCAGTCAAGGACATTTTGAATTACATTACTGTGATACATCAAAACACTTGACACATCACCACATTCCAGGCCACTGGCACATTAATACATTCAAGACAACAGGAACATCAAAACATTCAATATTGAAATTTATTTCGAACACCTGGAATTCAATTGGAATTCTATATATTTGGACTTATGATACAACTTTCAAGACTATTTGGGATTTAATTTATAATACATGCACTTAATTTTTTTTTAAATATTCACTTTGTATTCACGGGAAATAAATTATTTATGGAAAAATTTTTTTATTTTTGCTCTTTTCTGTTACTTAGTTTAAGACCATATATTTGTAACACAAAAACAACCCACATTAAATTTACAGCAGGAAAACTTCAATGCTTAACTATGTACAGTCTACACTTTTCCACATAGCTTACATACTTCATGATCCTGATGATGTCTACTGGTCCTATGAGCAACCCCTAACTAATGTGACTGACAATCATGCTCCTTTTAAACAAAAACAAAAAAAAAAACAAAAAAAAGACAAAAGCAATCAGCTCCTGTTACCAATGGCAACCTAAAGCATTACATGGGAAAGCTCAACTATTCCACAAATGCTAATGATCGAGAACATAAAAACCAGGGGGGGGGGGGGGGGGGAACTACAAAAATATAAGAAAGGAATTTGGTGACCAAATTCAGACATGAAGACATCAAAGTAAACTTTCCTTGCACATTGTTCAGGCAGATGTAATGTAAGACTTTCAGACCAACTACTAGGCACTTCCTTGTAAATAAAGCTTATATATATATATATATATATATATATATATATATATATATATATATATATATATATATATATATATATATATATATATATATATATATATATGTATGTATGTATACAAACTCAATTATCCTACATAAAAATGACGTGAATGTCTTTGATCAGAGCTGTGTAGCAGAGATCTTTATGGATTTCTTCATTAAAATTTTGCTTACAGCAATAGGCAATAGCAAAGTAAGTTACAATGTACATCCAAGCATACTGGCTATTATGAAGACCTTCAATATGTCTACAAAATTTGATTTCTCTGAAGACTTTACATCGAAAGCCATATCAAATATCAGCACTAAAAAGGCAACTGAGGTAGATCTTATTTCGCTGAAACTATTAAAACTTGGAAGGTGGTCAAAGACTGGTCCAATAACCAAACTCATAAACCTCAGAAAATATTTTCCCCGCAAGACTATATGAAACACAGATGATCCTGTTACATAATAAAAACTATCTACTGGATAAACAAGACTAGTGTCCTATCAGTGTTCTTCCATCTATACTGAAACTCATCAAGCAAGTTATCTGTGACCAGACCACTAAGTACTTTGACTAATTGGATATTGGGAAGACCTGCATTTAGCCTTATATCCAAACAAATATTCTGGAGCAATTTTGATGGATTTATCAAAAGTATTTGACCTTTGACCCCACAAACTCCTCCTCTAGAAACTAGCAGCATATGGAATTCTGGCAGTAAACACTTTGGCAGATTACCTATCAAACTGGGTCCATGAAATATTAAGTAAACAAAAGTGATGGATTGACAGATGCACAAGACTCTAGTATACCTCCCCAAGCTTCACCTCTGTGTGTGTGTGTGTGTGTGTATGTGTGTGTGTGTGTGTGTGTGTGTGTGTGTGTGCATATGCATGCATCTAGGTCTAACTTTTCTATTGCATTTCTAATGGAACATTGTTGTTCAGATTAGAGAATACATGTATTTTGATTTTCAGAATGCTTTACCTCCATTTAATTACTTTCAAACTGACTCCTGCTGCCAGTTACAGTAGACTCACTCATCAGAAGCAGGTACTGCACCTACACCATCTACCCACCCACCCCTAAATACACATCTCAAATGTGGAGCAGCTGCTGCCTTCTACAGTTCAGTCAAGATTGTCAGACAACACCAATCAGAAATTAAAGAAGAGTGCACATGCCATGTGAGGCAGCCTTGCAACCATAAAATTACTGGTTTGTTATTAGATGTTGGTTATGTTCTCCCAAACCTTGCACCAGTAAATGATTTTAGTACCAGTACTAAACATATCGATAATAACTTGCACAATAGTTGTTGACCATAACTTTCAATTAATTTTTCTTCATTTTTTTTGGGTACTTTCATTTGCCTCAATTATGCCCACTGAAGATGATCATTTTTGAAATACTCCATTGCATTAAACACAAAAGGAACACATAATGAACAATAAAATCTGATAAGAAAATGTCTCAGTTGCGACAAGCCTGGGTAAATTATCAGCTGAGGGAGCAAATGTTTACAAATCATTTCATTAATCACTGAAACATTATATATGACCTTTAATCATGAGTTATCGAATCTCACTCAAATGTAGGACCAGAATCAGCAAGTGCCTTGTCTCACTCAAATGTAGTTATACTTGCAAGACAAGAATCAGCAACTGCCCTATCTCACTAAAATATAGTTATACATGTAGGATCAGAATCACCATGTTCTGTATCTCACTCAAATGTACATGTAGTTATACATAGAAGACACGAATCAGTAAGTGCCCTATCTTGCTCAAATGTAGTAATACATGCAAGACACGAATCAGCAACTGTCCTATCTCACTAAAATGTAGTTATACATGTAGGACCAGAATTAGCAAGTGTCCTATCTCACTCAAATGTAGTTATATATGTAGGACCAGAATCAGCAACTGCCCCATCTCACTAAAACGTAGTTATTCATGTATGGCCAGAATGAGCAGTTGCCCTATCTCACTAAAATGTAGTTATATATGTAGGACCAGAATCAGTAAATTTTCTATCTCATTAAAATGTAGTTATATATGTAGAATCAGTAAATTTTCTATCTCATTAAAATGTAGTTATATATGTAGATTCAGTAACTTTTCTATCTCATTAAACCATAGTTACACATCTAGGGACAGAATCAGCAGTTGCCCAATCTCACTAAAATGTAGTTATATATGTAGGACCAGAATTAGCAACTGCCCCATCTCACTAAAACGTAGTTATTCATGTATGGCCAGAATGAGCAGTTGCCCTATCTCATTAAAATGTAGTTATATATGTAGAATCAGTAACTTTTCTCTCTCTTTAAAATGTAGTTATATATGTAGATTCAGTAACTTTTCTATCTCATTAAAACATAGTTACAAATCTAGGGACAGAATCAGCAGTTGCCCAATCTCACTAAAATGTAGTTATATATGTAGGACCAGAATCTGCAACTGCCCTATCTCACCAAAATGTAAGACATAGCACATTTTGGTTTTGTTTAAGTACTATGTCTTACTATCCAAATAATGGCCTTGTATAGCGTGTTCCGATGTCAACGACATCGGAACAAGTAGTCAAAGTTTCAGGAATATCTCACACATTTGGCAGCATATATCAACACTCTTGAACTAATTTATGTTTAATATACTTACTGTGCTGTCTTTATAATAGCGGAATTAAAATATGATACTAGCAAATGGAAGCATTTTCATGTTCCATTGACATACATTTAAATTTGTTGCAATGCGACGATATTCGAGGTAAGCCTAAGTATGTTTAAGTAGGTTCGTGTGGCAGATATGTTTCTTGAACAAAGCAAAATGTTACTTTACAGATCCAATAGGCATAACATATTTTTATTTGTTTTGTTGAAGAATAATATTTAAACTTAACCCGATTTTGTCATTCCCGGCTTTCATCGCTTTCCAGTCAACTGAAATGTAGGCCAACAAAACTTTAAAACAGGTCCATTTCTTATGTGAGAATTTTAATCTATTAGAGAAAAGACATCAAAGTAAAGTCTGATTAATACTTTGTAGAAAAGCGCCGTTATTTTAGTTGCCAGTTGTGTGAGATATTCCTGAAAATTTGACATTCGTTACGATGTTAGTCGACATCAAAACGCACAACAGAGCACTGTTATATAGTTAGGCAGTAAGACCCTGACGCCCAAAACATAAATATCAACATCAAGGTCTTACCTGTAGGACTAACTAAAATGTAGTTATACATGTAGGATCAGAATCAGCAACTGCCCTGGATGTCAGAATCCCATAATTTTCACGTGTGCAAACATCATTCTGCATTTAATGAATTGTGTTGTTCAAATGTATATTATTTATGTGTTTATAGTTTTTCATAGTTTAACACCAGCTCCTTCTTCTTTTCTTCTTTTTCAATCTTGTTCTTTGCAGTTGATGAGAGATGATATATGCATAGAACTAAAACAACCTTGCAAATTGTGAAGGGTGGCACATTTATTACCTTCATCTAAGCACACAAGGATGTATGCAAGATAAGAAAAGCCTGGAGGAATCATAAAACCACCATCTTAAACATAGTGTCAGCTGGCAAAGCTATTTCTTTTACAAACATACACCTTGTACCAAATTACCTGCAAAAGTTCATGACTGCTGATGTTTCCTCTACTGCCAATCTATCCCCAACCCTAAAACTAAGCACTTAATTGATTTTTCAGTATGTCTCAAGCTGAAACCATTTTTTTCCATCTTAACTGGTTTTAATCCATAACCAATAGCATTTCCCTCCCTTCCTGTCACTGTTTTGCACAATGCCTTGATCCACAGATTTGACAAGTTATCTGGACAATTGTCAATGAAAATGTATCAAACAATGTCTACAGCAGGGGAGGGCAAACTACGGCCCGATAAGGGCTTTCATGCGGCCCGCCAAGTCATCATTCGCACTGACTCTGTTTATGTTACTCTGTTTATCAAATAAATGTGCTTCTTTTGAAGTACAAGTTTTCAAATATTAACAACATACTAACAACTGAAAATTAATTGTGATGTTATTTAGAAAAACCTTTTGTTTTTGCTATTTTAAATATTAATTATTTTACTTAATGAACTATGTGGCCCACAACAAGGTGTAAATTTGTATATGCGGCACTTGCACTGGAAAGTTTGCTCACCTCTGGTCTACAGTATTGTAGGACTTGTACAGTAGTGCATTGTGCTTAATCATTTTACAAAATATATAAAAGCAGACACTCTGCTGACATTACTCGGGAAATATATTTACAACCATAATGTCCTCTGTGTCCCTACTTTCAGACTGTATCAGAAGGTTTTTCATTCTCTGGGCATAAATAGTGTTCGAATGTAATGTTGCGTACTCAGTGAATACCCTGTTTTGGAAAGCAGAAATGTATATCGAACTTTCTAAATGAAATTTTAAAAAGTTTATCAGAATTTCTTCAAATTTGTCAAAAGAAAGGCAAATTAAGGTACATAAATCTTGACATCAGTGCTGTAAAGATGAGGGACAGTAAACTTCATGTACAGTATCAATGTAAAGTGTCAACTCCTTGTGTTATTTCTCATGTAAAATATTATTCACAATTTATGTGAAAAAAAGATCTCTGTTCAAGCACTTAGCTATTGGAAACATTTATTAGGGAATCTTTTTTATAAAAAAATGCATGTCCTTCCATCCTTGAAATGAACAAGTCTGTGGCTGTTCAATGGAATCAGAAACCTGGAACTTTTTAAAGAATTTCAACCTCTGTCATTATAAAGTCACCAGAAATAAAATGAAACCGTGCTACCTGGTACTGGGTGTAAAACTAAAATTCCCTTTCCTCTGCAAAACCCAAGGTGTAACTTAACTCATTAACCCCTGGTGCCTCCTGTCAGGAGTAGTAGTCTACTTCTGAGCTCTGCAGCATCAAGGTAATTTAAGATACATTCAAGTGGGTGATATTACAGAAAGGAAGACAGATGTAGCTCTACAATGATACCAAATAATCTGGACAAAATACAAAGGGAAAAACACTTTTTGGACATGATTTTTTTCCCACCAAAAATTTGCATGTTGTCGGAATCTGATTTTGCATCCAGATTTTAGACTTTTTGGTCTCAAATCTAAGGCAGACCAGTCTGAATTGCACACAGACAGGCAAATGTTTACAATAAGTAGGATAAGATGGACATTTGGAATAAAAAGTGGTCTGGATACAAAAATGATGGGTCCATTAAGCAAAAAAAAAAAAAAAAAAAAACCTCCAACTTTTACCCTTTTGCTCATGTGCGAGCAAAACAGCCAATGAAAAATGATGTTTCTATCACAGCTAGGCATTAGGTCAACTGGAAATCTCTTAGAAGTGGATGCATTAGGATGTATTCAGAAATAGCCCCAACACTGTGTTTACTACTTGCAATTCAGGCAAAAACAACAAAAAGATCCAGGGGTTTATGAGTTAAAACCAAAATTCTCACATACATTAAATCAAATGGCTATTTTTGCAACTTTCTCCTGATGCCAAGTTGATGCTAAAATATTACAATTCTTGAAAAACATTCAAAACCATTGTCATACAAGCAGTGTTGGATCCCATAAGCAAGTGATATTGTGGCCTCTTGGATCCTCAGTTCTAGTTTTGGGCACAACACAAGTAGGTTAATTAGCACTGAAGCAATGAGGGATCATAGTCACCTTTCCAATAGGTGGAGCCACAGAAACACCCCATCCCAATATTTGGCTACCGTCGGAGTTTATCATTAGTCAAGACCAATCTATTTATTTTTTATCAGTTCAGCAATAAGCACCTGTCCAAACTACATAATACATGTATCACTGAAAACAAATACATGTACTGTCATATTTCACTTTTCAGTGAATCAAAATATATTCTAATATTAGCACTACAAGACAATAAAATTACCATTTGTATCCTTTACCCGTTTAATTAAAATATATACCTTGTGACTTTTGGACCCTTCTGTGAAATTTTTTGGCACTGACCTATTATATATCAAATCTTAATGCTATTAACTTTATAATAATTGCCTCAAAGGACAGAGTCAAGACTCGTATAAATAAAGGATTAATAAATACATCAATACAGGAAGGGACAAATGGAGAGAAATTATCATGGTCTAAATAAAGTTGTATTGTTCTTAGTATGTTTTCAGTTCTGCAACAATGGTTTTGAAAATATTATGATTTAGAAAACTGCATTGGATTTTGTCACAATAGAACATACGTTGTAACATTTTAAAAGGGAATTTACCACACACACACACACACACAATATTCTAGGCACATTCAGTGTTACATTTTTCCAATTTCTTTTTTCTTCGTAATATTTTCCTCAAATTCTCTAAGGCACATACTTTTGGGTAAACATATGGCTAACAGACATCAGTTGTTGATGTTCATCTGATCGTATGGGCAACCACAAACCTTTATCCATCCATGTTTCGTCAGGTTTCGGAACACAACTAAATCTAACTCCTCCACTTCAATGATATGGATATCAACTATCAGAACTGTCAAGCACCCATTGATGAGTCATACCAAAGACTTACAAAAATGGTACTAACAACTGTCTCACCTGGCACTTAGCATTAACACATTAACCCCTAGCCACGAGTTAACGAGTTAACGTGGCAGGAGGTAGTAGCCTACTGCCTAACTCTGTAGCGTCATGGTCATGCATGATACACTAAGGTGGGTGGTATCATAGAAAGGTAGACAGATGTAGCTCTACAATGATACCAAATAATCTGGAATTTCTAGTTGCACTACAAAATACAGAGGGAACAATCTAACTTTTTGGATCCAATTTTTTTCTACCCAACATTGGAACGTGGTTGGGATCCAATTTTGTGTCCAGATTTTAGACTTTTTGGTCTCAGATCTATAGGCAGACCGGTATGAACTGAAAACAGACAGATGAAACTTTGCAAAATGTAAGATAAGATGGGTATTTGGAATAAAAGAGTGGTCTTGATACAAAAGTAATGGATCCATTTACCCTTCTGCTCATGCGTGAGCCAAATAACCAATGAAAAACAATGTTTGTAACACAGCTAGGCAGTCTGTTATTGAAAGATCTCTGGGATTTGATATTTTCAGATCTATTCAGAAACAGCTTTTAAAATGTGTTTCCTATTCGAATTTCAGACGAAAATGACAAAAACCTCCAGGGGTTAATGTGTTAAGAGGTTAGTGTTAGGACTGGTTGGCCTGGTGTCAGGATAATGTGACTGGGTGGGACATCGTGCTACATGACTGCGGCATGATGCCCCAGTGCTAGACATCACTATAAACTGCCACACTGCCGACATTGTAGTGATATGCCAGATTCTTTTTTTAAAGCTACGTTAAAAATCCAAATAACACACACACACACACACATAAATGCAAAACTTATAAATATTTAAGATAGCCAGTTCATTACCATGACAATCCGCCTGTTGGTAAAAAAAATGGCAAGTATACTTATTATGTATATTTCATTTATTTTGTGTGCTGACCTTTGTCCATGACTGGTACATCAGCTTATTAAAGAATATTGGTACATCAGCACATTCAATAATGCAATTTATTTGGACCAAACTATACTTTTGGAATTGTGATGAAACATTTTAGGATCATTTGGTATCTAATTCAAAATACTGTAAATTTCTCATAAAATTTTCACTTTGCAACTGAGACACAAATTATATGTTTATTTTAATAAACTTTTTTGGTTTTGCTTCTTTCTGTTACTTGGTTTAAAATGATAGTCTTGACAATAGATCAAGAAGTCTAAATAGTTGCATAGCATCTTTGACAAAGAAAAAAAAACAATAAGACCTCATGAAGTAAAATACACTTGTTGGTTACATTTCATACATGACTATGAGACTGATAATAAAGAGTTTTGAACAGACATTAGACACAAGCCAACCTTAAAATGGACAAGTTTATGTGACTCCCAAGAGCATTATATCTGGACAAACAAACAACAATACTGGGTCAAGAGAACAACAAATTATACACATCAATAGATTCTACATGAAATACATGTAAAAGTGTAAAGTTATTGGTTGATGTTGAGTACTAGGCCATTAAAAAAAAAGGCTTACAAAGAATACTCCAAGGACAATACAATTTTGCCTTATACTTTATATGCAGGTACATGTATCTTTTTCATAGCATTGAAATATGTACAGTATATACTTGCTTATAAGTTGAGTCTAACTGCAAATAACAAAGATCCTGATATGCTGTAGCATTATGCAACAGCAGGTCTGGGTCTGTGCAGTTTACAGTTGGAATAGTGAGCGAGTATATACAGAAAAAGAAATTAAAATAAATAGTTCTTAAATTCTGTACTTGAAAATGTCTGCCAAGGCATGTTAAATTTTACCTAAGAAAAAAAAATTGTGAAAATACCAATAAACAGGAAACTAGATGAAAAGAATGCAGATAAAAAAAATCTACAAAATTAGTGATGCTCAACAATCAAAGAGTAAATAAATTTTTGCAAGACAGGACCAAATTAAATGCTAAAAAATCTTTCTGTAACTTATCTATTCCAAGTTAATTCTGCTACAAGAATGTTGCAGAATCATAAATCTGCATGCCTTTTGTACATATTCAACAAAATGTTTACCCTATCCACCCTCAATTATGACACATTTGGTGAACAATTTTCTTTATAAAACTGAAATGCAGTTTAGGTCATCATCTTGTTATGGCTGTGTCTTCTGAACAATTACACTTTTCATAAACATGCCAGTCACACAATCAGGCCTGTTTTTCTTTTCTTTTGGCAATACTCTTCGTTTTACTTTGTTTGCTTCTGCATTGTTCTCAAGTTCTCTTTTCCTTTTGCAGTTGCTTAGCATTGGACTCGTAATATAAGGTTCACGGTTTCAATTACCCACCCAGGCTTTTGCAGCTCAGCTGCCTGGGTGTGTCATTGGGAACACCACTCAACTCCATCTCCTAGTATAATTATACTGTAGCCTGATCAAGTGTTGAAAGTGTGGCTATAAACTATTTTGAAGTCTATAAAAAGACAAAAACTTTCTGAGCAGTAAATTACTTACTTACCATGACAATCTGTTCCAACTAGCAGGATCTTTATGACAAAAAAATGGGAAATTTGATGTGCATACAAAAGGGGTCCAAGATAACTAAAGGTATGTTCTATAGTAAATCTTACTACCCATGTGCATATAAAAGAAACTGAACTAAATGTTGATGTCTTTTGGGAAAGTTAGGCTACAGACTGTCAGCATACAAACAAAACCTGGCTGTTAGTGGGATTTCCATAAATTAAAAAAATGGATTGTATGTTAGATGTGCCCATCCCATAAACCAGTCTTTGCTAACATTTTTTCTTTCTTGCTGGGACTCTAAATTGGCCACCAACAACCTCCTGACATTCAGGCACATGACATGATTTCTTCTGATTACCATTTGCAACACTACTTAAGATCCCCGCAATAATTATTTAGGATGCAATCTGAGGTTGGTAACTAATGCCTTGGAGCATGAATATTGCACCAGAGATTCTACTTGTATTGTGCATTTTTATCTTTTATTAGCACTGATGTGCATGTAGAAAGCAAGGTTTAACATTCACTGAATTATTCAATATACATGAATGAGCCAGAAAGAATTTGTCAACATTCATCTGGGTCTTATTTTATTAACTCTTTAACTAGTGCTGCTATAGTGGTTCCCAGCTGTTGTGCATATCCATATTATGTGTTTAATTTTTGTCCATATTATAGATTGCAAGGGTCATTTGTAAACAACTTTTTGCATAGAAATTTTTTGTCCATGATTGTGGGTTAAATTTTAAGATAATTATCATATTTGTAAGTAGGATCTTTATTTGATTTTAGTTGAGGACATGGGTTTCCCCTTGGAAAAAGCTATGGTCGACCTATGGTTGCCAGGTTAATTGCCAAAATTTAAGCAAACAGATCTGACCTTGTTTATGAATTGATGGAAAATTCCATTGGAAATTACTTACATCCAGTGCATTTTGTTGTATCACAAGTCTGTATATATAGGTGTAGAAGTAAATAGTTCTTCATTCCATATCTTAACATCAGTCTTTATGAAAAATCAAATTTAGTTGTGTTCAGTATTAATCTGAGTGTTTATATTATTTTAATGGCATCACAAACTGCTCATTGACTTTTGCACTAAAACACTATTTTGCGAGATTGTGAATTCATTCAAAGAAATTCTGGATTAGATCAATGTGATACAGCAGGCTAGCAGCACATCAACACATTAAAGTCTATTGGTACATCAGCACATTCAAGATTGGAATTCATTCACAGCACTCATACTTCTGGACTTGTGATACAAAATTTAGAAATATCCAGGATTTAATTCACAATACTGTCAGTTCCTTTTAAATTTTCACGCTGTTTTCTGGGAATAAAAATTATTCATTGTATTTTACTAAACTTGATGGTTTTGATTTTACTGTTGCTTAGTTTTAAGACCATAGACTAGCTGCCATGGTCACCACAGCATCTGATCTGTGGGCTCACCATCAAAGCCTGATGCTGATGCAACCGAATTATGACTTTTAGCTGATGGTTTGGGGATATGGGTCAGTTATTTTTAGTTACCTTCCCTATATCTGACTGACTTAGATGCTACAATCATGCATATATAAAAGGAGTTATAATCTAAAAACTAACTAAAGTGGGATGATTACAGTATATGACACCCTGTGAAAGACATTATGCTAACATTGGAGAGATAGCTTGTTGATAAAGATAGGAACTGCCGATTCTGAAGCCTATATTTCACAAGCTATTCATATAACAAGCAGGTAAACTTCAATATGGCAGATAGTGGTACTTGATTTATCAGTCACTGCATAGGCAAGGCACATACATGCAGTTGATATACACCCAAGTGGAGAGTTAACCTGTCATTTTTTGTTGGCATGCTTCTTATGCTCATAAAAAATATTGTCACTTTGAACTTGTGGATACAGGCTAATGTATGCCACACCCATCAAAAACTTGTGGGTTCAGGCTAATGTATGCCACACCCATCTAAAACTTGTGGATACAGGCTAATGTATGCCACACCCATCAAAAACTTGTGGGTACAGGCTAATGTATGCCACAACCATCTAAAGCTTGTGGATACAGGCTAATGTATGCCACACCCATCAAAAACTTGTGGATACAGGCTAATGTATGCTACACCCATTTAAAGTTTGTGGATACAGGCTAATGTATGCCACACCCATCTAAAATTTACGGATACAGGCTAATGTATGCCACACCCATCAAAAACTTGTGGATACAGGCTAATGTATGCCACACCCATTTAAAGTTTGTGGATACAGGCTAATGTATGCTACACCATCTAAAACTTATGGATACAGGCTAATGTATGCCACACCCATCTAAAGCTTGTGGATACAGGCTAATGTATGCCACACCCATCTAAAGCTTGTGGATACAGGCTAATGTATGCCACACACATTTAAAGCTTGTGGATATAGGCTAACATATGCCACACCCATCTAAAACTTGTGGATACACGCTAATGTATGCCACACCCATCTAAAGCTTGTGGATACAGGCTAATGTATGCCACACACATTTAAAGCTTGTGGATACAGGCTAACATGCCACACCCATCTAAAATTTGTGGATACAGGCTAATGTATGCCACACCCATCTAAAGCTTGTGGATACAGGCTAATGTATGCCACACCCATCTAAAACTTGTGGATACAGGCTAACATATGCCACACATATCTAAAACTTGTGGATACAGGCTAATGTATGCCACACCTATCTAAAACTTGTGGGTACAGGCTAATGTATGCCACACCCATCTAAAGCTTGTGGATACAGGCTAATGTATGCCACACCCATCTAAAGCTTGTGGATACAGGCTAATGTATGCCACACACATTTAAAGCTTGTGGATATAGGCTAACATATGCCACACCCATCTAAAACTTGTGGATACACGCTAATGTATGCCACACCCATCTAAAGCTTGTGGATACAGGCTAATGTATGCCACACCCATCTAAAGCTTGTGGATACAGGCTAATGTATGCCACACACATTTAAAGCTTGTGGATACAGGCTAATGTATGCCACACCCATCTAAAACTTGTGGATACAGGCTAACATATGCCACACATATCTAAAACTTGTGGATACAGGCTAATGTATGCCACACCTATCTAAAACTTGTGGGTACAGGCTAATGTATGCCACACCAATCTAAAACTTGTGGACACAGGCTAATGTATGCCACACCCATCTAAAACTTGTGGATACAAGCTAATGTATGAAACACCCATCTAAAACTTGTGGATACAGGCTAATGTATGCCACACCCATCTAAAACTTGTGGATACAAGCTAATGTATGCCACACACATTTAAAGCTTGTGGATACAAGCTAATGTATGCCACACTCATCTAAAACCATGCTGA
The DNA here is from genome assembly GCA_028554795.2 of Sinohyriopsis cumingii. NCBI lineage: Eukaryota > Metazoa > Mollusca > Bivalvia > Unionida > Unionidae > Sinohyriopsis > Sinohyriopsis cumingii. The sequence goes on along the minus strand of CM068830.1, from coordinate 121,728,394 downwards.
CTCAAACACCACTGATACAGCTAACCCCTGACTCAGCAATAGCTGCATTCTCAAGAGGTTGCAACTCTACATTATGTCACAAGAAACTGTTGGTTTCATTGCCTTTGATTTTCATTAAAAAATATGTAATTCAATAAATTTTAATATAATTCATTTGAGCCATTTTACAAATCATAATGTAATTCTTACATTAGTCTTCATTAAAATAACTTTAAAAAAAATTAGTTTGCAATCGTCAATGAAAATTTCACGCAAGTCAGAACTGTGCAAGTCATCAGTGTCCTTCCTCATCACTTACAGTAGCAGAAAAATTGGTCGCATCATGACGATCACTAATTTCACAAACATACCTTCAATTTTTGGTACCATATATGTGACAATGTCACTAATGAAATAATCATTCCAAAAATTCAACCTCCTCACTGCCAGATGCAAGTTGGAAGTAACAAAAGGAACGTCATTATCATCATTGCCATTATGCTGATGACATCTGCCTCACTAAATCCTGCCTTAATGAACAGTTTGCCACAAGGAACATGGAAACAAACGCATACTATTTTGCAGACATTAGGGATTTATTTTGCACTCATGGTTCATGAAGTCGATTAGAATTACAGGTCAGTACCTTGATTTTAAAATGAAAGCAACTACTTGGAACATCAGAGATTTGCTTCAAACTGTTGCTATTTATTTCAGTTATAGCACAATAGATAAAGATAGATAACTATTGTCTTTCGAGTATTCTAAATCATTTGGTCAAGTATTTAAAAAACTATGCATTTCTTGTTATCCTTTAATTGAATTTGAACCATACATCCTAAATTTTAAATTAGTTTGTATGAATGAGGTGTGTAACATGTGTTTGTTACCTACTGCCTTTATTATACCTTTCAACTACCATCACTTTTTACCTGGATTTGGTGAGTGGTGAAAAATGTTACAATGGAGCTAATTTTCTGCGATGGAAAAAACAAATAGAATGATAGAACTAATTAAACATTAAAATAAAGCAATGTTGTAAAAAAGCCTTTGGACTAAATAGTAATTAGGAATTTGGCCAAGTAAATTAATCTTGAACATTCTAACAGAAGCCTTATCCAAGAACTCAGTAAATCATCATTATTGTACATGTATTTTGAATTGGAAAAGAAATGTACAAAATTTCATAAATACCAAGCAAGACTGAAGGGTTAATTGTTGTTGTTATGGTGGGGTTTAATGCCATTTTTCAGCACACGATAGGCTATGCATGGCAGCTAGTATTAATGGTGGAGGAAGAACCCGGGAAAACCCCGGGAAGAACCACCAACCTACGAGAAGCTACTGGCAAGCTTTCTCACATACCCACATTGGCCGAATCCTAGACTCGAACCCATGCAGACAGAGGTGAGATGGCAGTGATCCGTAACAGAGAGTGCTTTAGACCATTTGGCCACTCGGGGCCCCTGAAGGGTTAATGGGATCTTCGCTAGTCAAGGTTCTGATATAATAATCCTATCTACACTTTGGCGGATCAAACAGATATACTGGTGCTTTGTCCTAGTGACACCTATTGGATTTTGTAAGTTGCATTCCTCAGTATGTAATACCAATTAACCAATAACGTGGTCCATTGTACATCAGCCAAAAATGGTGGGGCAAAAAGGTCTAAATAGGATACTTTGGAAGTTTAATCATGTAGGAACAATGTTCAAATATGAACAACTTAATTTTGATTGGATGCGATGGCTTGCCACTGCATCCAATGAAATTTACAGACTAGAAGCATAGAAATACCTGCTCAATACACCAAAGTGTAGATAGGGTTATCACATCAGAACCTTGGCTAATGAAGATGAGCTAATGGTAAATAAAACTGCTTTAAGTTAATTTTAGTATTTCTGCAGAGTCACCAAGTCTAAACTATTGCACAAGTCTTGAAAGCCTGTAATTTACATTTGGAGTCTTGTGTGAATGAAACCCAACAATTCTGCTTGCACTAATTCATCTTCTTTGCACACTTGTTATTGTCACTAATAAATAAACACAAAATCTGCTTTAAAGTTTTAATAACAAGTTGAAATCCAACAAATGTATTAAAATCTTGCGATCTAGATATGCTGAACCTATATGTACTGCTCCTGTATACTTTTTGGTACAGTATCTGTAATGATGCATATATACAAGTACAGGCTTTCTCTATCCCAGGCCCTCATCCAACATTTGTTTAATTCTGCTTGCCCTTTTGTTACAGTCTGTTTCCTGCAGCAAAAACTGCACTAATCACTAGTCATGGTGGAATTCAACAGAGCTAGCAGCAGGGTCTACACACATGCAAGAAATAATACCATGTACAACCCACTGGAGCCATAAATTACAAGTGTACATTCACATGCACACATGTACTCCTCTAAAAGCAGTAATAAATTAAGTGTATAAATGTATTTGCATACCAGCACATGCTGGGTCTTGCAAGTCACTGCAAAATTGGATCAAGGTCACCAACAGTGTGTGATTCAGGTGTTCCTGAACTTTTTTCAAAGAACCCCCAACATGGTTTGGGTCACTTGTCTGATCTTTGGTTACCATTATATTTTAAAAAAACAAAAACGAAAGTCATTATCCATAACTGGGGACATTATGTGATCCTGGAAGGGCACACATGTACGTTTCATCAATGCTTTCTGATACACAGCTTAATAAAGAAACTTCAAAACTTGTATATTATTGAGGTGGTATGAAGTTTTAAAACTTTGACCCACCCATTGGGGCAGAGCTTGATGACGTGAGAACCAAGATATTGCTGCCAATCCCAAGCAGACTTCAACCATTGGATTACATATTTCAAAAGAAAACAACACTGGAAGATCAGTTTAACACATACAAACTGTCATAACTCAAACCAGAATATCAGAAACAGTGTTGTCTCGTGGTGTCTATTTTATGAAAACATTGCACCCTGCTCCATCTAGTGTCCTCCAGGTGGACGATGTCCAGTCTTATTCATCTCCAGAGGTTTAAAAACATTGCATATGGTAACATTCTATGGTGCATGTGTATTTCAGGCATCATTTACCTCCCTTCTTTCCTTTGCTGTTTCTTTCCTTTGCTGTGCAATACTATCTTAAAAGAACCAGCAGAGTGCATAAAAATGGCCTGTCTAGTATATAGGGTGCCTATGAAGCATTTTACCTGCTCAAAATGCATTGACTGGCAACCAGCACCCTGTTCCCACAAGTAGTGGCCAGGAGATAAGCAATACAAGACCATGCAGACCATGGAACCTAATTATATGAAAAAAGCAGAAGCATAAATCTCCGTAATGAAAGCTAAGTCTGCACCTAATTGGTGGAAATGATGATCTTCCATGATGCAGAGTTTGACTCGTTAAACCTTAAGATCCATACATTGTTGTTTGCCAGTTTGCACTCTAAATAAATGCTGAAATTTTCCGTAAAAGGATTCCAAAGATATCTCAAACAATTCAGTAGCATATGTGTCATAAGAAACAGGAGTCGAGCTAGCTCAGCTGTCTGTGCATCAGACTTGTAGTTCATGGATCCTGGGTTCACTACCCACCAAAGCAAGCACTGCTTACTCAGTATGCCCTTGGAACTGGTACTCGACTCATTTTCTCAACATGATTTTGCCAAAAATTACGCTAAAACACCGATGAAAAACCAAAAACAAAAATGAAAGTGCAATCTACCAAACTGAGCTGTTATGGTCAAACTCCAAGTTTTCATCAATACAATTGCATGTGCAATCTTTTTCTGTAACAATTTCTGTTGTGTTCTCTCACAATTGGTATTTTTAACATTCAAAGGAAAAACCAGAACATGCAGTGGATTCACAAAATATAAAGCCTAAGCCCATGCATTATATTTTACAAATCCACAGCTTGGCAAAGTTTCTACAACTCAAACAATGTTCTCTGTTAACTTTATCGTGATTTACAACTGCAATGTTTTTTGTTTTAATTTTTTTATCACATGAAAAAGATCATCAAAATTTATTTCCCAAATCTTTAAATACATTTTTGAATCTGTATCTTGACTATACCAGGCATTTATGCTTGGCGTATCCAAGTTCTCACTTGTACATAACAGTAATCTCAAGCATCCATAATTAATTTCCATATGTGAGAATCCCAGGGCTGAAACTAATGAGTAAAAAGCTGCTATCACTACTCTCCTTAAGAGCCAGGTCACCTTTTTAAAACAAATTCAGCAACATTCCACTTTGCCCAACAATTCTTAGTTGATCCTCAATGAAAAAAAAGTTTCACCTCTCTCAATGGCAACAAGTTTCCCAGCAAATCTGAGATCTCAGGGATGCATCCTATTTAGGTTACAGGGCATGAATGAACACAGTACCCTCATAAAGCATATTCACTGTTGAGGCCAATGTGTTGTACTCAGCAAACCTCAGTAATTGCATGGTCCCATTTCAAGCTGAAGAAAAACAACCCAGCTTACCCATTATCCAATGAACACAGTACCCTCATAAAGCATATTCACTGTTGAGGCCAATGTGTTGTACTCAGCAAACCTCAGTAATTGCATGGTCCCATTTCAAGCTGAAGAAAAACAACCCAACTTACCCATTATCCAATGAACACAGTACCCTCATAAAGCATATTCACTGTTGAGGCCAATGTGTTGTACTCAGCAAACCTCAGTAATTGCATGGTCCCATTTCAAGCTGAAGAAAAACAACCCAGCTTACCCATTATCCAATGAACACTGCACAACATGGGTTGTTTTTATAAGGCAAGCTGAATTAACAAATCAGGATTAATTCAAATAAATTACAACTGACCAAAATTGTTTTATTTAAAAAGACAAGGTTTTGAAACACCCCATGGAACGAAATGTCTGTATAGTAAAATCCAAGGTACTACAAATATGGAAATTTTATTTCTAGTTTGGATACATTAATGTTAATAGGTTTTAGGAATTATTTACATAAGAACATATTGAACTTCAAGCTTACAGGCAAAACAAGAACCAAAAAAACAACTAATAAAGTTTAATGTTTTTGCAAAGATTTTGTGAAATTATAAACTGCACACAGGATATACCTGTTTCACAATCATCAGGATCCAGTGTGTGTGTCTGATTTGGCTTTTTAATGTAGCTTTAGCAATTTTTCAGTCATACTGCTATGAATTAATGCTGAGCACCAAGCAACAGCTGTGAGTTAAAAGTCTTTGGTTAGACTTGGCCAGGATTTGAAACCCCCCACCTCCCACATCCAAGGTAGATGCTCTAACCACAGGGCCACCATAGCAGTCATTAGGCTCCTGATTCTTTTCAACAGACATAACAAAATGAATGTGCATTATGAGCATTCTTTATTTCAAAAAATGGGTAAAACATTCTGTTGTAAATCATATGACATTTGTTCTTGACCAAAGTGTGTGTGTGTGACTTGGATTTTTAACATAGCTTTACCAATTTTTCAGTCATATTGCTACGATGTCTGCAGTGTGGTAGTTTATAGTGATGTCTAGCACTGGGACATCATGTCCCACCCAGTCACATTATCCTGACACCAGGCCGACCAGTCCCAACACTAACTTCTTAATGCTGAGCGCAAAGCAAGGCAGCTGTTAGTACCATTTTTGTAAGTCTTGGGTATGACTCGGACAGGGATCGTAAATCTATGTATAAACATGTGTCACCAAAAATTAAATTTATATTCACTTCTCTCATTTTTTGGACATTATTGTGTAGGCTATCCAATGGTTATTATACAGCATGTATACATAGGCTTGCATTTGGTCATGATGCAGTGTGTATACCCAGAGCAACTTGTGGTCATTATGCCATGTATATACCCAGGCTATCATATGGTCATTATGCCACGTATATACCCAGGCTAGCATGTGATCATTATGCCATGTATATACCCAGGCTAGTATATGGTCATTATGCCATGTATATACCCAGGCTAGCAGATGGTCATTATGCCATGTATATACCCAGGCTAGCATATGGTCATTATGCCATGTATATACCCAGGCTAGCATATGGTCATTATGCAATGTATATACCCAGGCTAGCATATGGTCATTATGTCATGTATATACCCAGGCTAGCATATGGTCATTATGCAATGTATATACCCAGGCTTGCATATGATCATTATGTCATGTATATACCCAGGCTAACATATGGTCATTATGTCATGTATATATCCAGGCTAGCATATGGTCATCATGCAGCATGTGTGTGTGTGTGTGATTTAGATTTTTAATGTAGCTTTAACAATTTTTCAGTTATAATGTTACGATGTCCAAGGTGTGGCAGTTTATAGTGATGTCTAGCGCTGAGGCATTATGCAGCAGACATGTAGCATGATGTCCCACCCAGTCACATTATCCTGACACCAGGCCGACCAGTCCTAACACTAACCTCTTAATACTAAGCACCTAGCGAGGCAGCTGCTAGTATCATTTTTACAAGTCTTTGGCATGACTCAGCCAGGGTTTGAACCTGTGACCTCCTGCATCCGAGGCAGATGCTCTAACCACTCAGGCCACTTGAGCAGTTTATGCAGCATGTATACCCAGGCCAGCATATGGTCATAATGCCATGTGTACACCCAGGCCAGCATGTGGTCATTGTGCCATGTGTACACCCTGGATGTGTACACCCTGGACAGCATGTGGTCATTAAGCAGTGTATAACAAAAAGAGCTGTTTATGATGCACATGACAGTGGTGACAAGGACATGCTTTTGCACTGACCCTATGAATGCTAATATCTGATGATGCCTTTGAAAGGGGCACTACACATATATCTGATGATGCCTTTGAAAGGGGCGCTACACATATATCTGATGATGCCTTGTGAAAGGGGCGCTACACATATATCTGATGATGCCTTGTGAAAGGGGTACTACACATATATCTGATGATGCCTTGTGAAAGGGGCACTACACATATATCTGATGATGCCTTGTGAAAGGAGCACTATACGTATATCTGATGATGCCTTGTGAAAGGGGCACTACACATATATCTGATGATGCCTTGTGAAAGGAGTGCTACACATATCTGATGATGCCTTGTGAAAGGGGCACTACACATATATCTGATGATGTCTTGTGAAAGGAGTGCTACACATATATCTGATGATGCCTTGTGAAAGGGGCACTACACATATATCTGATGATGCCTTGTGAAAGGAGTGCTACACATATATCCGACGATCTGTGTATCCACTAGGAGTGCAAGACTGAGAGTCAAAAATGTCCTTTGAGTCAAAACTGGGGGTCCAACGGAGTAAAAAAACAAAATTCTGGTATCAAAACTGGGGGTCAAATTAAAACTTGTGGGATCTCTGAAGCGCAAATGAGGGCAAAGGGAAACACTGGATGATGCCTTGTGAATGGAGTGCTACACATATATCTGATGATGCCTTGTGAAAGTGGCACTTCACATATATCTGACGTTGACTTGTGAAAGGGGTGCTACACATATCTGATGATGCCTTGTGAATTGGGTGCTACACACATATCTGATGATGAATCCTTGTGAAAGGGGCACTACACATATATCTGATGATGCCTTGTTAAAGGAGTGCTACACATATCTGATGATGCCTTGTGAATGGGGCACTACACATATATCTGCTGATGCCTTGTGAAAGGGGTGCTACACATATCTGATGATGCCTTGTGAAAGGGGCGCTACACATGTATCTGATGATGCTTTGTGAAAGGGGTACTATACTCATATCTGATGATGCCTTGTGAATGGGGCACTACACATATATCTGATGATGCCTTGTGAAAGGGGTGCTATACACATATCTGATGATGCCTTGTGAATGGGGTGCTACACATATATCTGATGATGCCTTGTGAAAGGGACATTACACATATATCTGATGATGCCTTGTGAAAGGAGTGCTATACACATATCTGATGATGCCTTGTGAATGGGGTGCTACACATATATCTGATGATGCCTTGTGAATGGGGAGCTACATATATATCTGGTGATGCCTTGTGAAAGGGGCGCTACACATATATCTGATGATGCCTTGTGAATGGGGTGCTACACACATATCTGATCATTTAGATCATTCTGTTGATGGAGAAATGGCTAAGTGTATGACGGAAAATCAAAGTGTACTTTCAATCCTCACACAACATAATATAAACATCTCAACATTTTCCATCACATTTACTTTTAAGCAGAATATCTCAAATTCAGTGACTCTGAATGACCTAGCTGAATTACTTTCAAGGTCATGACTGTGTGGACCCAGTAATATAATGCCTATATATGGCTCCATCTTTTATGTTTCTTTTAAATTGCCGCATTTATAAAAAAAATAGTACATATTATTCATTCTGAACATTTTGTACCTGGTCTTTCTATATTTTTTAGCAGTATGACTAGTCTTTTTCTTTCTGTTTGATATCATTAGTAGAGTAACTATTCTCTTCTTTTGATCTATTATCATTAGCAGTGTGATTAGTGTCTTGTCTTCTGCAATGTTCCTGCTTGATTGGCCAAGATATTATTCCTTGTGATGATATGTTGATGCAATGCCCCTACAAAAATACAATTCATGGTGATGATATCAGATGTTGATGCAATGCACCTATCAAAATACAATTCCTGGTGATGATATCAGATGTTGATGCAATGTACCAACCAAAATACAATTCCTGGTGATATCAGATGTTGATGTAATGCACCTATCAAAATACAATTCCTGGTGATGATATCAGATGTTGACGCAATGCACCAACCAAAATACAATTCCTGGTGATGATATCAGATGTTGATACAATGCACCAACCAAAATACAATTCCTGGTGATGATATCAGATGTTGATGCAATGCACCAACCAAAATACAATTCCTGGTGATGATATCAGATGCTGATGCAACGCACCAACCAAAATACAATTCCTGGTGATGATATCAGATCCTGATGCAATGCACCAACCAAAATACAATTCTTGGTGATGATATCAGATGTTGATGGAATGCACCTATCAAAATACAATTCCTGGTGATGATATCAGATGCTGATGCAATGTCAGAATTGTGATCATCACTGATTTAAACAATCAGTTCCTGGACCTTGTAATTACTCTGTAACTGCATTTCTATCATAAGTTGTAACCACCTTCAATGACTTATTGTAAGTATTAATCTTTAAAAAGTTATATAAAGTCAAGAAAGTCTTTAATTTTTGAAATCTCAATCAACAAATAAAGAACCCTTGATCATGAGAAGCTTGATATGATTGGGTTGGTGGGTGGTTGGGTTTGACCTATTTTTGTACGAGTTGCAAAAGTTTACACACACTTTTGAACTTTACAAAAAGGATACAGCCCAGATAAAACACTGCAGAATGGATAAATCTGGTGACAACTGAAAAATGTTACCATTAAGGATTGTGTTACTCACAGCTTAAAATACAGTAAGAAGTCCAATGGGAATGTATAAGTGGAAAACCTGTTTCGGTGATTCAGGACAATTTTTGATGCGATGCCAAGAGTCACCCTCTCTTATAACTCTAAGGTAATATATTTAGGCATGCATATCACACATTTATTCTGTCTTTTCCTAAAATAATATAAAATTAATTAGCTAAATACATAAAATCTAAGTATTTTAATTCCTTCTATAGATAAAATCTAAGTATTATATCAGTACGGTAAACATTATGTTTCTTGTTTATTAAAGAAAATTCATCAAAGATGTATCATTATCGGCCTCTTCTATCATGGTCATGAGTAAATGATTTGCCTTGAAATTTTAATATGGACATTGGGCTCTACATTTTTTACTCCCTGAACACTGCTTTCAAAATAAACGCACAGGTGTTTCCGATCAAGATTTTGACGTTATATCAGTATACATTATGTGTTTCTTGTTTATTCAAGAAAATTCATCAAAGATGCATCATTATATCAGCCTCCCCTGTCATTCTTGACATTTTCTGTCCATGCTCAAATACCATGTATTTTCAACTAACATAATGATGTAATACATTTCACTCATCCAATGAAACTGACCAACTTGTGCATCATTGAGATACATGTATGTGCATTCCATTCAGAAAGCCAGCTTGGTTGTATTCAATTCAGTCAGCACAAAATCAACTGTAATGATCCTTTAGCTTTATTTTATGAGCTCTGTGGGTAACATTGCAGTTGAAATGAATATCCGAACACTGGAATTTGAATACGTTATGACAATTCAAACTGAAAATTGGAATTTGAATACTTTATGACAATTCAAACTGAAAATTGGAATTTGAATACTTTATGACAATTCAAACTGAAAATTGGAATTTGAATACTTTATGACAATTCAAACTGAAAATTGGAATTTGAATACTTTATGACAATTCAAACTGAAAATTGGTATTTCAATTCTCATTTTTCTACCCAGCCAATTTGGCAGCATTTTGTAAATGACACACGCAAGTCAAAACGTAAACTAAGAAATGCTAAATTAATTAGCGAACAAGGGAAAAACTTGCAACCTACTAGATTGCTTGAAATTCAAACTCTCATTCATGAGGTCCTCAAGTGCTAATTATGAATAGTCACAAGGCCCACAACATCACAGCTATTAATTATATTCTTCAAAAGATAGCGTGTAACATAGCTAATTGATGCAGGGGCAATAGAACAGTGGACATATCAACATTAAAAAAAGTCTTCACATATTAATCAACCAGAGCTCTGAAAAATTTGTAAAATATTGTTGGACATTGATTGCATCAGAAACAGATGTAGTCAATCCTGCACACCATTATCGCTCTTACATTCCCCATAATTTGCCTCAAAAAGCTGACTCCAATATGTTTCTACATTTAGCATTTTATTTAAGTTTTTACATCATTACACAGCTTTGGGACTGCCAATATAATGTGAGGCTCTTGTTTTCTTTATTTCTTAAAATGTCAGTAATACTTATGTATGTTAATTTCATAACATTAAGTTGGTATAAAACCATGGCTGTCAGCATATAGTGCAATTTGTGCTGGGATTATTTCATTTTCTGCCTTTCTGAAAATGACTTACCACTCTGTTGGGAATCTCTCTTTACCCATTAACACATTAACCCCTAGTGACGACTTTACGGGGCAGGAGGTAGTAGCCTACTGCTGAGCTCTGTAGCGTCATGGTCATGCATGATACACTAAAGTGGGTGGTATTATAGAAAGGCAGACAGATGTAGCTCTACAATGATACCAAATAATCTGGAATTTCTAGTTGCACTACAAAGTACAGATACAAAAACCTCACTTTTTGGATCCGACTTTTTTTAACCCAAAATTTGCTCGTGGTCTGAATCTGATTTTGTGTCCGGATTTTATACTTTTTGGTCTCTGATCTAAGGCAAACCGGTATGAACTGCAAACAGACAGATGAGCCTTTGCAAAAAGTAGGATATGGTGGGCATTTGGAATAAAGAGTGGTCTCCATACAAAAATAATGGCTCCATTTAGCAAAAAAAAAAGAAAAGAAGTCCAACTTTTACCCTTCTGCTCATGCACGATTCAAATAGCCAACGAAAATCAATGTTTCTAACACCACTAGGCAGTATGTTATTGAAAGATGACCAGGGATTTGGTGTTTTCAAGTCTATTCAGAAATAGCTTTCAAAATATGTTTCCTACTTGATTTTTAGGCAAAAATGACAAAAAGCTCCAGGGGTTAATGTGTTAAACATAATGGTTTACTACCAAACTTGGTTGAGGCTGAGAACTGGCCCTGTTACAGTTTACATTATACAGTACCATTTTGAACCTAATATACATGTCATACAAAATGATGCCAATACCCATGGATACATTTCAGTAAATTATTCATCACGGCTGAATGTGATCTTTTTATGGCTTAGTTTAAATTACTATAGTCCAATTATACTTGATGATCCAGAGGAACATGCAAGACAAATTTGTACAACACTGTGTATATACCTGCAATCAATGTATCACAATTAAATTAACTTGGCCACATGTCCATGTGAGTCTTTGAACAAATCACTTCAGCCCCATAACTTTTTTAATGTTGTCCCCATCATCCCACATTTAACTGCATGAATGGCAATCAGGTTTCTGCCCATGACAGTCTATCCTAAGCACTAAAGGAATATATATGTTTGTACTAAGTTTGAGGATACACTGGGAAAGTAACTAAACTGATTTGATTTGTTATCAGATTCCTCAAAAATATTTACTCTAGACCCCCACACCATGTCATTTAATTAGATTTAGGTTATTTGGTCCAGTTCTTTGAAAGAAAGCAGTCTCTTCTTTGATTAATGATAGGTGCACATGGCACACTCAACAGCAAGTGAACTCAATTACAAGTTCAGGGCACATGTACATGGTTGAATAAGCAATAGTATGAGCAGGGACTGTAAATTCCTAAAAAAGAAATCACCACTAATGATATCATGTGACAGAGTGGGAACCCTGTTAACACATGAGAAGATTTTGCAACACAAGATGAGAATCTGAGCCTGGAAAGCTACTTACAAGCATTATGAACTGTAGTATCAACTGTTCCTTCTATCATTCGTGATAAAGTTTTAAAAAAAAACTGTATGGGACATTTCCAAGCCAGTAACCTTTCTGCTTACACATGAATAGCCAATGATAATATGCTAATTAACTGTGCAAAGGAATGCAATGGCCTGTACTTCACTATCCATAAAACAGGTTGCATGTATACTTATATAACCAAAAGACACTTGTATTTCTGTAATTAATCCTGAGGATTTAAGACTCACTAAAAACTGATTTAAAATTTCGGTCGAAAATCTGTTAAAACTAATAAACTTAGACATAAATCACATTATCATACAAGGAATCAAATGCAACACAAATCACATGGCTATACACACAATGGGTCAACTTAGACAAATCACATGGCCATACATACAATGGGTCAACTGAGACAAATCATATGGCCATACATACAATGGGTCAACTGAGACGAATCACATGGCCATACATACAATGGGTCAACTGAGACAAATCACATGACCATACAAATGATCAAATGAGACATAAATCACATGGCCATGCAAGTAAAAGTAACTGAATGATTTGGATTTTAAACACTAGGCCATATCACTACAATGTCTGCAGTGTAGCAGTTTTTATTGATGTCTAGCAATGAGGCATCATGCTACAAACTTACAGCATCATGTCCCACCCTGTCACATTAACCTGACTCCAGGCCAACCAGTCCTACCCTCTTACTGCATAGCACCAAGCGAGGCAGCTGCTAGCACCATTTTTACAAGTCTTTGGCATGACTAAGACAAGGCTCAAACCCACAACTTCCTGCATTGGAGGCAAATGCTCTAACAGTCCACAAGTAAGGTATAAACTTGGACAAAAATCACTTAGCCATACAATGGATCAACAATAGCATTAAACTGAATAGTCTGATTGAACTAGTGACCCAAACAATTATAAATATTTAATCACAGTACAGTATAAATATAGTTTAAAATATACCTTCAAGTATATTTATTTCCCGTGATAAACCATAAACACATGACCTTGACCTCTGAGCCAAGAGCACTATGAATTCTGCATAAAAGTTTGCATTTTCCCATCAACTCAGCCTGTTATACCATAAACAACAAGATATTTATCTTGATCTATATTACCATAATAGTCAAAAATGCACACTGATCAGATCTTTCAATTACTTTGACCAATGAAGTTAGCCATGCCTTTCTGAATGCCTCAAGCAGCAAAGTGATGATACCAGATCAAGATGCATTTGATTATATGGCTGTTTGATCGCATGTTCTCACAGTGATCAAGTACTATCATTTCAGGCATGCAAGGAACATCGAGAATTTATATTGATCAAATGCACCACCATGCATGGCACAGGCTGCACTTCAGGAGTAATATGCAGAAAACTTGAAACAAAATGCTTACAAACTTTATATGGTTTGTATAATTTTTGAACACATTAAAAATTCTTGTGCATTGTTAGTATAGTCTCTGCTGCATAAAATATACAAATATGCTGCATTATCTACAGCTCTGTATACTTTTCATGGGCATGGAAATCAGAATAAAGTCCTGGCCTTTGGGACCACTTAGATGTCTGTGAAGCTTTAACCACTGAACTTTCTCGTATCATTTACCACTGAAAGCTTGCTCTTTAAAAAAAAAGAGGATAATATACTTTATTAGTCATCACAGAATTCCATCCAGGGAAAGAAAACAACATTAGATCACCCTGTAACAAAGCTTTTTACATGATTCCAATCCTACAACTCAAGCTATTTATATCACAATATACAGTATCGAGATGTTGACCATGGTTCAGTACCTTATAATAAAAGTTATCATATTCAAAATGGGAATCTAATTTCTCTTTAGCATATTCCATTGTCCTTTATCTTTTCATATGAAAGCACCATGTTTATACTTAACTGAAGAATCCACTATCGGAAAGTGACTTTTTTTAAAACAAGGAAAGATGATCTATCAGGTAGCCTAGGCCAGAAAAGGATTAAAGTCTGCAGTTCATATTAGTTAAAAACTCCAAATTATTACTGCAACAACCACCTGTTTGCTTATCTGTTGTGGCTAGTCAAAAATAACTATAATACATCTATAGAATGAAGAGGGCATTTGCAAATACCCATATTGATGACAAAATTTTGGCGAGACATAGAACTGATTAGTATCTAACCTAAAGTATGACCAACATGTATTGGCAGTTATTATTGCTGCCAATAAGGCACTGGTTCTTAACCTATGGGTCGTGACCCATACTTAGTCAACATGCTCTTTTCTGTGGGTCGCAGAGATCAGTCATAATAAAAACAGATGGGTTTCTTGAATGTGAAACCATGTGTCACAGATTAATTATATTTTGATAAACACGTGTAGCTGACCAGTCTAAACAGAAACAAAATTGGTGCCAGATCTTAAGAAAATGGGCTTTATCAATGTGCCTCGTGGATGTTACACAACTTAAAAATGTTAGAGGCAAGAGATTTTGTTAAACCAGAAAATATGTTGCATGAGGAAAAGGACATGGACCAATAATTGACTTCAAAAGGAAACTTTCTAATTTTAATATGAAAGTGTCAGAGAGGACCAGAGAGATGCCATCACAGGTGTATCTGAGGTAAATGATGTATTTGTACGAACATGGCCCAGCAGTGGAAAATTGATTATCTATGGGTCCATTCCAGTTGCGTGTCTCCCTTGTCTCGATCATGTTAGAAAACTAATAAAATCTGCACAACCTGATTTTGATTGGATGCGGTGGCCTGCTGCCGCAGTCAATGAAATTCACAGACCCAACATAGTGAAAATATCTATCAATCTGCCAAGGCAGAGATATGGTTAACATATCGGAACCTTAACTAGCAAAGATGTCCCACATTCTGAGATTATAATTGGGACAGTTTGGGTAAATGATGTTTAAACAAACATACCACATGCAAGCATCATCTCTCATCTAAGTGAATTTACATACAGTCTAAAAATATAACTGCCAGTAAATGCTGGTCATTTTTGGAACAACAAAGTTTTAACAAAACTCCAGTTTTAGTTTGATCAATATGATGATGAATTTTCATCATAAGCAACTTATCAGAATAACTCTTCTATTACAATGAATACTTTTGTGTGAAAATGTTCTCAATACTACATTGTCAGTATCTACACATACAACCTTGTCCTTAACGAATCCATCTGCAATGGCAGGGCTACAGCACACATGTATGTTAATCACAGATACGGAGAGAGAGAAAGACAGAGCGGGAGAGAGAGAGAACATACATGTCTGTGTGTTTAATGGTGTGCCATATTTATTACATACAACTTTTTTTTAGTTGATCACTCAAACTGTATAGAAAAAAAATACTTTAATTGGAGACTTTCGCAAAGCCACACTAATCAATAAACCGTTTATCAACAATACTTTAAAACCAGAGTACAACCAAATAGGCAATATAACAAATATTAATTCACCAGGTTCACTATTAAAGAAGGTTATTCAACTTCAAGCCTTGAACTGTTCTGAAAACTCAGGTGTGGTAACCTTCAATTCTAATTCTATGGCTGACAAGCACCAAGCATATTTATGCTTTATTACATGACTTGCCCTGGAGGTAAAGTGTCACCGCATTCAACAACAGGTAAATTCACCTGCATTAACCTATATATCAAGCTCCTGTGTATATTACATGGAAATTAAGTTAACTCTCCAAGTCAGCAGCTGCTGAAGACAAGTCCATTGAAATTTCTACTAGCTACAATTACAAGCATAAAAGACACTCAACACTGTATCAGAATCAAACACTGTCAAAGGATGTTGACTTTCTGAACCCGAAATCTTGAAGAAAAAAAATCTATTGAACAAATCTAAAATATAATTAAGGGATGAAAAAAAAAAGAGCTGATTTGACATACTTTGAAGATGTGTGCATGTGCATGTAATGGATGCTTACTGCTGGTCACCATCAGGAAGAGAAAATAAATTTCTAGACATTCAATAATTGCAATAATTTATTTAGGTCTATTTTACAGCTTACAATTTTTGGGGTGATTTCTGAACAAATTTCTTCCAATGTTGTTAACAGTACATGTTATGAAAACAACTGCTTAATGGTTTTTCCAGCTTTTATATCTTCATCTATATTCTAAAAGTGTACCACCAGATCAGACTAAGTCAGTTAGGTAAAGTACTATAATCCAACTGCTCTAAACTACCTACTTGTGTTACTGTACAACATAAAACACCAAGCTGCCTACTTGTGTTACTGTACTATATAAAACACCGAACTACCTACTTGTGTTACTGTACTATATAAAACACCAAAAAAACCTACTTGTGTTGATGTTGTGGGGTTTTAATGCCATTTTTCAGCACACAATAGACTATACATGGCACCCAGTATTAATGGTGGAGGAAGAACCATGGAAAGAACCACCGACCCACGAGAAGCTATGGGCAAGCTTTCTCACATACTCACACTGGCTGATTCTGAGACTCGAACCGGCGCAGACAGAGGTGAGATGGCAGTGATCCATAACGGAGAGCGCTTTAGACCACTCTGGGCCACACATACTTGTGTTACTGTACTATATAAAACACCACGGTACCTACTTGTGTTCCTGTAATATATAGAACACCAAACTACCAACTTGTGTTACTGTACTATATAAATCACCAAACTACCTGTTTTACTATACTATATAAAATAAACCATCTACTTGTGTTACTGTACTATATAAAACACCAAACTGCCTACTTGGGTTACTGTAATATATAAACACCAAACCAATCATCCATAATTTTTTGTCCAATACCAATGGGCCTATATGCCAAGATGCTTTCTGTCAAAATTGGTCCAATTTTGAAAAGCATTTTTTTTTATTTACAAAAAAAGGAAAAGATAAAAGTTTTATAAATATATTTAATATTTTAGAAAGGTAGCCATACTGGATGGTGAATCTGCATCATTTCTATACTGTGACCAGGGGCCATACTGGATAACAAATGAACATCTACAGAATGATTCTGAAAGACCTTGATGCCATAATGCCCCTTGTAAAATCTTGTATAAATTGTACAGAATGGTTTCAAAATAAAATGTAAATAGCAATTATGAATGGACACTCAATGAACAATGTGCTACAGACAAATGACGCTATTATAAGCTCACCTTACCTTGCAGCCCATTGAGATAAAAATCAAACATACTGTTATTGGAATAAATAAACAGGGTGGTCTGGAACTTCCTCCTTAGCAAGGGGCACTGAGAAATGGTAAAATATAAAGAGATTAAAAATAAAGAGTGACACTTCTGAAAGTGTTTACTTCTCTACATGATGTCAGCTTATTTGGTTTAGCAATGCTTGCATGACCAAATAAGTCTAAATATATAGATATTATCACTTAAAATTCAACCCTTGGGTTGTACATGTAACATTATTGTTAGTCTTTCTATATATCCATGCAGTTTGAGGCCCCAGGGTGGCCAAGTGTCTGCCTTTACAGGTAACTCACACATATCACCTCGGGGCCCTGAGTGGCCAAGTGGTCTAAAGCGCTCAGAGTTACAGATCACTACCATCCAATCTCTGTCTGCATGCGTTCGAGTCTCGATTTCAGTCAGTGTGGGTCTGTGAGAAAGTTTGCCTGTAGCTTCTCGTGGGTCTGTGGTTAACCGTTATTTCCAGGGTTTTCACAGGTTCTTCCTCCACTATTTATGCTGGCCACCATGCATGGCCTATCTTGTGCTGAAAAATGGCATTAAACCCTATAATAGCAACAACAATAACGACATATCACCCAAAAGTACCTGTTGGGAAATCTTCAAAAATTCCACAACAAATGGACTGGACCATTTTATATTAGTGATATTGGTCCTAACCACAAGTATCTGTTATGTGATTGCAGTATGCATAAGCTGCAGAGAACTCTGATTCATGCCAATCACTTGAAAGTATACAATGATCCAGCACTACGAGAGCAGCACTCTCTGACTGAACGTGGCCACGTGGTCTAAAGCGCTCTCCGTTACGGATCACTGCCATCTCACCTCTGTCTGCGTGGGTTCAAGTCTAGGATTCGGCCAATGTGGGTATGTGAGAAAGCTTGCCAGTGGCTTCTCGTGGGTCGGTGGTTCTTCCCGGGGTTTTCCAGGGTTCTTCCTCCACCATTAATACTGGCCGCCATGCATAGCCTATCATGTGCTGAAAAATGGCGTTAAACCCTACAACAACAACAACTCTCTGACTGAACAACCAGAAAGAGGTCATGGATGGTGACCTACTGATTGCACCAGATGTGGAGACAGAGCCCTCCCAGGAAAGGGATTCAGTGGGACCTAGAAAGGGCCCATCACGTGGATCAGACCAGTCAGAACTCTTGAGGGACCCATCCCGAGAGTCAACACAAGACTTGGGAATAGTTGAAAAACTATTAGCATGTGCAAAACATCGAGGAAAAAAGTCTACAAAGTGAAGTGGCAGCACTATTTGAAAACAACATGGGAACCAGCAGAAAATTTACCAGACTTTTTGATCCGTGATTTTCATGTCAACAGAACTCTAAAAGGAAAAGTGTGAAAATCTAACAAATGGTTATAAAATGATGAGATTCATATGGAAAATAAGGACTCATTTAAGACTTCAAATAAACAGTGTAAAATTAGCTGTTCCAATGTCATACAATATTGGACTTTCTCTCTGCAGACTATCTACTGACTTTCCTAAAACCTTGCTTTTCTGAACACCCAAAAATATGACAGTGGAAGATTTGTATGACTCTGCCTAAAAAAACTGTTTCCATTTGTGCAATATGAACTCAGAAAGCACCTGAAACTTTATTGCAAATGAAAGTGCCATTTAAATGGAGCAACAGTTGATTACTTGATTGAAAGTTTCAACTTCTGAATTAAACTTTATTTTGTTGCGGAGGTATAGTATACAGTTACTGCAAATTAACAGTTGAACTTTTGAAGATTTATGTGCATTTCTGGATTTAATATTCAGGATTCTTTGTAACATGGAACATTATCTGATTCATGTTTTGATTATCTTCAGAACACTGAAATTTTTATCAGTTTATTCATTTTAACTTATGAAAGAAAATGTATTCTGTATTTAGAAACCATTCTGCCCACCCCTAAAGGAGTATTTTCCATCATTAATATATAACCTTGTGATAGAAATTCTAGGTTTGTAGTGAGATTGTGTGTATGATATGACCTATTTTGTAATCAAATTTCTTAACAAAATTTGGGAACCAAATTTTAGAACCCAGGGGGAAATGTAGTAGGGACTTTTATATGATTTAACTGTTTTCCAATTTTCTAGTCTTGTACATAATCATGTTGGATAGAATCCACATCTTCCAAAACAATACAAACAGAATCTTTACAGCACACTGACCCCATGGCCTTATGGACATTAATCATTTGGTTTAACAGGTCTAGCTCTATGGTCTATGTAAATGAGAACAGGTATTTGTGTTTATGCAAATTAATTTAATGATTATTTACAGGACTTACAATTAGTTTTAGATTTTGAAAATGTTGATGATATTAGAAACAAGATATTAGATTAAGTTTCTCTAATTAGCAAGAGTATCTTGTATATAGATTTTAAAGAAATATATATTTTATACTTGAACTCTGACAATCTTTGCCAACCTTTACGCTTTAACTACATTTTTCTAACAATAATATTTTGAGGAAGATGTTGAAAGTAAGCGTGAGTCTGATCAGATATATTAATAAATATATGTTTTCAAATCAACTTCTAGACAACTCATTAGTGAGATATCAATTGTTTAGTTTAATGTAGGAAACACAGATCTATGTACCAGAAACAATCAAGCCAGTTATAAAAATATGATATCAGGGTGTCTCCTGTAAAGTCCACTAGGCTATATACATAGGCATAAATGGTTAGAGGAAGAGCTTTTGAATCTGAATTAAATAAATATGTAACCTAGATGTTTGTTTGTTTGCAAATTCCCCCAATGCAGCTGTCGCCCACCCCACACAGCTTAAACAATATTATTTGCAACTATTTTTGTTTTCTGATTCAGTCAGAATTTACCAATTAACCATTTGTAGTTAATTAACATAGTATATTATAGAATGTGACAGATCCGAATGTGAAATTGTTGCTCAAACATTCCAGCAATAAAAAAAATCAACTGAAAATTGCACATTCAATTTTAAAAGACTACATTTTTCATCTTTTAATCACTCTTGCATTGGGGCCCCGAGTGGCCGAGTGGTTTAAAGTGCTCTCCGTTACGGATCACTGTCATCTCATCTCTGTCTGCGTGGGTTCGAGTCTCGGATTCGACTAGTGTGGGTATGTGAGAAAGCTTGCCAGTAGCTTCTCGTGGGTCGGTGGTTCTTTCCGGGGTTTTCCCGGGTTCTTCCTCCACCATTAATACTGGCCGCCATGTATAGCCTATCGTGTGCTGAAAAATGGCGTTAAACCCTACAACAACAACAACAACAACAACACTCTTGCATTTGAAAAATTCCCTACCCAACACCTCACTGTCAGGTCAGATCTTGAATATACCATGCAGTTTGTAAGATATAATCTGGTGACATCCAAGGTGCACACTATTGTTAACACATTAACCCCTAGCGACGACTTTACGGGGCAGGAGGTAGTAGCCTACTGCTGAGCTCTGTAGTGCCATGGTCATGCATGATACATTAAAGTGGGTGGTATCATAGAAAGGTAGACAGATGTAGCTCTACAATGATACCAAATAATCTGGAATATCAAATTGCACTACAAAATACAGATAGATAAACCTCATTGTTTGGACCCGACTTTTTTTTACCCAAAATTTGCCTGTAGTCGGAATACTGATTTTGTGTCCGGATTTTAGACTTTTTGGTCTCAGATCTAAGGCAAACCGGTATGAACTGCAAACAGACAGATGAGCCTTTGCAAAAAGTAGGATAAGATGGGCATTTGGAATAAAGAGTGGTCTCCATACAAAAATTATGGCTCCGTTTAGCAAAAAAATAAATACAATTTTTTTTACAAAGTCCAACTTTTATTTCTTTTTAAAAAGTCCAACTTTTACCCTTCTGCTCATGCGTGAGTCAAACAGTCAATGAAAATCGATGTTTCTAACACCACTAGGCAGTATGTTATTGAAAGATGACTGGGGATTTGGTGTTTGAGTCTATTCAGAAATAGCTTTCAAAATGTGTTTCCTACTTGATTTGGTTAATGTGTTAAAGGATAATCTGATGTTTAAAAACCAACAAAATATTCTGTAGCCCAATCCCTAGAATTGATATTTTTCTCCACAAAACAAGTATATCTGAAAATTTTTAACAAAATGGCTTACGGTTTGTAACTCCTTAAAACCTCATCATTAATAATTTTTCTTGCAATCTATTTTCAGAACAAATAATATTTTAAAACTGATGTTTTATTGGAATAAAATGCCCTATCATCATATGGCGCCATTATTTATTTTCAAGTTTTATTGGAATAAAATGCCCTATCATCATATGGCGCCATTATTTATTTTCAAGTTCTCTGTTTTAAAAGGACAAGAATCTTCACAAAGAACAGTCACAAGTCAAATTAAATACTGAAAACTACTTTTACGAAAACAAGTCCCTCATTGGGACTGATGCTCCACTAAGTGAAAGAATTTCTGGGAATTCTAGAAAATGACCTTTTCCTTTAGACTGATTGTTGAAACCATCTCTGACATTCTTCAGTGAGAAGCTGCTGTGATACACCTATCAGCTTGGCACTATTTTTTATCCAAGACAAAGTAGACATCGTTGTAAATCTTTTGGTGAAAACTCCAAATCATAATGATCATCCATTAGCAGACCAGCACCATATTCATTTTGAACCAACCAGACATCGGAAGTCATTTAATGAAAACCTCATGTTCACATGACTATATTCGTTTTGAACCAACAAGTCATCAGAAGTCATTTAGTGAAAACCTCATATTCACATGACCATATTCGTTTTGAACCAACCAGACATCAGAAGTCTTTTAGTGAAAACCTCATGTTCACATGACTATATTTGTTTTGAACCAACTAGACATCATAAGTCATTTAGCGAAAACAACATGTTGATATTCAGTAGTAGCAAGAACAGGATTTTCACAGTGGCCACATGGCATGCCTCAGTAGCACCATTTTCGTTCTGGACCAACTAGACCAATGGATTAATGTATGTGTAAAAATTCAAGGCAACTAACTCTCCAAGTAGTTTTGGATAAGCAGCAATAACAAACCTGCACTAACAGACAGACAGACAAGAGGGACAACAGCCAAGCCCATATGCTCTTCTTGCCTATTCACCAGTACAGCTTTAAAGAAGCAAGAAATAAAATGTCATAAGAAACACGATTTGGTTCATTAAAAGAAAAAGTCAATAAAAGTCATTTAGAGTTTCATGCTAAATCAAGCAAACCTTGGCAGCTGAATCTCAGGCCATGTGTTAAATACAAGCAATTCAAAGCAGAAAATGGGTGTATCATCCATTACCAGTATACAAAGTCAACTATCCAAGCATTAACTGGCATTATGGAAGGATGACATTTGTTATTCTGAAAAGGAGGAGCTGTCTGCCCTCATCAACCTTTCAAAAATGCACACATATTGGAAAGTCAATATACCAAGAGGAACCGTGCCATTTAATTTAAGTAACCACTTCAGAGTCTGTCAAACCCAAACAGGCCAAATATACAAAGTTCACTCTGACCTTCACTGATCTTATAATGTTACCCCACAACCACCACCACAATTCTGTTCCAGTACAATGCATTAATAATCAAAGGAAAACATCAACTTCTGTGTTTTCTCTTCAAAGAGGAAGAAGATAGAAGAAATAAAATCTTGTGTTCTGTAGTAAGTTTTGATGCTAATTTGATGATCATAAATACCAGAAATTGCATTGCAATCTATGGAATTCCTGCCAAAAGAATTCTCACAGAAATCTTGAAAAACAGGAACTTCTGAATTTTTTTCCCAGTCTGAAGAAAATGATTCAATAAACCTGTACATGTGCAATAAATAAACAATTTATCATTTTATCCAATAATCCATCATATAAACAGATTAAATGAGGGATTTTGATATGCCTAATTTTGACTTAAACCATATTAAATGAGGTTGCTATTTTATATTATATAACAACTCCGGTCAAGTGAAAGTGAAATAAAAAAGTCAACATTTTAAAAATCTGAATTTTAAAAGATGCAAATACATTAGTTTAAACTATTTTTTAACCTACTACACCCTATTTTTTATTTTGGACAATGTTTCAACTCTTCTAGCTGTAGATGCAATATCATTCTGAAGAGCACAGTACAAACTTTTGTAGTAACACATGTAACAGGTATGAGTGGAATGAGGTTAAAGTTCTGACATGTATTTATTTTCATTTGAGATCTTAAAAAATAAAACTTGACCTGCTGCCATGCAGCCAAAATGAATAAAGAAGAATCACCCATGTAAACAGTAATGACTATAATTAACACCAAACCATAACATGACCCTTGAGTTAGTTATAGGCAACTCTAGTACAGGACTGCCAGTCTTGTGATTGCAAAGCACACCTTACGAGGTACATACACCTGTTCACAATATGAAAGGACTGATAGGGATTGCTTATTCCATTACTAATCCTTTGTGGAACTATAACTGTACAATTTGCGGGGCTTCCAATGTCTACCACTGAAATAAAGTTCCAAGTTGATTCAAGGTATGAATGTTTTCATTCTGTACCTGGTAGATTCTCACAGTGTAAGATTTTGTGAGGAGGAAGAATCAAATGCTGACCTATTTACCCTTACAAATGTCTATTAATAATTATACTGACCTATTTACCCTTACAAATGTCTAGCAGTAATTATGCTGACCTGTTTACTCTTACAAATGTCTAACAGTAATTATGCTGACCTATTTACTCTTACAAATGTCTGTTAGTAATTATGCTAACATATTTACAACTTAGAAAACAATATGAAACTTCAATAACTTCAGTGATCATATCTTTCTGCTATGAAGACAACAGGACATAACAAGTTTTGTCAACAAAATGTTTAATGTAGCTGTAATAAACCAATTAGTAGGTCAGACCTTATGACCCTTCACAGGGGCCCTGAGGAGGATGCCCAAGATAACACCATGGTACATCAAAATCTTATGACCCATCACTGGGGCCCCGGGGAGGATGCCCAAGATAACACCATAGCATGTCACACCTTATGACCCTTTTAGTACCATTTTTATAAGTCTTTGGTATGACTATGCTATGGTTAAAAGCCGTGACCTCCTACATCCAAGGCAGATGTTCTAACCACCAGCCACTGGAGCTGTCTTTTGAATGTATGTATTATTATATATAATGATTAGTATATATTGTGTACTAAGCACATCAAGTAGTTGGCTAAACCAGCATAACTTGATGCACAAGTCAATTTTGGGAATTTTGTTTTTGAAATTTTTTTTAACCCTGGGGGAAAAAGTGCTTGGGTGGGATACAAAAAATCAGGGATGGTTGGCCAACCAGAATCACTTTTCTTTGGCATAGCATAATACCCAAATACATCAGACATTATAACCCTTGACATGGGCCCTGAGGAGGATGCCTAACCTAACACCAGACATCAAACCATATGACCATTCACAGGCTCCCTATGGAGGATGCCTAACAATACCATACTAGGTCAGCCTTTATGGCCCTTCACATGGGGCCCTGAGGATGATGCCAAACATAATACCACAGTACAGTGTACAACAGACATTATGACAATTCACATGAGCCCTACGGAAGAAACATTAATATATTTAAACCAGGTACCAAAGACCTTATGACCTTTCACAGCAGCCCTAATGTGGAAGCCTCACATATCAATAACATAGTACATCAAACAGTATAACCCTTCACAGGGGCCGTGAGGAGGATGCCAAACATAATACCACAGTACTGCAGACATTATGACCTTTTACAGGGTCCATAGGAGGAACCCTATCAAGGAACCCTATCATATTAATAACACTGTACACCAGATACTATGACCCTTCAAAAGGGTCTTATGGAGGATGCCTAACATATTGCTACAGTACATCGGACCTTATGAGCCTTCACAAGGGTCCTATGTAGAAACCCTAACATAATACAACAAAAACTGTACATCAGACCTTACGACCTTCACAGGGGACCTAGAAAGTACACCTAGAATAATACCACAGTATATCATACATTATGACCCTTCACTTTACTTGTGACAATATACAAATTAAACTTCACCGAAACATCTCTAATATGTAATATACATGCTGGCTAACAATTCGTCCAGTGATGACTGGAAGTCAACAGCCTTCCTCATGTTGGTGATCAAACCGCTAATCATGTAACCAACTGCACACACTATGACAGCCATCATTACCAGCTATGGATGTAACATTCCTAACATCTGGCTGGTAAAACATAGGTAAGCCATAGATATTAACAACAGGTAGGCAAGTTTTGCAGCCTGCCGCTTTCCCTACCTGAAAATCGCTTCCTGTTCATGTTTGAAGCAATAAAATCCAGTAAGAATGAAATTCTCCTTGAATTTAACCGGACTGAAATGAATAAAATATTAAGCCAGGCTTCAAGGTAAAGTCCCTTTCTCACTGGTTGGGTTTTAGTGTCCCCTGTCCGAGGCAGAACACCTTCACTTGTGACTGATCATGAAGTGTTAAGCTTGTGTACAAACACACTGTACATGTCGCGATAATCAACCAATGCTGTAAAGACTCTTCTGTTACATACAGCACTCATATCACCCCATAACACAAATATCATACTGTAAATTTCATAGGCACCACATCCTCAAATTCAAGAAAGCAATAATGTGACTATTAGTTTCAAGAGATGTAAAAATTATGAGTGCTGAGACCTATTTAGTGGAGTTTAAACTGAATATGAAGTAAGTCATGACACAGTAACTCCATCCACAACAAAATGGCATCTTCTGTGTCTTCTGTCTAGTACAGGGTAATACTTTACATCTATGATAACACGTTTTCAATAAAAACAAAAGATAAAAATAATGTGCCTTTCATTTATGTTCACTCATAATGTTCAGGTTAATATCATAATTAACTGAGCAGAATGAATTATGGCTTCACTAGCCATTAATACAATTTATCTTTTAAAATTTCAAGCAATAAATTATTAAGATAAGCATGAATCAAACTGTACATGTGCTGCAACAGAACATACAGTAACTAGCCAGGAATGTGTCCAGACACTGCAGAATAACTAACCAGGAATATGTCCAGACACTGCACATTAATTAACTAGGAATATGTCCAGACACTGCAGATTAAATAACCAGGAATATGTCTAGACACTGCAGAGTAACTACCTGGGAATATGTCCAGACACAGCAGCATAACTAACTAGGAATATGTCCAGACATTGAAGATTAATTAACTAGGAATATGTCCAGACACTGCAGATTAACTAACCAGGAATATGTCCAGACACTGCAGATTAACTAACTAGAAACATGCCCAGACACTGCAGATTAACTAACTAGGAATATGTCCAGACATTGAAGATTAATTAACTAGATATATGTGCAGACACTGCAGATTAACTAACCAGGGATATGTCCAGACACTGCAGATTAACTAACTAGGAATATGTCCAGACACTGAAGATTAATTAACTAGATACATGTCCAGACACTGCTGAATAGGATTAATGTATGGCTGAAACCCTTGTTTAAAGACACAACTGTAAAGACTAACTTCTAAGCGAAACTAGTGCCATCATTACAAATTTAAATTAACAAGAATCAATTTTGGTGTCATTAATCCATAAGATGACTTTCAGATGCTACAAGATGGAAAGAAAGTTTTATGAAATATAGATATACATCATGTGCAAATTTATACTACAGATCACACACTCTTGCTAAGGAATAAATATAAAAAACAAATAATCTTTTCAAGTAAACCAGCAATTCCCATCTTCACTAGCCAAGGTTCTGATTTCTTAACCCTATATACATCTTGGCCAGATATTTATGTGCTTCTGGTCTGTGAATTTCATTAGATAGACAAGGGGAGCACACAACTTGAATGGACTCAAAAATAAGAAATTTCCCATTGTTGGTCCGTGTTTGTACACTTGAATAAACATGCAATGGCTTATCTCAGTTAACATAGTCAAACTTTTAATGTTAAACTTCCAAAATAACCTTCTTGAAGTCTGTTGCCTCCACCATTGTCAGCCAATGTACAATGACCGCTGTTACACACTACTGGTTAGTTGGGATCACATGTTAAGGGAGGCAACTCATGAAATCTAATAGATGTTGCTAAAACAAAGCACTAAAATATCTGTTCAATCTGCCATGGTGTAAATAGAGTTAAGATATCAGAACCATGGCTAGTGAAGATGACCGAATCCTGGAATGCAATTATGAGCTGAAGAAAATCCAAAGGTAAAAGTCCTAAGGTACAAAGATTAAAAAAAAATGTCCCCCAAAAGCTTGGGAAAAGCATTTAACTAGGTATCTTACTTCCTGGTTTGGAGCTAAATGCATTTAATGTAATTCAATGGGGTTATTTTGCCAAAACACACTTGTGCAATGAGACTCTAAAAGTTAATTGTGCCGTTAGGAATGCATCGAATGGTATAATGAACAAGACTACCGGAAGTCCATAATGCATTTGATTATAATATAATCATTATATGGAACTATCTGAAAGAACATTTCCACAATGATCTGGTATTAAAATTTCCAATGCATACCGAATGTCTCAGACTTGAACTAGTAGCCAAGTTTATATCAATCAAGCTGCCATCACACAACACACTGTGCTTATAGCAGGTGCAATTACACTGACAACTTTGGCCTGAATTCGTAAAATTGTTTTGCGTATTTGTACGTACCATCTATACTCGCTTAAAAGGAGAGTTCAACTTAAAACTGCACAGACCCAGATCTGACATCACATAATGCACCAGCAGATCTGGGTCTGTGCAGTTTGTCATGAGTAATCAGTTGAACCAACATCATAGACCCTGATCTGCTGGTGCATTATGCTACATCAGATCAGGATCTTTGTTGTTTGCAGTTTTAGGCATCTTATAAGTGAGTAATGATGGTACTTATTGTCTATGCATTTATCTTTATAAAATATACAAATGCACTGTTTATCAATGCCTTTATTTGACTAAGATATTTACTATCTTTATCCCACAAAGCACCCGAGGCTTACTATAACAAACAAACATGAACCTGGCCATGGCCTGCATGAAGAATTCACACCCAAGCTTTTAGTAACACTGTTGATTTACACATCAATATGTATCCACAAAGTGGACACCTCTATTACATAAAAAATTGTAATACTGAGGTGTCCATTCATTCAGACACCAAAGTAAATGCTATCTCAAGTTATTGTCAGGGTGGGCCAATACAATTTTTTTTATAAAAACTTGCATGTTTTGCCTCTTGTAAGTTGGACTTGCTTCACTATTAAGAATTTCTCTCTTCAGAAAATAAAGTTAATGGCATACATTTTCAGTACTTTTTATTGTGACCTCAATAATGAAAACAAATTATTAGTAGTGATATTTCTGACATGGAAAGGTTATGATAGTTTCTGCCCCCATCCCCTTTCCAATCCCATCATGCAATAAACCTATCAGGTTTGTTTACATGCACACTATCATACGGTAGTTTCACAGTTATTAACATAACTTTAGCATTTCATTGGTTATATCATTCAGAGGAAATGGGAACTAAGTGTTTTTTTCCAAAGGATGCACCGAAGCATGCAGCCCGGACTGGCCTGAAAAACTCTTTTGAGTCCAACACCCCAATGAGCTCCCACAGCCTCTGAAGTCTTAAGAGATATTGTTCTATTGTTCCATCAAAATTACATGGGTCAAAGTGGAAAACTTATTTTAGACAAGCACATGCATACCCTTCCTAAAATTCATGTAAATTATATGAATTATAAAAAAGAATTTAATGGAACCATTATATACCTGCATTGCTTTATTTTAGAAAGTCGACAAATAACACTACTGATTTGGTTTGGGCTGTTTTGGTTTTTATGTCAATGCAAGACAGGAAGGTTATATATAATGCTGTGGCAAGAAAGGGGAAACATCAAATCTTGTATTTTTATATTCAACATTAGAAAATTCAGCAAAACCTCAATATATACCTCTCCCTCGATAACCTGCAAACATCTATTGCAGGTTATAAGTGGACATAAGACAGCAAGGCAAACATTTTCTTTAACATTATCTGCCGGCAGTGGGTGAGGTGAGGTGGAGGCAGTACTAAAAACTTCTGTCAATGCATGGGGATTTAATCTCCTTAAATGTCCAACACAAATATCAGTATGATAGATTCTAATATTAATTGACACTAGATCCCAAGAAGTCAAACAAAGTGAAGAAACTGAGGACAGACTTTTAATATAAATCCATTTGAAATGCAGTGCTGAAAAATCTGTGCATCAGTAATGTTCAAGATGCTTTTACTGTATTAAGCCAAATATATATATTTTAAGCAAATAAGTTAATTAAAGCCTCATAGCTCATAAACTGCCAGATCCAAACACATCAAAAAGGTATTATATCTTGTTTGTACTTAAAAACACTATCTGTGAACACTGCATCTGGATTTAAAAACAGAAGAACAAAATATACAGACCAAAAAGAGAACAAGAGCCCCTCAGAAAGTCTAATATTCTTAAGGTCCAAAAAGAATTTCTAGGAACACACGATAAGACTGTTTCTTCAGAACTGCCAAGTGTTTAAATCTTCTCTGATATACCTGTGATACAAGCTGTTCAAATCAACCATTGAGGCAGCTATAATGGATACAAGATCAGCACCATTTTCATGTAGGATAAACAAGACACCATTTGAAGAATTTTGAACTCAATGTTCATATGACCATCAAATCAGGCGAATAAGTGACAAAATTTTCAACGTGTTCCTTCAGGCAGCCATTTCTGTGGTCAGACTGGCACCATTTTTGTTCAGGACCACATATATAATATCATAATTAATCTTCTGGCGAGTACCTGTCAACTTTTTAATTCAAGTGCCCTGGTTATGTCGTGTTGATTGGGTATAGGCCCCTGGTGTGTCATGCTAGATATTGTTGTTGTTGTTGTTGTTGTTGTTGTTATTGTAGGGTTTAACGCCATTTTTCAGCACAAGATAGGCTATACATGGCAGCCAGTATAATTGGTAGAGGAAGAACCCTGGAAAACCTCAGGAAGAACCACCAACCCACGAGAAGCTACTGGCAGGCTTTCTCACGTACCAACGTTTGCCGAGCCTGAGACTCGCACTCACGCAGTCAGAGGTGAGATGGCAGTGATCCGTAACGGTGAGCGCTTTAGACCACTCAGCCACTTGAGGCCCCTGCTAGATATTGTTTTTTTATGTTGATTGGGAATAGGGTCCTGGTATGTCATGCTAGATATTGTTCTTTTTACGTTGACTGGGCATAGGGTCCTGCATGGTATGTCATGCTCTATATTTTTTTTAAGTTGATTGGGAATAGCGCTGTGGTATATCATGCTAAATTCTTTTTTCAAGTTGATTGGGAATGGGGCCCTGGTATGGCAAGTTGATTGGAAACAGGGCCCTGGTACGTCATGCTAGATTTTTTTTTTTTAAGTTGACTGGGAATAGGGTGATTGGGAATAGGGCCTCGGTATGTCGTGCTGGATTATTTTCCCTCAAGTTCATTGGGAATAGGGCACTGGTATGTCATGCATGGAAAAATGCCCACATGGAACAAAGATCTTTAAGGACAAATTCTGCAAATAAGGAATACCAAAAGCATTTAAAATATTTTCATTTTTGAAGCTCTGGTCCATTTTTATTTTTAAGAATATAAACAAAACCAAAAATATCACATATTTCTTGAGATAATATACTAGCTTAAGCATGAAGAAGAGGGGGCCCCCGAGTGGCATAGTGGTCTAAAGCGTTCACTGCTACAAATCACTGCCATCTCACCTGTTTGCATGGGTTTGAGTCTCGGATTTGGCCAATGTGGGTATGTGAGAAAGCTTGCCAGTAGCTTCTTGTGGGTCGGTGGTTCTTTCCAGGGTTTTCCCAGGTTCTTCCTCCACCATTAATACTGGCCACCATGTATAGCCTATCATGTGCTGAAAAGTGGCATTAAACCCTACAACAACAGCAACAACAACATGCAAGAAGAGGTAATTCGTTTTCATGTATTTTGATGCTCTGGTTTCTACTGGGGATGGTGGTGGACACATGATGTACATTTTATGTACTTTATAAGACAAAAACTATGAAGCCTTTCTTTCATCTTCAATGCCTTGTGAGAGAGCCAAGACATGTGAATGCCATACCAATGCTTTAACTCTACCGTATATACTCATATACTCACTAGAAGTTTAGTCCAACTGCAAACAACAAAGATCCTGGTATACCCTAGCATAATGTGCCTGCAGATCAGCATTATCTTCTTTGTATTAGCAACTACAAACTGCACAGATCTAGACTAGTAGGTGCATTATGCAGTGGTAGAGTTGGGTCTGTACAGTCTGCAGTTAGGCTAGTCTTATAAGTAAGCATAATCAGTATCATTTATTAGGCTTTTTTTCACTAAAAATGGAGTCAACAGAAATATATTTATCAAATGAAAAAGAGAACTCTGTTCTGCAGTTTTTATATTGAAGTTTCACAAAATGACCCATGAAGAACACAATTTGGCCACATTTATTTCAGTAAATAATACATTTTG
The DNA here is from genome assembly GCA_028554795.2 of Sinohyriopsis cumingii. Classification (NCBI taxonomy): domain Eukaryota; kingdom Metazoa; phylum Mollusca; class Bivalvia; order Unionida; family Unionidae; genus Sinohyriopsis; species Sinohyriopsis cumingii. The sequence goes on along the minus strand of CM068830.1, from coordinate 121,696,081 downwards.
ATGGGATGCCTTCAATCTTTGGCTGTAAAATAAGTATCGATACAATGTTTCAGATACAAAAGTAAGCCATTAAACAGGTACTTTAATGCAAAATATTACAACTGTTTCAGATCGGTTTTATAAAACAAGCATGAAACAGAATGTCTCGTTATCTGCCGCCTAGCAAGAGACATAACCCTGTCAATACATATTGCCTTGTAAATAAAATTCTGTGGCTGTGGTTGTTTGTAGTTAGCTAAATACTTGGAGAGTTCATATGCTATCTTAAAGAGTAGATGATAACAACATTAAAATGAGACTAAATAATCACAAATTATCAATCTTGAATATCATATTATTACAACTGATGGAAAGATGATTCTGAAGTAGTTAAAGAGGAGATGCTGCCTGAAAAATGTTAGCAAAGCTTCCAGAATACAAATATTTGCTGAAGCGTTGTGGCAGATATACAACTTGGCATGTTGAACATTTGACACATGCTGCCCCCAATTATTATATACCATTATTTTGCGATTATGATTTACTAACTAGAACTGTCAGCAATGTGTACATCAAAACTGCATCATGTTCACTACATTTTCTTCATTACAGCCCAAGACAGAGGAGCTTGTTTGGGGATACTGCGGACATAACTCTTCAAACAAATGACTGGGGACAGAACTCTTCTAACCGATGACAAAGAATGCTTGAAATTCATCTTGTTCAAAACTCGTCAGTGCAAGCAACATACTAGCTCAAGAAATGAAATTTAATGACATGATCACTGCCACACTACCATCTCACCTCTGTCTGCATGGGTTCGAGTCTTGGATTCAGCCAATGTGGGTTATGTGAGATAGCTTGCCAGTAGCTTCTCGTGGGTCGGTGGTTCTTTCCGGGGGGTTTTCTCTGGTTCTTCCTCCACCATTAATACTGGCCGCCATGTATAGCATTAAACCCCACCACAACAACAACATCATATCAATCCACATCAGAATATGATGAATGGTTCTCAACTTATGCTGATTAAAAGCAACATCTCATGCAAAGGTATTGTGAGAGGTCCTGTTCAAGACATAACCAATATGAGGTACCTGAACATGTAAGCATTAATGTTCTTACAGAATGTCACTGAATGATTCTTGTATATTATGTTGATTCTGAGCAAGATACCAAGTTTCCATGCGAAGACAATAATTTACTTGATAAGGGACATAACTCTGTCCAAAATGGGAGTAAATGAGACTAGACTTGTAAAATGCACACATTCAAATAAACTGCATCAGAATAAATGGTTCTTGAGCTACGCCAGTTTCAAGCAACATCCCATATCAGGATAGGAAGTGAAAAACATCATGGGCCATAAATCTATCCAAGACTGAGCTTTAAAGACAAAACCAACAAAAGGCAGAACTAGGTCTAGAAGACAAGGTTCATACCTAATTGCATCTCATGCCAGTTACAAAAATCTCTTGTGAAGATAGGAAATTCCATGTCAAGGGCTATAACTGTATCAGAAATGGAACTGACCAGATAAAATCCATAAAATCCCATCTACACACATAATTGCATCAAAATATGTTAAATGGTTCTTAAGTAATGCTCTTTATAAGGGTTTCATGTAGTGGAGATTTAAACTCCACTAAAACTGGACATAACGATATCAGACCTTGAAAAGACATCTACAAATATAGGCAATTCACTTACAAATGGTTCCTTCATTTGGTGGATGCAAGAAGTGTATATGGAAAACAGATGTATGCATGGTGCAAGTGATTACTTACAGGACTCGCACATCTCAATGCTGTACCCTAATTTTTCAAGTACACTATAGACTCAAAGCACATGTCAATGCAAGTGTAAAAGTCCATATTCCAATCCATTGAATTCTCAAAATTTTACAATAACATGACTTCCTGGGCACAATAGTGATGTTACTTCCACATGACCATCTCATTTGCAGCAGCCTGTCAGCATACAATGCTTTTAAACAACATACATGCCCCAGTTTAAATCATCGAGATGACAGCAATAAAACTAACCTTTGTTATCAACTTCAGAATACTTTTGGGGAGAGCTCACCATCAGACATTCTTTTTTACCAAGTGGGTGTTTTGTATTTTCCATGCTTTACAGCTAATTTCAGTGTTCAATCAGAAAAAACATAATAAAAATATTTTTCAACAGAAAAAGTAGAACAAAAAGGATATTATTAAAATGAAGCAAAATGGAAACATTAAAAAATATACCTTTTTCATTACATCTACTGATGAAATACATGTACATTTTCTTTTTTGTGTGCAATTATTAACACCTTGTATTACTTGTACAATTAACTTCATCAATATCCAACTGCCAGGTTAATTTTCACACAAAAATTATGTCAAGGGCCATCACAATTTTGTAAGCCTTTAGTGGCAGTTTTATATTGTTATCTACTGTGATGAGCAAGATGTTAAAACGAGTGAACAAGTGAAATTGTCGGAAGTAACTGTGCCCATAATTTATTCATACTTAGATGTATCTGGAATGGAAACATGAAACATAATTTAAGTAGGGTTTACATATCTGCACATTTTTATAAATTACATTCTTGCAGACATATTAAAGTTGTTGGGGATATGAAAAGACCCTGGGGCATTACCCTTGGGATCCCAATATAACATGAGTTAACACTTGCAAAGTAACTGACAACACATTCTAATTCTCATACATATGACATATACAACTTGGGGGCTATTTGAAATGTTATGCAAAATCATCACTACCAGCCAGACCCATGCCAAGAGGTACCTTCAAAATTTCCTAAGTGTTGGAAGGGCACACTGATGATAATATCAAGGGTATTTAGGTGGGTTTTTTGTTGTTGTTGTAAATTGCAATGCTACAAATCCTAACCTAAGTAACTTTCACCACAATGTTGTGTGAACACTACTCTTGATTTCCTCACATAAAACCATTCCACTTCTGAGAAACTTGTAAATTTAACAATAAATGGTCAACTCTTTGAAAACATAGAGTATGAAAAATTTGTACCAGGAATTTGATGTTGGGAAAACATACTGAAAATGCTTGTTGTTGTTTCTGTTGTTGTTGTTGCTATAGGGTTTAACGCCATTTTTCAGCACATGATAGGCTATACATGGCGGCCAGTATTAATGGTGGAGGAAGAACCCAGGAAAACGCCAGAACGAACCACTGACCCACAAAAAGCTACTGGCAAGCTTTCTCAAAGACCCACATTGGCCGAATCAGAGACTCGAACCCACGCAGACACAGGTGAGATGGCAGTGATCCGTAATGGAGTACGCTTTAGATCACTCGGGGGACAATGCTTGTAAAACATTATTAATATCTACCCATGCAAACTAAAATACAATCAGTGTCTACATTCTGACAATCGGTGTCTAAATTCTGACAATCATTGTCTAAATTGTGACAGTTATCTACTATTAAGAGTCAGTTTTTCAAAAGAAGTAATACAAAGAAGAGTAGCTCGCTTGATTCTGGATGTGCCTTTTAATACATCATTTGGCATTCCTTTCCATCAACTGAAATGACTTCAATAAATGAAAGAATCAACTTTTAAACAGCAGTAAATCTACAAACACAAAAGACAATGATGAAAATCATGGGCCTTATCCTACAGTCAACTGTACATGGTCACTTGAAACCTCCAAAACCCAATTCTGAAAAATGTAGTTGTAAATATTCTGAAACAATGCCATGGTGTGTGTGATTTAGATTTTTAACGTAGCTTTAACAATTTTCCAATCATATTGCTACAATGTCTGCAGTGTGGCAGTTTAAAATGATGTCTGGCACTGGGGCATCATGCTGCAGACATGTAGCATGATGTCCCACCCAGTCACATTATCCTGACACCAGGCCGACCAGTCCTAACACTAAACTCTTAATGCTGAGCGTCTAGCAAGGCAGCTGTAAGTACCATTTTTAAAAGTATCTGATATGACTCGGCCAGGGTTCGAACCCATAACCTGCTGCATCCGGGGCAGATGCTCTAACCACTAGGCCACCGGAGCGGTCCAGCAATGCCATGGAATTAATTTCCAACATCAGTTAGATCAGTCATTTCTGCATTAAGTTAGAATTAAATATTTTATATATTTAAAACAGAATTTAAACATGAGTCCGCTGAAGGGACTGATGCTCTACTGGGTAAAAAGACATATCCAGGAATTCAAGACAATTTCTTTCTTTTAACTGCTGAATGTTGAAAACCATCCCTAATATTCTTCAGCAAGATTTTCATATTAGTTGCTATGGTGGATATATTGGATGTCAAATTGGCACCAGTTCAATTTAGGACAAAGCAGACACCATTAGAAGACTTTTGGTCAAAACTCCATGTCATAATGATCATCCATAGAGGGGTAGTAGTTGCAAGATGTATGAGACTGCCATAATGGATTCATGACTGCCACCATTTTCACTTAGGGCTATCGTAGTAAGTCTACCAGTGAAAAACCCATGTTGATATAGCCATCCATTTGGGAGTAGAGATAACAATACTTTCAAGATGGCCACCATGGTAGCCATGCTGAAGATCAGTCAATTTCATTTATGACCAAGTATACATTGTAAGAACTCATCTGATGAAACCAACATTTCATAAAGACTTTCCCTTCAAGAGGAATAACAAAGATGGCCACATATGGGACATCAAATCAACACCAATTTAGGTTAACATCAACAACACATTACAACACATCTTATCATAAGAAGTCTTTTGGAGAAAAACCCTTGTCAAAATGACTTTTCTTTCTGGAGGAGTAGCAATAGAGAGATTTTCCAGATGGTTGCTCTGATACTCATACTGAATGTCAGAACAGCACCATTTTCATTTAGAACCAACTAAACATCATAAGAAGTATTTTAGTAAAAACCTCATGTTGATACAACCATCCATTTTGGAGGAATAGCAATAACAAGATTTTCAAGACAGCCACCAAAGAGTATGTCAGTTCAGCATCATGTTCATTTAAGACCAAATGGACATCATAAAAAGTTTTAAGGTAAAAGCCTAATGTTAGACATAGTTTTCTGTTCAGGAAGAGTTATAAAAAAAATTCTACATGGTTGCTGTCGTGGCCATATTGGACATCAGATCTGCATCATTTTCATTTAGGTCATCTAGACATCGTAAGATGTCTTTTAGTGATCTATTTTGGAGGAGTACAAATGACACGATTTTTTTGGTGGTCATACTTGATGTCAGACTAGCACCATGTTCATTAAGACCATTGGATAAAATAAAAAGTCTTCTGGTGAAAACCCCATGTTAATATAGATTTCCGTTCAAGAGGAGTCGCAATAAGGAGATTTTCAGGATTGCTGCCATGGCAGTAATATTGGACTTCAGATTGGAACCTTATTTTATTTAGAATCATCCAGACATCACACAAAGTCCTTTAGTGAAAACCCCATTTTGATATAGTCATCCAGTAACCAACGCAATACTTTCAGGATGGCCACTGAGGTGGCCATACTGGACACCAGATCAGGACCATTTTCATATAGGGCTACACCAATTCATGTTGACATTTAGGAAGGAAAGAAATATTCAAGATTTTCGAGTTGGCTGCCATGATGGCCATATTGGACATCTGATTGGCACCATTTTCATCTAGAACCAAGCAGACAGCATAAGAATTCTTGTATGGAAAATCAGATGTTGATATGACCATTCAGCAGCAATTACATGATTTTCCTGATAGCCATTCTGGTGGCTACAGCGGATGTGTAAGCAGCACCATTTTCATCAAGGACCAATTAGACCATGGCATGAATGTCTTTGCAAAATGTCATGGCTATCCTTAAATTAGTTAGGTGTAACAATAACAAACTTGTGCTAATAGATGGATGGAGGAACAGAAAGATAACAGATGACAGCAGATCATCCCATAAGCTCTTCTAGTCAATTACAAGTAGAGCCGAAAATGTGAGTTGGCTATATCTCTTGCAAAGCAAATGACTTGTACCTTTAACTTGTCCTGCCATACATTTTAGTCATCCTATATTGTGCAATCATAATAATGAAACTGTTTAAAGTGCTACTCGTTCAACTGCACGAGCACCTTGAAAAAGTGTCATGTCCTTCCTCAGTTACCATTCATAAATAGCAACAACTCATATTTTGTTGCTTTTTCAACTAATTTGTCTTTGTACATGCCGATTAAAAATATAACACTTTTTTCCAACATGCCTTGTTTATAGTATGTGTTAATGTGGTCATGTAGGTGCATTTATTTATCTTAAATTAAATATAATGTTTTGTTTTGAAATTTGATACTATAATCTAGTTTAAGAAAAGTCTATTCAATCCTGATTAAATACATTGCACCCTAATGTCATCAAGTAACTTCCATAGGAAAATTATTGATCTCTACAAACTTTTATCATGGCAGCCAAGTACAAAACTGGGTCAAGAAAAGAGTAAGTTGGGTCTGTTGTCCAATATAGGGTAGTATGAACTGTTTTATCAACATGCATAGCTTCCACTGCAACATGACAGTGAACAACATCCAATCTGGTTTGTACTGGAATGCACCTTTAGGTTGACCTTGTCCAAAATGTCTGTTTCTCAGGGCATGTAGATAATGACCTTCCAAAGGAATATGGATGTATAAAGATCCAAATAAAGTGAACGATTGCAAATCAAAGGCATGTGCAATTTCTATAAAAAAATGACACCTGTTCCTGATACAGAATGCATACATGACCTGATTGACTTTTATTATAGTAAGATACAAGGTTGTTAGACAGGAGCTGTGAACTTAAACAAAACAAGATATGTCGTAGCTTAAATATCTAAACTCATTAAATACAATTATTATTATTTCTCTCTCTAAATTTGCTTAAATTTTATGTCCCTCTTTTAAAATTTATGTGTAAAATACAATTCTGAATTATTTTCATTAAATAACTTCCAAAATTATTATTGCTTACCTCTTTGAAAGGTCATGACACCATTTACAAATAAAAAGATGAATAATCCAGTTCCAACTAATTAAAATGAACACAACAAATACAAACATCCAGAGGAAATTTAAATTCCATGGAATCAAATCTGAACTTCAGCCTTATTACACATCAACTGAACCTGAGAAGCTGATCAAAACGGGTACATCCAAGTTTATAAATAGTGTAATACTCCACGAGTGTACAGAAGCTGATCAAAACTTGAATATAAACAGTGCAATACTCCACGAGTGTACAGAAGCTGATCAAAGCTTGAATATAAACAGTGCAATACTCCACGAGTGTACAGAAGCTGATCAAAGCTTGAATATAAACAGTGTAATACTCCTCAGATGTACAGAAGATATCAAAACTGGAATACCCTTAGTTCTGTTTGTTACCACAGTGTCTGTGATGCAATGATCTACTCTTATGATAATAGATCTGGCTCTATGAATACTGTTAATAGACACAGTGTGATGATGTACAGTGGACAGACCAATTCCCTCTCCAAGATTATTAATCAATCCTCACCTCTCTATCCAGCAAGATCTACTGTATTCATACATACTGTTGGAAGTGTGATATACCTACAGGCTTTTCCCCATAAAGCTTTGGTACAATTCGCAATTATTAGCATAACCAGCCAGCTGGCTTGCTGCCTGTAAGTGACTGCATCCAAACTTTACCTGCTACAAGCTGGCAAACCTGAGCTCTAACTTACAGATGGAAGTGTACCCTACTGTTATGTGTAGACCCAATAATCAACTTCCGCAGCAAACCTATCTAGTGCCAAACTACAGTACTACTTCTTAGTGTTACCTATCTTTAGAACTACAGGCAACACTGATAAGATATTCCATTACCATAGCTCCATACATTCAGCTTCAACAAGGCTCTGGGCACTGTCTGCAATATGTGTGGATCAGTCTATTTTAATATTGCAAAATATTCTTTACCACAGGATTCAGCAGCAATGATATAATACGATTTAGTGAGGATTATTGACAAGGGTATTGATTATAATCTGTTAGAAAACTAAGAATGGCTCCAACTATTATCTTGTTCAGTGCAATTAAGGCATTTTTTTTGTTAGATATTAAGAGATACATTTAAAGATTACATTTCATTTTCTAAAAGATAATGGGAAGAAAGTTTAGCCCTATAAATAATGAATTATTCTAGCTTTCTCAAGTTGCCATCAATACCGTGTAATACAGAATGGAGGCTGATCAATTGTTGATTCAATGACTGGACTCCATATCACTGATCATAATCATTGTCAATGGCACAAAGTAAATAGGGGTAGGGGATTATAAAAATGTATCAGGTTTATCCTTTTCTTTCAATTTTGATGTTATTTGATCTTGGAAATATCTGACCTTTTACCTTTTAGATCTCTTTTTTAACTTGTGATGTTCAAAGTCTTCTGTTCAATTCATATACAAACTCTGATTACAGTCTGGAATTGTCCATTGTAAATGACACAGATGCTTCTGAAAAAACTATGAACCATTTACAGTGACCCTGAACTCCAACATTCTGACCCACATTCTAAAAGGACACATCACGATAAACTTGAACTTCACATGATATCTCCAAACTTGTGAATATTTCATGTCTTATGATCAAACTGTGCTCTCATAAAAGTTTTTAAAACTTGTGACCTTCAGCCATTGTGGCCATCAACTTGTATATGTCATTCTTGTCTTCTAGACAACTTAAAAAATCTTACTTGTCTTCTAGACAACTTGTATAAATCTTACTCATCTCCTAGACAACTTGAAGAAATCTTACTCATCTCCTAGACAACCTGCAGAAATTTTTTACTCATGTCCTTGACAACCTGCAGAAATTTTACACATCTCCTAGACAACCTGCAGAAATTTTACTCATCTCCTAGACAACCTGTAAGAATCTGATGATAATGATGATACAACTATGCAACAGGAAGACACTTGCTTCCAAGAGAAACTTTAATGAAGTATTGATGCTGGTATGAAGAATGGATAAACAGATAGATGTACATTATTATGATCAATGAATCTCACTTTTCCTAACATCCATTACAGGCACTGTAATTAGCAAGGTCAGCTTTTTCATTGGCATCTATTTTTGGAGATTTGTAATAAACTCTTTTTCCTGGGTACCTAAAATCATACTTGTGCCCAAGATACCTGTTGCTCTAAATGTTAAACACCTTTTGCTGAGTGTGGAAATAAAATCCAGGTTTTGAATAAATAACCATGAAACCAACAACAAAATTGGTACACAATAAAAAAAAAACAATGAAATGAAAGAAAACTACCTTTCCTTAACTAATCTTGCAATATATGTAGTGATTACACATTAATTTAGGAAAACAGTACATAAGTAAACTTGCATAAAAAGATATATCTATCCAGTGTGCACCTTTGTACTTTTTAAATCAGTAGAATTCAAAAGGTTGCATGCAGAGACCTGCAACATCATACAAGGCACGCAGAACTGTCAGTATTGTCTGCAAGCTTGTGTGCTGTATGCTGACCACTAGGCATGTATTTTAACTCATCATGAGACTTGATTTTAAAACTTGAGACCATGTGGCAAGATTCTCAATGATCAAAATCACTACATTCTAATAGACCTCCAAGGGAGTGAATTAATCACAAGGAACTATATAATTATGGACTTTCTCAATGTAAATACTTTGGTCAATGAAGGTGAACCATATAAGTTGAGTCAAACTTGAAACAACAAAGACCCTGATCGGACTTTAGCATAATGCACCTGCAGATGAGGTCTATGATGTTTAACCTAATGGTTACTCCTAACTGCACAGCCCCAGGTCTGCCATCACATTATGCCTGTACAAGGTCTGTGCAATTTGCAGTTGGGCTCTATCTGTAAGTGAGTATAGACAGTAAGGACTGAAAAGTTGATTTAAATGCATCTTTGTCGCTGTAGGAAACAACAAAATTTAAAGCAGTTCATCTCTGTAAAAACACAAATCAAAATAAAATGTGATCTTTATATTAAATCATTGATTATAACATTACTGTTTACCTATGCAAATCAAAAGGCTATGAATTCTGGGAACAAATGGGCATAAAATCGTGTGGCTGCAACTTCTGTTTCTTATTAATTATACAAATACAAATCCATACAATTTTAATAGTTACAATAAAAGTGATGTGAATGAAAATGATAATGTCAAAGAAAGGTATGAATGCCTGCAAAATCTTCAGCAACTTTTATGACCTGCAGAAAATGAACTGCACAGATTTTCTGTTGCAGAAAACATATCTAATCTTAGCGACTGTACTTCAAAGATACTCACTCATACCCTTTCTTTATCTCTTTGATAGAGAGTTTACAATCTAACCTGATCATTTTGTAAATACTCCTTCTGCTTTTACTTTACAAACAATTATAGACAGGGTACTTTTTTCCCATATATTTCTATGTAAAGACCCTTACATAGGGATCAATATTGAAGAAAAGAAATGGTGTTAGAAAAAGCGCACAAATTTATTTATCTTTTGTGATTCAGAATTACAGTCCCCAAGATGTCAAAATCTTTTTTTATATATACAAATATCAGTTTTCAGAAGTTAAATACTCCAACATTCAACACAGCATGAACACCTGATAACAGAAAAGTGTGATAGCTCAGCTATTCAGGTATTATACAAAAAAGCTTCTAATAATCCCAAATAAAATGAAAAATTTTAGCCTAAAATGATCAATATGAAAATAAGATTTTTCTTTCAACTATGCAGTAATTTGAAAGATATTAAAAGTTATTTAAATTTTTATTTGTAGACATATTGAATAACATGATGAAATTTCTCAATAATTTATGATAAAGAGAAACACTTGTGTGAAATTAATGCAGTATTTGAAACGAATTTAGTGTACATATTCAAAATGTTGGTGATGTAAGAAAGTTTTGTTTATAGTAAATGATTTTAAAAAAACAGGTGGATCCCTTCCCTCTTAAGTAATAAGTCACCCTTTATTAGATCTAGTGGAAAGCTTTAAAAAAAAAAAAAAAACATTGATTGGTCTTGTGAGCAGAATCCATATTTTACTGTCACTTCTAACTTATAAGTCAAGTCCAACTACAAACAACAATGATCCTGATCTGCTGTAGCATAATGCACCTGCAGATCAGGGTCTATAATGTTTGTTCTACTGATTACTCCTTATTAACTAGACAGACTCAGATCTGATGGCACATTATGCAATGGGTCTATGCAGTTTGCAGCTGGGCTTCTCTTAAAAGCAAGTATACACAGTACTGTATCTACTGAAACCATTTCGTATACTTCACTTTTAGGCCAGTCTGTGGTTTTGGATAAATGACAGTCCACTTCAGTATTTTCTCATAAACAATGATAAAAGAAAAAGTTTGGAATAAATTTAATATAAATGTCAGTTCTGTAAACATATGAATGATGGATCCATCTGAACTGAAGATTACTATTATAGTAAAAGTCACATGGGTCATGTATGCACATTTTCTCATTTTAAATTAAATATAATTTGTTCTTTTAAAATTTAACACTAATTTTCTTTAACCAAAGTCTTTTCAGTCCTGATTATTGAATGCTTTGCACCTTGTCACCAAGAAACTTGGGGGGTCAAAATAATGACCTTCCAAAGGAAGAAGAATGTATACAAATCCAAAAAGTGAAGTGAATACTTGTCTCTTAAATGTATGTATAATCATACAACACTTGCAATAAGTATTAATAAAATACTGTTTGGCAATATCTGAATTCTGTTATTAGTAGCATTAATTTGCTCATATTTTAAGTCATCACTGTACTCTTTTTTACAATTCATTAATTTGGAGTTATCCTTAATTCATTTTGAGATAAATTTAATTTTCAGTCATTATCTTTCATTTTCTTAGAATAGGCATATCCTACACAGTACTTCAGATATAGTCCTTTGCAAGCTCTGGAATGTAAAATAGACCAAATGCCCCCTCCCACACATCATCAGCTAATGGAGGCATGGCTCAGAGGTCAGAGAGCCAGATTTGTGACAAGCGAAGTGCAGGTTCAATCCTACCACTAGGTCAGTCCAGCTCAGCTTCCATGATGCATGCCTGAGCAAACCACTTCACTCAATCACATCAGCACTAAATAACCTATTTGTGTTGCAATGCCACAAAACCCAAACAAATCCAACAAGATTTGTGCATCCTTGAGGAGCCACGCATACATACAATGTGACCTAATTTATTGATGAGAAAATCAGGAGTACATTTAGAGAGAAAAAGACTAAGTGGCCAATAATTTTTTAAAATTTGTACTGCCAACTATACCTAAAAGCTGTGTGGTAAATAATTTCCAAACAAAACTCAAATAATACCATATATACTCGTTTATAAGTTTAGTCAAACTGCAAACAACAAAGATCCTAATCTGTTGTAGCATAATGTGCCTGCCAAACAGGGTCAATGTTGTTTATTTTACTGATTACTCCTAACAAACTGCACAGGCCCAGATCTGGTGGTGCATTATGCAATGGCAGATTTGGGTCTGTGCAGTTGGCAGTTGGACTCCTCTTATACATGAGTATATAAGGCAAGCAAAAGTCATACTGATCAGAATTTATGGTAGCATCCTTCAATCTGGCAGACATATCTTCTATGGCTCAATGATACCCTGGTAACAGTTTAAATATCTCTAATTTTATCAAAAGGAGACTGTTTCCATCCCAAGCCAGTTCACCTCAAAACACCTGCAAAATAATTTGTGCTATGCACCTCTAACACAGCATATCATGTGAAGTGAATTCAAGCATAAATATTTATTTAAACACTGTATCCCCCAACCAGCCAGAATAAATGTTTGTAAACCTTGTTGGCATTCAAAAGATGATGATTGTTCAAAAGACATGTTGACAACGGTAACACACACACACACGAGTGTGTGTGTGTGTGTGTGTGTGTGTGTGTGTGTGTGTGTGTGTGTGTGTGTGTGTGTGTGTGTGTGTGTGTGTGTGTGTGTGTGTGTGTGTGCGCACGCGCGTGCGTGTGTGTGTGCGTGCGTGTGCATGCGCACTCAAATTAAAAATAAAATTCATGCAAAACTGGATAAAACAAAGCTAACAGGACACTATTTTATGCAAGAGACACTTTAATTCTAGCAGAAAACATTACCACAAGATCATTATCAATAATTTTCATCATAAAATTTGTATTAAAATGTATCAAAGTTTTAAAAACAAAGTCGCTATCTCATTTAACTTCTGAATACATTACTTAAGAAATTTGAAAGAGCTATTCCAAGTCTCTCTCAAAAACACCAACTGATGATATTAATGTGAGGATGATTGAACCAACTAAACATTAAGTGGTGTATCTAAAATTGGACTCAAATTTATTGCATCCATTGATGAATAAACATCATAGAACCATATCTGCTGTCAGATTGGGATCTATGATGATGGTTAGTTTTAAATAACAGAATACACCCTGATCTGCTGCTTCATGTGACTGCAAATATGGGTAGATATGGCATTTCATGATAGATTTTATTCACAGCTACATGTTCCAAAAGCAGGCCCAATGCAATTTAGGCAACTGGAAAAATAGTTTGAGAAGAAGAATGTGTGCCAACTCTACTGAAGGATTTCAAACCTTTACCTAATAAATTTCACCAGCTTTTAGAGTAATTATAGTCTGTTTTCATGATCACAAATGTAGCTGACAGCAACAAAAGTTTTATTTGTTGATTATTATTACAGATGTGTAGTCTTATTATTTTGAAAAAGCTTTCAATGACAAAAAAATATATAATTCATAACATAATTTACATGAGTACGTCCAAATCAAGCAAGAGTCCCTCAAAGGGACTGATGATCCACTGTCCAAAATAAATTCCAGGGAATTCAATTCAAGGCCATTTCATCTTTTTAACTGCTGAGTGTTGAAAGCATCCATGATATTCTTGGCTGATATGATCTTCACACTAGCTGCTGTGGCAGCAATAATGGATACAAGATCTGCACCATTTTTATTTAGGGCAAACCAGACATCATTAGATGGCTTTGGGTGAAAATCCTGTTCCATTATGGACATTGCTTCAGAGTGGCAATAACAAGGCTTTCAACATGGCAACTGTGGCAGTGATATTTTATACCAAATTTGCACCATGTACATCAGGACTAACACAATTTTTAGCATAACATCCTTTGCATTCAAAACGAAGACAGGATTAGTTAGAAATTCAAAGCAATATATGATCTGACCAAGAGATCACCAGTCCTAACATGAACAAATGCAAAAACAACAACAATACACACACAGTCTACAAACACAGGACAAACTGCCTCTGGCAAAGTCACTCCGCACAACAACAAAGAAGGGAAGATGACTTGAAACCAGCTTTTGGACTGGAATACAGTCCAAAGACTCAAGCTAAGGGAGAAACAAAAACCAGGCCCAATGCCAGCCTAGGCAAAGGGAAGGGAGTACATTTCTCACAACAGCTTATGGGAAAACAACTTCAAAATCTGATGAGTGAAACAAGAGCGACCCTGCAAAATTCGTATTTTTCTTTTATTATTTTTCTTATTTATCACTAACACACACCAAAATAACCCACACTTTCTGGGTGGACAGGGAAATACATGCAAGATACACCAACCAGACACCAAGAAGAAGTCTTCTGGTGAAAATCCCATTTAGGACCAACCAGACACCATAAGAAGTCTTCTGGTGAAAACCCTATGTCAAGGCCATACTGGATTTCTGAGCATAACCATTTTTTATTTAGGACTAAGCAGTCAAGACATCATATGCAGTATTCTGGTGAAAACCCATTGTCAATCTAACCTTCCATTTATGAGTAAAAATTACAACAAGAGTCTGAAGATCCATTCAGGATGAGTTAGTATGACATAATTTGATGGCCATATGTTGGATATCCAAGAGGCTCCATTGTCATTCAAGACCAACCATATGATATGAAGTCTTCTGGTGAAAGCCTATGATGATGACTCTTCATTCAGTAAAATGTAGCAATAAATGATAACTCAAAGCTGACTGCTGTAGTGGCCATATTGGATGTCATATTGAAACCATCTTCATTCAGGAACATCTAAACATCATAAAACAGTTTTTTGGTGAAAACCCCTTATATTGACACTCTAGTCAGAAATAGCGATGACAAGATTTTCAAGACTGAATGTAGGAGTTGCAATATTTCCTTTCAGACCAACTAGACCTGGCAATGAATATGTGTGAAAAGTTTCACAGCAGTCCTTCAAGTGCTTGAGAAGAAGTAGTGATAACAGACAGATTGTTTATGGATGACATAAAACTGACTATTTCAAAAGCTCCTCTGTTCTATGACCAGCAGAACTCTAAAAATGCTTATCACATGGTCTCCATATTTTTTTTTAACTGGACACAATTTCTAGTCATGCTACAAAAGCAATCCAAGGTTCAAAGGTCTGAAAAGGTATTAGGTAAACAAACGTGTGACAGACAGATAACAAGCTGCAGGGTATAGACAGAATCCACATTGTAAAATGATAATAAGATTTAAGATGAACCATGCAAACCTTAATCAAGCATGTTGGGCATTGAAGACTCTCGTTTTATCTTAAATTAAGTGCCACTACTTCATGCTCTACGAATAAGAAAACATACTTTTTAATTTTCCAATCTGATTAAAAAAAGCCTTCCCCATTGCAAACAGGAGTGAATTTCACCCATAATATTCATTCTGGAAAAGTTCCTTCTTTTATCAACCCAACAAATTTCTGATACAGACACTTTTCTTAGTTCTAAGTCACTTAATTTGCACAACTGGCAAAATCAACACATAACAACAGGCAAACCACATCTTTTTTATGGGACTTGAAACCAAAGATTGTTTTGGGTGGCATATGCATTGCAAGCATGCTACATCCTGAGAAAGTAAAATCATCCCTAAATACTGAAAATGATATCCAAACATTATGACACAGGAAAATACTATCATCAATGAAAGCTACATTTTAACTCTTAATACATGTGAGTGGGGCACCGAGTAGTCTAAAGCGCTTCGCTACAGATCACTGCCATCTCACCTCTGTCTGCGTGGGTTGAAGTCTTGGATTCAGCTAATGTGGGTATGTGAGAAAGCTTGCCAGTAGCTTCTCGTGGGTTGGTGGTTCTTTCCAGGGTTTTCCCCGAGTTCTTCCTCCACCATTAATACTGGCTGCCATGTATAGCCTATCGTGTGCTGAAAAATGGCGTTAAACCCTACAACAACATCAACAAATACATGTAAGTAAATACAGCAGTCCAACAGTCCTGTTTACCATCACAGATAATCCATCATTCAACTGGCAATTCATAATTTTAGCAACATGTCTGCAGTTTATCCTCATAAAATTAACAGTTGGTCAAACATTATGGGTGTTGCCAACCTCTCACATAGTATGCATGTGTCTATCCAAACCTCACACAGAATGCATGTGGCTGGCCAAATCTCTCACACAATATGCATGTCTTTGGCCAAACCTCTCACACAATATGCATGTCATTGGCCAAACCTCTCACACAGTATGCATGTAGCTATTTCAACTAAACAGATCTTCTATCAGTTATCAGCAAAATACACTTCCCATCCATTTTCTTTACCAACCCTCCCAGTTCTTTGCCAACCTTCCCTCTTCTTTACCAACCCTCCCTTTTCTTTACCAACCCTCCCAGTTCTTTACCAACCCTCCCAGTTCTTTGCCAACCCTCCCTTTTCTTTACCAACCCTCCCAGTTCTTTGCCAACCCTCCCTTTTCTTTACCAACCCTCCCAGTTCTTTACCAACCCTCCCTTTTCTTTACCAACCTGCCAAGTTCTTTACCAACCCTCCCTTTTCTTTACCAACTCTCCCAGTTCTTTACCAACCCTCTCTTTTCTTTACCAACCCTCCCAGTTCTTTACCAACCCTCTCTTTTCTTTACCAACCCTCCCAGTTCTTTACCAACCCTCCCTTTTCTTTACCAACTCTCCCAGTTCTTTACCAACCCTTCCTTTTCTTTACCAACCCTCCCAGTTCTTTGCCAACCTCATTCACAATCAATTAGCTGCTGCTTGTTCACAATCTTTAATGCTCATCTTCAGTTCTAAGAAGACCCTCTTATCTGTTACTGAAAGGAATCATAAATCATATTGTTTGGTTTTATTTTCCAATACTTCATTCACATCAAACTCATGGGTTTGACAACACTCATAATTTCACAGAGGCCTGAATGAAGTTCAACAGCTCAAGTCTTTCAATGACTGAAATGAACATTCCATTAAATGTTGTTATAGGTTTAACACATTTCTTCAGCAAATGATAGGCTATACATGGCATCCAATATGTTTGGTCAAGGAAGAATGCGAAAAACCTTTAAAAGAACCACTGATGCAGACAAAGCTACTGGCAAGCTTTCTCACATTCCTACAGAGGTCAATCTCCTGTAGACAAGTGAGATTTCAGTGATCAGTGCAGGTGAGGGCCTCCTATGCCACCCAGGTGCCCACCTACTAAATGAATCTCTGTTATTCTGCATCACTGTGCAAAAAAAGACCGCATGTAAAAGTTTATGCAGAAATTGCTGAAATCATGGCAGTAAACAGCTCTGGTATAGTTGAATAAGTTAATTTGGAGGTCGAAGCTATAATGATTTTGTTTGTTTCATGCAAGCAGATAAATGAAATAATGAGTATAGAAAGTTCATCCAATTTAAATTTTAATTTTAGAAGTGCACCAGTTCAAATGCAATGTTGCATAACTCTTTTAACAGACCTTTTTAACAGAGCTATAGTCATAACACATTTCTTAGTAAAAGTGCAAATTTCACAGCTAAAGTACACCTTCAATACAAAGATATTTCCAACTCCCACTATAAGACTCACTGGATGACTGACAAGGAACAGACACTTGTCTATCTGGTGATCTAGCAACAGACAGATGGACCAGGTTCATTTCAGGGCTAATTAATTGCAGAGTTCCAGTCAGTCATAGATTGCCTGGTTATCAATTTTTCAAACACTAAATTGACCACTTCCACACAAAAGACTATAGATCTGCAATATACCAGTCACTAATGGTTATTTTATCTGTTAGTTTGTTTTTTGGTTTTGCGTGAGCAATAAACAATAACTCACCAGTCAGTCTACCTAGCTGATCTTGTGTGACCAATAAATAGATCAAACCAACCTGGTTATGTTGTTCCATAATTAAACTGATCAAAATCAAGAGCAACCTGTAACCTAAACTGAAACTTATTCGTGGGTACACCAAATCTTCTAGGCTTTGAATCATATGTACTCCATTTGTCTAGTGCATAAATGTTGTTTTTGAAGGTCTAAATGTCTGATTACACTGATATGATCAAGAAAAGATGTGATGCTACGTTGACCACTCTAGCAAATTCAACACTCTAATTACTAGACTATACACTAATGAATTTCTGGTCCCAAACAACCTTATGCCCTCTGCTAATCTGCTGAGAGATTTAACAGTTCAATATGCTATATAGTGTTATGTCTATTTAACTGACCTTTGTCCATAACTGAAAGCTTGAGTTAGGGCCTACCTAACTAATGTCTTTTTTAAATGACATACTACATAGCTAATTTTTGTCAATGATTGTAGATTATATATTAAAATTATTATTATTATTTAAAGATGAACATGTTCTTATGTTACTAGTTTAGGCTCTAATAAACAATAACAAAAGAAAGAGTGAAAACAACAAGCTTTGACAAATTTAACAAATAATTTATTTCCCTGAAAAAAACTGTAAAAACTGAAAAAATAAGAACTTTTAAGAATCAAATCCAAAAATAATCCACGAATTAAATTTTAGAAGTCCTAGTAATGAAATGTTCTAATGAATTCAAGTTCGAGTCCCCATGAAAAATCAAAACTGACAGGCGATGACATATACTGTAGTCAGTATAGTGCTGTAGTATCTACAGTTCCTTGCTATTCCAAAGACAATAATATTCTGGTGTTTGAATTTCCAAATAAACTTTAAATGTCTTTGTCCAAGAATTCTGTATGAGTGCTCAAATATTTCCAGGAAAAGAATGAATCTTTTAGAATCCAAATAATTTGAATAAAAAGTAAAACTAACTCCAAACTGGTCACAAACACACACTTTCTAGTGTAAAAGCCCAACTGCCTAATTTCTCTATAAACGAAGGTTATACAGTAACTTGAGATGCAAAACAGATTCCCGGTTGAGGGTAACATGATCACATTCTAGAATGGTTTAGCTGTTGTTGTAGTAGTAGGGTTTAATGCCATTTTCCAGCACAATATAGGTTATACATGGCAGCGCTTTAGACCACTCAGCCACTCGGGGCCCCCCAGAATGGTTTAGAAGGTATCTACAAGTCTAATGGCACATAGTCCAGTACAACCTTGATTTCACAATTATCATTCACACATTAAAAATGAATTTTAAAAAAAAAAAGTTGTTTACTTGATTCTCAATCAAGGCCAGGAACTAGGTCAGCATAAGATACAAAGTTCGGTGTTTACAACTAAGAGTCAGGTCAAATTAATTTCTGGAAAATATCAAATTCCTAGTAAACAAAATTACATTACTTTGACATATAATGAAATTAAAAATAAAAAGACTTTTAAACTTAAAAACAATTGAACTAATCAAATATAAATTAAATCATATATACGTAACAATGTTTACTTTAATCTGAGTTCTGGACACTGGTTTCCTCCTCTGAAATTCCTGGTGTACCTGCTGTTTGCCATATTCTTTACTAAGTTTTAGTAATAGACCTGTTATTGTTGAAAACTTCGAATGTTCTAGAAATGGACTTTTGACCCTCATTCTGGTCCTCATATTGTGACTTGCACTTCATTATATGGGAGAAGTAAACAGAAATTCTTTATTCCTACTTTAACATCTGTCTAGTGGAATCAGTCTAACAGTTATATTCAGTTTTAATTTGAGATATTTATTTAAATTATTCACTGAAATTACAAAGTGCTCAATAATACTTTTGGACTAAATCACTATTTTAGGATTACTCTGAATTCATTTAGAGATGTCTTCGATTTCATCACTGTAATACATCACGACTGTCAGCACATCAAAATTATTCTATGCTAATGGTACATCAGCACAATCAAGATTGAAATTCATTCAGAACACTACTAGAATTCATTTTTGAATACTCAATCCTTTTGGACTTGTGATAAAACTTTCAGAACTAACTTGTAGCTATCTCCATCAAAATATTGTAGTTGGTTGTGGAGGCTTGATGTGGAATTAGCAGATGCAGCAAATAGACACAAACTTTTAGGCTACATATTTAGTGGCTTCTTTTCACTATACCATATTCAAATTTGTAAACTCACCTGAAAACCATTGCCTATCCTCTATATATATCAAGCTAGTGGACTTCACAGGAGACATAATGGTATCATATTCCTTGAACTGGTCTGATTGTTTCTGATACACAAATCTGTGTTTTCTATGTTAAACTAAACCTCTGAAAGCTCAATGATTTGTCTGGAAGTTCATTTGTTAACTCTTAAATGATAACTACATACCTGACCAGACTCACACTCACTTTCGCTCTCAGCAGCAAAATATAAAATGTTAAATGGATGTACTTTGTTAGGTGTAGAGGACTGGCAAAGATTGTCAGAGTTCAAACAAAAAATATATATTTCCTTAAAAGCTATATACAAGTTACTGCTACTAATTAGAGCACTTAATCTTCTATCTTGTCTCTAATACTATCAGCATTTTCAATATCTAATCTTTATTATCAGAACTGTAAATAATAATTTAATATACATAAATACATTTGCCTGTTGTTTTCTCTTGCTATACAGGCTAGAGGTAGACCTGTGAAACCAAATGATTGATGTCCATCAGGCATTTGGGTTAGTGTGCTGTAAAGATTCTGCTTGTATTGTTTTAGACTCTGGAAGCAGAACATATCTGAAATGTGGATTCTATTCAGTGTGGCTATTTACACAATTAGAATATTGTAAACATTATCAAATACACTGTCCCTATAACATCTATTTGGGATTTAATTCATAATACTGTAAGTTCTTTTTAAATTTTTACTTTGTATGCTAGGAAATAAATTATTTGTTGAATTTTTATTAAACTAGTCAGTTTTTGCTCTTTTCTGTTACTTTGTTTAAAACCATAGAGTCATAAGAAGAGCTGGTGTTGAAACTGCTTACTGCTGATGTGAATTAGAACAGTCTGATTTACCAGTAATAACTATACTCAGCTTTCCCTAAGCATCTCCTAATTCAAATCTTCTCAATGCTAAAATGTCTGGGTATGGTTGGCTCAAATATCTCGCTCATTTTCCAACTGATGACAAGTTTGGCTTTTAAGTGAACAAAACCATAAAACAAAACCAAAACAAAAATGTGTATTTTCAGTCAGCCAACTGTCCTGTTTTTCAAAGCTTACCCTTGCACTTTTCTTTGGGTGGGTTGGGTGAGTGGAGTTTCTTTTTCTTTATTTAAATTCCCGAAATTGAGTTGTGCTAGCTTTGCTCAGTACTTGAAGTGCTTACTATATTGTATATATTAATCATCATAATATTTATAATGCTTAAAAAAAATTAAAAAATAGGATACACATGGGGGGGGGCTTGAATTACAAGCCAAGTACATAACAAATGACTTCTCAACTCAATCGGGGAACAAAATGTTCTGCAGAGAAGAGCATAGGTTTGGTCATGCTGGTAGAAGTCTAACTATTTAAATGAAAATGGAACACAACACAATTCCATTTAAATGATTAATCCAGTGACAAGCCTGATCTGGCAATCTGCCACAAATGTGACTTGTTTTCACTAAAGATACTGACAGGAAAAGTCAAGCCATCTTAATAAGTCCAAAATAAAGTATTTTCAGATTACTTAATAAGACTATTGACCTGTTTACCTAAGCTTCTACTTGAATTTTGACAGAAACACAACCATTATGTATCAAAACACTACTGAAAGACAAGGTGTATTACAGAATATGGACCGACTCACTGCTCTAATTATTCCATAAATGACATGAATGTTATCAGGATTAAAGCAAGAACCAAACTGAAACTTCTTTATCAAGCTGAATTGACTCTGTCCTGGTGCATACATTTCTTAAACATCAGTTGTACATGTAAATAAAAAGTTACTAAATGTGTATTAGATACATTAACTACATTGTTATAAAAAAAGTGATGCCTACCACAATATTGCATCAAATACAGAATGCAGACAAGCAAATTCAGTCACTTAGAATTTACAAGCAAACAATTATAAAATCTCTCTTAATTTTCTCTTTCAATATCCATGAATAATTTGGATATAAGCAAGTCAGATACCATTAATGCCTAAACAAAAATAATGGGGTGCATAACTTTTTTCCCACCAATATAGTCAATTGTTGGCTCTTCTGTCAAACTGTTGGGACCATATCAGAAGCTGATCCATGTGGTCACTGCAGACAGATACATGTTTGGAAATTGTTGTTTTTATTGGCAAGTGTACAAGCAGTTTAATTCAGCACACAAAAAACAACATTTTGAATCACTATCTTCAGCAATAACGAGTTGTAGGAGATTACATGCAAACAAGAGGACTAGTCCATCATTATACTCGTTGATTCCACTCACACCTTAAATGTGTTAATTGGCTTCTGGGTAAATACTTTCTTCCAGAGACCACATGCTCACTTGAATGCGACTTGTGTATATGTTTCCTGTTGTTGGTCATCATACCAAAGCTGCTCTCAGTGCAACAAATCCCTGCTGGGCATAGGTTAAATTTAGCCATTGTTTGCTAACAACATCAAGACTTTAAAATACTTCCAAAACACTGATCATTTCCCATGCTAAATTTACATATATATATATATATATATATATATATATATATATATATATATATATATATATATATATATATATATATACACACACGCACACACACACACACATAAAGTTATGTCATTATATTTATCATTTAAATGGAAGTCAGGTTTTGTAGACATTTACATGGCTAACATAAACAACAGTGTTTTAGATGTAAATGTTACACCTTTAGTAAAGAGGGGTGAAGGTCAATTCTGCCCTAACTATCTAGTACAAAGTGGCAAAGGATACTGTTGTCAAAAGCAAGAACAAGAGACCCAAGTAGGTATGATATGGTTCATTTGACTTAGTAAAGGTCTCCCAAACATTATCTCCTGTAGATTTTACCTATTTTACTATAGTCTATTATAAAATCTTTTATTTTTACTATAGTCTAATACAAATTATTTTCAAAGATAAAGCTGTAATTAATATACAAAGACTTGAGCTCAAAATCAAAGTCTTTCATGATCCTCCAAATGTCAAGCTTCCTGATATAGCTTTAACCGTGGTGGTCCATGGCGTAATGCAGCTCATACCAAAATTTAAATTAAATTGACAGGTTTATTTTCTGAAGGCCATGGGTACTTTACTCTGAGTAATTAAATTTGGAAGTCTTTTATGAAAAAAGCATATTGGGGTATATTTTTATTATAAGCTAAAAATATAAAATATAAATTTCAATAACATTTTGTGTAATGGCACTGAATAAATGAAATGAAATATTACACAATAGAAATGACTGTCCAAGAATTCAAAAAAAGATCATTAATTCTCTTTAACTGCAGGGGGGGCCTGAGTGGCCGAGTGGTCCAAAGCGCTCTCCGTTATGGATCACTGCCATCTCACCTCTGTCTGTGTGGGTTCGAGTCTCGGATTCAGCCAATGTGGGTATGTGAGAAAGCTTGTCAGTAGCTTCTAGACAGTCGGTGGTTCTTTCCATGGATTTCCCGGGTTCATCCTCCACCATTAATTCTGGCCACCATGTATAGCATATCATGTGCTGAAAAATGGCGTTAAAACCCTACAACAACAACAACTTTAACTGCAGAGTGCTGAAACCATCTCTGGAAATCTCGTGTAGTAAGATTTTCAAATTAGCCACTTTGATGCAAGATTGGCAGAATTTTTCTGTTACCAAAAAACAGACATCATTAGAAGATTTTTTTCTGAAATCCCATGTTAATATGACCATCTATTCAGGAGAATTAGTGACAAAATTTTCAATATGTTCCTTGTGGCCCCCATATTTTAAGGTCAGACCAGTTACCATTTGTACCCAGGACCAACTAGATATCATAATCAGTATAATGGTGAAAACCACATGTCAATATGACTTTCCATTGAGGAGTAGCAATAACAATATTTTCAAAATGAATGCCATGTTGACCATACCTGGATGTGCAATCTGTACAATATTAGTCTAGTAACATCGAGACACCTTAAGCTTTAAAAAAATTTCACTATGATGTCTGCAGTGTGGCAGTTCTTAGCAATATCTAGCACTGTGGCATAATGCCGCAGACATGTAGCATAATGTCCCACCCAGTCACATTATCCTGACACCAGGCCAACCAGTCCTAACACTAACCTCTTAATGCTGAGTGCCAAACAAGGCAGCTGCTAGTAACATTTTTATAAGTCTTTGGTATGACTCAGCTGGGGTTTTGAAAACATGACCTCCCACATCCAATGCCAATGCTCAAACCACTTAGGCCACCAGAGATGTCCCATTTTTGTCAAAAACAAATAGACAAAAAAAAAAGTCTTTTGGTAAAAAACTAACATCATTCAGGAGTAGCAGTAATAAAATGATTTTCAAGATTTTACTTGATGTCAGAGCAGAACCAATTTCATAAAAGACCAACCAAACCTTGCAATAAATATGCACGTAAAGTTTCATGGCAAGACTCCACATAGTTTAGTAGTAGTGATAACAAACTTGCTAACAGATGGAAAAAAACAACAGCTGATGGGGCATGCCAGAAACTATTATGGTCTATGAAGCCATCAAGGTGTGATATAATATGTAACTCTTGTTGTTACTGTGTGTTATTTTTCCTTATTCATGCGCAAGCCAACAACAAAGTTTGGAAAATGTAGATGATGGAAAACTTGATTACAATGCTGAGATTTTTCTTATATCTGTCAAAATGACTTTAACCGTTGAGCATTTTACAGCAAAACGGACAGAATTATTCTGTGCAAGCCATCCACATCCACTTTAGATGGTGGAGAAATCAGGTTATTATGTGAAAATCATTTTTATTCTTTCAGTTGTAGTGGCCAAGATCCATGAGCTTTTGACCCCAAAACTGATATGGTTCTTTCCTACTGAAAGTGCAAGTTAGCCATATAAAGTTTGGCAACTGTAATCAATGGACTACACAAGACTGTAATAAACTCTTGTTCATGGGTGAATTTAGTGTACATAACTTTCGTAATGATTATAACCTATTAGATTAGGTGCCCCTATTATGCAATCTTGGACCGCCAAAAATACATCAAGAGAAGGAATCCTTTGATTTTAGCTTAGTTAATGCCTGAGGTGTTGTAGGATTCTTATACATCTATTGTTTGGAACTTGAAACACCAACGGTAAATTCTAAGGATGCATGAAAACCAATCTATTAAAGTAGACCTGAGAGCTAACAATGAAGAGGGCTTGGGGAGGGGAGCAAAGAACCAGGGTGGGTGAAAGTGGATGCAAAGGAAAAGTCACTCAGAGTAATCCTTGGGATTAGACTGACTTGTTAAACTTCTTGGACTTTGGAATCTGAGAGCTTTGAAAGGTAAATGATATCCTGGCAGAATTTTAAGGCTAACTGAGTTAAGTAATTTATGTTGCATGCAGATATCTGTAGTTATCTTTGCAAATTATGATGTGCATTTCCATTTATTAGAATGTAACAGGTGTACAATTTTTTGAAGTCTGATTCAGGGATAAAATGTGCTATTTATTATGGACTTTGATGTGCAGAATTCAAATATGACAATTAAAACAAATGAATGGCTATTGTTTGCAAGATGTTTAAGTTTTTAGATTTGACGTGTATGTATATTGTGTAAATAGTAGAGTTTTAATCATAAATAGCAAACCTTGGTCTTGTCATGCGCTTTACATGATAATATTTGACCTGTCCTGTTTATGTAATGCTTTAACAAACAGCAAAAGGGTTATATATAAAAAAATTATTCCAAAACAAAACCAAAAACCTATTATGTACTGTATATATATATATATATATATATATATATATATATATATATATATATATATATATATATATATATATATATATATATATAAGTACATAGTTTAGTCCTTATTTAGTGTCTAATCTGCACTTCTTGACTTGTCTCTTTGTATTCACTAAATATCTCATGTTACTGTCCAGCAATAGTCTGCAAGCATTGATGGGCTCCATTTGCCCTGATAGCATTTCTCCATTTTGCAGTGTCCTGGTGAAATAACTTGCCATGCTCGTTGCTCACTGCTACGCACTTCAGTGGAAAAAATCTAGATGAGAGTGCCAAAAATGTATCTTTAGTGACATGTTGCAACCATGGGTTTTGTATGCCTTGAGGAGGTTTTCCACCAACACCGTGTAGTTTTCTGCCGTGTTGTTTCCAAGAATTTTATTTTGCCACTAACTGGAAGGCTTTCCATGCCATCTTTTTCTTGCAACGCAGTGCACAGTCAAATGCATCATTCTGAAGTTCACGAATCTGAGTACCAACTAAGACAATTTTCCTTTATCTTAGCTTCAAATAACCTTGAGAATTTTCCATAGAGGTACTTGAAAGTTGCTTGTGTTTTGTCCATTGCCCTGACAAAGTTCTTCATCAGAAGCAGCTTTATGTGTGTTAACAAAATCTTCCTTGATTCAACATGTGGTGAATGCTAAGCACTTTTACTCCCAGGCTCCAATGACTGTCAGAGTGGCCAATCTCTCTTGATGTAGTGGGAATCTCTCGCACAACTATCCCATTCACAGAGAAAACAGCAGTACTTTGTGTATCCAGTCTGCAGACCTAGCAATAAAGCAAGAACCTTCAAATCTCCACAAAGCTGCCACTGATGTTGGTCATAGTTGATGCACCTCAAAAGTTGTTTTATGTTTTCATAGATTTCCTTCATATGGACTGCAAATGGAATTGATGGCAAAACATTGCCATTAAGCAGCAAACCAGACTTAAGACTCGTCTTCAATGAATCAATAAACAGTCTCTACTCATCTGGATCATGAGCTATGGTGAGGGCTGCCATCCCACCATCGATGTTGTTGCAGGCTACAATATCACCTTCCATCAAGAAGAATGGAACAAAATCCTTTTGACAATCATGGAACATGAAAACCCTAACATCACCTGCCAGGAGATTCCACTGCTGCAGTATGGAGCCCAACAGTTCTGCCTTACTTATGGATAGTTCCAAATCCCTGACAAGGTCATTCGGTTCACCTTGTGTTATGGGGTGTGGTTCAGAGGAGAAGGATGGGAGAAAATTTGGGTTATGTGATACTGATGGTTCAGGACTAGAAGATTCATCCTCTTCCTTGTCTGAATCAAGTGAGAATGATTCTAGTGCATTACGAACCGACAGTCCTTCTCTGTGATGTACTGGGCATATAGCTGATGGAATATTTGGATAATGCACAGTCCACATTTTCTTCTTTGACACACCTTTCCAAAATGGAGCACCATGCAAAAGTAACAATTGCTGATATGATCTGTTGGCTCTCTCCAAATCATTGGCACTGTGAAAGACACAGATTTCCTTTTCCTGTTCAACCACTGGCGAAGATTTGTTACACAAGTGTTGCAGCATATGTTTGGGACCCACCTCTTGTCCATGATCTCCAATTTTGCAGCCATAATAAAGTTTCTTAACCATAGTGGTTATACTGTGCTTTGTAATGCAAAAGTCACTTCACCACAAGTACAGCAGAAGTTATCTGCTTTGTTCACACAAGTACAAGGCATCTCTGCTCACTCTGACCAAACAGAAATGTGTCATTTTCCAAAATCAAACACTGACAAATAAGAGAGCATGACACTAAATGATTTCTAGAGCTGATTTGGGACAATCTGTTCAGCAGAGTGACAAAAACTCAGTTATGACTGCACCATTTATGACTTCTAGGAATAACATGATGTAATTCATATCATCTATGACACAATACCAACTTCAGACTGCATCATTCATTGTTTTGCCTAAAAAGCAAGTATTGTCCAAACCCAGTCATATATTTATTCATAGATCAAGTCAAAGATGTATTTGAGTCAGTCATTTTTGGTTTAAATTGAGATCCCATCCCTTTGTAACTCACTTATCCTCTGCCGTTCCCAAGTCAAGGGTCATATATACTAACCCAGTATCATATCTTTAAAACTAGAGACAATTAACTATTTTGAGCTTCATTTTCATTCTCAGTGACCCAAAAATAGTAAAGTTTGACTACATTTATTTTGGAAACATTTTGGCTGTAGACCAGTGTAATGAGCATAGATTTTATGAACCTAGATTATGACACAGTTAAGTATATGTCTTCATTAATTTTTGTGACAAAAATAGTAAAATTACTTCATTAATTAGGTCATATATTACTGTACAGAAAAATATCAACATTTAGATCGCGTGTTACCATATTAGTTGAAGTAGTTATTCTTATGTAGTGGTGTAAAACTTTTTTAACTTATATGAGATTTATAATTGGATACTGGTCCTTGTAAGGTTGGTCGCCCATTAATCTGATGACAGTAGAGATGGGGGAAGGGCCAGAGATTATGCTCCTTGTTTTTTTTTTCTACAGGAAGATTTCAAGATGCCAGCACAAAAGCAGCCCGAAGATACACAGAGAAAGAAGAGACAGAAGTGGATGGGAAGGACAGAAGTGGAAACAGGAAAGAAGTGGGAAGAAAGGCTATAAATGGGAACTAGAAGCACATGAGTACAGAAATGACCCAAAAGCGATTGTCATTCTCACATAAAAATCGTTGACTTTCACAAGATGAGTTAAAGTGTTAAATAGATCAACTAGGTCAACTACTATGAAATATTCTTGAGTAGAGGTTGAGAACTGGTGTTTAATATCTTTACTAAATAGACTCTTGACATTTATTTGTTTATAAAATATATATCCATTGAAACTAGAGTTATTATAGGAGTTTAGAGTGTCGGCTTAAGCTGACTGGGGCTTGAAAACTTAATGAACACCTGCCAGGTATATTATTCACAATACTGTAGCAGGGTTGTAACATGAATGTACAGACAGAAAACGTCATAATATGCTCTGTCTGATAGCAAGGATAAGAAAATAAGGGTAGATGGGATCCACAGCCTAAAATAAACAGTGCTCAATGAACTGCAGAAAGCAGACCACAGCAAACCAGTTTTATTGTACAACAAAGCTGTATCCTAATTTATACCTACATGGCCCTTTCTCAGAAGTTTTGAGTATTTTATCTAATTTAGCATTGTGATCAAACGTTTGTACATCAATGCCAAAATCGGCATTCTGGTACCAAAAAGGGCCTCATATTTGCTAGTGTATGTATAATACACACCCAACATAAGAAACCTTACTTGCCAGCTGATCACAGTCAATGCTATTATAAGGTACTCCCAGTGCTACAAAATTCTGATAGCCATATGCCTGGGGCCCATCTAATTTTCGATCACTCCCATTCTGTATTCTAAGCGAGATGCCCATCAGGCTTGTTGAAAAAAATTTTAATTTGCCTGAGGAAACTTTGATCGCACTTATGAAAAGTGTAAATGTATTTTCAAGATGTTGACGTATCTGCCATAACACAGCATAATCTAAATCAGATCACCATTGTCCTACGTGAAATTGAGATCTCATTTTAATGAGATTAAAGCATGGTATATCATGATAAAAGTACGATTTTGTACTCCCAAAACCCCATGACAGTCATGTTCAAGAAAACACAATTTTCACTAGTCTTAAAAAAAATATTTTTAACAAACCACACACTTTGAGAATATGCCTGTTACATGTAAAGTGTATAAATGGTAATCTGTCATGATTGGAGCTGATGTAAAACTATCCCTTGGGCAGTTTAAACAGCAGCAATTAAAGGGAAACAGGTCATGTATAAACCACCATTTCACATATTACTTTATTTGGTTGACAGTGTCTAGTGAATCTGTTTGAAGGCTGCAGAGGGTGAGCCCAATGTGCTAATCTGTTTGAAGGCTGCAGAGGGTGAGCCCAATGTGCTAATCTGTTTGAAGGCTGCAGAGGGTGAGCCCAATGTGCTAATTTGCATAGGCAGCATCAAGAAGTGGAACAATTAATTATAGGTAAAACAAAGAGATGTTCGATCCATGTACTAGAACATAAGTTATTACATATTATTGCCATGAATAAGAATATTTAAACCATGTATTTTTGACAACTTTGTGAACATCGGCAACATTTCTTTTAAGTCAGATTTCAATGCATATATAGAATGAGAAGCATGATCATTTGTCAGAATGGTGTTCAAGCATAATTCATTTTTAGAAAGCAAATAACTATCTGCAAAGCCCAACAAAAATAAATTTTCACAAGTCTAGGTGGACTGAGTTTTACTTTCTGAAGCACACCAGAATGCTTCTGAACACTGATGACACTTTCAATAGCTTCAAATTCCTCTGAACCCTCTTGAATTTATATCTGAATTGTAGCTATTGCAGCCAATGTTGTGTGAAAATATTAAAAAAGGGGAAATTTTGGGCATGTGGAAATTGGAGTCCAGGCTTGTGGAATTTCAGTCTGGGCATGTAAGTTTAATTAAGTCACCTGCCCAGGGCCTGTGTCATAGAATTTTTTTTTTCTGAGCACAGACTCCCTTAATGCAGACCCTTTTGCATGTATATGGCAAGTATGATCAAGGAACTGTACCAATACTTAAAAGCCTACTGCATCAACACCCAGGTGCTGATGCACTATCTGACAGCAGACTGCATTCTACACAGTTTGCATTATACAGTGTTAAATATCTTGAAGACCGCCCCTTGACATAAAAACTGTCAATCAAACTAATATACAACTTACATTTGATCATCTTGACCACCTCTATGTGATTCGAGTTGGTGACCAGTGTGCCATTCACCTGCAATGATACAAAATTTGAATTATTTCAGGTAAAAATCTTAAACTTAGGACGAAGAATTTATCTTGTGTTACAACTCTATGGCCACAAACTATGTAACAGACGAAAAAAAATAAGCAAACAAGTTTGTTACAACTTTCCGAATAACTTAATTATGAATGTTATAACTGAAAATGTGAGAGGAACTTAAAGTACTATGAAATGAATCCAAAATAATCTGGATAAAGTTCTATGAAATTCCAAATGAATGAAATATTCTGTATAAATTTCAAATCAGGCAATGTACTGGTGTGTTAAGAAACTTGACATCAAAATGGCATCGTTCATATTTCATTTGAGTAATTCACAATAATGCCAGAATGTTATAGTCCAAAAAATGAGCACTTTCTATTTCCATTGAACAGTCAAAATAAATGTGTTGTTTCCTCTTGAATAATATCTAGGTACAACAGACTTACAATAGGAACACAAGAAATCAGAATGACTCCAAGATAGAAATGAAATCTGACTGCTCAGCTCTCACCTTACACCTTCACTTATGACTATATTTCACAAATACCCACAAGACAGATCTTACTACTCAGTTTATTTTGAAATTGTCTATTTGTGTCACCTAATAGGAAGTTACATCATTCTTCTAGAACCATCAAAACCTCATGAGAAATTAAACCCAAAGTCATCATTAGTCTTATTATTAAGATTATTATTAGTAATTGTCAAAACATATCTAAGTATTGATCCTAAGTAATTATATGCTCATAATATTTCTAAAGGAGACCCTAGTCATGTAGGCAAAAGATCTAACTAAAAATAATCTGTAAAACACACAACCATGAATAAAAATTACAAAAATTAGATAAAATCATGTACCACAGTTGCAAGAAATAGAGATATAAATAACATGTTCAAGGAAGATTCTGCTAAAAGGAGGCGTGTTTGTAATTTTGATTTTTAACACAGCTTTAACAATCTGAGTTATATCGCTCTAATGTTTGCAATGTGACAATTTATAGTAAAGTCTACAACAGAAATGTAGCAACAAGTCCTACCCAGTCACATTATCCTGACACGAGGCTAACCAGTCCTAAAACTAACCTCTTAATGCTGAGTGTCAAACGAGGCAGATGCTAGTACCATATTTATGTGTTTGTAATGACTTAATTGGGGATACAACCTGAGACCTCCTGCATCTGAGAGATAACTAACAAAAGGGAAGTAAGGGAGGTTCTGCAATAAGAATATTAGGGAGATTCTGCTAAAATTAGGTAAGGGCTATTCTGTTAAAGAGGGAGATGGCTGCTCAAGGGAGATAAGGGAGATGACTACTAGTGGGAGGCAAGGGAGATAGCTGCTAATGGGAGGTAAAATAGATATCCACTCGAGGAAAGTAATGAAGAGTATGAAAAACATATCCCTATACTATCAAACCAGAAAGCTTCATTTAACTCCAAATATTCTAACCAATCAAAAACCTGTATTTGTCAATCTGGAGGAAACCAGTTATGGGAGGATGGATTGTAGTGTTAGATTTTATTGCAAACAAGATGGCAAAAGGAGCTGAGCACTTATGCTGAAGGAGGAAATACATTTTTGAGAAAAGCACATTTATATATTTATCATACATTGCATAGCCATAAAAGAAAAAATAAGTGAAATAAATAGAAAATGATAGCCTGAAGGTGTTTTACAGATTCTGAGAGAGGAAACCGGAAAGGTTCTAAAAAGGCAATGGGGAGGAGATGGATGGGCACTAACAGCAGGGGAGGAGTACACCTCTGTTTCTGTCTAGCTGGAGTACTGGACTGTATTATGAGAGTCAAGATACTTAAATTAAGAGTCATCAGGTTTCTTCTTCAGGCTGATTTTGTAAAAAAAAAGAACATACAAACTACAAGGCAATTGTTGACAAGTTTCAGAAAATCTTTCAATTCCTTTTCACTTTTTCTTGCCAAACTTTAAGAATTTTCATCAAAGAACCTCTTCTCATCAGGGAGAAACCACATGTATAAGTAAGTGAGAGACAGACAAGAAACTTTCTGCATTATTGTTTTTGCACCAGACTTTGAATCTTTGGATGCAAATTCCATAATTGATTTCTTAAACATTAACCAGAAGGCTTGTTGCCAGGGTAATTTGTAATCAAAACTAAGCTGCATGATGTGTTTAAAGAAATAAGAATTCAATTACCAGAATGACTTCATTCCACACTTTATGCAGAATGATTTGAAGATGTTCAAGGCAGCTTTTTGTATCACAATAACTTGAGAAATGGTGTGCAAATGCTTGACAATATATTTCCAGTTTTGAAGAAACTTAGAATCTTACAATTGCATTTCCTTGAAAATTATGTACTTTGGGGAAAATTCTTAAAATTCATAATGTCCAAACAACCCTCTGCTTCCCTAATTAAATACTTTTGGAAAATCTGCAAAACATTTAACACAAATGTTGTGATGAAAAATGTAGAGATGTTTTACCATTTTATAAATGAATAAAGGAACTATGCTGAAGACAAGGCAACATTCCAAATTTAATACAAACTTCAGCTAACCATCATTCCATTTCAAAACCAAATAAAGAATTCTAAAAAAAAATGTTTTCAATTTTCAGAGTCAATAATTTGGAACTGAATCCCAAAGGAAATTAGAGAAAGTGCAAATATATGTGCATTTAATTATAATCCAATTCAATTAATGAAAAGTGGAACCTGTTTGATTTGACAAATACATTACAACAAAATTCTCAAACCTTCCACTTTGTTGTCTCAGTATTTCTGTATAATGTGCCTACCAGTAGCTGGAGCAAATTATAAAATTTTCGATTTATTATGTCTATGTATATATGATTTCATTCTATTATATTTGCAGTAGCAGTAGTAGCAGTTGTTGTTGTGAATGTTGTCTTTTTGTAATTTCTCAAGAAAACTGCCTCCCTTTAGGATTGGTAAACACTTCCCCTACACTAGTGATAAATGTACAGCAGGTAAATGGAACACTTTAAACTTCTGAATAATATTTTAATTCGGACACCAATTCAGGAATAAAACCATGATAAACACCCTGATATCTTGTAACAATAGAAAGGAATCTGTATCATACACTGACAAGTCATTTTATTCATCTACTGAATTTTCACATCAATGCATCTGAAAATTATTACCCCTTTTTCATTACGCACAATGAATTTTCAATACAATGAAAGCATGGCACACTGGATAGGCATAAACTGCTAGACAAGCCCGACATTCTCAGTGCATCTGGTCACCATGTTTGTACATGTACTGTATTGTTGTGTACTGTACTCAAAGGATTAGACATTTTGTGAGTTTTTATCTACAACTTACACTCTTTATGAGTTCAAAGCACCTGCTATCACTACAGGCAATAAATAGACAGGCTGTAAATCTTGATACAAAGCTAGACATTATGAAGAAACAAGAAACGTAAATGCTTACCAGACACAGCATGCTGCCTCCATCTTCCAAATGTTTACCATTCAACAGTACCAACAAATAAAGGTAAGTGCAGTGATAATGACACTGCACTGAAAGTTAACTAACTAAAGTGGGAGGTATGAGAAGATGGAAAATCTACTCAGTTTATGGACTGATTAACAAACACAGCAATTTACACCGAGTTTGATCATGAAGGGGGGCGAAGGATCTTCAATACGTCAAGAGACGTTTTAATGTCAGCCATGACTGGTTTGAGTGTTTTAAGAAGCACAATAACCTGCACAACTTACACTTGAAGGAAGAGGTAGCAAGTACTGATGTCATGGCTGAAGGTTTCCCTGATGAAATAAAGGAGATGATAAGGGAAATGAATATGGCAAAACAGGTTTCTAATTTGGATGAAATTGACTCTTCTGGAAGAAGATGCCATCATGTACCTACATATCTAAAAAAGAACAGTCAGTACTAGACTTCAAACCATAAAAAATTGGCTTATGCTAGCCTAAGTCGATGCAAGTTTGTTGTGGTTGTTTTTGTGGGGTTTAACGCCATCTTTCAGCACACAATAGGCTATGCATGGCAGCCAGTATTAATGGTGGAGGAAGAACCCGGGGAAAACCCCGGGAAGAACCACCGACCTACGAGACGCTACTGGCAAGCTTTCTCACATACCCACATTGGCCGAATCCTAGACTTGAACCCACGCACAAAGAGATGAGATGGCAGTGATCCGTAACGGATAGTGCTTTAGACCACTCAGCCACTCAGGGCCCCCCGATGCAAGTTTATCACTCTGAGAACCCATGTGTTTTTGTGTTTTGATATAGCAAGGACGATCTTCCCATGGTTTAGCATTAGAACAGCAAAGCCTGGGTGTCAGCCCGTCTTTTCCAGGACTACATCACATTTTCTTTATTAATTTCATCACTGGATATTGTGCCAAAATCAACCTGGACAAAGAAGTACTTACTGATTATCAAGAATGTTCATGGTCATCCTGTCCACTTTGATCCCTTTGATGATAACCTTCATGTAGCTTTGTTGATAACTTTCATGTTGCCTCTAAACACCATTCCATTAATTCGGTCAACAGACCAAAGTGTAATCTCAACATTCAAATGTATTACACAAGATGTATTATGAGGCAGTTCATCTCAGAAAAAGACAGGAAAGATAAGCCATCAATTTGAGACTTCTGGATGAATTATAACATCAAGAAGACATTGGATAACAGAGAGGAATCATGGAACGAAATAAGAACTGCAACCATGTATGCCATTTATGAAGCTATGGCTAGAATGTTCTCATCACTTTTTAGAGTTTAAAAGGGAGCATGATAGGATTATTCGCTTGTCAAGTTGGTGCAGGAAGCAGAATTTATTTAAGTTAATGAAGACATATACTGTTGGATTTGACAATAAATACCTAAATACCATATAGAGTTAAGTGTACAAAGGTCAGCAGAGTAAAAAAAGACACTGATTCACAAACATCCTCACCAAAATGCCTCAATGAACAAGCTCTAGAAAACTAACATCCTAACCTAAAAGCCTCTCAAGCTTAACACTAATTGAACAAGCCCTAGAGAGCAAACATCCTCACCAAAATGCCTCACTGAGATGTGTACTTCTCCGGATTAACACTTGGTGAACAAGCCCTAGAGATTTTCA
Source organism: Sinohyriopsis cumingii (assembly GCA_028554795.2). NCBI lineage: Eukaryota > Metazoa > Mollusca > Bivalvia > Unionida > Unionidae > Sinohyriopsis > Sinohyriopsis cumingii. The sequence goes on along the minus strand of CM068830.1, from coordinate 121,659,988 downwards.
AAGATGACCTGAATGTGGATCACAGCCTTGACAAGAGCTGAAATGCTGAAGAAACCTTTTGTTGCTATAGGGAGCTCAATGAATTGATTTATTTCTGACATTAATTCATGTTGGGAAATAAAGACTACTATGTAGAATATATTTATATTTCATCCATTTGTATACTTTAATGATGGTAATACTTGTTTTTTAAAAACTTTATGAAAATGTATCACTTTCACAAACTGGGTTTTTTTAAATCCTAAAGCCCCAAAGATGCTGTTTATCATAAATTTCACCATTCATCCAATCTAAGTCTGGAAGAAAGGAAATTATTTGTTAAAAAAGCTGTCAAGATGTCAGGTTTAAACGACATTCAAATATTCAGTTTAGAATTAAGAGGTGCCACCCCTTAATTCAGTAAATAAAGTTGCACGTAACTCTGTTCTTATTAGGGAGTGATCCAAAGGTAGTGATGTCATACATTCAACAAATTCTGTTGGTAACCTAATGACAACATTCACGTGAGGTGCACAAATTGATTCAAAAGGGAATTAACAGAGGCAAGCCCTCTTTAATAAGCAGATCTGATAAGAAAAAGCATGCACTAGATGAAACTATGACTCAGGTGACTATTGGCAAATCAGCTGGTGTGCTGAAATACTTTGAACGGTAAACTTGGGCTGAGGACAATAGGACATAGCAAGGCGTTAGCTTCTTATGTTTACAATGATGACATCAGATCGTGCGCTACAGCTTTCGACTAAAATCAGTTGAGCCACTGATGTCGCTGATCAACAGCTTCAGATACATGTTCTTTACTCTGATCTACCACTCTGACTACACTGTGTTGACAGGTATTTGTTTCTTCTGATATGCATGACTGCTCCACATGCATTGGCAAAAGGAAAGAGACCCAATATTGCTGCTGTAGTGTTGGGGTTTAATGACATTTTTTGTGGAAGGTAAGATCTACATGGCGGCTATTATAACTGGTGGAGGAAGAACTGGAGAAAACCCAAGTAAGAATCCCTGACCCACAGGACACCACTGGCCAGCTTTCTCATATACCGGCATTAACCGAGCCCGAGACTCAAACCTATGTAGACAGAGGTGAGATGGCAGTGAGACCCAATGTTTAACTGAACAAATATGATTATGTCAACCCTTAGGTACTACACATTTGTTTTGGCTTGACAAACACAGTGCAATGTTTCTTTTCCAACCTGGTTAAAATGCAAAACTTCATTTAGAACCTTAACAGAAATAATAAATAAATGCAGTCTTCAATTCATCCTCACTCAATGACCTTAACCTGCCCATGTGAATTAAGATTCATACATTGTTTTAAAAAAGTGAAGGACAAGCTTCGTTTCTTTTTATTCTGTATTGATAAAGATTATTCCTCATTCTTTCAGAAATATATGTTCTTTTAATTACGAGATTATCCAGAGTTTAGACAACATGTAACATAGATCTGACATATACTGGCCAATAAATTGTACATGTATATGTAAAGGAGTACAACTGGGTAGTGCCAGATCGTACATGTAAAGGAGTACAACTGGGTACTGCCAGATTGTAATGTATATGTAAAGGTGTACAATTGGGTACTGCCAAATTGTAATGTATATGTAAAGGTGTACAATTGGGTACTGCCAGATCATACATGTGTATGTAAAGGAGTACAACCAGGTACTGCCAGATTCCATCTGTATATGTAAAGGAGTACAACTGGGTACTACCAGATTGAAATGAATATGTAAAAGAGTACAACTGGATAATGCCAGATTGTAAATGTATATGTAAAGGAGTACACCTGGGTACTGACAGAATGTACTTGTATATGTAAAGGAGTACAATTGGGTACTGCCAGATTGTACCCGTCTATGTAAAGGAGTACAACTGGGTACTGCCAGATTGTGCCTGTATATGTAAAGCAGTACAACTGGGTACTGCCAGATTGTTGTTATGTTGTTGTTAAAGGGTTTAATGCCATTTTTCAGCACAAGATAGGCTATATATGGCGGCCAGTATTAATGGTGGAGGAAGAACCCCAGAAAGAACCACCAACCCACGAGAAGCTACCGGCAAGCTTTCTCACATATCCACATTGGCCAACCCCGAGACTCAAACCCACGCAGACAGAGGTGAGATGGCAGTAATCCGTGATGGAGAGCGCTTTAGACCACTCGGTCACTTGGGGCCCCCTACCAGATTGTACCTGTACGTGTAAAGGAGTACAACTGGGTACTGCTAGATTGTAATGAATACGTAAAGGAGTACTAAGGAGTACAACTGGGTACTGCCAAATTTATCAAAAAACAGTTGCCATACAACTGGCACCATTTTCATACAGAACAAACTATATATCATTATAAGTGTGAAAACCCCATGCTGATATAGCCATCCATTTGGAAAGGAGTATCGATAAAATGTTCAAGATATGATTTTCCATTCAGGAATAGCAATAACAAGATTTTTAAGATGCCATGTAAGGTGGCCATATTGAACCACAGATCAGAACCATTTACATTAGATACATCAAGATGTCATAAGGAGTCTTTCAGTACAAACCCCATGTCGATATGAACATCCTTTCCAAGGTAGTGATAAGATTTCCAAGATGGTCCTTGTGGTGCCCATATTGGATATGCAAGCAGCATCATTTTCATCTAAAATCAACTAGACCATGGGATGAATAAGGTGTAATTTTTCATCTAAAATCAACTAGACCATGGGATGAATAAGGTGTAATTTTTCATGGCAATCCTCCAGGTAGTTTGAGAGGTACATCAATAACAAACTTGCTGTAATAGACGGACAGATGTCAGATGTCGGGTAACAGTCCATTCCATTCCATTAAGTTCTTCTAGTCTATGAATGATAGAGCTTAATATTACAATCAGTTACTCAAAACAAAACAAACATGTTACCTTTATGATTAAAATTACCAAAAACCTGGAATAACAAGATTAACAGTACAGCTCACACAATTTTTTAATTCCCCATGCATTGAAGTTAGGGGAATTACTCCCCTTAACATTTGCTGTGATAAAGATCTGCAGTGGAGGGATAATTACCTACAAATCACTACAGTGGTAAGGCAGGCATGCCATTGGAAACTCCACTGTGGAAGGGCTGATCAACATTACAGACTGAATTTGAATTGTCAATGAATAAAGACAACCCATGGAAAGATGGAGCTATCAAGAGTGATTTACAATTAGACACCATTTGAAGAATCACTGATCTTTTTTTTTTGGTTAATATACTTGAACAATAAAAAAACATTCGAAAGTATTGCACATTTAAAACACAGATATTTTGAAAAGACTGATCGACTCCTCTTCCAATAATTTTAAGCTTTTACCTTATTCATATCAATCTGAACAAACTTGTACATGACATGTTGAGCTTCTCTTGAACAGCATAAAGTTATCCTATTGTTACATGGGAAACACAGTCCTCTGAGATACGGAGAATTAAATTACAAATGGCAAGCACTATTGTTAAACTCCTTAACCCCTGGAGATTTTTGTCATTTTCACCTGAAATATGAGTAGGAAAGAAAATCTCCGTCTGAGAAATTTCCATTTGGCCAGATGCCTAGCTATGTTAGAAACATAGTTTTTCATTGGCTATTTTGCTCACGCATGTGCAGAAGGGTATAAGTTGGGAGTTTTTTGGGGGTGTGTGTGTGTTTTTTTAGCAAGGGTTTGGGAAATTTCTTACAACTGTCAAGGAATGGTTAATTTTGTCATTTATGTGCAATGTTGATGCACAAATGATTAAGTGTGTGTGTATCTGTGTGTGTGTGTGTGTGTGTGTGTGTGACTTGCATTTTTAATGTTGCTTTAACAACATTTTAGTCGTATCACTATGATGTCTGCAGTGTGACAATTTATAGTGATGTCTAGCACTGAGGCATCATGCCACAGACATGTAGCATGATGTCCCACCCAGTCACATTATCCTGACACTAGGCCAACCAGTCCTAACACTAACCTCTTAATACTGAGTGCCAAGTGAAACAGCTGTTAGTACCATTTTTACAAATCTTTGGTATGACTAGGCTGGAGTTCAAACCTGTAACCTCCTGCATCTGAAGCAGACACTCTGACCACTGACCACTCTAACCCATATTCCAAGTTTGATTTTTTTATAAATGAATCAGAAATACTGCCTTCACAGTAGTAAGAGGCACAAGCCATGCACTGGATGCAGTGTCATACCATAAACTCACGGAGTCTCATGGCCAGGAAAGCTAACAAAAATCATTCAACAGTACAACATAAAATCTGCCTGCTGCTACAAAAAGCTGATTTAAACACATTTTTGAACCCATATACAAAATGATATATGAAATGGATACTTGTGTAATTAAAGATCTTTTTGATGCCACATGGAGACAGAGGTTTGTTTACTATACAATACTAACCTTGATAATACGGTCACCCTTCTGCACCCCTGCTCTGGCTGCAGCTCCATCTGTAGGCAAAACAAGTAGAGATTAATGAAAATGGATCATTATAACAAAACTTGATACCAAAAAAATCAGAGGGAAGTGAAATCTGCTGATCAAATTTAAACATGAGAATTTTAAACTTTCACTGCAGGAAATATTGATCACTTGATGATTTGGTGTTTTCATTTATTTTCCTGACCTTTCATCTATTTTCTTGAATGCATGAACTCAATGACCGATTTCTCAGTATTTTTCTCTCAAAGAAAATATAATTTTAACAAAATGATTTAACAGCAAAGCTCAGCTAAACAAGATTTCACCATATTATTCAACAAAATGGTCTCGCTAAGCAATCAATAGTTGCATAAATATACAAATATACCAGATTAACACAACTCGGAGTACATGACGTCTTGTAAACAGGACTGTGCTCACTGTGACTGATCACGATGCTACTTCTTTGGTTTGGTTTGTCTTTATGTTTATGGCACAGTAACACATATAGGTTATTTAGTAATAAAACTAATGGGGTATAGTGCCTTGTCTGAGAATGTACCATATTAGCTGAGTCCTAATGACCCAAATGTATGACTATAACCCGCATCCAGGGTTACCATGTCTCCCAAGATCATTAGTTGACTCTTATGACATAGGGGGTAGGGAGAGAGAACATACTGTGCCTACTCTACATTCCTGAACCTAGACAAGTACCACTAACAAATGTAATTACCTTGGACAGCATTTGCTTTGTAGATACAGAGCTGCCAACCCTCCGGACTAGCAATTAGTGAAAAGGGGGATAAAAATTAGTCAATTTTAAACACAATTAGTGAAAAATTATACCATGACACTAGCTCCATCAACTTTGATGGTCAATTCTGCAATATATGGAAACCCCAAAATAAAAATAAAACATACTTTATTTACTCTGATTACAGATACAAATTTTTTGCAGCCAAATTTATTGATATACACAAACTTCTCGCTATTTGTCATGATATGATGCTGTGGCAGACTTCCTCAATTGGGCCATGGTAAATTTGTTTTCAAAACAGTTCAGGCTTCTTGCCTACTGTTTAATCTTGGAGATTAAATTGGTGCAACTTTTACACACCTAAGGAGGCACTTAAGTTTGGCCTTTTTTCCCCGAACAATAGGAAATACTCTTTCACTGTCACTATTGCTGATTTCCAACTGAGAAAGACAGGTTATATTCAACAGGAAAACTCACAAACAGTGCTTTAGCATTGGTAGCTTGCAGGACTTGAGTAAGTGGCTTCAAGTACTCCAGAGCTGAAATCTGATGGGGGTGCTCTTAATTTTCCCAATATCTATATGCTTTTTGCTAGCAGTGTTCTTTTTCACATCATTCTGCCACATGCCCACATATATATTATTATATAATACATGTATGACAGGTAAATTGTAGGCAACGATACAAGCCCCTGTGTACATTCCCAATTCTAAAATTCGCTGCACACTAATGTGCAAAAAGCATAATGTCCATCGATGTTTCATGGCTGACTACAGGGCCAATTTTTGGTATACTCCAGGATTGCATCTAAGATTTGATAAATGTGGGTACTTGCCCCCAGTGAATCTGAAAAAGGGGGGGGGCCAATGTAGTCATAGGGGGCTTCTAGTATGGTTTAAAAAAAAAAAAATCAATGTATTCAAAAATAGCAATAGCAAGTACAATAAGTGCATTAAATGCATCTTGTGTCTTCTGTATATTGTAGTATAACACTTAAAACTGAAATCAAAGTCTTATGTTTTCTAATAACATTCTATCTACACACTAACCATTAAAGAATCAAACCACAGACTGCAAATAGTGTCACTCCTCTGGCCAATCTTAAAAAAGTGTCATGTACTTCCTGCATGTCACATGCTCAATTCTGATTGGTTACAAATCCATAGTAAGAAAGATCAGAAGAGCACATATTTTCCATTCATGGATGACAAAAAATAATTTTTAAGGAAAAGTCCAAAGCTAAAAATGAATTAGGGAAATTATATATGCAGTTTCTATAACAGTTAACTTTTTACTGGAACATATATATATATACATCTGCATCCAGAGAGAATGTAATTGTGACTGCATTATTCTGCAAATATGATCACTATTTCCTAAATAGCCTCCTGTCCTTCTTCATCCTCCACTCTATCAATGCCTTGTTAGAGTTGAAGTCACTCAGAGAAGGTTTCTTCAATTGAAATCATGAGTCTGTTGAGAACCTTTCTTCTAGATGACTTCTTCCTGCAGTTTTGGTTCGATTTTGATTGCTGAATCCTGTCTCACAGTCATCAGTTTGGTGTGGCATAACCATTGCCACTGATGCTAACTGAAGAAGATTTGGAAATGTGTCTGCATGATGTTGATGTACAATCTGCCAGAGTCCGCTCGTTCTGTCTCGCTGGTACATTTCTCTTTTAATGATAATCTTAGCAAGAGAACACGGTCAAAATATGTTTTGGGTCACACATAAATGACCAGCTTCTGGGTATTTGAGATATCTGTACTCTCATCAGTTAAGATGCTAATGAATGGACTGCATAATACTTTCTGCATTAACTCAGATTCTTTCACTGTTGCTATGCAATCCTGGAAACAAATAAAGCTAGATGATAAATCGAAGTATAAAAGTATTTTATTATCATCATTATTATTATTTTATTATTATTAAAGTATTTGAGAAATGTTAAACAAATATATTATATATATAAAAAAACAAAGTAAAATGACAAATCAAATGCAGATTGTGCAAGAACCTTAACTTAAGACCATGGAGTGTCTAAGGATGATGCCTTGTGATATTGCGGTCGTTTAAAGAAATCCCATCAAGGTGTTTGAATGCTAAAATAATATGGCACTACAGTCTCTCTCTCTGTTAATTAAGTCATTCATTTACAGTAATGAAGGAAGTGATTATACCTCTCTGTATACAATGATTTTAAAAACAAAAAACGTTGGTATTATATACATCATTGATGGGTCCCTACATATGCACAGTTGTGATACAAGCAGATCAGGGTCAGTGTCATTTACTGCAATGATCATCAGAGTAAATAATAATAAAAACTTATTTACTAAAGCATCATGTAAGTTTCAAGTGGTGGGATTGTCTGACTACTGTACTGTATCACGATGTCGACAGCAAATCCTTACATGCTCAGGAAATTATTCAAACAACAGTGATTGTATCATTACTTCAAACACAGGAAAACTCATTAGAGTGATACTGAAATGTGACCTGTCTAGACAGGAAAGAATTTCATGACAAAAGAAACAAATACCAATAATCCAAACTGATTAAAAAAGAAAAACGTTATCCACCATTTAAACGCTGACAGGAAGTTATGATGACTAGCTACCCAATGCAATTTCATTGGCCAATCACGATGCTATGTGCTATTTTTAGTAACACAGGGATTCCTCAAGATATACACTGATTGGAACCAAACTGATCATGTTTTGGTTGGTTGTTAGTAAACACCATTTTTCCATCTAAATTTCAATAGAAAAAATGTAAATAAAATAAAAGAACTTACCTGAAATTCCTCTACAGAAGCCCTTGACGAATATGTTGCATTTCCTCCAACTCTCATGTTGCCAACACCAACACCCAGAAAGTCAACAAAATCCAACAGTGAGCCATATTTTAGAGACACAATATTCTCCTTCACCAAGTAATGGGCAACTGACATAGCAGGAATAATTGATTTAGATTTCTTGCTGATAACTGTCATGCATGTAATTTTAAGATTTTCACTTAGTTTCAAATCCTGAATCGCCTGTTTGTGAGCTGGTAATTCAACATGTCTGTCAAGGGTTGATGTCCTGAAATTAGCATTTCCAAGCGTGAAAGAATATTTTTGCCAGTTTTTAGACACCATCTGCAAAGCATCTCATTTTCTTCATTCATTTCCAGCCAGGATTGATTTTGTTTCCAGTCTGAATTGAAAGATTACTTTTTTCTTGGCGTTAAATGGACCATTATTTTCATTGCCACCATCTTTAAGCACATCATCACTAGCATCATCCAATACGCGATTAGCCTGAGGAAATGTTTGTTCGCTGTCATTGTACCTATTGACAGAAACTTGTGCACCCTGACTGTTATTAGAAGTGTTACTTCTAAAATAATGAAAAAGTGTCAGAGTTTTAACTCATTTAGCCATTTAACATGTTGTCCCGCTAAGCCAGCCTCTAGATCAAACGTGCTCTTCTGACCTTTGTTATTAATCAATCAGAATTGAGCACATGACACACAGAAATACGTGATGTATTTAGAACATATTCGCAGAGAGGAATTTTACAGCAAAAAGATACAATAAAATAACGCATTCTTAACAAAAAGAACGGGCACAATTCTTATTTTTTTGCACCTATTTCCCTGCATAGCATTAAAAATCTTGTGGGAAATCTTTAATTGGGGGGGGGGGGGATTTGCATGATCGCATGTCCTAGATGCAACCCTGATACTCCAAAATCTATACTTCACTTTTTGTGGAAGACATATCTTTACCCCTGGAGATGAAAACATTATGAATATAGTGCAGCTTAATTATGAAACGGTATTAATCTAGAAGATGAAATGTTGAACGATTTACGATTATAGTTCAAGTCACACTGGTCATGTTTGCATTGAACAGTAACTATTTCAGTAATGGATGCCATTTTTTAGAATCTGATTCTACATACCTTTAAATGGCAAGTGTTCACTTCATTTGGATTCGTATGCATCCATATTCCTTTGGAAGGTCATTATTTAGATGCCCCAAGAGGTGCATATGGCAAAATCAATGTTAAAGTACATAAACATTTTTGGACGAAATGAACCTAAAGGTGTGATCCAGTACAATCTGGATTGAATGCAGAGTGCTGTGAGGTCACAAAGAAAGCTACGCATATTGATAAACAAATTCGTACTACCCTCGTACACCATTGTAAAAGTGCATAGCGATAGATAATTTTCGTCTGGAAGTTTATTGTTATCAGTTAAGGTGCTGAGCATTCAATAATCAGGACTGAACAGACTTTGATTAAAGAAAATTAGCAAAAAATTTTAAAGGAACAATTTCTATTTAAATTTAAAATGAGTAAATGCGCATATATGACCCATGTGACTTATACTATAGTGGTGTCAGCGCATGCACTGCAAAATATGAACTCAAGCAAATTACGATATATGCTAATCTTTCAATATCTCAAATATTCCTACACTCAAAAAGGCTTTCTTCATTTAGTGTTTGTTTTAAAAAAAATTACAGTTGCTATGAGTATGTACATGTGCCATTTAATACAGTTGGGCCCTGGTTTGTTCAAGAACATTTGTAAAATTTCTGTTCTAAATATAGATTATATACTTTACAATGCTTGCTACAGGACAAACTGTAACAATGAGATATAGTTTTACTAGCATCAGGACTAGCAGTCCAGGGCTGTTATTGGCATCAGTGACCACTGCTGCTTTTTTGACTAGCACTTAACAGAATAAAGTTATTTTATTCTGGAGTTAAGCTGACTTAGAATTCAGGAATTCGTGATTTTGTTGCATGTGGCATGAATCTGTGAATTGCTATACAGAGTAGTGAAATTCATGCCAATATCATGAGGGTTTGCAGGTCTGAAGATTCCTCATGCAAACTTGTTGATGGATTGGCGGGGAGCAGGGGTTTGTTATCAAAACATTAATGAGAACATATCTTTTAAACATATTATAGCAGATATGAAGAAAAGTAAATCCAGCTTTTTCAAGCTGTACAGAGGTCAATTTAAAAGAAAAACATCTTCCTTGAAAGACACCAATAAGGAAAACTCATTTTTAAAAGTGGTAAGGGAGACAAATGTATTACAAACCTGGTTTGACTGACTGGACATAGACTGGGTTATCTCCACTGACTGTAAGACCATACCCTTTTTCATCTTTTTGTACAATTGCAACACGTTGGATCAGAGGTACGGCTGTAAATGAAACAACAGTGAAAGATAAATGAAAACTTTTATCAAGATCAAAACTTGATGGTTAATTGATGTAATAATTGCTGAGTAAAACATGGACATTAATGCATATATGATGCACCTAAAGCCAAGCTAATAATACCCAACACAAATGAAACTTGAATTTAAGTACAATTTTCATACCACTGGCCTGATATAAACAGAAAATGTTCCTTTTCCTTTTAATTGGGGGGGGGGTACCCAACCTAAATTTCCAGTTCATGAAATTTTGAAATATTTAGTGCAACTGGATCCAGCCCTCTGTAAACAAAGAAAGTAGGAATAATTTGATCAATGAAATGTCCTTCTACAAACCTCCTGTGGTTAAAATTAGTCACATTTTTTCAGAAAAAAATTTATTTAAAGAAATATATGCTAATGAATAAATCTGCACATGTACCATTGGTACTTCCAAGGAATCTTACAATTTTGATCTAAACTGTAAAATGTGGCTATTTCTCTTCAAAATGAAATAATCAACTTTTCAAAGGAAGACAAAGGGCCCCAGGAGGCTTTTTATTGCTCACCTAACTTCAGCAAAACAGTTCAATGCAATCTTAATCAGTTGCCTGTGAAAATGTACTAAGAGAATGTTTTCTATAAAAGTTATCAAATTGTGTTAAATAGTTTCAGAGATGTCATTCAAAGGTTTTAATTAAAGCTGTAGTGGATACATTTAATCAACTGTACAAAAATTATGTTGTCCAGTTTCATAGAGTCGTCTTAATGATTTGTATTTTTTTATAATGGCAGCCATATTAGTTTCAAAGTTTCCATTTTTAGCTAAGGCAGCCATATTTAATGGCTGATTAGTATCACCTGTACAAACATCAAATCCGTAACACCATGATTTTAAATTTTGCAAGATTTGAGAAGTCATTTAAAAGTTAAATTTTTAAAGCCAACAAAAGCAGAACACACAATGGTCACAGTTATACCATAGCTCACTACATTCAAGTTAGAAGGCTTGAAACTACTATTTACACTTCAAATGCTATATATATGTCAGGATACACAATGATCACAGGTGTACCATAGCTCACTACATTCAAGTTTGAAAGCTTGAAACTACCATTTACACTTCAATTACTATCTATATGTCAGGATACACAATGGTCACAGGTGTACCATAGCTCACTACATTCAAGTTAGAAAGCTTGAAACTACTATTTACACTTCAAATGCTATCTATGTCAGGATACACAATGGTCACAGGTGTACCATAGCTCACTACATTCAAGTTAGAAAGCTTGAAACTACCATTTACACTTCAAATACTATCTATATGTCAGGATACACAATGGTCAAGGTGTACCATAGCTCATTACATTCAAGTTTGAAGGCTTGAAACTACCATTTACACTTCAAATGCTATCTATGTCAGGATACACAATGGTCACAGGTGTACCATAGCTCACTACATTCAAGTTAGAAAGCTTGAAACTACTATTTACACTTCAAATGCTATCTATGTCAGGATACACAACGGTCACAGGTGTACCATAGCTCACTACATTCAAGTTAGAAAGCTTGAAACTACCATTTACACTTCAAATACTATCTATATGTCAGGATACACAATGGTCACAGGTGTACCATAGCTCACTACATTCAAGTTTGAAAGCTTGAAACTACTATTTACACTTCAAATGCTATATATATGTCAGGATACACAATGGTCACAGTTATACCATAAGCTCACTACATTCAAGTTCGAAAGCTCGAAGCATACCATTTACACTTCAAATGCTATATATATGTCAGGATACACAATGGTCACAGGTGTACCATAGCTCACTACCTTCAAGTTTGAAAGCTCGAAGCATACCATTTACACTTCAAATGCTATATATATATGTCAGGATACACAATGGTCACAGGTATAATAGCTCACTACATTCAAGTTTTAAAGCTCGAAGCATACCATTTACACTTCAAATGCTATATATATGTCAGGATACACAATGGTCACAGGTATAATAGCTCACTACATTCAAGTTTTAAAGCTCGAAGCATACCATTTACACTTCAAATGCTATATATATGTCAGGATACACAATGGTCACAGGTATAATAGCTCACTACATTCAAGTTTTAAAGCTCGAAGCATACCATTTACACTTCAAATGCTATCTATATGTCAGGGTACACAATGGTCACAGGTGTACCATAGCTCATTACATTCAAGTTTGAAGGCTTGAAACTACTATTTACACTTCAAATACTATCTATATGTCAGGATACACAATGGTCACAGGTGTGCCATAGCTCACTACATTCAAGTTAGAAGGCTTGAAACTACTATTTACACTTCAAATGCTATCTATGTCAGGATACACAATGGTCAAGGTGTACCATAGCTCACTACATTCAAGTTAAAGGCTTGAAACTACCATTTACACTTCAAATACTATCTATATGTCAGGATACACAATGGTCAAGGTGTACCATAGCTCACTACATTCAAGTTAGAAGGCTTGAAACTACCATTTACACTTCAAATACTATCTATATGTCAGGGTACACAATGGTCACAGGTGTCCCATAGCTCACTACATTCAAGTTAGAAGGCTTGAAACTACCATTTACACTTCAAATGCTATCTATATGTCAGGATACACAATGGTCACAGGTGTGCCATAGCTCACTACATTCAAGTTAGAAGGCTTGAAACTACTATTTACACTTCAAATGCTATCTATGTCAGGATACACAATGGTCAAGGTGTACCATAGCTCACTACATTCAAGTTAAAGGCTTGAAACTACCATTTACACTTCAAATACTATCTATATGTCAGGATACACAATGGTCAAGGTGTACCATAGCTCATTACATTCAAGTTTGAAGGCTTGAAACTACCATTTACACTTCAAATGCTATCTATGTCAGGATACACAATGGTCACAGGTGTACCATAGCTCACTACATTCAAGTTAGAAAGCTTGAAACTACTATTTACACTTCAAATACTATCTATATGTCAGGATACACAATGGTCACAGGTGTGCCATAGCTCACTACATTCAAGTTAGAAGGCTTGAAACTACTATTTACACTTCAAATACTATCTATATGTCAGGATACACAATGGTCACAGGTGTGCCATAGCTCACTACATTCAAGTTAGAAGGCTTGAAACTACCATTTACACTTCAAATACTATCTATATGTCAGGATACACAATGGTCACAGGTGTGCCATAGCTCACTATATTCAAGTTTGAAAGCTTGAAACTACTATTTACACTTCAAATGCTATATATATGTCAGGATACACAATGGTCAAGGTGTACCATAGCTCACTATATTCAAGTTAGAAGGCTTGAAACTACCATTTACACTTCAAATACTATCTATATGTCAGATATTTAAAGCATGCAACATCAATTAAAGGAATGAAATTTCTAAATTTCAGACATGTACTCATTTATGTAAGTGTTAGCATTTAAACAGATATCAACACAATGACTATATGGACCCAATTAAAAATAAAATTCTCAAACTGATGAATTGAAAAACATACCCCACTTATAGGAACATTTGCAAGTAAACAATCTCCCAAACTCTATTATCACATTAATTTTATCTATTTTACCATATCCTGATAAAATCTGTTGTCAAGATAACTGCATAATATGCAGTTTTTTACTCATCATCCAATATCTTATTTCAGCGAAATTAATTTAGAAATATAGTCTCAATATTTAAAAAGGTAACAAGTTTAGTCAATCATACATATTATCAAGATGTTATTATCTTGCCTATTATATAAACTATGATAATGTAAGCTGAAGGAGGAGGCGACCCTAAATGGACTTTGGTTTCTAGAGTGGTAACAAGTTCAGCCAATCAGATTCAAGGCTCCTCATTAATATCTGCATATCTTGTTCCTAATTAAATTCTTCCACCGTTTGGATAATATAAGACTATTTAAGAGGTCTTATCACAACTTGAACAGAAACATAGTTGCAAGGTTGTTGACATCCTCAGCCAGTCAAGTAGCTAGGTTGTTGACATCCTCAGCCAATAAAGTTGCTAGGTTGTTGACATCGTCAGCCAATCAAGTTGCTAGGTTGTTGACGTCCACAGCCAATAAAGTTGCTAGGTTGCTGACATCCTCTGCCAATAAAGTTGCCAGATTGTTGACATCCTCAGCCAATCAAGTTGCTAGGTTACTGACATCCTCAGCCAATCAGATCAAGGTCACATCAAAAATAATGTGCGTGAATTTCATCATCATCACTCAACCAATATCCTTATGACAAAAGGTCTGTCAATGCCAAGATTGATCAAAATCCTATCAAAAATCTCCATATCAGACACAACACTACACCATAATCATAGATCAATACAATGGCCTCAGTCATAATAAAAATCATCCAACATCTTAATGACATGAGCCTAAAAACCTGGTCTGATTAAAATTGGGTCTAAATACAGTCAAGTGGTAAGAAGCTCAGGCAATCCGATGCAAGATCACTCTATTTGTATTGATGCTCTCGCTCATTAGTGAACCCATCCAAGATCCTGATGATAAATGAGAACATTTCAAGTCAGATCAAAATCAAATTAGAAATATGGTTTCCACAGTGGAAACAAGATTAGTCAATCATGTACAAGATTACATCATTACTATGGGCACATCGCACTCATTAACGAACTTGTTCAAGATCTTGATGATGTAAGCACATATTCATGGTATCAGGAGTGGTAGCAAGTTCATCTAATCAGATGGAAGAACACCTCATTATTATGTGTAAATCTTGCCCATAATCAATCTCATCTGAGATCTTGATGATATAAGCACACATTCCAAGTTTGATTCAAGTCTGACGAGAAATAAGGCCTCCAGAATGCTAACAATCTCAACCAATTAGAGGCAAGATTACCTCATTAATATGCCTGGGTCTTGCTCATTATCAAACCATCCAAAATCTTGATGATAAAGTCCATACTGTGAGTTTGACCAAAATCAGTCCAGAAATATAGCTTTCAGTATGGTAACAAGCCCAGCCAATCAGATGGAATATCACTTCATTCGTATGCATGGATCTCGCTGATTATCAACCTTGTCTCAGATCTCAATGATATAAGAATATATTCCAAGTCTGATCAAATCAGATAAAAAAATGAAGCCTCTAGTGTGGTAACAAGCACTGCCGATCAGATGCAATGATCACATCAACAGCATGCATGGATCTCACACATTATTCTTGTCAAAGATTTTTACGATGTAAACAAATAATCCAAGTTGGATCGAAACTGGATCAGAAATGTGGCCTCCAGAATGATAACAAGGTCAAATAATCAGATGCTAGATCGCTTCATTAATATGCATGGCTGTAACCCAGATGCTAGATCGCTTCATTAATATGCATGGCTGTAACCCAAGATTTTGATGAGATAACCCATATTCCAAGTTTGACTGAACATAGATTAAAAACTTGGACAGGTTGAAAATAAACAATTGTTAATGGACATCCGACATCCGACTGTTGACAAGTGACCCACATCATATGCATTGCCATGGCACAAGCTCACTCAGCCTTACAGCCAACTGAACTAAAAATATAATATCCTTAAAATATAGGATCAAATTTTTGTTTTATATAAGCCACATTGTATCACTAAATCCAGAATTTTCTCTGGTAGTATATCATTAAGTTCCTCAACTTAGTTCACATATAAAAATTCCGCCTCATGGGGCAGAAGTGACAAGAATGTGTTCCAGTGCTAGTGGACACTGGTAGTGTATGTCAAGCAAGTGCATTATGTCTGATGCATGATCAGCGTAGTACCACGTCATCAGTAATTTTATATATAAAACCACTCATCATCATCATCATCAATGCCACCACCATCACCACCACTACCACCACCATCATCAGCATTACTAGATTGGAAAGTCAATTAATTCTGAATTGAAAAGTCCATGGAAAACAAATTGTCAGAGGCTGGACTGTTCAAAGTGAGTGTGTGTGTGTGATTAAGATTTTTAATGTAGATTTAACTATTATCCAGTCATATTGCTACACTGTCTGCAGTGTGGCAGTTTAAAGTGATGTCTAGCACTGGGGCATCATGCGGCAGACATGTAGCATGATGTCCCACCCAGTCACATTATTCTGACATCAGGCCGACCAGTCCTAACACTAAATTCTTAATGCTGAGCACCTAGCAAGGCAGCTGTTAGTACCATTTTAGAAGTCTTTGGTATGACTCGGCAGGGGTTCGAACCCACGACCTCGTGCATCTGGGGCAGACGCTATAACCACTAGGCCACCGGAGCGGTCCTGTTCGAAGTGACTCATCATGGCTAACTGCATAACTGCAGGTATAATGCATTGAATACTACCCCTGACAACCAACACTTTGAGGGCTGAATAAACAGTCACAGGATGCAAATTATTTCTCCTAAATACACCCATATTCTGTCTTGTTTTTATGATGGCACAAGTACAAAGAAGACAACATCAAAACAAGCATTAACAGCTCTTTGAATAGTCAGAGAAAAATGTAGGTCATGTGCACTTATTCAAGGTAGATATGATTTCCAATTAAAGGCATGTCAGTTTAATAATGGCTACAGGATTAAAAGTAAAGTTCTGAAAATTTCAAAACAAATTTTACAAAAATATTAAAGGTATGATAAAGCATGTATCAAGATTCTTCCAAATTTAAGTTTTGATTACTGTACAGCCAGTTTTGCCAAAATATTCAAACAAATGGATAAGGATTTTGTCCTGAATGAAAAGAAGCAACTATGTATTGATGCAGGAATCTTCTTTTTTGTGGCTTTTGAAAATGTATGAGATGCAAATAATGGGTCTTTATCTGAAGAATGAGCAATCAGACCTGAATCTTCTATGTTTGCTTTCTCAATTATACAACCACCTACTTTATTTAACTTGATCAGTGCATATGAATGTCACTTTCCTGGTGATTCACAACTCTCTTTGAATGTAAAGTAGAAATCACTCTTTATGACGAAATTACTCCTACACGGTTCATGCTGATCTATCTAAATTTTGATCACAAGTGTCTTTCACTAGGTCAGGTCATATTCATCTCAACAGAGTGTAACCAATCATATGCCTAGAAACAACAGGCCAATAGAATTGCTCTAGGTTACCATTTGTTAAATTAAGGCCTCATAGTGAGCTTCTACACCATGTCTTATATCTTTAAAACCCCAAAGCAGAAACTAACAAAACAAAGTGGCATCAATAATATTAAACAAATTTTAGCAATTAAAAAAAATTTTGCAATTTTTTATGACTTTTACTGATGCATAGTAAGGAAAGAAACATGTCTTAAAAGCTAACACTGTAACATGAAAATGTATTATGCTGGATGACAAAATTCCTTTTTCCTGGCTAGCTACAATCTTGTTTTCAAATCCGTCAGACCCTGCTTCAAGAAAGATCTGTGAAACTTACAAGACGCTGAAGGCTGTGAACTGTCTGTATTCTCATCTTTCTTGGTTTCATCCGACTTTACACTGCTCTGGCTGCCAAGCCTGTAATGACAGCAAGTTATGCAATCAAAAATCTTGCATAAATACACTCCACCACTATGAACATTTTCTTCTTTTCCCTTAATTCCTTATACAGAAACATATTCTTAGAGCTTGCATATAATCAAAAAATAAGGCTTCAGCAGAATACATTGTCATCAGCAAAACCTGCTATCACATACAATATTGTATTTTGAGAGAAAACTTATAACACAAGACTGAAATATTGCTGACATTATAAAGTGCTGTAACACTGTTGACATTACACAAGTCTTGTAATACTGTAGACATGACTACAATATTGTAATATTGTTTACATTATGCATAAAACAGTTGTATTATTATTATTACTAGTATTACAATATTATTGACAATATGACAAGTGTTGTAATACTATTGCCATCATGTGAGTTTTGTAATACTGTTGACATTATAACTAGTGTTGTAATATATATATACTATGGCCATAGTGTTGCAATAATGCTTACATTATGACTACAGTGTTGTGATATTGTTGATATTATCAAATTGTGACTGAAGTTCTGCTGGTGTCACTGATGGGAAATGATACCCAAGTCCTACTATGCTTCACAGGCTAGATAAACAAGAGTCCCTCAAAGGGACTGAAGCTCTACTGGGCAAAACAAATTTCAAGGAAAACAAGACAAAACCATCTTTTCCTTTCAAGTGCTGAGTGTTGAAACCATCTCTGGTACACATTATTGATAACATAAAGCTGAACCCTTTATAAATATGATCTTACAATATAGGGATATGTAAAAGTATGATTTTCAAGACATCCATCATGGCACCATTAATAGCAACAACAATACGCATGACAAGCTAGGAGAAGTAGCGATATCAACAATAACAAAGATATATCAAAGTAATCATGATGAAGATGACAATGTTAGCTAATAAAAATTATAATAAACCATCAGGATTTATCCCATGGAAAGCAGTGCAATGGAAAACCTACCACAAACTACCCAAATGGATTCCAAAGACAACACTAAAGCTGATGGAAAGATGAGAAGTCTAGATGAGAACTTAAATTGCCAAGTTCATTTACTGAGCTGAAGTAAGATGTAGATAAATTCACTTACAGGAATTTAAATGAAGTATTAAAAGTTAAGAACATCAAATTATAATAGGTTTTGTACAAACTAGTTTCCTGCAAGTAGAATGTGTGAGTATGCATTTTTTCAGAAGCAATGAGGTATGATATAAGGCAGGCATTGTTGTCCTTTTAAAACTGCTATGCCAGATTCACTCAATTTTAGAGTGCTGCATGCCAAGTCACAATCATCCCTCTAACTTAATTATTGTTTTTAGTACATACAATACAAAACTACAAATTGTACCACATGCATTCCAAAGGGTCTGGCATGTCATAGGTTGATGACACCTGATACAGGGCTTAATCATACACACAAAAAAAAGAAAAATTCTTTACAATGTTGATGCTACTAGTTACACATCATATAGGTGAATACATTCACATATCTAGTCAAAACACAAGTTAAGTTTTTGAGAGCAAAAACTCTAAAGACACTGCTGTTTTAGTGTTGGAACATACTTCTTTACAGGAATGGTTAATTGTTTACTAGTTCTTAAAGTTAACAGTAAATATCACATCAGTTTTCATTCATCTATTCATAAAATGATAATGTTCATCTAAGAACCTGATTGCTTTTGGTGAAGCTTCGTTATGACTGAAGCTGTAAAAGTTGTATTTGTTAAAGTACTTCAGATTTCTGCAATAAAAGAAAACTGCTATGAATCTAATAATGTCAAATTTCCAGAAAATGGATCTAGTCTATATGAGATATCTTGATTCATTCAAGAGGATATTTTTCAGGATGTGGCAGTAGCTTCATACAGAAAGGTAATCTCAGACTTTATGCACATAAAAAAGATCCACACAGTATCATTATCCATGTCAGCAATAACTCATCAATGAAACAAATGAAATGAACTTATTGGGATAAAATTCCAACTCAACAAATACTCATAGTAACATGGGAATATGTACCGGGGATATCAACATGACAATTAAGTTACATGTAATGAACTTCCATCATCAGCTTGGACTTGTAATATTGATTTCCCACAACAAATACCATTTTTTTCAAGGCAGTGGGATATCTGGCTTGGACTTGTGATGGCTCTCTTCAACTATATGGAAACATGGCTCTCTTCAACTACATGGAAACAAACAACAGATCAAACACCAGAACTGTGTAACTAGTTATCCTCTGTTTGACCCATAACCTCCAATCTCAGCAGCACCTGCCAAGCAAGGCCATAATTCATTTGCTATTAGACACAATGTAAACAGTGCCTAAATATCTAACATCTCCCTCACCCCTAGCTCCAGTACACTAAGGTACACATCATCAAGTGTAGAAGAGAGTGCCACAAATCAAGATAATGAAAATCCAAGTACTGTTACTGCAGCCAAGTAAGACTCCACATCTTTACACTGTCACCTCCACAAGCAGTCACCAGGGACATCATGCCTAACAGAAGTGTGCAGTGTCACCAGAACACTGGTTTACCATGGTATTTTATCCAGTGGTATACGGGGTTTCACAGTTAGTATATCCCCTTGAAAACACCATAGGGCATCTCGGTGCAACTCACTTCGATAGTTCAATCAATTAAGATGGCAGATGTAGATCAAGAAAATGTGACAGACCGCTCACATTATGCAAGCAGGATTGATATCTCACTATCTTAAAAAGAAATTATATCAATTTTTGATCAACTGTTTTTACATCTTTTTTTCTTCCCACTAACTTGAGCAAGATCACAGCTTTCAAATAAATATTCTCTGCCCATTTCAGAACTTCAGTATCATTCCATTACTACTTTATACTTTAGTTTGTACTATTTGATTGTGCAAAAGTGCATCGCTGCGTAAAAAGTTCTTGCAATTTATCTCACTTGAAGAATAATGAAAATATGTTTATTTTTTTACAGCTACAATCATATCAGTGAATGGAGGTTGAACGACAATGTGAAAAAAATTCTAACTTCTTAAGGTTCTTTTATTATTGATTTAGACTGTTGCTTTTCTATTAATGTTCATTATATTTTTCATGAAATAACTTGTTTTTTTTCAAAATGCACAAATGTCAACCACATTTGAACAGTCAGGCACATGCACGAGTCTCCTTGATGATTAATTTAATTTTATTTCCTTGAACGGTTGGAAATTTTAGAGTATACAATTTGGAGAAATATCAATGATAGACACACTATGCATGTAAAGGCCATTTGTGGCTCTCACCTATCTGCCTGTGTGTCTGTAGGTATGTCTGTCTCCTTTCATCTGGTGCATGGTATGTATATCCTCGAATTAATTTGTGTTCGCATACATATATTATATAAACATACTTCTGGTAAAAAACGAGTATAAAATGATGCTAAGTTAGAAAGAGTGACTGATAGATAAAGACAACAAATATGAATATTTGTGAGTATCCGTTTATTATTGTAACGCATGTTCTTACAAACAGTCTCCTTTTTAAATCATACTGTTTGCAACTGTACATCCGGTCATGCGGATCAATATTGATTTAAAAGGCGAACCAAAGTAATAGGGCGGAATCGGTGAAATAATTGGATCTTTAAAACTTACATATTTGATGCAAGGAAAGTTAAACAGAATTAAACTAATTTTAAGAAGGCTGTTCTAGATGAATTTGCTGGTGGCAATCAGAAATGTTGTTAAAGACCCCAGCAAATTTGAGTTATTATGTGTCAGTGTAAGCAAAGAAAAATCATGCTGAAAGTTATTGCATGTACCGTCCGATACTTGATGTTTCAAAAGTCAAAAAGAAAATGAAACAAAAAAACCATGTCATTGGGCATGTTATTTGATCTGACAACTGTACGATATTTACACCCAAATATGATTAAATATTCCATCTGCATTAATTACACTCCTTTATCGTTATGATAGCTAATGTAATTATTGCTTTTTTAAGTTCCTCTGAATACATTAAAATACTGTGTTCCATTTTTTTTGTATATAAAAAAAACCATTTCTGGTTTTAAATATTCAGCATTACAAATCAGCTGACGTATCAAATTCGTGTTATAATTTTCTTATCAACCTTGTGTTATAACTTTCTTGACTCGTGTTATAAACGAACTATTAGCCTTGCGACAGTAACTGAGAAAGAATACATCAACATATGAAAAATGCAAATTGTTGAGATTGTTTTCGTTATAGTTATATAGCCAAAAATGTGCAATAAATGTTTAAAGTCGGAGAGCAAAGTGAAATGTTCCTACAAATGTATCTGAAATTATGGATAATGAATCTATATTATCAGGTATGGACAGTGTATTTAATATAATTATTTTATATCATATAAGTATGGAAAGTAAATATTATTTAATTATCTGATATAATGTAAATATGGACACTGAATCTAATTATCTGATTTAATGTCTATAATTATTCTCCTAGTATGAACAAAAGATGACATATATAACTGATTCATTGGTTTAACCATAATGATCTGTATGTAGTACAGCTAAGATTTCTTCCTTTGTTGACTTTATGTTTTGCTAACCAAGTGTAGAACGGTAAACTATCCGGAACTGGACATTTTTGTGGGCACGCGCATTGGAGCTAAGGGAGGTAATTTTAGGTGCTATGATTAGTAACTCTGTTGCAACCGTGAAACCCCCTATATACCATGGTACTTTTTCACTCTATCAGTACCTCAATAGTTTCTATCAGTATAGTTTCTATGGAAATTGCCAAGCAATTGTGTTACAAATTAATGATGCACATTAAGCCAACAACAGCGATAACAACAGCAAGTTTTTACTTTTCATAAGAATTCAAAAAAGTATTTTTATAAAAATAGTTTTATTTGTCACAAATTAATGCAAATATAAATAAAATTACATTTATGATCCTTTAATAACATGTTTGACATGTGTCATGTATGCCAACATGGTGGCCTAGTAGAATGTTGCGAAAAATATTCAGGCTAAATCCAACTTTTGGAAACATTGGGATTTTAAAAAAGTCATATTTTTCAGTTACTTACTAGTGTATACTAAGGTGATAAGTATGCATATTCCTTTGGAAGATTATATCACTGTAAAATATTCAGGAAAGCAATTTATTTTCTGTCTGAACTTCACAAAATTTCTTAGGTATACTAAATATTTTCTAATCAACTTCATCAGCTCTACTTACAAATGGATCAAACAGCCTGCTTAGTTCAACCACAGAAAAATATAATAAATCAAAAAGCTGCAGCATCTGCTGCACAAGTGTACATGCTCTTTTACAATAAAAAGTAGTCCCAACACATACTATTTTTAGACACGTGCCACGCAATATGAAGCTGTGCAGTATAGAGAAGTATTCATGTCAATGTAAAGATAATGGAGAAAACAACAAGCATATAACAAGTGTCTTCAGAGTTTACACTCTGATAAATATCTTCCTCAGGAGTTCCCTTCCTATTATATTACTAATGTGGATAGTAAATTCTAGGTTTCAGTGTCATTCTTCCTATTTTATCAACATGCCCTCTACGGCAGCACAATGTCTTTCACAGGGTGTCATCTTCAGTGTAAATTTAATCGTTCTACTTTAGTTGCAGTTTTAGATTACAACTTATTCAACAATTAACATAGCAAATTCATCTAGAATAAGATACTAGTACTTTAATGGGTGGGGACTGTACTTTTTGTTTGAGCCAAGATATTGTATTTTATTTTCTCTCATGAAAATTAAAATATTTTCTAAATGATCCAATGGGCATAATATGGTGCTATTCTGCAAGATATATTTCACAGCAACTGACAGATGTAATTTATAAACTATCATGACCCTGGCCCAGAATATAAAATTATTGGTCCCTAATATAACTGCAATATACTGTGGTATGAATCATGGTATCCCATGGTACAAAACTGTTTGTGGTACTCAGTTCTAATGTCTACATTTTTAATAAAACCCTCTCCCAAATTCCAGGTAAATCCAGATACACTTCATCAAAGTGAAGAAGACCATTACACTAATCAAAATGAAGAGATTTCAATCAAACACAAGTCACACTGCCATGGAAAATTGTGTTCCAAGTGACTTGATAATGACTACCAGTGATCTTAATCAATATGTATGTATGTATGTATGTATGTATGTATGTATGTATGTATGTATGTATGTATATATGTATGCATGCATGCATGTATGCATGATGTATGTATGTATGTATGTATGCATGCATGCATGTATGTATGCATGCATGCATGCATGTATGCATGATGTATGTATGTATGTATGTATGTATGTATGCATGTATGTATGTATGTATGTATGTATGTATGTATGCATGTATGTATGTATGCATGATGTATGTATGTATGTATGTATGTATGTATGTATGTATGTATGTATGTATGTATGTATGTATATGACAATTCATTTTTTATTAAGGACCAACTGCACAACGTAAGAAGACTTGCTGCTAAAACCCCATGTTAATATGACCATCCATTCAGAATATTAGCAATAACAAGATTTTCCATATGGGTGCCATGGCAGCCATACTGGAAAACAGAATGTCACCATTTTCACTATGGACCAATATTGGGTCTTTTACTGAAACACCCTAAATAATACAACCAAAACAAAGACACAATAACTAGATATGAATGTTTATCACTGACAACACTCAATGAGCTACATACACATCACAAACTTACAATACCAGTCAATGTATATAAGCATACATTTCATCTTGTTTACAAATAAAAGCTCAATGCAACAGCTGCCATGAGCTAAAGAAAGTGAGTATGATTTTTTTAAAATGAATTCTAAGTAATTTATATATTGTTCACCTTAGCTGACATCTAGCTAAAAGTCACACAAAAGTTTACTTTGCCAAGAAATCAGGGTTAATTGTTATGCTTCCTCACAATCAAAGGCTACACAAATTTTGCAATGGTAGCCATACTGGATGTGGATTTGCATCATTAGTTTTGCAATGGTACCATACTGGATGGGGATATGCATCATTAGTTTTGCAAAGGCAACTATACTGGATGTGGATATGCATTAGTTTTGCAATGGTAGCCATATTTGACATGGATCTGCATTGTTTTGCACTGGAAACTATACTGGATGTGGATATGCATCATTAGTTTTGCAATGGTAGCCATACTGAATGTGGATATGCATCATTAATTTTGCAGTGGTAGCCATACTGGATGTGGATATGCATCATTATTTTTGCAATGGTAGCCATACTGGATGTTTATACATTATTAATTTTGCAGTGGTAAATATACTGGATGTGGATATGCATTATTAGTTTTGCAACACTAGCCATATTGGATGTGGATATGAGTTATTAGTTTTGCAACAGTAGCCATACTGGATCTGCATAATTTCTTTTACAATGGTAGCCATACTGGATGTGGGTCTGCATGATTTGTGCAAACTTGAAAGGACTTATAGTGGGATACCTTCAGCTGACCAGGTTTTTGAGGAATCATCTCAAGATTTAAGTTTCCAATTTTAGTAATAAGACTGAATAATGTATTGCAATCATGCCTTCACTATTGGAAGGCCTTTTCGGCAGGATGCTTATTTTGGTTCAATTCTGCTGAGCAGTTTTTGAGAAGAAATCATTTTCAGTTTTGTTTTCTGACTTTCAGTAATGTGAAGAAATCAGAAGGCATATAAGTATCATTTATATAAACCTGAAAGACTTGCAAATCTGGTTGTGTATAGGAATTTTTGACAAGCTGGTTTTAGATTTTTGTGTATAGTAACAGCCATACTATCTGATAAAGGCTCAGCAAAAGTCCTACCATACCAAATCAACTTCAGATAAATATGCTCAAATTCTGCATAGTAAGCTGTTAAGTCCCTTAAAGAATTTTGTCCTATAGTTTTCTTTGGGAGGGGGGGTCATGGCAGCCAATTCTGAGAGCAAATCTGCATCATTTTTAAAGGCTTTCATGCCAGTATGCTATCTATCAAATTCTGTCATGAGGTTTTCTTTAATTAGCTTCAATGTTTTTCTATTTTTAGCAATGGTAATAGCAGTCATATTTGATGGCAGATTGGCATCATTTGAAAAGCAATTTTTGAGAAGAAGTCATTTAATAGTTTTAATATTCTTAGTAATGTCAGTTATATTAAAAACGGATCAATATTGTTCAAGAAAATTTTAATGTCTTTGGTCAAATTTTGTTCATTTCTGTTTTTAGTAATGGTAGTCATAGCTGATGGTGGATCACCATCATTTGTACAAATTGTGTTCTAAGGTCATTGAGAACTTGTTTAAATGTTTTCCATATATAGAAACAGTGGCCACATTAGGTGGCATATTGGCATCATACATAAACAGCTGAAAATATCTTTTTGCCAGGGTACAATTCTGTTCAGCAGACTTTAAGTAAAAAGTTGTTTAAATTTTTTTTATTGTTTTTTTTTTTTTGGTGCCAGCCATATTTTATGGCAGATTAGCATATCACACAATGACCAGTGCATGCCAGATAAAGGACACACAATGATCTAGAAAAACACAATAGAAGGCACAAAGTCAATTTTTAAAAAAAATAAATTAAGTCAAATTTTGATCAATTACGGAAGGACTGTAGGAGGCAAATTGTGTCCCCTGTTAATAAAGCGTGCAATATAGGTCACAGTTACCATCATCTGAAAGGGATGAGTAGTACTGACCAAAACCGCAAAATGCTGCACAAACCTTATGTCAACAGTGCATAAGAAACTTAATTACTGAAAAATGATCAAAGTGTCAAGAATATTGGTGATCCTCCTCTCCTTATGGTGAAAGAATGTTTCACTCTCATAAAGGCATCCACAAAGAAATCTGCCATGACCATCCAGCCAAAAGTAATACGAAATACTATTCCCTCTAAGGAGTCAACACTCATTCAGAAAATGAGAATTTATAGGACTGTTTCTTTTTCAAATGTGTCAGCCATATTGGATGTAAGACTGTACCACTATCATCAAAATATCACAAATTTTCTAGGGACCATATATCAAGTGAAGTAGCAAGGTACACAAAAAAGCCACCATGGCATGCATACTAGATGACATTTTCATTTACAACCAACCTGACACAATACAAGGTCTTCATGTTGATATTATAATAAATTTAAAGTATGCACATTTGGTTATAGTGCCCCGTTTTAAAGAATTCTTAGATTTTTGTGATTACTTGTCTGATTATAGGAATTCAGTACAATAGAAATATTCCTTTGCCTGAAATAATTAGCCAATTACTAGGGGCAAACGTCACGGAGTAAAGTGTTAGTGAGTTTCCATGATGCCATGGTTCACTAGTAGAGAATTCAGGTCAAAACCGAATAAGTGACCCTGGAATAACAAAGTCCCTATTAAAATCTAGTAGTGTACATTCATGGTGTGACTGCAGTGGCAGTATTTACAGTAGGAAACTGGTAAATTACACAATGGAATCAATAAGAAGGGACTCGGCAGATACCGTTTATGTCGACATGGTAGCAAATGTGATGCAGCTGTACTGGCGAAATGTGTCTGGAAACTATAGTTTTGCTGGCCTAAGGTGGCCTAGTTAAAATAGTTTCCCTGCTTACGGGTTAGTTGTGTAGTTTCTACAGCCTGAACTGCTGGCAGTATGGAAACCTAACAAAGAGAAACCATGCATATGTGCGGTTGATAGATATTTGGCAGGTTGTGAGATCTGTGGTCTTGCATTGATTAGAGTAAAATTTATCTACAGAACAGACATGTTGGGCTTTCTAATTTACAACTGAAGTTGTATGGATGTCTTTGGAAATTTGGGGTAAACTTATGACTTCTAGCGGGAATTGCACCAGGGTTTGACACCGCTCGGTCAAGTAAAGACTCCTGGCTTGTAACAATATGTATTTCCATTTAGGAGGAGTAATAAACACGTACATTTTTTAGATGGCTGCCATATTGGACGTTAGGTTAGTCTAATTTAGAAAAAGCTATTAAAAAAAAGATATACATGTATATGATTTTCAAGATGGCTGCCATGGTGGCATTCTTTCAGTGAAAAGCCAATGTGATATGAACAACCATTCAGTAGATGGAGCAACAGATTTTCAAGATGGTTATTGTGGTGGCCATATCTGAGCAGCGCAATTTTTATTTGCATATAGGACCAACTAGAACTCTGAACAAATGTGTAAAGTTTAATAGCAATCCTTTATGTAGGTTAGGAGAAATAGTAATAACAATCAATAAGTA
Source organism: Sinohyriopsis cumingii (assembly GCA_028554795.2). Lineage (NCBI taxonomy): Eukaryota > Metazoa > Mollusca > Bivalvia > Unionida > Unionidae > Sinohyriopsis > Sinohyriopsis cumingii. Next base: position 121,631,743 of record CM068830.1, on the reverse strand, counting down.
ACAGATGGACAATGAGCCATCATATGATGGCACCAGGCCATTCCACAAGCTCTTCTGATCTATGACCACTAGCAGAGCTAACAACGGACCTAAATACAAAACTTCAATAGTGTATAACTGGCTGGAAAGACACTAAGATAACAGACAATGGTAACACTATTTGCCTGTCTCATGTTCATGGTATGACAAAGAAACACTAGGCAACAACTTCCCATATATCTTGCAGATGGTTACCAAATTTACTACAGTCTATATAACATATCTGGTCATCCTAAAAATGTTTTATGAAATGTGGGGGAGAGTTGGGTTGTCTGTTTATGCTGAGGCAATTGGAGTAAAGTACCTTGCCCAAGGGCACACCACAGTAGTTGACATGGGTTGGCCAAATGGATGAATATGAATCCACAACCTTGAAGTTACAAGTCTGGCAAGCTAACCACTGAGCCACTGCAGCTCCTGTCTCCATTAGTCACCTCCTGCAGGTGGCAACATTGTGGCACCCACAGGAGGTCCTCAAAGGGAGAAGGAAGCATTTTAGCAAAATGCTGACAATTTTGTGGCAATTGGAAAAGATGGGTTTGCATAACAGGAAACAGCTAATAGGAAACAATGTCCCTAATTCACTGTCATACAAATGGCCTATAGATATCACAAGACAAAGACATCTCTGATATAACAGGAAGACAAACAATATTTGTTGTTATAGCCTAATGTTTTTTAAAACCAGTTGTTTACTAATAATAGCAGTGGATGAAGATGCAAGGTCTTTCTAGCACATATATGTGTGATTTTTAACCTCGCTTTAACAATTTTCTAGTCATATCCTGCTACAATGACTGCAGTGTGACAGTTTATAGTAATGTCTAGCACCGGGCCATCATGCCGTAGACATGTAGCATGATGTCCCACCCAGTCACATTATCCTGACACCATGCCGACCAGTCCTAACACTAACCTCTTAATGCTGTGTGCCAAGCAAGGCAGCTGGTAGTACTATTTTTATAAGTCTTTGATATGACTCGCCAGGGTTGAAACCCACAACCTCCTGTATCCAAGGCAGATGGTCTAACCACTCAGGGCCATAAGAGTGTCTGAATATTATGAGGTAAAATTTCCCTCTTTTGTAAGAAAATTTGGGCAGCGGGGCATTTTCTGAATTCAGGAAAGATTTAATAAAGAATGGTAAGGGTTGCAAATATTTGCAACTTTCGTGCACGCAGCAGATGTTTTATTAAAAAGAATGCTTACAGTCTAATGTATACATGTTAATCATCTTCGATAGACAAGGAACACATGTGATACCCATATCTACACCTTGGCGTATCAAGCAGATATTTCTGTGCTTCGGGTCTGTGAGTTTCATTGAATGCAGTGGCAATGTTCCAACATGATCGAGACAAGGGAGCACACAACCTTTATGGACTGATAAATAAGCAATTTCCCAGTGCTGGTCCATGTTTGTACAAATACCATTCACTCAAATACACATGTAATGGCGTCTCTCTAGTACACAGTCATACATTCGATTTTAAACTCCCAAAGTATCATTTTTAGGTCAATTGTCCCCACCATTTTTGGCTGATGTACAATGCACCATGCTACTGGTTAGTTGGCATTACATATTAAGGGAGGCAACTCATGAAATCCAACAAATATCACTAAGACAAAGCAAGAATATATCTGTTCAATCTACCAATATGTAATAGAGTTACCATATCGGAACCATGGCTAGCGAAGATGCATGTAAACTAACTGTTACACAGTCTGCTTTCAACCTAGTGTATACATGTAACTATCTTTGGGAGCTAAAGCAGTTCTGTGGTTAGTGTGCCAGACTCGTGACTGAAACCTGGGTCCAGGTTCAAATGTTACCTTCAGACCAGCCTGGATCAGCTACTGTGTCACTGGGCAATGCACTTTACCGCAACTACCTCGGCACTAAATAACATACTTGTTGCTGTGTCATAAAGCACCAAACAAGATGAAAGCAAACAAGCTGCTTACAACCTTGTGTACGTATTACTGAACTGTTAATAGTTTGCTAATATGTACGTATTACTGAACTGTTAATAGTTTGCTAATATGTACATGTAGCTGGACTGTTTACACAGTATGCTTACAACCCTAGTGTGTATATATAACTGTTGTTGTTGTTGGGTTTAACACCATTTTTCAGCACACAATAGGCTATTCATGGTGGCCAGTATTAATGGTGGAGGAAGAACCCTGGAAAACCCCGGGAAGAACCACCAACCTACAAGAAGCTACTGGCAAGCTTTCTCACATACCCACATTGGCCGAATCCTAGACTCGAACCCACGAAGACAGAGGTGAGATGGCAGTGATCCGCAATGGATAGCGCTTTAGACCACTCGGCCACTCTGGGCCCCTGTATATATAACTGGACTGTTACATAGTAGACTTACAACCTAATGTGTAAATGTAACTGGCATGTTACAAAGTACGCTTACAACCTAGTATGTACATGCAACTGGACTGTTACAAAGTATACTTACAACTCAGTGTACATATAACTGGACTGTTACATAATAGACTTGTAACCTAATGTGTAAATGTAACTGGAGTGTACAGTATACTTACTACATAGTATGTACATGCAACTGGCCTGTTAATAGTATGCTTACAACCTAGTGTGTACATGTAACTGGGCTGTTATTAGCATGCCTACAACAAAGTGTATACAATAACAAGCCGCCTGTGGAAAAGAATGCAATCTCCAGGCAAGATCTCTATTTACAGCTTCAATGATCCGACAAAAACATACTCTGTAAACACATGTATTTGCAATAAAGTTTATTACTTTGGTAATTTACCTAAAACTATTAAATAATTTGAGCTGTCACATTTACAAAAATTTCTGAACTTGTACACATCTTTAACGAAACGAAACATATTACATGTGGTCTTACATTGTCATAATAAAGTTGGCTTTCTCTAACAAGTCATTGATAAACAGTCTTAATGTTGAGTCAAACCAGTCTTGATGTTCAAGAATCTTTCTAATGTATGCAATAATCTTGTTTAAAAAAAAAAAAAAAAAAAAAAGGATGCTTACTTTTTTGACACACTGTTTCCAGTTGTTTCATGGCTTGTCTACCTGGCTTGAATTCAAAGGCCTACATTTCCCATGTGTCACAATTAAATATCAAATTCAAATCTAATTGTTTGTTCCAGACCATAGAAGGCAATAACTACCAATCAGAACTGAATGTAGTTTATGCACTTCATCACACACTGCATCCAAACTCAATCCAAGTTGATAAAGAGTAATAGAGAAACTTTGTGTAAAACTGACTATTAAATGTCCAATCAGTTCAAATCATACAAGGAAACAAGTTTGGAATGTCTCCTTTATATTCATACATGTTATTTGTTACTAAACGTGCCATAATGGGATTAAAAACATTAGCACTGAATCAGCAAAGGGATTGATTTCAAACCATGTGAGTTACGTGTAGTCAGTTTGTGTTAATTTGTGGAAGTGGAGTTCGTGTTGCTAACAGTTTTCCTTGTTCACTAACAGAAACAAGTTCCTGTGATTGTAGCAGTCATTATATGTCTGAAGTACAATGTGAGAGATTTGGTTCTTAGTCATTTCCATATCCCAACAAAGATCTCTTCTAGATAAGATTTCACCTGTATGAGGAAACTGCAATATTTCTTCAGTTTTAATATAACACCACAGCTGCATTTCAAATCTAAGCAAAGGCATGAGAAAAAAATATATGATGTTTTTAAAAGCTTTCATGACTTTCTATTCTAATGGCATAGATTATAACATGATTTTCAAGATGTCTGCCATGGTGGCAAATTGTTGATATCAGACTGGCACAATTTTCACTTAGGACCATGAAGGCTTCATGGAAATTCTACAACTGAAAACCACATGCTGAAATGATCATCCATATCTCCAGAATAGCAATAGCAAGATTTTCAAAATGGCTACTGCAGTTGCTGAATTGGATGTCTGAGCTTCATCATTTTCATTCTGGACCAATCAAACCTTGGGATGAATGTGTGAACCAATTTTCATGGCAATCCTCCAAGTGGTTTATAATGGGTAATAATAACAAATCTATGTTTACAGCTGATCAAATACAGTGTAACAGATGAACAAAGGGCCATCTTGTAAGCAAGCACTTCATTTGAGAAACTAACTTGGCATAATAATTATTTCACAGAAAATCTTCAATCCAGTCAAGTACTTTTCACATGAGAACCACCCCCCCCAAAAAAGGAGCATTATTAGTAATGACTGCTAAATGAGGATTTCAGAATGCAAGTTTGGAACCTATTGTTCCTGAAATGCCAAGATCAACTAAGAAAACCAGAACCCCAATTCAACAACAACAACTGTACAACAATGTTTATGCAAAACACATCCACACACAGACATGCTAAATTTGACACACACCCAATCCCTATATCTATACCTATTGGTCAAGTCTACATATATGACAACAGTAAATTTGATGTAAACCAAAATCATATGCATAGTACATGGTTCCCACGCTTTTCTAAAGATAAATTTCCAGGTCAATTACAGGGTTTTTCCAGGATGAAAACCATTTTTTTTTCAAGGTTCATATATGACCATTACTGAATGGAATTAAAGAACATTTCAGATTATAAAACATGCATTTTCTGATCATAAAGATGTTTCTCTTTCAAGACTCTCCAAAACATCTAAGTCAGAAAGGATGATTATGTACAAAACCATAAAATGTATCATACAAAACAAGTTCAATCATACTCTTATTGGCATGTAATGTCATTTCAATGCACAAAATAAAAATTCTAACTTCACTTTGCTAAATGAGAACAACATAACGAACATAAATTAGTTTTGTTTCCTTTCAAACCCTTAATTCTAAAGAATTCTATAGCAAAATATATGCATGTTATACAAAGTAAACATTTCCTATTACAGTAAAAAAAACAACGATAAACGCAAAGAATTAAAATCTTATCTTGTAACAAACAAAAAGAGTTTAACCCTGAATTGTCTGTGCCAATAAAATCCCAAACAAGATTTTTCAAACAACCTAATCTCCTTAAGATGATTTGGTTAAAAATCAATCATTTAAAAAACATTTACTACAGGGCTGACTTAAATTTTGACAAGACCGTCAAAATTGTATATTGTTCTATAAACAAGGACTGAATTGTCTGAAACTTTTGTCTTCTTGTAATTTGATAAACCAGTCACCAAACCTTTATTAGATATATAATACAAGGGACGACAATTTCTCATTTCTACTGCGTTCTGTTCAAGATCTGAAACCAATGCTTCAAGCTAGGCCTACTTGTCAGTGTGTAATAGTTTTGCACCAAAGTTCAGCTCAAAGATTCAACATTTTGAATAATAAATTTGGCTTAAAATGAATAGAAGTCCATTTTCTAATCCGGGTTTCATCTAAATATTACTACCCTATTTTTTCACATTGAACATTTAGGTTGGAGTGTGGGATAATAGCAATTGCATATAGAAATTTTGGAATTCGCTGCTGCAGTGCAAGTAGCGGCATATGCTAGTTGCTTACCAGCAGGTCTAGAAAACTTAAACTTATGCTATATCGACTCATAACTGCAGGAAATCAATGGAAAAATGATTTATTTTCTCAGAAATGGCAAGCATTATAATCACTGTCTTTAATCCACTGACAGACTAGACTTAGACTAAACTACAACATAGATGAAACTGGTACTTGACATTTGCATTACTATTCACATGAGTTCACAAATCTAAACGATGACATCGGAAGTTTAATAGATACATGCCATCAACAGCAAACTCCTTTCTCAAGTTGTTGTAGAAAAATTCAATTATATTAAATGAAAAGTCAGATACCTCTTGTAAAAACCAGAAAGAACATACCATCGTCAACGTATTTTTGAGAACAACAAGAAACCTATCACTGTCATAGCAATCTGGCCAGTCCGATTCATCAAACAGAGCTCATGTCAACATGGTAGTCACATGATACAACAAAACTACAGACAATGTTCTCGGAATAAATATAGAGAATTTTGTGTTCTTTTGTTTTTGTATGGTTATGACAACCAGTATATGGCTTTCATTTAATATTTTCTTTCTACAACGCTTGAAAATATGGATTACGAGATTTATGTACTCGTGCGATTAGCAAAGCAAATTGCGAGTACCAGGTCACAGTTCATCAACGCCATAGTTTTATCTCGTCTTTCAGCAGATTAAAGACATAATGATTTCAATACTCGCAATTTCTGAGAAACTAAGTAATTTTTATATTGATTTAATGAATGTATGACTCAATTTAACGTTTAAGTTTGCTAGGTCATCCAGAAAGTGGCTACGCTTGGCCACCACCATGTTGGCCTCTTGTGATGCTAGACTGGTTTTTTATACCTTCCATGTAAGGAAAGATACAGATATCAAGCTGAAAGTGAAAATAAAAGTCTACTAGACAAATCTGATCTGCTGAGTATTTGGATTGATTCAGAAAATATGTTTATGGCTAGTACTCAAATGATCGATAATGCAACCTCCAAATATTCTGGTTAGAACTCGATAGGATTAAATTTTTTAACTCAAGATCAGTTTTGTTATGACTAAATTATGTAGTCGTTTCGGGCATCAAGTGGTTGCAGAAAATTCCCAGGTTTTCCCCAATTTTATCAATATTTGCAAAATTCAGGGACTTTTCACAGCTGGGAAAAATTTATCATTTCTCCTGACTTTTTCCCAATTTCACGGTAGAGTGGGAACCATGATAGTACCTACCAAGTTGGGACCCAAGTATAATAAACCTATATTGATGGAAAATTCATGAAGGATTTAAATTCAACATATTTGTGCAGCGTACGGATTGGAGGAATGTTTATCATGAGTAAGTTTGTGGAACATACACATTTCTCTCTCTTTCTTTCATTAAATGGATACACGAAAGGACACCAATATCTATATACATGTATAATGTATAATGGTTACATTTGATCAACCAGGATGTTTGCTTAGTACATGAGTGATAAACACTGTTAATATTTAACTATATCACCACACCTGTTCTTGAGATGCACTAGTGTATGCATACATATTCAAACCATACCTTGCTTCATATGTTCATATGTGCAACGCTGTGATACAAGCATTATTTATCTCACAAGCTGTCATAACTATGACAAGAATACAAAATATTTACCTGTTTATATATACAGTTACAGTTTATGTAAGCATATCAGAATGAGCACACAATTATAATAACAAACTAAATGTCAATTAAAGCCATTCTAATTTTGAAGTCTATTCCTTCATATTCAATACTGCATTAATTATTTCAGTGATTCAAATATCTTAAACACTTCTCTCAAATCTCTTTTAAAATGCTTCCTGTTGAAGCTGGACCCTTGAAAAAAAAAAGAAAATTAAAATTCACTGCAAGTTCTGACCTTCATAGTCATTGCTATGTGATGTCAGTCCATGCATTGCATTGAACTTGTATCATCACAGTGAAACTTAAACATGAAAAAAACTAGCTATTGCCCATCCTAGCATGGGAGTGATAAATGAGTTTGAAGATTAAAAATACAAATTTTTATAAAATATTGGATGGGTGAGTTCAAAAGAATGTTTTAACCTAAATATAAAATTATTTTTACAAAATTTGGAATGCTGCACAAGTTTTGAACTCTCAACCTCTGAGTGCCAGGACACACAGGCAGGTGTGGTGTTTATATGTAATATATAAGTGGATGCATCATGAGGAAATGCACTCACCCCATCCTTTAAAACCTTCAATACTTCTGAGAACAAATCAAGATGAGAGGAGCTCAAGGCATAAAATGCAATGTTGGACCTCAAAACATTCAGGCAATAATGTCGGGACAAGCCCAAAATTTCTACTTGTGAAGTTGTGCAGTAAAACACCAAACCAAAAACTAAATAACTCACTCTCTTGCTTTCTCTCTCATCTTCCCATCAATGACCACTTGTTGGTCAGTTCATCAGCAATCATCTGCTTGTCTCATGTTGTCTAATGACCAGGGCAACACAATAATAATGCAATCAAGCAATTTAATAGCTCTTCTTACTAGTCTTATTCTGACAACTGTTGTGAACCTAATTGTCCCTCTACAGGATGACACCAGCTAATAAGAGATTAATCATCTCCAGCCAATTATAACACAGCAAGGTGACAACAACAGAGTAACATCCACATGTAGGGTCAGCATAAATTCTTGTTGGCATTTGGCTGATTTGTGGATTGTTCTTCAAAATTTCCACTGATCACTGAGAATTTGTACCATCATATTCCCAATTACTTGACATAAAATATGAGTTTTTCTTGCTATCTGGATACTCTGTGTGCCAATGAAATTGTCCCAAATATCTTGTCAGTAATGTAATATCACTAACATGTAATGATGTACCCAGCGTGTTGGTGTTGAATGCTGGTCAGAAGTGGGCTGCACTACATCTTTGCATGCAAAATAAGAACACTAACATGATATGCTATCGGTATTTTCTTTCACAAAAATAAATACTGGCTGTAGTTGCATATTTGTTTCTCATTTTATATGTACATATATTACTAATGGAAACAAGCTGTATGAAGATATACTTGTGATAGGTGCATATTTCCAACTAATTTGTCTTTATCAAAATGGCTAATTTTTGGTTGGTTGGTTGACTGGTTTCTTAGGGCTCTCAAATGAGCAGAAGCTACTGGCAACATAACCCCATCATAATGATCATCCATTAGGGCAGTGTTTCCCAAACATGTAACATTTTGCATATCCCCTTTTGGGACACTGGTCTTATCAGTGTACCTGTTCTCCCAGTGCCATAGTGGGTTTTTGTGTACAAATATTAATGATTTATTTCTTGCTTTGTATCTCCTGAAACGCTTTGCATACCACCAGTGGTACAAGTACCGCACTTTGGGAGACACTGCATTAGTGGGGTTATATATAGTGACAATATTTTTAAGATGGTTTCATGGCAGCCACAGAGGATGTACAACTGCACCAGCTTTATTTAAGACTTGGTGAAAACCCTATCATAATAATCATCTATTAAGGAAGTAATGACAATATTTTTAAGACAGTAGTCATGCCAGCAAATTGGATGTATGACTGCACCATTTTCACTAATGACTTGGTGCACCCAGTCATGATGATCATTCATTCAGGGGGAGAAAGAACAATAGTTTTAACACAGTAGTTGGCAGCCATATTGGATGCATGGCTGGCACCAGTTTTATTAAGGACCAACCAGGTCTCAAAAGAATACCACTGAAAATCCCATGTTTATATAGCCATCTCTTTGGAATGAGGTAGAGATAATATGGCTTTCAATTCAGGAGTAGCAATAACAACATTCAAGATGGCTGCTGTGGTGGCCATATTGCATATCAGATTGATAAGATGGGCATTATAGAAAGTCTTCTGGTGAAGACCCCACATCAATACATGTACGACTTTCTGCTCAAGTGGAATTCTGATACTGGTAATGAGTTTTTTGAAGGCTGTCATCATGGCCATATTGGATGCCAGATATGTACCATTTTTATTTAGAACCAGCTAGACATTATAGGAAGTCTTTTAGTAAAACCTAATAACACAACCATACATTCAGAAGGAGCAGCAATGATAATTTTAATGATCAATGCTGTGGTTACCATAATGGATGTTAGATCAGCACCACTTTTATTTAGGGCTAACTAGACATCGTAAGAAATATTTCTGAGAAAAGTAAATGCTGATATGACTATCCATTTACGAGAAGTACTTGTAGCAGTAACAAGATTTCCCATATTGACACTGTGATAGACATAATGGATGTCCAAGCAAAAACATTTTCATTCTGGATCAACTAGACCAAGGGGTGTGTGTGTAAAGTCAATCCTTCCAGTCATTTAGGAGCGTAGCAATAACAAACTTGTGTTAACAGACAGAAGACAGTCAGCGGACCTGCCATATACTTTTCTTTTCTAAAACCGGCAGAGCAAAAACTGATAAAAACATAAAGGAAAAAAAAAGGCAACCACCCCAAATCTCAAAAGGAACAGATGCAACAACCTGTCTGTATCACTCCCTATTGAGGACCCTGCTAGGAAAAATTTGAGATCAGGTCAAACATTAGCACATGCAGTGGAATGCAGAATATTCTGCATATTACTCTGAATCAAACTTGTAAAATAGTGTCAATCGCACAATCTGAGAATATCCTTGTTTTCTGAAACAGTAGATGAATTGTTTTATCAAAAGCAATTTAATTCTAGATCAATGCATAGACAATTTCCAGGATGCAATGAATAATATAAAGTTTTTAACAATAAATGAAAGAATATATCTTAGAAAGGCCAAACTGATGTAAAAGGATCCAGAAATGCCATTCCTATCTAAGCAATATCTTTCACCAAAGAGATGTTGATGGTACTCCAAATTTAAGGTCCATAAGAAGTAAAGATTACATTATATCAAGGCCAAAGAAGGAATAGTTTAAAACGTGTTCAATATAATGGTCCATTGGTATGGAACAATATTCCAGGTGACATAAAGCAGGCTCTTAGCATTTCTTCTTTTCATAATCAGTGTCTCTTATGGATGAAATCTTTAAACAATTGAACAGTTCTAGTACAATAAATACTGCCTGCTTTTCTGTAATTTTGCATCATTTTCAGTTGAATTTTTCAATGCAGGATGATATTTTATATTTTATATATGTTTATGTGTTCACAGATGCTGTGCATTTGTTCCAGGCTTTATATTTTGATTTTTAAAAATCATTAAAATATCTAGTGTCAAGCCAGATTATTCACACCACGTTGTATATAATGTATATAACAGATAGAAGGCCTTATAATTAGAAGCAAACAAATTAAAAATAATTCCTTCATCCATCTTGCAGACAAATCATACACTTAACCCTTACTTGTTCTAATTCCATCTACATGTATAAACCTGATTTGTGATAATATGTGTACATGCATGACCCTTAGTTATGATAATTACAATTATGCATTACTTAATCAACAGTCTTTACATTCTATGTCATATTTGCTATACATGTTGGCCTATGCTGTGTGATGTTGGGTTTAACACCACGCTGGAGTACATGATAGGGTTCTTCCTCTACCATTAATACTAGCCACCATGTATAGTCTATTGTGTGCTGAAAATTGGTGTTAAACCCTACAACAACACCACCATGATATGGCAGCCAGTACATTTAATGGAGGAAGAACACAGGAAGAACCAACAAACCACTGGAAGCAACTAGAAAACTTTCCCACATATCCTAGTTGCTCAAGTAAGGACTCAAACTAAAATAATAATAATAATAATAATAATAAAGACTTTAATTAGAGAAGGTAACTCTATTAGTTACAGAACTAATCTACCTTGAGGCATGTGTGTGTGTGTGATTAGGATTTTTAACGTTGCTTTAACATTTTTTTCAGTCATATCGCTAAAATGTCTGCAGTGTGGCAATTTATAGTGATGGCTAGCACTGGGGCATCATGCTGCAGACCTGTAGCATGATGTCCCAACTCGTCACATTATCCTGACACCAGGCCAACCAGTCCTAACACTAACCTCTTAATGCTGAGCGTCTAGCAAGGCAGCTGTTAGTACCATGTTTGTAAGTCTTTGGTTCGACTCAGCCATGGTTCGAACCCATGACCTCCCACTTACGAGGCAGACGCTCTAACCGCTAGGCCACTGGAGCAGTCGCTACCTTGAGGCCTTCTATCTGTTATGTACAATATATGCAGTACTGTATATACAACATGATGTGAATAATCTGGCTTGACACTAAATAATTAAGCGATTTAAAAAAATCAAAGTATCAAGCCTGGAATACATGCACAGGCATCTGTGAACACATAAACATATATAAAATATCATCCTGCATTGAAAAATTCAACTCTGAAAATGATGCAAAATTACAGAAAAGCAGGCGGTATTTATTGTACTAGAACTGTTCAATTGACTTCATCCGAGACAATGATTACGAAAAGAAGAAATGCTAAGAGCTGGCCTTATGTCACTGGGAATATTGTTCCATATCAGTAGACCTGTATACTGTAAACTTAATTTTAAACAATTACTTCTTTGGCCTTGGTATAATGTAATTTTTACTTCTTACGGACCTTTAATTTGGAGTACCATCAGCATCTCTTTGGTGAAAAATATTGCTTAGATAGACTGGAATGGCTTTTCTGCATACTTTATACATCAATTTGGCCTTTCTAAGAATTTTTTTTCATGTTTTGTTAAAATCTTTATATTATTCATTGCATCCTGGAAATTGCCTATACATTGATCTAGAACTAAATGGCAAGCCCTCTTTTGGAGTCCTAAAAGTGTTGTTATGTTTGAATTAGAGGTATTACCCCAAATTACATTAAAATAGTCCAGATATGGCTGAATATAACTTTTATAAAAGATGACCCTATACTGAAGAGGAATGTATGTTTTGATTTCCTCAGTAGCCAAAGATAAGAATTAACCTTTTCTGAAACATGTTTAATGTGAATAGACCAAGTAAGATTATTATCTTCGAGCACACCAGGAATTTTACCTCAGATGGTCATATTAAGGCTCACATTGTCAAACAGAACCTGGAGTTTGTCGCTATCTAGCTTTGCTCATCTTTGTTGCGTTGTAACTAGTAGGGCTCTTGTTTTTTCTGTATTAATGATCGTACTGTTTTCCCTGCACCATACCTGAAGTCTGTTGAGAGAATCTTATTTTCAAGTACCATTTTGGTTTTACTCATCTCAGACAGTGCAGTAACATCTGCATAGAGGTCAGTGGAAGAAATTGAAGTTCCAATCTTAAGAGGTAAGTTGCTGATACATAATGCAGACAGAGATGTGATGTGTCATAGTAAACTACCACTTTTTTGAGTTCAGCATAAAAAATCTCAACAAATCTGGAGTTGCAAAAGATCATATAAAACTGTGAAATTATACCCCACCCACTCCTAATTATTGACAACATAATTACCGACAACTTCCAAATGGTCAATAATTTTAGAGACTAGCCCATGTCCAACAAATCTGACTAAGCTGTATTTTAGCAACAGAACCAGAACATTTTTTATGTTGCGTACTACCTAACTTATCCCTTGCTTATCTAGGCAAAAAGTGGGATCTCTTTTGCGACTAAAAGTCTTACCTGCGGTGTCGCAGAATCTCACTTGCACTGGATTGTGCTATCCTGTTAAAGGTGTCCTCCTTGTCACTACTCTCTATGGAGGGCGACCTTTCAACAACCGTGTGATCATCTTGAGACTTCATTTTGGGGACCTTTTTCTCCAAAAACGGACTCTCACGAGCCGAGAAATGAAATAAATCCATGGACCGCCATTTCTTTAAAGACATTGCCTAGTTGTTTATAATTAATCCAGGGTCCAGGTCCAGAATGCTTAAGGTGAAAATTAATTCCCTTTAGCTCACTTAATATATCCTTTTTTTAAATTTGAAATAAAATAATGTGCCTGTTTTGATTTTTTACTGCAGTAGTTCAAAACATTGAAACAAAACACAAAAATCTCCATGAAGGATCCATCAATGAAGATATATCCAACACCTTGACAAGGTAATGAAATTACTGAAATCAAGATACAATTATAAATATAAATGAGTGTAAATGTTACCTCAAAGAGCATCTGAACAAACATGTATTCTCTTCTTCTGGCATCAGAACTATATTTCTTCACAGCCTCAAACTTTTTAACATGAGATTTACAGCTGGTGACACATACTCATGTACTGTTTTGATAACTAATCCAAAAGCCAGTAAAAACAATGAAATCATACAACTGTCATATAAAACATATCACCATATTCTATGAACAAACCAATCAAAGTTTTGCATAATGACATATTAATGAGTAGGAAAAAAATCCTTTTTTCATACAAAAAATTTATTTCAAAAAAATAAATACTGACTGCAAAAAGCCATTACGTCCAAAAATATGACAGTAGGTATCCATATTGTACACAGTCCAGGAAATGAAAATGTTCACTCCAACCCACTAACCCTTTATTTTCACCAGTGAGCAAAGGACACATCCAGCTATCAACTGTATTTATCTCTTATCAGAAATGATACATGAGCATAAAACAGTCTCAACAGTATTACTCATCCAGTCTTGACCACAAAAATATCTTGTCTTAATCTGCCTTAAATACATTAGTAAAAAAAATTACATCTGAGATCAAAATATCATCTCAAAGCAGTAAAAAAAATTACATCTGAGATCAAAATATCATCTCAAAGCAGTAATTTTACATCGTTACCAGTATCAACACCTGTGAAACCTCTAGGTCTCACTAGCTCATGAAAATCAAAATTTGTTTGACTGATCAACAGAACAGATTTGACACAAGGCTATATCCAATTACACATTGTTTAGATGGACATCCTGGAAGGGCACACTGTATTATTTGGTTGAACTCCTCTGCTGTCTGCTCATAACTGATCTGCCAGTTATGATGTGTCTATGTACCATGACTGGCCCCAGGCAATAAAAACAGCAAATAGCATACAAACTAGCCTGAATACAAAATAAGAGAAAGCGTGACAAGCACTTGTACTATATGATTAAGACTGCATCCTAAATATATGCACATATATTGAGTCAAATCTATCATCCATGCATTTCACACGTAACAACATGTAGAACTCCTTGTAAGAGTTTAAGGCATAACACATAGCACTATAAACATGTACATCTATCCAGAATACACCTCCCATATCCTGTACACCATACACATAGAAGATAGGACAATTTAAATGAGCACAGATCACATCAGTATTTCCTGAGAAAGGAAACAAGCTTAAGCTCTATTTCCTGCACTGCACCAACTGATATTCTTTATAATAAACTCTAACAGCAAATCTAAGACTAACAATTCAACATGGTGGGAGACCAGAAAGGACCCATTGCAATTCTCCAAACGAAGATCATCAAAGATTAACCATGCTTGTTTAGTGTCAACTAGTTCAGTGACAAGGTATGTTGATACAAAGTTTATTATCATCTATCTCCTTTATAATGCTGGCATTTGTAGCAAAACTTACTGTAACCAGGAAATAAATGACCTGATGTGTAATTGCTGGTGGTTGCAAGATTCATCTTTGGCTTGAACTTCATGTAAACAAAAATAACTGTAAGCAAGCAAGATGACATGAATCAAGTAATTTTGACTTTCGTTGCTTGAAACTAAGGCTTTACATGAATACTTCATAACACCGATCTGCTGCCGCCCCCCAAAAATCCTTTCACACAATGGTCAAGGGCTTTTGAAGAAACACTTGTCCTTGTAAATAAAAATGTCCTTTGGTACAATCTCATAAATCAACAATCCCCTTGGTCAAGTAGTTATGAAAAAAAGGCTCATACAAGATTTTGACAAGCTCCAGCCATAGAGTACTGCACTAATATTAGTCAATTATCCATGTTGATTGAAGATTTTTTTAAAAGTCATGTTTACTAATCCTCATCTAGAAGTTGTCAAAAACTGTGAACTTGAAAATGATAACTGGTCATGCAGTCTCTAAATATATGTACTACAGACTAGTGTTTCTACCTATATGGCAAGTAACTTTATGTACTTCAATCCACACAAAAATCATCCGAATCCATGAACAGCATGAAGATATGATTCACAATTTCTTGCTGTTTGCTTTCATATCCTTATCTATATAATGCATGGTTAGCTTTTAGAACTAATGCTATGTCATGCCTAGCCTGGTGTCCAAACTAATCCTATACAGCCTATTCATCCAACTTGATAAATAGTAAAATGTCAACCCTGCTGCCTTGGTCCAATACTAGTAACTAGTAAAATGCCAACTCTAGTGTCGCAGGACAATACTCACAAGTAGAAAAATGTAAAATCCACCATCATAGACTGATAACTACTACAATGTTAGATTCAATGTCATAGGTGACCTAGCAAAATGTCAACTCTACTGTCACAGGACAATACTAGTAAATAGTAAAATGTCAGTTCCACTAGCTGTCATAGACCAATACTAGCAACTAGTAAAATGTGAATTCCACTGTCATAAACTAATACTAATAGCTTGTGAAATGTGACTGTCATAGGTGAATACGAGTAACGAATAATATGTCTCTGTCAAAGGCAAATACTAGTAACCAGTAAAATGTCAGCTCTCTTGTTATATGCCAATAACTAGTAAAATGTTAAGTACACTGTCATAAACCAGTATCGTGATATGAATCTAAACTGCATCTGACAAGTGCTATAGTTATTACAATTACATCTTCATTGATGATTTCACAGTAAAGTTTGGGACACTAGGTAGATACTTCTTGTCACTGATTTTATCCTCCTCGTTATCAACTGTTTACTCTGTTAAGTTTGATAAGCAAACATCTTTATGGAACAGAAAAACTGGACAGACCACTATTGTGGTTTCAAATTTGCTGCATACTCATCTAAGCTGTAAATCTCACAAGCAAGTCTTGAGGTAAGACTTGGAATAAAATTAGCTGAAAATTAAACTGTTCAAAACTTGAGATCCTGGGATAGATTAGAATCTGATCAGAATATCATTTGGTACAATTAATTAATATCATTCTCAAGTTGCAAATTAGTCCTCTCTGCTTGCAAATCACACTGTAGAAGTACATGAAGGTCAACCAACCTAACAAAGCAATATCCAAGTTTGTGCCCAGCACTTACAGGCAACCAGAATACCAAGTCTGGGCTAGTATATACTGAAGTCAAGCAGACTATATGAAAACATGAACTGCTCAATTTTTTTCTCCTAAACAAACTTTGAAAGTATTTTACAAAGGATGATGCACAAGGCTGCTGATTTAAGCTTCAACTCCCAGGTACTTGACTTCCTAACCTGCAGAAAATACAATCTGATTCTGAAATATGTCTGACCCTGCTAAGCCATGTGATCTCCAGGCTGAAAATGAAGTTTATCTTTCACTCTGCAAGTTAATTACTGAATAGCAAATAGTTTTATCTTGGGTTTTCCTTTTTCTGGCTAACTACAGTATTGATGTAGTCCCGACAACAAATGAACTGGCCAGCCTGATAACTTTAGCATGACTGAAGTACATGTATCCCTGTAGTGTGCTGTTTCTACTGAGAAACTCTATACTCCATGCACTCTGCAGTTAAAACATCCAGTATACAGAAAATTAGAAGTAAAATGAGTCAATTCCTGACACAAATAAGTGTATTGGTAAGCATCCAACATGGAAACAATAATACACAATTAGCTGATTAAACTCTATTTCTCACAAGGGTTTTGCATTCAAAGTTCATAAAAAATGCTTTGAAACCTAATGTGACCTCCAACCAATAAAGCCTGACCAACGACTGAGTCTATAAGCCCCAAATGTACAAGTTCACATGTACTTTCCTCTACTGAACTTTAAATGGGAGGGTTACATGCAGGCAGCTGCCACCAGATCACTGACAAGCAAACAGTGGAAAGTGGGGAAAATAACATAAACATGGCAGTCCCTTTATCTGAAACAGATGTACATGTATTCCTATTATTGAATAGTGTAGCTCATGATGGCTGCTGTTTTGTCTCCAAAAAGATTGTTAAAAATTTTGAATGGCAATAAAACATCCATCATTACGTGATTTCAAATTATACATGTTTAACATTTCTGGTCAGAACATTAATGGCTTTTCCATGGCTAAATGAATGCATGACTATCACATTTTAACAGGAATGAAGTAATGGCAATAGTTATAAACAATGCTGTAAAGCCATAGCTATTTTTTTCAAAATTCCATAATTTTTCCAATACATTAGATCTTAATTTCAATGTTTTTTCAAAGACTCCCCTCCCAAATCAGCCCTTTTCTCCTATGTCTATGAATACAGTACCCTACTGCAAGATCTGAAAATTCAATCAATTCACACCTAGTTTTAATTTTAACTTGCATGTAGTGTACATTACTTCTGCATATGTACTTCATTATGCTAACATGTGAATAAAATGCAGTTTGCCAAATCACTTGCAAAGAAAATGAAATGGAACAGCTCAACAGCTACTGAAATATGATCATTTTAGTTATAATTACATTGACATTATAAACTACAAAGGAGTAAACAAACATGAGGGAACCAGTTGAATGAATGATGAAGTGTAAAACTCACGTATAATGGTACAAGCTATTTGAAATTCCTTAAACATTAGTAGCCAAGTAATATGCCTGCCTAAATCATCTTTAACAACCAGCTACTTATCGCTGTACCCTGTTCCCCCACCCCCAATTAAGCACCCTCCAAACTCCCCTATTACTTTAAAATCCATATCTGCTACTTCCAGTTTTATGGAATGCCCTGGCTAATGATAGAGGTTCAAGCCTCCAGTGTAAAGAGATATACTCTTTAATTGTAAATTTTCCACAACATGAAAATGCCAAGCCCCTATGGCAGTCTGCATGGCTTTAAGGAATACAGCAGATGGACTCTATGGTCAGTTAGGATGATTTTGCTTCTTAGCTAGTTTGATGGGCCAGAAGCAGGTGCAAAGGATCAGTGTTACTGATCTCTGTGATAGGAGAAACCAAGAAGGGGATGAGCCAACCAAAGACAGTTTCTGATTACAGTACAGCAACACTCAGAAGACTCTAACTGTGCTCAATTAAGGTCTAGGATGTGCTCTATTAAGACCATGGATGTACTCTATAAAGACCTAAGACCAGATCAGCATCCCTGTAAAGGTGGAGCTAAACTAACTAGGCATGGACAAGGATAGTACATACCAAAATGTTTTTGCTGCTGCTTGCAACAAAAATGAAGGGCTACTGGCAACAGGGAATCCACCAAAGCAGGTTGAAAGACACTGCTAAAAAGTGGCTGGCATGAGAGGCTGTGGCTACCACAGACCTAGTCTTTTATGTGTTTAAAGTGGGTGGCTTGATCCCATCACCAATAATGGTCCTCAGAAACTGAAAGAGTGCTGTTCAATCCTTGCATAGGCAAAAGACTTGACGCACTTTCATCCTGCACTGAGCAGTGGGTGACTAGAGGGTGCTGGTCCTCTCTCACAACAGGGTGTAACTTGCTCTCTGCCCTCCTGGAAAGGGAAGGGTACAACATCCATTTATAACCTGGGTTTTTCGTGCTGTAACACTCACCCACACCTTGCTTAAACCATTGCTGAAAGAGAATGCTGTAAATAAGATTTATTCAAAAACTTCTAAATAAGTAAATGAATAAATGTATTTGCACGGACTAAGTCCATGTCAATATGATAACAGCACAAACTCACCTTTTATAGGTAGCACCAAGGAGAATTAAAACCATTTTAATGTTTTAATGCAAAATGGAAGCAATGCTAAGCTGAAAATTTAAATGGTGTTCAATGACTAAACAAACAACATAAAGGAATAAACTGCTGTGTGAAATGACTTTCCAAACAAAAAAATGGCACAAGTCAAATTAAAAGAAAATATGAAATATAAAGATTTGTTACTGTAATAAAACAGTCAACAGAATGAATATGAACCTGCAGCCCAAATTCAGCAAAGACAGAGATAATTTACTACAATAGTCAGAAATAAATTGTCAGCAATAATAGTTATGCTAACACCATGTGGGGAATGACCCTAAATATAAGATCGTAACAAATGTAACCAGAAATTTGTTTAGGTAGCTATAAAGCTAGTTTCATTATAGAAAAAAAGATCAGAGGTAATTTCACACAAAGAAGAGAAAACTCAAACCATGACATAAAACACAAAGCAAAGGCATTTTCTCTATGATGTTGAATTTCAGCAGCCTATAATTGCTGCGAGTGGAAAAAGAATGAGGACAGTGCACATAGACAAGGTACATATGGGTTGGACCAGAGGAGGTCTTATGTTCTAGAATCTTCTGGTTCACCATTATAATGGGGGCCCTAGATGGCTAAGTGGTCTAAGGCACTTGCCATTAGAGATCACTGACAGCTCACCTGCCTGTGTGGGTTCAAGTCTCAGGTTCAGCCAATGTAGGTACATGTATATGAGAAAGCAGGCAAATAGCTTCCCATGGGTCGGTAGTTCTTCCTCCACTAGATAACTGCCTGCCATGTATAGCCTATCACGTGCTGGAAAATGGCATTAAGCCCATTAACAACAACACCTTAATAGGAGAACAATTTCTTGTCATACAGTTTCAGTATTTTCTGCCAAGAAAGGTACAGCTAAACAATAACAATGCATTTTGTATACTTAATATAAAACTTCATGTCTGTGATTTTCCATTAACACATTAACCCCTAGCGACATGTTAACGTGGCAGGAGGTAGTAGCCTACAGCCGAGCTCTGTAGCGTCATGGTCATGTATGATACACTAAAGTGGGTGGTATTATAAGGTAAACAGATGTAGCTCTACAATGATACCAAATAATCTGGAATTTCTAGTTGCACTACAAAATACAGAGGGAAAAACCACAATTTTTTTAATCTATTTTTTTTCTATCCAAAATTGGCCCGTGGTCGGAGTCAAATTTTGTGTCAGGATTTTAGACTTTTTGGTCTCAGATCTAAGGCAAACTGGTATGAACTGCAGACAGACTAATAAACCTTTGCAAAAAATAGGATAAGATGGGCATTTGGAATAAAGAGTGGTCTCAATACAAAAATAATGGGTCTGTTTAGCCCACACAAAAAAAAACTCCAACTTTTACCCTTCTGCTCATGTGCAAGCCAAATAACCAACAAAAAACGACGTTTCTAACACAACTAGGCAGTATGTTCTTGAAAGATAACCTGGGATTTGGTGTTTTCGAATGCATTCAGAAATAGCTTTCAAAATGTGTTCCTTCCTCGAATTTCAGGTGAAAACGACAAAAACCTCCAGGGGGTAATGTGTTAAGTGGCAATAGCAACAATATTTTCAAGATGACTGCAATGGTGGCCATACTGAATATCAATCAGCACAATTTGCATTTAAGACCAACTAGATGTTATAAGATGTCTTCTGGTGAAAACCCCATGTCAATATCACTTTTCATACTGAATATCAGATTGGCACAGTTTAGACATAACAAGAAGTCTTCCACTGAAGACCCCATGCTGACTTTCTATTCATAAGTACAAGAGGTAGCAAAAACAAGATTTTCAAGATGACTGCTGTGGTTACCAAAATTGAATGTTTGATAGGCACCATTGTCATTGAGGACCAACTAAATATCAAAAGAGGTCTTTCAGTGAAAATAGCATATTGGCATGACCATCCATTCAGGGGGAGCAATGATATAAAAAAAATTCATGATGGTCACAGCAGTGGTAAATACCACATGTAAATTGTCCATGTGCAATGCAAACCATGATTACTGTAAATTCATGGATCACCAATCTTGGTAGATATTTTGGTTCCTTTGAACCAAGCTTGACACATTAAATACCAACTTGGGAGACTCAGAGAGCGATTTGAAAATGACCCAAATACAAACCCTAAAGAAACAGGTTACAAAGTTAAGCACAAGTTGATGAACAAAAAAGTTAAGGCTACAGTAACCAATTTAACAGATGTAGTATATACCTCATGATACAAGTACATACCATTATATGGCTCCATTGCCAATAGCATCTAAGAAAATAAGCTAACCCAAATCAACAGATTCTGAAATATGTCAGTCACCTAAATTTCTTGAAAAAAGGCATTGCACTCCATACGCATATAAATAAACCACCTTGTGGCTCTACAAGAAACAATGTTATAAAATGACCTCAACAAAAACCAGCATCCAGAGTAAATTGATCTGAAGACACAATTTTGTCACATGACTATGAAATACAGCTACAGCATCCACCTATAGCATCCACCGATGAAGACAATACTCATGACGCAACTACATACCAGATTATGTGACTCCACTAGTAATAATACCAGAGTCATGCAAGCTTATGCAAAATCACTACAATATAATACAAGTCATTGACTTGGGTTACTAAAAAAAAGCCAATTGGGAATTCCAAAGGTCAACAGCAAGTTAACTTTTGAAAATGTCTACCAGAGCTCCAGACTGTATGAATCTGATTTTAAACAGTTAACTCCACTTTTCTACTATTTACTCATTCATACAATATATAATTAACCAATCTATCACAATACAATATACACAAGGGTTTTTAATCTCAAACCACCATAGGGCCACATGAAGGCATTTTCGTTGGATCAAGGGCTTTATTTCTCATAACTTGTGACGCCAATCATTTTGCGGGCCACAGGATATGGCTTGGTGGGCAGCATGTGTTTGAGACCTCTGATAAATATGGTCATTAATATGGAAACTTAACTGCTGAATTAAAATATTTATTCAAATCCAACTCTTAGAAATGGCCTTCTGTGAACATCAATATCAATAAAGCATGCAAAAAGCAACGTGTTCCAAAGTTTACATTTTATTATAATACAATGCACAGGATGGAATGCACAACCTGTTTGACAAAGACATTACCATTCAACTGCAAAGTATCAAACTTCAAACTTCCCATGTGTTGCCCCACTGGTTTGATACTATATATTCATTGGTGCATTTTTTTAATTTTCTTTTTTTAAAATTTAGCTTCATTAAATCTTTCCACAAAAAAAGACTGGAAATGTATGAAAATATGCAAATAACAGACAACCACAAGGATTAGTTCCATGCATCTAGTTGTCACCTCTTTGTTTAAAGCCAGTAGTTTTAGTAGAAGTAGTAGTTTTAGTAGAAGTAGTAGTTTTAGTGGTATTAGTAAACAGAAATTCTTGTACAATGCCTGTCAGGGATTTTGTTCTGGGCCTGTTTTGCAACAGAAACTTTGCCCCATTTCTGTGCCAGTTTAAGCTGGGCACCAGATGGGATAAATACTGTTTTCCAAAACAAGTTAGAACACCAACATGTGATTGAATGACATATAGTTCATTAATTGAGTATAGTATTCTGTCCTCAAGCATGGAATTAGCATGGGGTAGATACTGTATTTCCAAATCGCCTCCATGTGGCTAGATGGGTTTAAGAATAACTAGTTCTATGCTGGAGTTTTGTGAACTCTGCCCAAGGTCTGTCAGAGAGCATGCAATAAATACTAAACTTGCAAAGAACTAAACAAATGAACATCATGATTTAATGCCAAATAATTGGAACTATGATCGACAGTCACTTTGTAAAAGAATGAATGAAGTGCCATACTTTACAATATGTAAAACTGAGTAAGATACATACTATAATCATCATTTATTAAAATGTAAATACATACCAGTACCATAGTTATAAACACTTCTTTTAATTTAACTTCTGCAAAATTAACAGTTGATACTGAATACTGAGATAATCGAAGTACATTTCAAGGGGCAATTCTCAGAAAAATAATAGTATGAACCCAGAATCTTCGAGATACAGAACTTGTGTCCTCCACATACTCTAGTCCTACATGTAAGACCTCAATGCTGATATTTATGTTTTGGGCGCCAGGGTCTTAACTGCCTAAAAGTGCTGTTAGTGTGTTTTGATGTCGACTAAAATCATAACGAAAGTAAAATTATCAGGCATATCTCACACAACTGGCAACTAAAATAACCATGCTTATCTACAAAGTTATAATGTTTTATTCAGACTTTACTTACTCTGATGTCTTTTCTCTAATCAATTCAAATTCTCACAAAAGAAATGGACCTGTTTTCAAGTTTCTTTGGCCTACATTTCAGTTGGGCTGGAAAGCAATGAAATCCAGGAGTGCCAAAATCTGGTTAAGTTTAAATATTATTCTTTAACGAAATGAATAAAAATATAGCATGCCTACTGGAACTGTAAGCAACGTTTCATTTTGTTCAAGAAGCATATCCCCCACATGAACCTACTTAGGACATACCTCGATTACTGTCGCATTTCAACAAATTCAAATGTATGCCAACGGAACATGAAAAAGCATCCATTTGCTAGTATCCGATTTTGATTCCACGAGGATAAAAACAGCACAGTAAGTATATAAATTACATATCAGTTTGTGGAAGAGACATGATACAGGTGGCCAAGTGTGTGAGATATTCCTGACACTTCGATTACCCGTTCCAATCTCAAGCGACGTTGGAACACACTATACAAGCCTGCTAGTTAGGTAGAAAGACATAGCACTAAAACAAAAATAACATGTGCTATGTCTTATATTGTAACCATTGACTACCACATACTCCAGAAACAATCACTATCATTCCGAGTTTGATCAAGTAGTGACTGTGATCCATCATTATAATAGTTCATTTTTTAGAAGAATAGTCACAGATCTCATTACATCGTATATTGTAAAATTTGGGACACTATATATAGTGTCAGCATGAAACAGAGATCTAAATGCAAAGGTCATTAGATAGCACACTGATTATTATTCATCAGGTCTGAGCTTATGCATAAACACAAGCAAACTTTAAATTATGTAACAGCTTTACATGCAGGTTATGTCACAACCCTGTCAGCAAGTTATATAACTGTTTTAAATGCATGTTATGTAACAATTTAACATCAAGAGTACACTAATTAGACTCTTGTTTTTTAATCAAATATTACACCAGTACTGCCAATTACATTACCAACCTATTGGTTACAAGATGCAATTTAAGGCATTTTATATCAATATTTGTCTTCCTGTATCCCAAGCCTAGTGCCAACATTAAAGTGCATTCTTGATTCCAATGTAAAGTAAGATTTCTTTAATTCTTAACATATGGCATTAATCCAATATTGGAGTTTCCAATACCATCTTGCCAATAATCAATGCAAGGGAAACAACTCTTTCTTTCACTTGATATTTTCTTTCTCCAAACTCCCCCTCCTTATCAGTGGTAAAGAAGCAAACTCAGTTATCCATTTTGGTGCATGGATATGATGATGATATGGACAATATGAAGTTGTATGATACATTTTGTATTTGTATTAAAAATGTTTGTGGTGCATGTACACTGGTTGGATTGAAAAGATCACTCCAAGTACAGCACACTGTGTTTACCACGTGTTTATGGAATGAGTGACAGGTGTGTTCATAAATTTTTATATTACTCTAATTTTGCTTTCAGCACATGTACAACAAGCCAAATAAAATATTATTTCTTTTGGTAAAAAAAAGACAATTATCCTTACAAACATGTACAAATGTCACTATCTGTATGATAGGAACACAAAATGAAACACCATGAAGGACACTCAGGTGGTATAAACATGGAGATGCTATATTTTCCTTGTGAAAATAATATCGATGAAGTTGACACATCGCAGAATGTGAATCACACAATGTTGAAAATGATGATTAAACAGGCAAAATTCAAACTCCTGTCATATCTGGGTACAAATTTGAGACGTTCAATAACTCCATCAAATTGTATGGCTGTATCTTACCATTCAGAGATGTGACGAAAAACAATGGCCAAATCACCATTTACTGGTGTGACAAAACACGATGGTCAAATCACCATTTACAGGTAAGACAAAAAGCAATGGCCAAATCAAAATTTACAGGTAAGACAAAAAACAATGGCTAAATCACCATTTACAGGTATGACAAAAACATTGGCCAAATCACCATTTACAGGTAAGACAAAAACCAATGGCCAAATCACCATTTATAGGTATGGAAAAAAAACTGTGTCCAAAAAAGCTTCAGGCCACTAAACTTTGTATTACTAATCACACACAAGATAAGACAGGGGTATAAGAGGTGGGTAATAATACATGGCAAAAACAAAACACAGGGCAAACTAACACAACGACCTAACTTTTAATCTACATAAAATAATTGTAAATGATAGTTCAGGTGTAGAAAATTCCATTGTGTATAAGCCATGTACAACTTCAATTATAAGCAAAGCAATCAAATGACTTTAAGTCCAAGCCCAGACAGACAACCAGCTTTTGATGTCTGGGGTTTCAAATAAAGCATATTTGCCTGGATGTAAAAATAATAAAATGGGCTGTCTACATCAAATAAGGCATGTGAACATGCATTTCGGTGCATAATATTATAAAATAAAATATTCAGTTTGGAATAATGTTAAAAACTGGAAGAGCCGTAAAGAATTATAAGTTGAGGGAAACTGCAAACTCCATAGACCCAGCTCTGTCTATGCATCCAAGTCTATGCAGTTTGTTAGGTATAAACAGAGAACAAACAAAAAGGACCCTGATCTGTTGGTTCATAATGCGACAACAGCTCAGGGCCTATGTTGATTGCAGTTGGACTCAACTTACACACAAGTATATATGGTACTCCCTGTTTTACCTACTGATGAAAATCCTCCTCTCTATAGCCAAGTTTTATTATATGATTATATTGTTGATATTTTCAGGTGATGTTTGCACTTTTATATAAGAAAGGAAAAGACTAATGATTTGGTTTTTTTTTGAGTTAATCAAATTTGAAATTGAAAATGTTTGTGCTACAGAGAACAGGCATCTATTTAATATGTAAATCAAATTCATGAAAAAAATTTTTTACCCCGAAAAAATATATTGACATGCTACCATTAACTTCGCCACAGTGATCTAATGATTAGTGTCAACAAGTAACAATACTTGTGTGTGTATTTGTTGACCTGTGTGTATAAGTGTTGATGTCTGTGTTTCTATGTGTTGTTGTACATGAATGCTTTATCATTCACCCAGCCAATATCACTGGACAACAAATTTTTACAAAAGTCATGTTACTGAAATAAAATTAGTCAATTCTTATCAATTTTTATGTGCTGAACACGAATATGACAGTCAAATTGCAAAATTGGCTCTAGTTTTTTTGTAATCTGCAAGAAATTAATGTTTACATAACGAAATGCATTCCAATAGTAAAAGGTCAACTGTAATAGCCTACCTATAAAAAATCAAGTCACTGACTACATCTTAGATTTCTTCGCCTGTCTCTTGTACAGCTGTTCGGGAGCATCTCTGAGGAGTGTCCAGCAGTAGTCAGCCAGCATTGTAGTGGACCATTTTCCCTGGTATCTTTGTTCCATTGTTGCGATATCTTGATGAAAACGTTCGCCGTGTTCATCACTAACAATACCACAGTTGCTAGGAAAGAAATCCAAATGGGAATGAAGGAAGTGAATCTTTAGAGACATATTGCAGCCAAGTTTCTTATACTTCATCAACATGTCTTCTACTAGTTCCTTATAGTTTTCTGCCCTAACATTTCCGAGGAAGTTTGTAGAAACTAGGCGAAAAGCATTCCATGCTTGTTTCGCGTCACCTTCCAGCAAGTTGTTGAACCGGTCATCTTTGAAAAGCTCTCGAATCTGAGGACCCACAAAAACTCCCTCTTTAATCTTTGCTTCGCTGAGTCGAGGGAATTTTTCATGCAGGTATCGGAATGCTGGCAAAGTCCGGTCAATGGCTTTCACGAAGTTCTTCATCAAACCTAGTTTGATGTGAAGGGGTGGTAGCAAGATTTTCTGAGCCTCAACCAGAGCTGGGTGTTGGATATTCTTCTCTCCAATGGCTACATTCTGCCTGTGAGTCCATTCCTTCCTCATGTAGTGCATTTCCCTTGCTCGGCTATCCCACTCGCATAAGAAACACATGTATTTTGTATATCCTTGCTGCAGTCCCATTAAAAGGGCAACTACCTTCAAATCACCACAGAGGTGCCAGCTGTACTTGTTATACTCAATGGAATTCAGTAGCTGCCTTAAGTTATCGTATGTCTCTTTCATGTGGACAGCATACGCTACTGGAATAGATGGAAGAATGTTTCCATTGTGCAAAAGCACAGCCTTGAGACTCAGTTTCGAAGAGTCCACAAATAGTCTCCATTCTTGTGGGTCATGAGTGATTTTTAAAGCATTCATGAGGCCCTCAATATCGGAACAGAATATCAGATTACTTTCCTTTCTGAAGAAAGGCTCCAATTGCTGGTGGCGCTTTCGATATGCAGTAATTGTGACATCTTCTTCTAGAAGATTCCATTGTTGGAGTCTTGATCCTAGCAATTCTGCCTTGTTCTTTGATAAGTCCAAATCACGAATCAGGTCATTTAGTTCTTCCTGTGTTATTCTGTGTGGGGTTGATGATGCACCACAGTGAAAATCTGGATCACTGCATGCTGATGGACCAGGAGAAGAACAGGTCGACTCACCTTTGTCTTCGTCAGATGAATCAAGAGAATATTCTGCTGGAGGTTCTGGAATAGGAAGTCCCTCACCATGTGGAACTGGTCTCAATGCAGACGGAATGTTTGGGTAGACTATTCTCGACTTCTTTCGCTTCGTTATTCCGCCGGAAAGAGGAGGAACCAAGCAGAAGTAACAGTCATTTAGGTGGTTGCTTGGCTCTCTCCACACCATTGGGACTGCAAACGGCATTGATGACCTTTTGCAATTCAACCACTGTGAAAGCTGTGTTGTACATGTAGCACAGCATATATGCGGAGCCCAAGGCTTGTCTTGGTCACCAACCTTGCATACGAAGTAAAGATGATATGCCTTCTTCACTTGAGAATTGATACTTTTCTTCTGGTTGGCAAATGTCACTTCCCCACAAATATAGCAAAAATTGTCCGCGGTATTAACACACTTTCGAGGCATTACTGTTCTTTATTGTACGTAAATGGATAAAATAATAAGTTTTATGTAACAGTAGCTTGAACTGTCTTGCACAACGTCTAAAATATTTTAAATGCTGAACCTATCTGATTGGGCTTTATATAGTACACTGCTTACGTCAGCTTCAGCAGCCGCCTGGCATTAGTATAATAGGCCTACACATGTATAGTACACTGCTGACGTCAACTTACTTCAGCAGCCGCATGGCATTAGTATTGCATTGCATCAGAAAATGATGCAATCAACTGTGGATGATGTGAGCATGATGGTATTATGCAATGTTACATCATTATTCCGGATGTTGCTGCAGTCCTACTGGAGAAATTTACACAGTGAAACATAGAAAATGAGGTATATGAATATCTTCAAAACGAGAGCCAATACAAATTTTTCACGGTTATATTCGTGTTCGGCACACCAAAATACTACAGATTAGGGCCTTTTTAAGTCAGTAATGATTTCACTGTTGACCAGTGTATACTAGGGAACTATGAACAAGAAGCTAATATTGCAATTTTTTAATTTGTCACATGCATATTAATTCAGGACAAACTTGATTCATAGGCTTTATTTGTGTAAATGTTTTCAGACATGCATGAAACGTGAACTCATCCCATTAACGTTGTTTATACTTATCAAATACACCAAAACATAAATGAATCAGTTCCATGGCAAAATCAATATGCAGACAGACATGGACTAAATGCTTATGATTTCTTCGGGTAATTTGAACACATTTTCAAAAACTCCAGCATGTCAGTTTACATGAATTACACAAATATTCTGATTATGTAGAAACACAATCAACAAAACATCATTTTCATTGGCCCTGGATGTTAATTTTTGGCCTTAGTTATTTTCAATTAAATAATGGCCATGTGGTACCATATACTACCAGGAACTGAATGTAGATCACAATATATACACTGAAAGCACTAAATTCATAAAAGAATATTAGAAAGTTGCTGACAGTACTGTTGAGCTTCACAATCAGGTACTCTTGTTCAGAAAATAACTGATTATATATATACATATATATATATATATATATATATATATATATATATATATATATATATATATATATATATATATATATATTTGTGATATAAATGTATTGTGGTACACAATGGACAATTATATATAAAAAAATAGATGTATGTATACATACACAAACATGCACATATTATTGGAGCAAGAAGAATAGGTGTATAAGATCCAATTAATACCAGACAGTAAAGAGTATAATTTTCGGCCAACATATATTTAATTTTTCATATACAAATGACAAACCTTGGTCGTTTTGGAGGGTCAGCAATCCTCTTGAGATGGCTTGTAAATAAAATAACAAACATATCACACAGAGTTCCTTTAAAAACAAAGATAACTCATTACTAGTGATGAAAACATGTTTTCAAGGTTGACTAAAGCACTCAAAATGTCTAGTAACATTGCATAAAGAATAGTGCAATTACAAAATCTTTTTGCCAATCAAACCGTCAGCCAGAACCAGAATAGTGTTCCTTCCAGAAATGGAAAAAGTGGAACAGGATCAATATCAGCTCAAAACATTGGGTCATTTAGAAAATGTACTGGGATATTTTACTTTCCCTTCTACTAGCATTCTTTACGAGGAGTTTAAATTCTCAAGCTTGAATAACAACCCCTCTCTAGAATTTATTTTGGACACTTGAGTTTATAAGCTTTGCTTCAAGGATTCTACATACCTCTTTTTCTTTTACCATGGCCATGTACTCGCATCTGGCCCATGCAAATCAAATCAGACAAACATTTCTCTCTGCCATTGAAGTAAATTGTCTCTGGACCACAAATTCATGATGCAAGCCTGAGATGCACTAGATTAAACCAGTCTATAATGAGATATACTTCCACCCGGGGATTTGGGGTGGTGACTATATGGGTGTCAAAACTGCAACTTCAGTGTTCTAACAAGGAAAAATAATGGTCAATGACCTAAAATGAACTCTGCTGGAAGATCACATTTTCCAATATCATTCTAGGTCTGCATAGTCTGATTATTGTTTAGCGCAACACCGAAAGTCACACATTGCAACTTCAATATATTTCAAAATGATCCACGTCAATAAATTCATGTTTATAATATCGTCTTTTTGTGTTCATACAAAATAATTTTGACTAACAATACCAGGAATTTGCTTTCTTATAATCGATAATGCATGCCAGGCATTAAACTGAAAATTACTCTTAACACATTAACCCCTTGTGACAAGTTTACGGGACAGGAGGTAGTAGCCTACTGCCAAGCTCTGTAGCGTCATGGTCATGTATGATGCACTAAAGTGGGTGGTATTATAGAAAAGTAGACAGATAGCTCTACAATGATACCAATAAACTGGAAGTTCTAGTTGCACTACAAAATACAGAGGGAAAAACCTCATTTTTTGGACCCGATTTTTTTCACTCAAAATTCACCCATGGTCGGAAACCGATTTTGTGTCCGAATTTTAAACTTTTTGTCTCAGATCTAAGGCAGATAGGTATGAACTGCAAACAGAAAGATGAACCTTTGCAAAATGTAGGATCAGATGGACATTTGGAATAAAGAATGGTCTCGATATGAAAATAATGGGTCCGTTAAGCAAAAAAAAAAAAAAAGAACCCCAACTTTTACCCTTCTGCTTATGCGAGAGCCATATAGCCAATGAAAAACGATGTTTCTAACAAAACTAGGCATTAGGTTAATGGAAAATCACCTGAAGTTGATGTATTAGGATACATTCAGAAATAGCTTTCGAAATGTTTCATACTCGAATTTCAGGCGAAAACAACAAAAACCTCCAGGGGTTAATGTTTTAACTGAATGAATGTACTACATCTTAAATTCCTTTATAACAGATCTGTTAACTTTTTATGAAAATTTGTATGCACTTTGTAACTGACCAATTACATGCAAGACCTTTTAATGGTCTCTTTTTTGTAAAAATATATTGAATCAAAGTTTGTGCTGTGCAACAATGTACAAGGCTGACAAATTACGCAATGTGATCTTCCAATCTGAGCATTTTCAAATGTAAAATAATTCTTAACAAATAACTTAAACTTTGCACTCAATCTGCTGTTTTAATTACTTACCATTGTTACGATTCAATGCTCTTAAAATAAGTAACCAAAAAACAGCGAAGACAACATGCTTTGTAAATTTTAACAACTACATTATTTTGCTAGAATAGAGAGTGAAAATTGAGAAAAAAAGAACTCACAGTATTGCTAATTAAATCCAAATTATAATCCAAGAATTAAAGACACAAGTCTTAATAATAAAAAGTCCTGAATAAAACTGAGTTCAAGTCCCGATGAGATCCAAAATTTAAGGCAATGACTTGTCTATTATAGTGAACGAAGTGCTGACGTGTCGACAGTCTCTTGCTGAATCACAGAAATAGTATTCCAGATTTGAATTTAGTACAAATTCCAGTGAATGTCTTCATCCAAGAATTTTGTCAGAGCACTTTTGTACTTTCAGTGAAAATAATCACTCGAGTTCAATAATTTGAAGAAAATAAAATTCGGCCCAAACTGGACACAACATAATACAGTAAAGCCTGTTTTGTGAGACCACTGCTATGAAAGACCTCATGTCTTAAAAGACCAGGTTCTCTTGCACAGATTTAATGGTAATATAGTGTTATGACCTGTCATGAGAGACCAATTGTCTTGAGAGACCATATTTTTCCGGCAGAGGGGGTGGACTTTTAAGACAGGTTCTTCTGTACAACTTAAAGTGCTTGATGTTAAACCACAAGTGGAACAATCTTCACAGTCACAAGATAATAGAGTTTTCTGCTTGACCTCAGGTCACATCAGCATTTTCTAAAAGCAACCATAATGGAAAAAAACCTTCTAGAATGATCTTAATGAGCCTTGTTTACTTACAACATAATAACCTATTAAATTCACATTAAATTAAATCTAACCCTAATGAACATATTTACCACTTCTTGTTTTCCTGAATAATAATTTGGTTAATAAGCTCATACCCATGGAGTATAATGAACCTAATTTTAGTTGCTCAAATAATATATATATATATATATATATATATATATATATATATATATATATATATATATATATATATATATATAGTCAATAAGGTCAAGCAGAAATGAACTCAGTTTTGGGTAAGGTCAAGTCCAGCAAACAATGTTACATTACAATAACATGTAATGAGATTTAAAAATTGTTAAAACTAACAGACAAACAATTAAATTAAATATACATAACACCATAAAACTGGAAGAATGCACTGCATAATTTGCAAAATGCACAGAGTTATCTTCCATGATATCACATAGAACCAGACTAACAGTGAAAGATCATACACTGTGATCTTCTGATACTGGTAAACTATGCAAGGCTGAAATTGAAATATCACAGATTGGAAAAACTCGTACAACAGTAATGTCTGGTTCATGTATATTCTGGGATGAGAAATAAAGTGTCACTATGCAAGAAAATTATAACAGTTTACAATTTCACTTTAAAACTGGCTTGGCCATTATTTAACAAAATATAAACATGGCATCGACTCTACTCCAAGGGCTTCAGTAAAAACTGCTTGTTCCATCCATTCTGTTTGATGAGTCCTCACATTTTCAAATGACCCATAGCTGTCATTCATTTTGAAATTACTGTATGTAATAGAGAAAATGCATAGGTGTAAAAGATATTTATGACCACAAATATTTCACCTGCATGCATCATGAACTCTTTAAATCCATAGACACTAGTCATTATGGCTCTTCCACACTTCCTCCATGGGTAAACTCTTCAAATGCAAACGTCTCATGTGGTCATTACAATTTAGCAAACATTCTTATGTATATCTGATTTGTATTATTTGCTGGCTTTTCTTAATAATTATATATTATGTACAGCTGTATTTTATACCTGACTTTGTAACAAAATCAAGGTCATGGCGTACATCACCACTGGCATTTATTTTGTAAACAACATAATACGAAGCTAATATTTCTCTCAGAGAGTGAATTCAATATTCAGATTATTATTGATAGCAAACTGGATTACTAGAATCTGAGTTTAGAACATTAAGATTTTCACTTGGATATTCCTAAACTTGTTGACAATTCTGAATGTTGTATAAAGACTGACCTACATCCTGGCTCTATTATTGTATCTTTGCATAATCCAATATGGCGGTTAAAGACTGGCATGGTAGCCTTGATTTTGAATGAACCAATATTATAGCTTTCCATATTCCTATATACATGAGATACATTTACTCTCAGAATGGAACCAGGTGCTAAATTCTAAACAGAAAATAGCAAGAAATTTGACCATTTAAAAAAATTAATTTTGAGCAAGAAAAAACATACACCCATATTCAGGTCTAAAATATGGGAAAAAAATCAAGACACTTGGCAGCTATGTCATATCCATCCAGCTGGCATACAATTACATTTGCGCAAGCAGTCTCCTAGTTTTTAAGGATTGCCATGAAACCTGGCAAATATGACTGTTATCAACAAAGATGTGATTATCAACAAATCACTTTGCTATTGCTATTTTTTTTCAGTTACTCAACTTACTGCCCTTTCTGTCCTCAAGCTTAATGAATATCACACAATCTTGCCAATGCAACTTGGCACTCTGTTTTGAAATTTGGCCATATACTTAGTAAATTATTATGACCACCCTAAGGTGCAAATATCAACAAATCACTCTGTATGAGTTATTGTCTTTTTGACTTGCAGCTGATTGACACAATAAAATATTTTGAGCGAAACTAGTCTCACAATTTTGAATGCATTGACATGAAACTTGGTAAATATTATGGAGATAAGCAGAGAATCAAAACAATTTCTACAAATTTTATAGTATGGCCCTTTTTGACCTGCAGATGTAAGCTAAAATCTTAGGAACACAACTAGTCTCGAACTTTTTAATCTATCACCGCAACAGTTGGTCAATTGGAGGTGGGGCATCTTGACAAAATAGTGTGTACTACTGCTCAATGCAGTGCCTGACAGAATCTTCTGAAAGCAAATAGTCATGGAGATTTCAATATACACCACTCCCTCGATAACTCGCGAAGCCGCTTATAATGCGGGGTAAGGTGTGGATCCCATTTTTAAATCAGAAAATACCACAAAACTGATCCCTATTTGTTGAACTTGAAGAAAATCATGATAAAAATTGGTAATGGAAACTTTGATACATCGCTCGTTTTATCATCGAAAACAGTATATAGGACCTGAAAATTTTAATCAACATTATGAAATAATCATAAAATTTATTACATTTTCTTTTCAAACCACATTCTTAGTACACCATAATTAATGATATTCAAGGAAATTTTGATCAATGAAAATGTCACGCCTAGTGGAGGCACTACTTAAATACCAATATTTTTTATTAACTGAAATTTGTGTTCTAGTTCTATCTTTTAGTTCCTTTTAAGTGTAATCATCATAAGTGCAACGTGTCCTCTTGTAAATAAACGTAAAACGTGTCAATCTACTGTAACAGCTATGTACACAAACGTTTCTCTGAGAACTTAATTAAGCAGCAACTGTGTTTTTTTGTATCAGACTAGCAGAAACATTTGTATTGCTGCACTAAATAAAAAGTGGGCCTCCTTTTCTATTATCACGTTAATTACGTCTTTTGAATCAAAGGAGGTGGAATAAACAAAAAAGTTAAAAGGCATACAAATCCTACATGCTTAACAACCAGCAGCCCCCATCGTATGTCGGGTAACTCATTTCAGTCGATCAATGGAACACTGTTATAAATGTTATTGTGTATGTAATCTAATTAAACTATCTTAAATTTACCTACTCAGTCATATCTGATTAAAGATAGCAAGGCAACCAAGCGAAATGAGTACTTTGGAAAATAATGAGATTTGTTTCACAGATAAGGACCATTGTGGGGAAAACGAGTTTCAGAGAATTTCCAAATTCACACGTAGAGATATCCTCAAGAATGATAAGAAGTTTCACTGTTACTTGCAATGAAATTATGGCATCAATATCTTACTAACTGAACAATTAAAAAATTGAGTTTCAACATAGACGATGGTCTCATGAAATGTTGCGTTATTTTTGTTTTTTGTTGATAAAAAGGAATCTTGTTTGGTAATGTATCAACAGTTAGTCTGGTTTTCTGCTTGGAAGATCCTTTTCTTGGAAAATACTAACCACAACACTCCTGGAACCAGAGTAATCAACAAAACAAAAAGCCATGATGTACTACAAGAATGTTTTTGCGCACCATGTTGGTTTTTCAAACCAGTTGGAATCATGTTATCAATCTTTCAGCTGTTGGACATTTTAAAAACAAATGTAATTTATACAGAATAATGAACAACTTCATCAAAAAAAAGTGCTTTATTGACAATTATTCTTGATGTGATTATAAAACGAGGATTCAGTCAGAAAACAGCTCATTCCCCCAACCCCCATGGTTCTCTGGATGTCTAGCAGATTTTTAGGAGGTCCCTCAGTAGCTCGTGCTCTCTCTTATAGTGCAGTCTATGTTTTTTAGACCCGGATGTGCACGTGTTATCAAGGGAGAGGTATACTTAAAAATATATAGTGAAAGCATATAGTACTGCATTTTTGGATAAATCATTAGATGCAGTGTAAGACTCAGCCTTAGGAACACAAACTGTCTTACAGTTCTTGTATTCCTAACTATGAAACATGGTACATATTATGGTCACTATGTAAACAGGCACAAACCAACAAATATTTGTGCTCCTGCTATGTTTTCAAGATTTATTGCACATTCGGACTTATAAATGGATGCAATATATGACAGAATGTTGTGAATCTTCCCCTTTTTAGTGGACTGCTATGAAACTTACATATTACAGTCAACATCTGATGAAATGAATGTTGACTGATCATTGTACTCGCACTAATTCCAGGAGTTGTGCTCCTTTTTTAAACTATAGACTCACCCCATCAATGGGGTAGGGGCAGTAGTCAAGAGAGACAGAGATATATTAATGTAAGCAAATCACTCATCATTATTCTAGTTTAATATTAGAAGGCA
This sequence comes from Sinohyriopsis cumingii, assembly GCA_028554795.2. Lineage (NCBI taxonomy): Eukaryota > Metazoa > Mollusca > Bivalvia > Unionida > Unionidae > Sinohyriopsis > Sinohyriopsis cumingii. The sequence goes on along the minus strand of CM068830.1, from coordinate 121,595,097 downwards.
TTACTCGATACTCTGGCATTTTTGTTCTCTGTACCTCATAGCTCATGTAGTGTGAGTTCTAAAATCTCAAAAGAGCAAGGTAATTTTCCTCCAGTTTAAACATGTATCTTATAGTCATAGACATTCCTTATTTCATCATGAAATATTGCACCTGTTCTTCTTATTATTATTAATATTAAAATTGTTATTGTCATCGTTGTAAAACTGTTGCAAATTCTGATTGTAGTTGCCTTGTCAAGTTAACAAAGTTCAGTTCCATATGCAGTTCACCCAAAAATGATGCAGGAGTAAAATCCCTGATACAGTCTTATTCAGTACTGATTTTATTTTTTTCTTCTTCCTATCTTACTTAAGTAGAAGATACGATACATGGCAGTTCTCTAAAAGGAAATTGAATGCATGGTTAGGTATAGGCACAAATTTAATTTAGGAACAATAGTAATAATCATTATTTATAATAATGACAGGTGACATATAATTTCACAATTTTACTATGCTATATATTTCTATTTTTCATGCACCTTTGAATTCCTGGGATTAACTATGGGTTAATTTACTAAAGTGCAAGATATGTGTTTATGTATCTTTAAAAATGGATGAAAGGTTCAGATTTGATATAATGCTATCCCATATTAATTATTTCAACTTCTTAAACAAATGGGAATGGTGTTAATTATCAGTGGCCTGTTACATAGGGTGTATTACTGCCCAAAAAGTTATTCTCCACAATGTTTTTTTTATCTGATATTACTATGATGGAAAACAACCGTATAAACTGCTATTCAACAGTAGATGATTGGTATGCTAGTGCTCAGTTTGCGCTGAAGTTCAACAGATGCAGGACAGATAAATTCGGAGAGGTGTTGCTAATGAGGTGCCAGTGCTTAGATAAATCTGATGTTACTGATCAATTCAATTTGCTGTATTGGCACAAAGGTCACTTCACATAAATGACTATATTAGTTGAGATGTCAAAAATCCAAATTAAAGGATTTCTACTGTCTACTGACTGACCGCCACTTAATTGCATACAACACTGTTGTTCTCCTCTACAGCAGTAATGTCAGAAAATTACGCCCCCTCCCAAAAACAAGGTGAGGAACAATTTGTTTCACTAATACATGACAGCATTTTAATGCAAGAATTGATTAGAAAGGACAGTTTCGGATTTATCAAATCACAGCCACACCCAACCAAAAGATAGTGTTTCACAGACACTGATGCAATAATGTACCATGAACAGAAAATGAGGAGAACAATAATAACCTTATAAACTAGAAGTATGCTGACCCAAGCGGTTCGGGCACATTCAGAAGCAGTGACTCCGTTTATTGACAGGTAGACCGGAAGTTACCTCTTATCGACACCGCAAAGGTTAGCCAACAGACCTACACGTTATACTTACTTTTCAAGCGACATTCCGGCATCTGTTTTCTTATCTGCAGTGTATGTTTACTGTCTGCAGTATCACGCTTTGGTTTCTTCGGCTATAAAATGACACCCTGTTAAAAAAAACTTCCTTCAAAACCGTTCGTGAACTGTCAAATCACAAATTCAGGCCGACCCCCGGTCCAAGAATACGACTACAATTTATAAAAATTATCACTGTTCAGTGGTTTACAAGTAGCCATTAGAAAATCCAAGGATATCTAATCTATTTATCTTCCTATCTCTGTCACTTAAAAAACTATATAGCTGTACATTTTTCCAATATTTACATTGTATAGGCCTACCAAAGTCAACAGCAAATTCAGACAGTAAACCGAACAACACATGCGCACTATTCACACCTGAACTGTTATCTCTAAACTGTGTTTTAACAACAATTAGATCGTAGCATTACAAATCTAAAATAAAATTAATATTTAAACCTAAAACGAGCTGGCATGTGTGTAATTTTTCTTTACTTCTGTCTTATTATATCACGTGTTGTGTACTATTTATGCGTAATAATCTCTAGCTGAAGTGGAAGTATGGCACTATTTGATGATAGACTCGGGCTAATTATCTTACTTGCTATTCATTGGTTTAAAAACATACAAACTTAACTGTCTGCAATGTCCTAATTTTAGAACGGTTCGACGGCGTGTTGAGATAATAATGGTGAATAATGATTTAAATTTTCTGTTTTCTATTCCAAAGCACCCATATCATGATGATAGAAATTTCGATTGCTCATAATTTTTTTTCCTTCTCCACCAAAATTAAATATTTCTTATATATATAATAAAAGAAATTTAAAGAATAATATTTTGAAAATAAAAACAAGTAAAATCGTAATTTCTCTCACATTCAAACCAAAAGTTTGGTAAGCAAAGGGAAAAGTGGCTGAGACCTATAGTTTATGAAACTTGTAGAAGTCACTTATCAGGAAAACTGTGATTTGAAACAAGGAAATAAATTAACAGGTAGAGTGTGCCCCTTTTGCTGTCAACTTTTACAATCTGCAATTTATAACTTTAGTTCGACATAATAGAGCACTTTATTGGAACGAAATATACGTCTAATTACTTAATGAGATTATATACCTCTAATAGTGGACACAAATATAAATGTCAAGAGCTAAAATAAAACCCATGACAAAAAGAATTATGAATAAATTCAATCGCAGAATTTCGATTAGTTAAAAACATTTCAGTATTGAGACGTAATTTCTTTGGAAATCTTGTATTGTTTTTGTTGGTGGTTTTTTTTTTGGGGGGGGGTACTACAAACAAGTCAAAATAAGAACCAAAAAGGGAAAAGAGATAAACACAATAGAAACTCACATAAATGCCTCCTAACCATAACATATTTTACAAGTTCTGGATCAAATAATAAATTCTAAACCTTAAAAAAAAATTTAAAATGTAATAAACTTCGTTTTACTTGCAGAAGTTTTATACCCCCCCCCCCTCCTCCTCCCTGTAACTTGAGATTCGTCTTACTGGCGAAAATAAAGGGACAATTAAAGATGAGATGGCCTTTGTTGTAACACTACCCAATTCCTCCCGCGCCGGCTACATTCATAGTGATGTGGCTACATTCATAGTGATGTGGGAGAAAAATGACAAGTTAAATGAATGGATGTAGAGAGTAGACACTATAGGTAAGGAAGTAAGGCATTGTGGATCTTTGTCAGTCTATCAAGCAGGCAATTTAAATTTCAAATATTATATATATATATATATATATATATATATATATATATATATATATATATATATATATATATATATATATATATATATATATATATATATATATATATATATATATATATATATATATATATATATATATATGTATGTATGTATGTATGTATGTATGTATGTGGAGGTATATACACACACACACATACACAACATTAACATTTTACCAGAAGACCGTTCAAATTCTTCGTTTACAATCAGCAACATAGTTCATTGGACTTTTGATACATTATAACAATAAATTACCAATTATTCTTAACATTGTATTAGTTGAGTTCATTAGAATTATAGTTTACCCCTGAGTTGAGTGTCGTTTAAAGGTGACGTAAAAGAAACTAATTTCTAATCAAGCAATTCTCATATAAAAGTACATGCAGATAATAAAACGTGGACGGAAATTAAGGGCTGGAAATATAATGAATGTTTACATGTAAAATGAAGCGCACTTAAAACAGTAAAACGGTATTAAAACGACAAGATCAATTTATAAGGCACATAAACGTTCCTTCAAACAAAGTGCAAGCATCAGATGGAGAATGTGGATGGTAACTATTAGAATGTGGATGGTAATTATTATAATGTGGATGTTAACTATTATGATGTGGATGTTAACTATCAGAATGTGGATGGTAATCATTATTATGCGGATGGTAACAAGTAGAATGTGAATGGTAACTATTAAAATGTGGATAGTAAGTATTAGAAGAAATAATGAAATTTAAAATCAGTAAACTAAGCCTGGCATGTCCAATCTCAGTATTATGGCTTGTCCAATCTCAGTATTATGGCATAACCAGTCTCAGTATTATGACTTGTCCAATCTCAGTATTATGGCTTGTCCAATCTCAGTATTACGGTTTGTCTAATCTCAGTATTACGGCTTGTCCAATCTTAGTATTATGGCATGCACATTCTCAGTATTATGGCTTGTCCAATTTCAGTATTATGGCATGCCCAGTCTCAGTATTATGTCATGTCTAATCTCAGTATTATGGTTTGTCGAATCTCAGTATTATGGCATGTCCAGTCTCAGTAGTATGACTTATCTCATCTGAGCATTATGGCTTGTCCGGTCTCAGTATTATGGCATGCCTAATCTCAGTATTATAGCTTGTACAATCTCAGTATTATGGCATGCACAGTCTCAGTATTATGGCATGCCTAATCTCAATATTATGGCATGCCCAGTCTCAGTGTTATGGCTTATCCAGTCTCAGTGTTATGGCTTACCCAATCTTAGTATTATGGCTTTGTCTAATCTCAGTATTATGGCATGCCTAATCTCAGTATTATGGCATGCCCAGTCTCATTATTATGACTTGTCCGATCTCAGTATTATGACATGCCCAGTTTCAGTGTTATGGATTGTCCAGTCACAATATTATGGCTTGTCTAATATCAGTATTATGGCTTGTCTAATCTTAGTATTATGGAGTATCCGATCTCAGTATTATGGATACGCAGTCTCAGTATTATGGCTGTCCAATCTCAGTGTTATGGCATGTCCACTCTCAGTATTATGGCTTTCCAATCTCAGGATTATGGCATGTCCAGTCTCAGTATTATGGCTTGTCGAATCTCAGTATTATGGCATATCCAGTCTCAATATTATGGCTTGACCAATCTCAGTATTGTGGCGTACTCACTCTCAGTATTATGGCATACATAATCTCAGTGCTATGGCTTGTCTAATCTCAATATTATGGCGTGCCCAATCTAAGTATTATGGCTTGCCAATCTCAGTATTATTGTATATCCAATCTCAGTATTATGACATGTCCAATCTCAATAACATGGCATGTCTTATTATGGCGTATCCAACATTTGTATTATGTCGTGTTCAACGTCATTATTATGACTTATTCAATCTCAGTATTATGGCATGCCAAGTCTCAGTATTAGGGATCTAATCTCATTGTTATGGCTTGTCCAGTCTCCGTATTATGGCATGACCAATTTCGGTAATATTGCATACCCAAGTTCAGTATCATGGCATGTATCAGATCAGTCTAATCTTTGCATTATGGTTTGTGCACTCTCCGTAGTATGGCATGTCCAGTCTCAGTATTGTGGCATGTCCACTCTGAATATTATGGCGTTCCCAGTCTAAGTATTATGGCACGTCCACTCTGAATATTATGGTATGTCCACTCTCAGTATTATGGCATGTCCACTCTCAGTATTATGGCATGTCCAAGTTCAGTATAATTACATTTCTATTCTCAGTGATATGGCATGTCTAATCTCAGTGGTATGTCTTGTCCAGTCTTATTATTATGGCTTGTCCAGCATCAGTATTATAATATGTACACCCTTAATATCATGGCATGTTTTATCTCAGCATTAGGGCCCTCAGTGGTCGAGTGGTCTAAAGCGCTAACCGTTACGGATCACTGCCATCTCACCTCTGTCTGCGTGAGTTTGAGTCTCAGGCTCGGCTAACGTTGGTACGTGAGAAAGCCTGTCAGTAGCTTCTCGTGGGTCAGTGGTTCTTCCCGGGATTTTCTAGGGTTCTTCCTCCACCAATTATACTGGCCACCATGTATAGCCTATCTTGTGCTGAAAATGGCGTTAAACCCTACAACAACAACAACAACAACAACAATCTCAGTATTATGGTTTGTCCATCCTCGTATTATGGCATATCCAATCTCAGTGGTATGGCTTGTCCAATCTCAGTATTATGGCTTGTCACGTCTCACTATGATGGCTTGTCCAATCTCAGTATTATTATGTATGTCCACTCGGTGTTATGGCATGTCCACTCATTATTATGGCATGTCCACTCAGTATTATGGTTTGTCCAATCTCAATATAATTCCATGTATAATTGCAGTATTGTGGCATGCCCAATCTCAGTATTACGGCTTTTACAACGTTGCAGCATTTAATATAATTGTTTTATATGGAACAATGATTAATTTAAATGTAATATTCTCTCGTCCATGTGATTGTTCTGATATGTAATTTTGTATTAGGGTCATATATATATATATATATATATATATATATATATATATATATATATATATATATATATATATATATATATATATATATATATATATATATATATATATTTGATGTACTGTATCATCTGTATGTGGTACGTTTCATTCATTTGATGTACTGCATCATCTGTATGTGGTACGTTTTATTCATTTGCAGAAAATATCATACAACTGCTAAAACTTTTATGCATTTAAAATAAAATTTGATTAAATCGGAATATGTTTATTATAACCTCCAGTTCGTTGATCATATTTCTTTCTATTATAAGTGTGGGATAATTCAATACCTTGTCTATAATATGGTCTTGTTTAAGTCAATACCCTGTCTTTAATATGATCTTGTTTGTGTATATTATAAGTGTGGGATAAGTCCGTACCCTGTATATAATATGATAAGTGTGGGATAAGTATATACCCTGTTTATAATATAAGTGTAGGATAAGTCATTTCCCTTGTCTATAATATGGTGTTGTTTGTGTCTATTATATGTGTAGGATAAGTCAATACCCTGTCTATAACATTCTCATTTTGTTTGTGTCAATTATAAGTGTGGGATAAGTCAATACCCTGTATATAACATGATCTTGTTTGTGTCAATTATAAGTGTGAGATAAGTCAATACCCTGTATATAACATGATCTTGTTTGTGTCTATTATATGTGTAGGGTAAGTCAATATCCTGTCTATAATATGATCTTGTTTGTGTTTATTATAAGTGTGGAATATGTCGTTTCCCTGTCTATAATATGATGTTGTTTGTCACTATTATAAATGTGGGATAAGTCAATACCCTGTCTATAATATGATAAGTATGGGATAAGTCTATACCCTGTTTATAATATAAATGTGGGATAAGTCAATACGCTGTCTATAATATGACCTTGTTTGTGTCTATCATAAGTGTGGGATAAGTCAATACCCTGTCTATAATATGGTCTTCTTTGTGTCTATTATAAGTGTGGGATAAGTCATTTACCTGTCCATAACATGATCTTGTTTGTGTCTATTATAAGTGTGGGATAAGTCCATAACCTGTCTATAATATAAGTGAGGGATAAGTATATACCCTGTTTATAATATAAGTGTGGGATAAGTCAATACACTGTCTATAATATGATCCTGCTTGTGTCTTCGAAAAACTCGAAGAGCCATAACCTCGAACAGATAATTTCGGCTTGCAGCACTTTCAATTCTTCTTGAGATCGATCGTTCTTTCGTCTGCTGGTCAGCGCTTCATATATGGCAGGTTCTATCGCCCAGTAAATAAATAAATAAATAAACAAATAAATAAATAAATAATAAATGAACTGTCTTCCCAACAGCTGTGACAAGCAGAGACAGTAACAGCTTGTTGAATTCGATCGCGACTGTACTCGCTATATCGAGTTCGATCAATGAGAATGTTTTGTATGCTCTATTCGACGCATAACTGTAATATAGCACGATAGCCCATATTAGGTCCTATATGAATTACAAGATTCAAAGAGCCAAAAGCTATCACCACCCCATCATTAGTATAGTGGACTGATAAGGAGAAATACTGGAATTAATGTTACCGAAATGGAACCTACGGAAGTTATCAATTGGGTCGAAATGGCATTTAATATTAGTTAAAAATAACTCCTATCAAAACCATCCAATCGTCCATTTACTAATGTAAGCTTAACCCAAACACGTAACAACTTGTAAACAGGCCCCCACCCCCAAAAAAGGGATTATGTTTCTTATGTTAGATGCTAGAGGTGACGAGAATGAGGGGATATACTATCATGGCGCTACGCGAGGTAGATAAACTCGCCTAAGAAGCTCATAAAATAAGGACATAAACCATCTACAAGACACATCAAGAAAACGGGATGAAAAAGATACAAATGCTAACAAATGCGAGTAAAAATACACATATTTGACATACACTCAGACAAAGAAGCAAATTATTGTTTTTGTCGGTACAAGACAACCCCCAACAAGAAAGAACAAAAAAAAAAAAAACAAAAAAAAACAAAAACAAAAAAAAACAAACAAACAAAAAACAACAAACGATTACCATATCTTTACCTTAATTTTTTTTTATATGAAACTTTTGCATATTTTCTCATATGAGCGTGCCGTGTTTTGGCGTTGCCAGCGCTCAGTACAAGAAAATAAATACATTTATAATTAAATATTTTTCTTTTTGCTTTTATATATTAGATGGATAAATAAACAACCCCTGACAGAAGGAACCTAAGGAAGGCCTGACAGATTTGATCTAAAAGGCGTCTGACAGACTGGATCTAAGGAAGGCCAGTCCTGAAATAGACTCGTATTAACGGGATACGTGTACCCTTTACACCATATATAGCACAAACGTACACAAAAGTACAAAATATATCGACCCGTGGCAAGGATCACATCAAACCTTCCAAATGGGTGAGGAAACCAGTCAGGATTAACGCATGAAAAGGGGAATACATGCCTTTTTTGAAATGTAGTTTGGGCCCGTGGACCGAATGAATGGAAACCTGGAAAATCGAATCTAGACAAATATGTCGCAATCAGAAAGAAAGGGGAATCCCATTCAGATGTTTTTGTTTTGTTTGTTCACAAAAGAGTATGTTTGATGTTAAAAATGCTCACAACACATATCTGAAGGGGTGGGGAGGAGAGTGAAAACAAACGGATATAAAAATACTGTTAACTTTAGAAGAAATATGGAGTCACCTCATATCCTTGTCAGTCTGTCATAACCAGAGGTCTAGACATGACCACAGAAATAGTATAAAACCAGAGTGGATTTCATGCATGCGGAACTTATGCTCTTACATTGAAAATAAATAATTCAGACATAACATTACATTCACAAACTGCTGGGGACCAGGAGAGTTTGAAAAATGTAAGGATGTGTGCGAATTTAGCCTCCATTGATAATTTTATAGGCGCCGTAGATTTACATGCTTGTGTTACTATGGCCTCAGAAAGGAAATAGTATTTTAAAATGGTCCATAGGTTTAACATGGAATTGGTATTATAGCCTCAAAGTTTATATCCTCAAGCGAGAAATGAACATTGCGTCGTAGGTTTGAGACCATAATAGCACTCCCATATAAGCTGTGAGTGTAGAAATGTATGGCCTCAAACAGTTTTATAGCCTTAACGGGAATTATTAAACGGATATTGAGTAAAAGGGTCAAGGGGTTTTAAGTTTTAGTTGTTGTCATCAATATAGACAAAGACAAACACAAAACATACAAACACAAATGGCAATTCTCGATTGATATCTATCTTTTCTAGAGATTTGTATGGCGTGAAAATGATCGTTGGGGTTTGTTAACCAAAGTGAATTAACATAAGTGGCTTCTCACCTGTCTTCTTCTCCTCCTCAAACTTAGTCTCATAGCAGACATATACAGCAAAACCCTCTTCATGTAGTTAGAGTTGTCTTTTCCATATTGCTGTTTCTTTGATATTGGTAATGGCCCATGATAATTTGATATACATCAAATAGGCCGCTTTTAATAATATTTTCGAAACGAGGTCGATGATCAAATAGGCCGCGTTTAATAATATTTTCGAAACGAGGGTCGATGATCAAATAGGCCGCGTTTAATAACATTTTCGAAACGAGGAACATCTTGAGATTTAATGCTGTTTTTATTCTGATTTTATCGTGGTATAACCTGTACATTTATAACTCAGCAAATAACTCTCGAAGGTCGTTATGTAACCTGTATGAGTCGACAGCTGGCAGTTTATACCACGATAAACGCAGGAAAGCCAAATTAATCTCTTATGATTGCAATTTTTTATAATTTTATGAATTCTGTTATTTTTATTACATTTTTGTTGCTTTAAAAATATGTTTTATATCAGTTTTAGAACTTTATTTAAGCGTATGAATTCTTGTTGAGGACTTCTGCTTTGTATTTATTTATAGAACAGAGCTTACTCTGTCATGAACGTAATGACTACTTCAACATTAAACAAACATTTCCACCAGTGTTAGGTGATATATGGTTTGGAACATTCTACATTATGGTCTTAATAATTTATTTATCTTGACATGAGTAGAGAAAGCAAAGGACGTACAAATGACTCTTATATTTGATGTTTTCATAGAAGAGTTCAATGTGACTTGTTTGATTCATTATTCTCCAGACTCATGAGTAACCAAATTTCATTTCTTTAAATATGTTTACGTATTCATAAACAGGTTAGACTACATGCACATGTTACTTGTAAATGAAATTAAGACTATCGGTAATGGTTATAGGAATAAGGATCCAATAGTCAAACAAAGTAAGACATCAACATCAACGTGTAATCAGCCGCAATGAAGACCTAGATCTAGCGTACACTCAACATTTTTATTTCTCTGGATTTAGATCAAATCTAGTCAAAGAAAGTATGATTTATTTTCAGAAAAAAATTACATGGTATTTGATTCTGTTAAAATCAATTTATTACATTTTTAGAATGCGATATAAACCCCACATATACTTTTGTTTCATATTCAAAGCATTCAGTGTGTATGCCTTCAGTTTCAGTATTTACTTTCGTTTCTTTGCACGTGACTCTATTTATAGAGGTTAGTATAAAGTAGTTCTCCATACAGTTTATACAGAAATAACGGCAGCTCAGCTTGTTATATATTTACATTCTGACCTATATAAATTTTCGCTATATTTAACAACTAATGCAACTGCAATTATAGGTGCAACAGCGTTCGAATGCAGTTTATCATCGCGACATAGTTTGAGTGTGGTTGAAACCATGAAGACAATGTATTGGAGTGGATACTCTGAGCTAGAGTATTACGGCTACGAATGCAACTGTAATGCTTCCCAAAGAGTATGACTTTAATTTAGATTTAGCTGATCTTGTTGACTTTGCAAGAATGTTCCTTTACCTGCACCTTTGGTATTATCTATTCTATCGTCTCCATCGTTGCCTATGGTAGAAGATTTCAGAAAGAGACAAAATGAAGAAATGTTTTTTTCTTTACAACGGAAAAAAGAAGCAGAGCAATTATTTTTTATTCTACAACATGAAGAAACGGAAAGGAGAAAATGAGAAGAAGAACACGAGAAAGAAGAGGAGGATCACTCTGAAGCGTGAAGGAGGACAAAATGAAGACAGTGAAAGCAAAACGTTGTGTGTGCTACATGACATGTTGACAGAGTTAGCGTATCTGCAACAATTGTACCAGAATTCTTAAACTTAACCCAAAAGAAAGAGGCCTTCACGCGTCAAGCTTTCCAAGCCTTCAATCGTCTTTACGTCCACGTTACCCGCCACTGAGATGCCAGCAGCAGCAACAGCTACTGCTACCACTACCAAATGCAGAAACAGTAAAAGGGGGAGGACTAGGACTTGGTCGTAGAAAGGGCACGAGACAGCTAAAGCCAATAATGTAAAGTCTATGGGTTTGTTAAAACAAACAAAACAACGATCCTTTTCAGGGCCACTCACATCTCTAAGAAAGTATATACTATTCAATGATTGCCAAATCAAGTAAAACAAATTAATTTTCCCCATGACTGAATGGCGTGTTTATGTGAGTGCGTATTTATCCTTAGTATAAAAGGATGGAGACAAAGAAACACATATATTTTTTTTCTCTGGTACATTCTCTTTTAAATCACACTGAAAATTTCATAGCACATAACAAAAGTAATTTTCTTTCTTTCCTCTCTCTCTCTCTCTCTCTCTCTCTCTCTCTTATGTTCTCTGACATTTATCTAAAAAGTTTCTCTGAAAAAAGTAACTGGCGATTATTAATCTGCTGCATGCAAAATGGAGATCGGGAGAAATTTCAACCAATTGCAAACAAGCCATTAATATCTATACCAGAAAGGATCCAGAAGATGTAAACTCGCACAGACCAATATCACTTACCAACACTATGTTTAAGATCATGGAAACAATGAATAATAACAGACTAAAGCACAACCTGGAAAGTAAAATAAAATTATGACAAAACCAGAGCGAGTTCTGCAACAAACGTTCGACTCTAGATCAAATTATATGATTGTGCAATGAGAAAACACATTTTGTTTCGTCAATGTTTATGTTTTGATTTTAAATGCTTTCGGTTTTGTAACACCATACAGCGTCTGAGCTTTTGGGTTACGTGATTCTACCTGTTGTGGTTGCAATGGTGCTGTGGTATGATGCGATTTAGTGTGAAGACGTCCCTTTCGAGCGAAGCAGTATAACCACCCAGCCGGAGCAATTACATTTGGTCGTAGTTTGCAGAACAGGAAAGATCCAGACGGAGAATTTCAAAAGGATAGGGACTAGGACTTTCATAGACAGAGTACAGGTGCTTCTAGGCTCGTTCAAGATGCACGTAAATCTTGTTCTCACGTCCTTGCAAGAATATAGATAGTAGCTGAAGATTTCTCTTTTTTTATCATTTCGCTCTGTTCGTCCCTGTCGATCTTGAACGAATGACAACCCGCGACAACGACATGGTCGATGACCCAATCGGCGACTCAGAAGAATGATCCAGACGGCGACCCAATCGGCGACCCAGAAGAACGGCCCAGTGGACGACTGAGTCAGCGAATCAGGATACAACCTAGTCGACGACACAGTCGGCGTCCCAGAGAACAACTTAGTCGACAACCCAGTCTGCGACCCAAAAGACGACATAGTCGACGACTCAGTCGGAGGTACTAAAGTCAATCCAGTCGATGACTAAGTCTGCGACCCAGAAGACGACCCAGTCGGAGACCCAGTCGATGATTCAGTCGGAGACCCAGAAGACGACCCAGTCGGCTATCAAGTTGACGAATCAGTCTGAGATCCAGAAGACAATCCAGTTGACGATCTAGTTGGTGACCAGGCGGCGATAAGAAGTCAGGAATACGATGGTACCCCTCTTGTGGGAAATCTGTCACACTCTGGAGCGTCTTTCCTCAGAAAGATACAGTGTGGTATCACTCAAATATATAGATCTATCCGAAAGAACCCGAACAACGAGACTCGGTGTACTGTAGCTGAGTCAGCTCCGCTACACTTGGAATGAAACATTAAACTGGCATTCATTTCAAAAAGGAAACGTGATCGCAGCCTAATCCTTGATTTTCAAATAACCTATGAACTACTTTGAAGAAAAGGACAAATCGCTATTTTAAACTACTTCCGCCGTTACGTGCGCAATATCGTACACGCCATTTCATCTGAATAATACTGAATCTTGAAATATATTGGTCTTAAACATCGTTGAGTTTAATTAAAACTGGATAATATCGAAGTTTCATCACATTTAAAGCCATGTAATTTCTCCCTCGAACTGAGAAACCCTGCCATTTTTCACATGTGTAAAAATTAATCCGATGTTGATCGGCGACACCCGTGAATGAACCGACTTCAGTTGAGATCCGGAATACATGATTCGATGACGTCACCGTTGTAAATATTAGAAGCTAACATCACACTACATCGGTTTGTCTTCAGCCCAAGTTCGCCCTTGAGATCATTTTAGAGCCCAAGGTGATCACCAATAGTCACTCGAGTCTTATTTTTATCTAACGCACGCTTTGGCTTCTCATATCTGCTTTAAAATGCGGACCCGCCTGTCTTCATTCCGTCTCGAATCAATTTGTGCGCCACGTGCGAATGTTATTGTTATTAGATTAGTCATAAATGGAACTATACGAATGTATCACATCAATACTTTTGGAGCACCCCCGAAAAAAAGAACCATATAACTAGTGACTTCATTGACTGAATTAATGAGTGACACCTCTTAATTCTAAACTGAATATTTGGACATCGTTCTAACCGAACTTCTTGATTATTTCAAAAAACGGTTTATGTAAGATTGCTTTTTTAACAAATCATTTTCCTAATTCCAAACATTACCTAGATTGGAAAAAATGGTGAAATTTATTATAAACAGGATTCATACACCAATGGATAATAAATTTCCTAACCAGTTGGGAAATTAAGACAAGAGTGATGACCAAATCTCAGAAGTTCACGCGCTCGAAACTGGAACTCCGCAGGGCAGTGTACTGGGCCCTACTCTGTTTAATATCGTGATAAACGACCGACAATAGTCAGCAGATTATGAGTTTTACTATCGGAGGTCCTAAAAATGACGGCTACAAATACCGAGACAAACGAGCAGAACACGCCTATTGCAAAATCGAAAGACTGGCTTGAATCATCGAACGAGTCAAGCGGTGAATTTTGATGTACTGAAAGAAGCTTTGCAGTCTGGAGATGATCAACACCTTCTAGTCACACAAAATTGACCGGTAACTATCTCACCTAATTGCCAGTCGCCCTTTGGAAAAAATGTATCGAATCGTCTACCAGCAGCAAGTGTGACTTCACAACCAACTTACTTTTCCGTCTGGGAACGCCGATATCGCCTAGTATAGAAACGGTTCCAAGACGATAATTACCGAGAATAATGGTGACTTCGACACAGCAAGAATCGAGTGAGGGACCCACTGCTGACTTCAAGTTCAAAGAATACGAATTTCCTGTCTTCTTGCCTAACTATTATGATTGTGCAAGTCGATTCGAAACGTTTAAAAAATGGCATAACGATAGCAAAAGATTACCTACTCCAAACGTTTTAGCTAGAACATGAATTGTTTGCATGGGACCTGAGGCAGGACTGGGATACGAAGTACAGTATTTCAGTTGTGGTCTGACGATGCGATGGATCGATATATCTATAAAAAGTCAGCTATCCTGGAACATAGCCGATGGTCTCCGCACTGTTCTTACATTTCTATGGCCTTTCCACCCATCACACTACAGTTCATTTGTGATGATACCTTTTAGAAGGTAGTACCGTCGTCCAGGAAGAAAAAAAGTAAGACTTCCCCTACCAGGTATAAAAAGGGAAAGACTTTCAAGATTGACACTTTATTACGACTACAAAGGCCGAGTTAGGAAGATAGATCCTTCCTCACAGCTACAAGCGAAAGAGAGGTACAAGTTCGTTGAGAAACTCAATTGCGATGCTGTGTCTTGCCATAGCATCGGTGCCATACCTTGAGACCTCGTTCATGCAGCACGATATGACCACTTCTCTATTACTACCGTATAAAGTGATGCTGTGCGTGTAAAATAATATTTTATTGGCGAAAGTGATTTATAATTTATTGCCGTAAACCTTGCCTTTTTAAAAGTGGAAAAGGTCACTTGACCATTTCTTAGTTTTAATAGTTAACTTGATGCCATGCGTCCATCACCCTACGGATATTATCCATGCCTATGCAAACTACTCCAGATATAATCGTCACTTCTTCGAGCCAGTGGAAGAAGAATACACGTTGCCTGTGGCTTTGCCTGGTTACTGTGACTTTGAAAGTCGATTCCAAACGTTGCAAGGGAAATGGCCTAAATATCTGAATGGACCTATACCCAAATAATTAACCAGAGCTGAATTTATCGACTTGGGAGAAGGAGATAAAAGTCAAGTGTTTCAGTTGCGGTGTGTCACTTCACGAAGTGCAGCAGGAAGACACGGTTTACCAGGAGCATGCTCGATGGTCTCCGCGCTGTCCCTACCTTCCTTTGGTGGGATCTAAGTAATATCTTCATGAATACTCTAGAGGAGAACATTCATAGTTTTCTTCTGGAACTGAGAGAAGGCATATACAAAGATCTCGTCAAGATACAAGTGGAACGTAAGGAACAATTGCACCTATTACGACATAAACCTTTAAACCACTGGTACCTGATTACTATACGTTTGCGGATTGTTTCAAAAATCTACAAATGGTCAGACATTGATAAACATTTACCTGCCACCTATAAGGTTTTGAATCCAACACTGTACCCTACAATGTGGCAGTGACACACAGAATTCCATGGAACGGCATACAAGAAAAGATACAATCTTTAAGGAATATTTTTATTTAAAAAAACTTCTACAAGAGGTATCGCCTCAAGATGAAACTCCTTTGCGACGTGTGAAGTGCTATGAAATAGAGACTGAAATAAAATGTAATCGAATTGCATTGCCGCTGGATTCCCTTTGGCAAGTGTGTTAATATTTCGTCAGAAAGAAAGACATTCCTTTGAAATGGCTAATTTAGTAGAGCACATTTCGAATCTACCTCTGGGTCTGAGGTAACGCATTTATAAATAGTTTGTCAAGATACAAGTGAAACGAAAGTCATTCATCCATTTCTTTTTAAAACTATTTTCCCGAGTAGAAGAAGACTGAATCTTGGAGGACACTATTTTCACACAAATATAAACGAGATATTGGCCACGGCCCTGCAACGAGCAAAATAAGATATATTCTTGGAAGACATTCTCGCCAATATAAACGAGGGTATAAAAGCTTACAATCATCCCACGACATTTTATCAGTAGCGTTGCAAAAGATTCGTGAAAGGAAATTAATGACAGTATCCAGACCATGGAGGATTACCAAAACCGTTTACAAGAACTGTTCCTTGGAATTTTGACGCCATGTAGTGTGTGTACTGAGCTTGTTTTGGGGATTTCGTTTGCCAGTAGATTCCTTGCGGACTACTTGTGAACAGTTCATGCTAAGATTCAGGAGAATATTCCCTGAAGGTTCAAAATTGATGATTGTGTAAGGCAGCTCGTTGCTGTTTTAAGATGTGTATAAAGTTTGTTGGTTAGTTGTGCTGAGTCATGATTGTGAAAATGTCTGTTATATGTATTAGATACCATGGCGATGCACATACTATTAGACCTTGGCATACTTCCCAAGAAGAAGCAGATGATTTAAAACAAGGCAGCCCGTTGTTGTTTTAAGATGTGTATAAATATACAATATACAACATTTTTGGAAGTATGGTGGAACATATGAGTATGTAGGAACAGTAAACTGGTTCCATAATAGAGATCAAATTAGTTTTCAAGATGACTTGACAAAACAGATTTCTCTTTCACCTCATGAGATCCGTGAGATCATAAATCGTTCGTACACATCTAAGATGGTGGCGAAAAAGAAGTCACAAATGTGTTTACAGATATAAACTTGAGAAATAATAGACAATGGTGTGTACCTTGTGCAGAATTATATTTTGAAAGTCACTATAAACGTGGTAGGATTATGAACAGTCTCTGGTTTAGAGGTTTGGACTGTGGTTGTAAATTCAGATTCAGTTGCTTATAAGACATTTTGTCAGTTGCTGAATGAAAATTGCGACAGCATCTACGTAATGTGTTGTGCTAAAATTAACGATATTGAATTATTTGCAAAGAGTTTCTGAAGGAAGTGCAATATATGATTTATACCAGGACTGTGAATTGTGGAGAGACCCTTGTGTAGAAGTGTTGTGCCAGTTTCAAAACTACAAACCGTTCAGGGAAAAGTTTGTGGAGTGGTTCGTTGAGTCAGCATACGACGACGTGTACGTAAAATCAGAAATTTAATGGAGTCTGGTGGAGCTAGTGTTTCTCAAGGACAAATGACCAATAGGAACGGGCAAGAGAGACTCATTATTTTAAAGCGTTGCGCTTTCATATAGATACTTCTTTACCTCTGTGTGAATAAAAGGTTCGTGACGCTTTTTCGACTTTGGATGCTTGAGACGATGTGTGTAGCTTGTTGGGTACGCGAACATTTAAAAGAAGTACATGACTGAAAACATCTACGATAGGACTAAATTGATAGCTGACCCAACCAGAAACATCGTGTATGACGGATAAAGGAGAAACATGAACTTTGTCCCATTTGATTATTTGTTTCTTGTTTGCTTTAGCTTTTTCTTGTAAATGGACGTTAATTGTAACATGAAAGAAATGGCATTATTTTATGAAATGTAACTACTTTTTTTAGAACACTAAGAACTGTGTATTGACACATATGGGATCAATATAGTGAGAGTTTTTAGGATTTTTTGGTTACTGCTAGGTTAGATTCCTTGGAATCAACATGGATTGGATTGGAATGAAAGTTTCATTGCCTGATAGGAATGTAACTAGCGATATCAAAACTTTTCTTTGGAATTATACCATCATATCTACAAGATTCACTACAAGTCAAGGGGAGAGAAGTCCAAACAAGTGAATATATATTATCTTGGCCAAAAGTTGCATAGGAGAAAGGTATATCAAGTGAACTAGGATATTCGGTTTATATTTGTTAGAACTTTCTTTTGGAGATTGTACTTAACAAGAATAGATTTGACAGCTCAACAACATGATATACTATCCAAGTACCCTACGGAGTTTACTGGATAAGATTGTTGATATTTTTGTTCTTTGAAGATTTAGTTCAATGTGCACTTAATGAAGTAGAAGAAGTTGGAGGTCGAGTATTTGTTTTGTGAAGAAGATGAGGATGTATAATTTGAGGTTAAACCTGTAACTGTATTTTTGAGTTGTACAGTACAGTTGCTGATGTGAAGTTGAGTGAATATAAAGGGCTTTCAGTTCAAAGATTCTTAAGAACCTTAGAGAGAAAGGATCTACAGGCTTGCTACAGTAAATACAATGTTTGTCGGTGGATTCTCTTGTCAGAATGAAGAAAGTACTACTAACAAGGATGATAACAAGGAGAAGTACTAGAAACACGTTAAAATGAAAAGGACAAGAGCAATATGGGAATATTTGTCTAATGAAAATAGTGACTGTGCAAACATGAGGAATGATGATGTGTTGGAAAAGATCAAAAAGATTTCACTTGAACTGCGACAAATGATTTACAAGTTTTACTTGGAAATGAAAGTGTTGGAGATACAGGTTCAAATACTTTGAAAATGATTCCAAGATAAATGAATAGAAGATTGCATAGGCAGCATTGTTTCAATTGATATTGGCAAGATTTCCAGGATGATTTCTATGGTGGTAAAAGTATGAGTGATAGAAAAGTAAGTCAAAGATTTGAAAGACTGATTGCTTTGTCAGATAGATTTAATGCCGTGTGTTATCCTTTGGAAAGTGTGGAAGGGGAAAGACAGCGAAAGATTATGGCTTTACATGTGGCTAAAAGTAGTACATGAAAAGGAAACATGTACAGACTTTAGAATAAACGTGAGGAATATAGGAATGATACATATGATTTGCAGAAAGACTCTTTTGGGAGTTTGTAAAATGACATTAATGGAATTATTGTTCTTGTTGTTGTTGTAGGGTTTAACGCCATTTTTCAGCACACGATAGGCTATACATGGCGGCCAGTATTAATGGTGGAGGAAGAACCCGAGAAACCCCCAGAAAGAACCACCGATCTAGAAGAAGCTACTGGCAAGCTTTCTCACATACCTACATTAGCCGAATCGGAGACTCGAACCCACGCAGACAGAGGTGAGATGGCAGTGATCCGTAACGGAGAGCGCTTTAGACCACTCGGCCACTCGGGGCCCCAGTTAATTAAAGGAATTATGAGAAATGTGTAAAGCACTTTGCATTGAGATATAGAGATGAATATGTTGATAACTTGTAAATATGTTTGTTACATGTTCAATTTTTTTTGGTATTAAATGAATAGTGCTTAGACCAAAGCACAGGCCATAGAGCCCATATATATATACACGAATACATGTTTTGTACCCATACAATAGACTTTTCTTATTGGAGTCTCTATTCTGTCAATGAATCTTTCTTTGGATTACCCCTGTCTTTTTTTGTCTTTCTATCTTCTGTAACTTGGAAGCTGACGATCCAACCTACAACAAAACAAAAAGTCGCAAGAAGGAAAGATAGCTACCGTCATCAAGAGAGGGAGAGAAGGTACTCTGCTGGTAGGGCGTGTACGTACTCCAGAAAACCACAATGCTTGGCAACGATGTCTCCTTTTCTCTGTCACTTCTACTTTGTCGTTGACCACGATGCATACCAACCCTGATTTAACACTGGTGTTTCCTCATTTTATTTTTGTAAGAAAAGAATTGTAAACACATTTATAAAAGAACTTCGACGGCAGAAGACCACAAGAAGAGAAGGTTCCTTTCAATTTTGGACGCAGTATCATATGTGTGCGTTAGCATCCGTTTACCAACATATTCTTTGTAGAGAATTTATAAATAGTACGCGCAAAGACATGACAGTCACAGGGACTTGAACTGTTTATATTAAACAGACTAATTTCTATAGTTATCGAAGAGTTTCATTATTGTCTCATCTTGACTGGTCTGTCAGCATACCAATTTTACCACAGTTGTTGACTCTCAACCTCTCATTCACTCTATCTGCAGTGGATAGATGGCGTTGGATATGAGACAATCATGTCTTCTTCAAGACCGCTGACGTGAACTTCTGCAACCATTTTATGAAGAGTTTTGGGTGACACCAGTTTTCCTCACTTGTTTTCTGCTTTCTCTTTGAAAACGTGTGATGGCTTCATCTTGATTATAAAACATGAATTTGACGTTTTACATACTACTTGAACTCTTTACATTTCACGGTTAAGGTGTAAGCAGTCTTTCAAAATTTTCTAGAAGTGCGTTTTTGTGTCTCTCAAATGTGATAATAATTTTAAGGATCGAACTAATTTCTTTTGACGTGATTCTGGACTCTCTTGATTTTTTGGTAGAAGTGGAGAGCGTTGACTCGGGCTCATTTATGTCGTCCTCGAAATGGCTAGCATGGATTTGAGCTAACACTTCCGCTCGTGGGTGAGGAGATACGGCACGTCGATGACTTGTACTTTCTTCTAGTTTCTCAGTTTCTCACTGGACCCGTTTCACCTTGATTGCAAAATTTCATTTGACTCGGTTTTATACGTAGCGGGTCCGTGGATGTAGGGCGAGTGTGACAGAGGCAGATTATTCATTCAATTCTCAAACGATCAAGATGGAAGAGTCAAAACAGCTCACCCTTCTGGTTAGGGATTTGGCACAACAGACCGCTGTTGCCATCAGAAAGTTAGAGGGAGTCATTACAAATTTTATTTCAGAGAAGACTACAGACTAATCGAGGTAAAAGTCAAGATACTTGCGATATCTGTCAGGAGAAATGACACTGGACTCCAGAATGCCCACAGCGTCGAAGCAAAGGAACGATATGAAAAAAGAGAGACCAAGGTCAAGATACCTGTTATCATCGTCATGAGAACGGACACTGGTCTTCAGAGTGATTTAAGAAAAAAGAAAGCAAACAAAAGAAGCAAGAGAAGGAAGAGGAGAGGTCTTCAGAAGATGAATTACTCCTCCCCGTCAAAAAATCTAAGAAATACAGACGGCGAGAAGAAAGTGACAACGAGGAAGAACCCGTGTCGCTGAAGAAATTCAAATAGAGAGATAGAGAATGAAGGAAGAAAATGGACTTTAATTGATGTGTCGTGAAATTTCATTATGATTTTCAAAGGACGTTTTGGAGTGTGTGTGTGTGTGTGTGTGTGTGTGTGTGTGTATTTGGTAGGGGTTTTGGATGGTATAGGTGGTGTGATGGATGTTATTTCTTGGTGTGAAAGATTTCATCTTCTTCTCTTACACTCTAAGCTAACACATGGCGTTTTGGATTGTATGTCCGGGGTCTTGCATGGTATAGGTGGCGTGATGGATATTATCTTTGTGAGATTTCATCTTTCTTTATTATACTTTAAGCTAAAACAGGTGTTTCTCCTTCCATGCACCATTATTATACTTATTTACTAAGAACAGCATAAGCTAATAACTTGTACATATATATCAATATATTTAATTCTGACGTTCTAAAAAAGAAACCTTGTTATACTTTGCATCATAACTTTAGACTGAATTGCCAAATGATTTGAATACAATATGAATCTATGAAAGAGTGCCAGATGATCCGAATACAGTGGGAATTTTATCTATGTTTAAAATTGATGTTGCCAAATTATCTGAATAAAATGTTTTTGTTTGAGTTACCAAATGATCTGAATATAATGAAAATCTTAGACTGAGTTGCTAATTTATCTGAATAAAAGATGAGCCTTAGATTAAGCTGCTAAATGATGTGAATAAGATAGGAACCTTAGATATGTTTCAAATTCAAGTTTGCAAACGATCTGAATACAATAGAAATCTTAATGTGAGTTGCCAAACGATCTGAATACAATAGAAATCTTAAATTGAGTTGCCAAACGATCTGAATACAATATAAATCTTAAACCGAGTTCCCAAACGATCTGAATACTGTAAAATTTTTAGACAAGTTTAATATTAAACGAATACATTCAAAACTCTTTGTTTCAAACTACTCTCTACTCATATTTCAAAAAAGCACACACATTAACACTATTTTAAATAATATTTTAAACACTAAAATTCAAATTGAAATAATTTATTATCAGTGAATGATTCGCTCAAACTTGTAATATTATGTTTTATTTTATTTTTTATGTTTATTTTAGTAGATTAGATTTCGTACATTAGATTATCTTTTTTCTTCTTCAATTCCTATTCCTTTTGGGTCTAAAGGGAAATTTAGTTGTGTAATCAACTGTATTATCATTTGGAAATAGAGTTATATCATGATCATCATCATCATCATTATCATCGTCGTCGTCGTCGTTATTATTATTATTATTATTATTATTATTATTATTAAAATGTTGTTTATATGATGTAATACATACTAAAATCTTTCCTGAACTCAATCAGTTACAGGATTCATCCTTTAATTATATATGACAAAAACATAATTTGATGACTGGCAGTTTTAATTATATAAAACAAAAACAGTGTCAGTGTGTGATTTTGATTTATAGTGACGTCTAGCACTGGGTCATCATGCCGCAGACATGTATCATTATGTCCCACCCAATCACATTATCCTGACACCAGGACGACCAGTCTTAGCTAACCTCTTAATGCTGAACGTCAAGTGAGGCAGCTGCTAGTACCATTTGTATAAGTCCTTGGTATGACTCGGCCGGATTCGAACCCGCGACCTTCCGCATCCGAGGCGGACGCTCTAAACAACTAGGCCACCGGAGCTCTAAAGAAAAACAGAATTTGATAACTGATAGCTTTTATTACGTATAACAAAATCATAATTTGATCATTGATAATTTTAATCTTATATAACAAAAATAGAATTTGATGATTGAGATCTTTAATTAAGTATTACAAAAGCAGAATCTAATGACTGATACCTTTCATTATATATAACAAAAACATAATTTGATGACCGATACCTTTCATTATATATAAAAAAACATAATTTGATGACCGATACCTTTCATTATATATAAAAAAACATAATTTGATGACCGATACCTTTCATTATATATAAAAAAACATAATTTGATGACTGATAGATTTAATTCTTCATAGCAAAAACTGAATTTTGTAACAACCTTAATTCTATATGACAAAAACAGAATTCGATAACTGGTAGTTTTACCTATACATAGCAAGAACATAATTTGATGACTGAAAGCTTTAGGACTTACATAGATACTTTAACACTGAATCTATTCTTCACATTGCCTTTATAAGGCTGTAATTCCAGGATTTAGTTTTGTAGTACACTTCTTTCGACGAAGATTACATTGCATGTACGTGACTGTAATTCTAAAAGTTAACTGGCGGTCTGCTTCTAACGACAAAGCTTACATTTATTTCCTTTTAGAAATCCAGATGTAGGAGACCTTATGAATGACTGTTGTCAACAATCAATTACGATATTTTCTCCTATTTATAAGACAGACCAACTGCAAAAAAAGAGAGAGACCATGATCTGCCCTGATTGTTCCACAAATTACTCCTGACAAACTGCATAACACCGGATCAGCCAGCTCGTTATCCAATGACAGATCTGGGCCTCAACAGTTTGCACTAGTACTCAATTAGCAATCGATTATATACGGCATTGCTGTAGAATAAATGATCAAATAGCATAGCAATCGATTATATACGGCATTGCTGTAGAATAAATGATCAAATAGCATAGCAATCGATTATACACGGCATTGCTGTAGAATAAATGATCAAATAGCAATCGATTATACACGGTATTGCTGGGGAATAAATGATCAATTAGCAATCGATTATATACGGTATTGCTGTAGAATACATGATCAGATAGCATAGCAATTGATTATACACGGCATTGCTGTAGAATACATGATCAAATAGCATAGCAATCGATTATACATGGCATTGCTGTAGAATAAATGATCAATTAGCAATCGATTATACACGGTATTGCTGCAGAATAAATGATCAATTAGCAATTGATTATACACGGTATTGCTGTAGAATACATGATCAAATAGCATAGCAATCGATTATACATGGTATTGCTGTAGAATACATGATCAAATAGCGTAGCAATTGATTATACACGGTATTGCTATAGAATACTTATAGGTTACTGCATTTGTTGGGGAAAATAGGAACGAGTTTTCGGAATGAATACTGCACGAACTTGTGAGTGCAGTATATCCTTCCGACAAAACGAGTTCGTATTTTCCCATACAAATGCAGTAACCTTTTTATTATATGCTCATTTTTTTTATTCTACCTAAGGTTTAATTATATAAACAAACTACACTTCAAGAAACAACGTAAATGAATGAATGCCGTATTCCAAACTAAATACACAAGCGCAGATTTGACATTACAAAATGACATCATTATTAATGCGCACATAGCTCCGCCCAGATAAATTTGAACTTAGTCGCGCGGTCGACATAACTTGCGAAAGAAAATGGCGCATCTAGTTAAAATTGAAATTTGCAGTCATATTGTGAATGAATGGGCATTGCAACGACTTTTCCATTTGATCTGGAGTGAATATATTTTGGTATTTTGTTTCGATTCGACGAAAGTTTGTGATTTTGGACTGGTTTCATCTGTGCAAATTATACATGAAATACATCGGATTGAAGTGGCGCGGGAGAAGCGTGTTTACGTCTGCAAATGTGTTTCTGTTTCTGTCATTGAATTTTTGAAATCATAACGTGGGAAAAATATGAAGTCTTTCAATTGCAATTTTCAAAAACACGCTATGGAATTTAATGTCTATTTCACTTTGAGTGCAGTAAGGAGGATGCAATTGCACATATCATCGAAGTTACAGCACACTTTCGAAATGTGTAATCCAGCTTGAAAACCTATGACATGGCTCATGTAATTCGGATTTGTAGAATTAAGAAAAAACATTTTGAGGAAATTCAGGATGTAAAACTGTAAGTATATTTTATTTTGCCATTCTTATCACCAGCTAAAGAAAACAGTATATGCTTTGTTATTTGTAAGGACCTAATCCGTCATTTATATAAGGTAGCTAGCCTAAATCTGTAACATTGTATCAACGCAAAATGTCAAGACAGCTGGGTTTTTTTGCAGTCCACGAAACATGTTTTAGTTCATTCAGAAACAAATTTAAACAACCACAACGTAAAGAGCCTCTTACGCGAGTGTACATGATTTGTTTACAAATCAAAAGTGCTGGCGTCTGAGTCCATTGTTTATTTACAAAAAAAGTAGTTCCCTTATTCACGTGAATGCTACATGTGTATTGTCGCGCGCGTTCAGTATCGGGGAATATTGAACGATTCTGTCAATGTAAAGTTAACGGGGAAAAAAATGAGCATATAATAAATGATCAAATAGCATAGCAATGGATTATACACGGTATTGCTGTATAATAAATGATCAATTAGCAATCGATTATACACGGTATTGCTGTAGAATAAATGATCTATTAGCAATCGATTATACACGGTATTGCTGTAGAATACATGATCAAATAGCATAATTTAAGGTATTAAACATATGTTGATAAAAACTTCCAACACTGAGAAGTATATTCAATGAATGCATGAATTAGTAATAAAATGTAAATAAAATCAGAACATATTTTAAATGTATTGAATATATTGCAAAGTATTGTTCCCGTTATGATATAACTGAAACAGTATTGTGCTCTATCTGGGTGTGCTCTTAGAGCAAATATATATATATATATATATATATATATATATATATATATATATATATATATATATATATATATATACACACACACACACACACACACACACACACACACACACACACATATATATATATATATATATATATATATATATATATATATATATATATATATATATATATATATATATACACCCCGTTAATATCAAGTGTCAGTGAGATGCGAACTAAACCGACAAGAACATCTATACATATTAATACGGGAATTTATGTTGCCTCAGTAAGCTTCTTACGTCTTTATATCAAATATGTCTGGCTTCAGTTTACATATTGAAGACACACGGCTGCTTTTTTAACCCCATGGCACACAGAGAAAAAGGAACCCATTTCTAACATTTTGGATTGTAAAGTATAAACTCGTTTTAGATAGAAACTGATTTTGTAGCTTCGACTGTCGGAACATGCATGCATACTACGCTTTTATAATTTTAAGACATCACATGAATCTTACTTCAATCTCAGGAGTACAAGTCTAAAGTTAAATCTAGAATTAAGACTTTTGATTGGTAAATTTTTGATTGACATTTCAGCCAATTATATCACTCGAGTCTAAACTAAAATTAAATTCTAGGCTTAAGTTATGTTGGTGAAGTGCAGCCCTGATCTTCAAAAGTGATTATTTTATTAAAGACGCGGTACTGTAAGAGCTCATCACGCAAGTTTTGTCTCACAGAGGTCGCAACAAGTACATTGAGAAACACAATGCTCCGACACAAAACTCGTATTTTTTTGTGCTGAAGTTACAATCGAGTCAACAACTAATTTGGAATAATAAAATAGGAGATCGCATTGATATTTTATACACGTTTCTCTGTCTGTATCTTAGTGTGTGTCCTCGGTTACGAAATTATTATCCAGTCGCAGTTCTGATAACAAAGCGTCGGAATGTTGTAATGTTTTTCATGATCCATTAGCCAGTCCCTGTGTCAGTAACTGTGTCTACTAATAAACAGTTGAGTGGAAATTCAGCAGTTTTGGTAGATAATTTGCCCACATACTAACACTATGCAAGATGGGTTTAAATTTTTCCTTGCCCCTCACCCTACCGGTTCCTTGTAGGAGGCATATATGTTCCTCAGACTATAATCTTGTAATTGCATTGACATTTGTAATTACATTTTTTTTATCCTCACAAAACTTACCATGTTACTGCAGCAGGGTAGGCCCTCATGTAATGGAGTAGAAAATACGTGAAACACCCACATTTAATCTGGCTGATTTTTTTTCTTTCAGATCTAGTGGAACAGAAGAATTAATTAAGGGAAGTAAACATTATCTGAGTGTTGCCTCAAGGAGTTATTTCCCTTCATTAAGACTGCCTCACACCTGTAATGATCCAGCTCTGTCGATTTGATGAAAGTATAACGATTACTCTTTGACCCAGACTCCATAAACATATGAACTATGTTTCTGAATTTAAATAAATGGAAGCAAGATGTTTGAGTTTCAGCATTTCTGTGAGCACTGATGTATGTATTTAACAAAGCTAGAACGTTTTCACTCTCTTCATTCATTTGTTTGATGTCGTTCTTAAAAGACTCGCGGAATCATAGTTTCTTTTGAGAAATACGAACTGATGCTAAACTCTACCCAAACACGCGTTTGTCGCATGTTTTGACACAAGTTTTGTTTACAAAAATTTGAAACATGGTATCTGACAAAACATTTATGCCAAAACGTTTGTTCAGGCAGGCTTCAGCCAACTTTCGACAAACGTCCGATTTTAATATCTCGTATAGTAAAGGTTGCAAGATGAGAAAGACATTTAATGTTTTAACATATGATGAAAGAAAAAATATGCCCACAGTAAAGGTTAACTCTATATCATGCTGAATAGATTTATATCAAACATAATTCTTTATTCAATTATGAACCTGAACGTTGTCATAGCAAAGTAACAAAAATATCCTTGCCTTCTGGTTTATTTGTCCAGAAATATCGACGTGCATCAGCGATTTTATTCAGTAGAAAATAATAAAATGTATATATCGATCTACATAAATAAAAAACTATCCCCGAAAAACACATACAAGTTCTTATTTGGGGAGACTTTAATATATTTGGATATCATTCTTTACTATACTTAGAAAAACTTAATTTGTTTAAAACACCCGTAATTCAACTGAAATTTATAAGCCTCATATAACATGATCAACTGACGTGATCAGATAGGAGATTATTTCGCATTACCAAGCTTTTGACAGGGTGGTAGCTCTGTGGTTAGTGTGTTGAACCGCATCATCACCGAAACCCAAACCAGACGTGCCGACTGCCGTGCTGTATCTTCGGCAAACCACTTGCTCTCATTGCGCAGCAAACAGTAGAACTGAGCAGCTACTTGGTAAAACACCAGAAGGTGGGCTTAGCCCAACGAAACCAGAAATGGTACCTATTTCTTACGCATACCAGTGAGTGGAGGAGCGGTAGTTCTGTTTTCTCCAAACCTTCTGAGTACGAAACCGATGCAATAGTTCAAACTTTGAATGCCTGAAAAATTTAGCATTCCAGAAAAAAGACCATAAAAGTCTTGAAAGTTCTGTGATTTTTGCTATATTTTAAGAATGCCGAAATTTTGAGACTCTTAGCCTGAGCAAGACTCCCCATAGAAGAAATAACAAATATAGGGCCTGTCACGTTGTGTGGAAAATTTGCTGATGCTTCGCGGTTCATGCATACACATATTTTCTTTATAGCTACTTCGTAGTGAGAGCACCTGGATATGTTATTACATATTACGTAAGGTTACGACTATAACTTGATTTTGGACAAAGAAACTGCCTGTCTGTTGTTTAACCATAACGCAACGACCTGTTCACGGTTAAATTCAAAAGGAATTCTAGGTCCGAGTAGATACGCTTTTGTTTGTTTGCACTCAGTCAGGGAAGTCACAACCAGGAATTCAGAGCGACAGGTAAGTGAGAAATTACACCAGGGCAGCTTTTAAAGAGATCGGACAGTGGCCAATCGTGACCGAAAGATTCAAATTTAGGGCGGAGTTTCCCTTGCAATCAAGACGTTATTTTGGCTACATTCAGTTTAGAAAATTAGTACAGATGTGAATCTCGTAAGTTGAGAGACATTAGACGTACTCCGAGAGAATAAGTTGTGCACTAGTAAAAGGGCAAGAAGGAATTCTTGTGAAATTCTAGTTTGGATTTGGAACAAAAGGCTTCTGAGCTTTCTGAGAGGAATCAAGAGGTGACACCCGAGAATCGGAGAGAAGGTAGACACGTTGAGAAGACGTGGGAAGTCTATTGTGACTTAAGCAGTTTGGTTGGAGGCGTAGTAGTGGAAGGAAGCGTGGAAGAGATTTCTGGAAGTGCAAGGAGAGCACGGAGTCGACGGTACCGGAAGTACCAAAGGAGAGAAACGAGAGGCAGACAGACGAGTAACAGAATGAACACCAAAGGGAAACAGTTTCCTAAGACTTTAATTTCATATGAGGATAGTAATTGTCAACTGTGATTAGGTTATTGTTTGTATTTGTCGAAAGAATTACGGTTGAGAAATAGTCGATGAAATAGTTGAATAAATTGATATTTTATTAAATTATTATAAATTTTACCATGAGTCTTGTATATAGCTAGACCGTTGACATTGCTGACTGGGAGTTCGGAGCTATCTAACTTTAAATTGTTCATCCTTCTCCGGTTTTAGAAATAATGCCGCAGGAGGCACGTGACCGGGCCCTAGATTATAGTCATCGCTCCATAGTGACTATATGCAAAACACAGTCTTTGTCCAGTACTCACGATATACATACTACAGGACTCCTGCGTCATAGTCATAAAAAGCTGAATTTCAAAACAGAACTCCAAACTGGTTCATTTTAATTAACGTTATAGAATTCTAGTCTGAGTTTAAATTTTGTATTCATGCCGTTTCTTGACTATGTGGCTTGGGCTCTGACTATAAGGGCATGAGTTATATTCCTGCCCACACTTTACCTCACTTCACTAAACATTTCAAAATTTCTTTTTCAAACTGAGACATCTGTATAACTTTCTGATTTCCTGGCTTGCAACAATGCCGTTTTTCCACAGAAAAATCATCAGGCACCAGGGATTAAACAATCTTTAACTTCTCCTTAATGGAACACTAAAGAAATCCTTAACACTTTCGACAACCATCAACAGGTTTCCACGTTTTACAAATCTGAAAACTCTAAAATGATATTGCATCCTTTCCAATACCTCTACCTCGGACAAATATATTTTTATCTTTTGATTGTATCATATGCTAGAGAATGTAAAATTCTCAATGTATGGAGGCAGTTTTTACGTTTTGGTGTAACCGGGTCAAGGCCATGTCGGTCAGAGGTTAAATTAACAAGAACAAATAAATAAAGGTTCGGACTACCTCTCGTGGGAACGCGTATCATCTGTGATGTCGATGTGCTTTTGGGCCATTAAGTGCTTATGCACACCAATCACATCAAAGTCTGTCCATAACATGTTAAACCTATCTGTAACAAATTTCCTTTTGCCCCCTAATATTACAGTTGCTGAATTTCAAAGCGAGGGTTGAATGTAAAGTGTTAGTCCGTAGTTAAAAGGCATGTGTTTGATCAAAGTGGCGTGACGTCGCTGAAAGAGGGTTATTGATAAGAGTTCAAGCAATATGTATTGGATAAAAGTGTCTGTATGTCAAGGGGTGGTGGTGGTGGTGGTTTGGT
This sequence comes from Sinohyriopsis cumingii, assembly GCA_028554795.2. Classification (NCBI taxonomy): domain Eukaryota; kingdom Metazoa; phylum Mollusca; class Bivalvia; order Unionida; family Unionidae; genus Sinohyriopsis; species Sinohyriopsis cumingii. The sequence continues at coordinate 121,564,376 of CM068830.1, read as the reverse complement.
GGAGGGGTAAGGAGATGGTCCAAGACACAGAGAGTAACCAAAGACTAAGTGTAATAGTATCATTTAAACTGAAATTAATCTTTCAACCATTTCACCCACCAGTTCATCACAGTTCAGAACCGACCGATTATGACCGCACTGTGTAGCCTGCCGTATATATATATATATATATATATATATATATATATATATATATATATATATATATATGTAACAACTTTGAAAATAAATTTAATGACCGAATTTAATGGCATTTATAGCTTGAATTCAATCTCATCTGCACTATCATGCTTGAAAACATAACATCTTTTAATAAATATAAATAAATGTGCTAAAAAGTCAGTATGAGTTGAAGCCGTCCCTAGTGAGGTCCTATGACAAGCTTTCATGCGGAAGAATTTAAAAAGATTGGTGAAAGTAAAAAACCTATTACCTAATTGAAAATAACCTTCTAGAATGTTCCTTATGTTTACAAAATAAAATCGAATTTATAAATATAATATAAAATGTGGTAAACACAATGTCCTTGATTCAGGCCAAGATAATCCTAAAAGTTAACCCATACTCATAGGAAACTATTTTCTATGCATTACGTATTTATAAAATAATAATAAAAAAAAAAATCAATGATTCAGGCTAAGTAGAAAATGGACTTGATTTTGGACAAGATCGAGTCCAACATACATTTTCCATAGCATATACTGAAATTAAAAAGTAAATAAAAACACTAACTTACAAACAATGCAAATTATATATATATATATATATATATATATATATATATATATATATATATATATATATATATATATATATATATATATATATATATATATATATATATATATATATATATGTGTGTGTGTGTGTGTGTGTGTGTGTGTGTGTGTGTGTGTGTGTGATTTGTATTTTTTTAACGTAACTTTAACAATTTTAGTTATATCGCTACAATGTCTGCAGCGTGGCAGTTTATATTGATGACTATCTAGCACTGGGACATCGTGCCGAAGACATGTAGCATCATGTCCTACCCAGTCACAATATCCTGAGATCAGGCCAACCAGTCCTAACTTTAATCTACTAATGTTGAGCGCCAAGCGAGGAAGCTGATAGTACCATAAGACTTTCGTATGACTCGGCGGGGGTTCAAACCCGCGACCTCCAGATCCGGTCCGGGCTCTCTAATCACTTAGGCCAACGGAGCGGTGACTGACTACTTCGCTAAAATATCTAAAACTCAGAAGCCGCTAGATTTGAACTTTGACAACTAAATAATTAGGCAATAAAATATAATTCTAACGCTAGTTTGAATTATTTTGTGCAGCGAAATCGGCTAGCGTAAATGATGTAATCAAAGATTAATTCTTTGGAAATGTAAACGGCGACTCCGCTGACAGCGAAAACAAATCACTGCAGACATACCGGTCTTTATCTATACTTTTAACATCAGTGTCATTGTAGAAACCTTTTGCAAGCATATTAGGCAGTCTTCGCAACAAGAACGAGTTTTCGCAACAAATCTGCTAGCGTAAATGATTTTGCCCCTTGGAAATGTAAACGATTCTGCGAACGCTGAGCCTCGAATGAGAGAATCCTGTCCGCAGCCGTAGATACAAAGAGCCCCTCCCCCAGTCAGACCAATACACTCTAGCAGACAGATTGATACATGCTGATAAACATTTACTGAGCTTTCACGGCCTATAAATCAGTTACCAAAGTGGTAGGAAGATATGGGGGGTTCTGGCTCACTTGTCCCCAGAAAGTTTTTTTGGGCTCACCTGTTTATGGAAAGGCCCGTTCTGGCGCACTTATCGTAGTGATCGCTGTCACTGTGGTTTTTGGATGTCTTTGTGTCCATAGTTACATGAGCGAGTGTGTGATTGCCATCGTGGGAGTATCGCTTGTCATCAAAGGGACATAATCCTTTTTTTGTTAATGATGGTGGTGCCGATTTGGTGTCGTTGTGATCGAAATGTTTTCATAGAGTAGTCAGTCATGTGTCCATGCAGTGATCGTGTATAATGTTGTTAGGTGACTACTTTGGCAGTGACTGGTTTTTTGACTCCTTTGACTTTTTACATGAGGATGTCATCATCGCGAGTGATGCAGTACACTTTGGAACACATTCTATGAATTCCCTGATGGGTACTCCATACGTTTTATCTTTAAACTTTCCTCCCACCTTTTTATTGTCCTCGCAGTGGATGGGATGGTCTCCTGGATAATCGCTGAGGTCGAAGAGTTCTTGATGTTGATGGTAGGTCCAAGGAGACGTCGTTGATACATTGATTACTTTCACGCCTGGTGGTGTAGTCAATGACTGGGTATTTTCACGTGTTTATGCTATAATTTTAAACTTACTATTTTGTTGGTATTGATACTTCATGGTCCGCTTTATTTTTTAATCTGGTCAGGTCCATATCGGGTCCCTGTGTTGCAGAATCCGTAAATGTTGATAGGCATTTTGTATACTATCAAGCATGCTTTCTAAGTAATAATGCAAGTATCAACAAGCGCGATTGGCATTAGTGAACGCTCAAGTGCACTAAGTGCTTTATCAGCAAGATGTCCACATGCGGGGTCATCCATCCGAGTTTGGAACAGGAGCGCTGAATAAAACAATGTTTGTCATCCAGCGCTAGCGCCTTGGGTTAAATGATCAACAACTTCAAGTGGTGGTGCAAGCCAGTACGAGTCAACTTCTAAAAGAGGTTGACGCGTAACCACGCATGCGACCCATTGAGTCCTAGATCCTGTATACAGTTGACGATTTCGGTTTCCCGGGAGACTGACTTTGTGATCTTGAGTAAATCTAAAGTTATTATGGACCCGCGAGAAGTTTAGCTTCCATGAACGTCGAAGCCTTTTATGAGTCTTACCGAGTAGTTGAAAGATTCTGCCTTATGAAATTGTGCGAAGATGTTTACCTTTTCCATTTTTTGTGTTCGTATGCGAGATAAAATATCATAGATTTTTACCGCAGACTGCCTTTGTTCAGAGTCATCAGGTATGCAGATTCGATGACCCCTTACGCAGCCACATTTGCAACCTTGGTAGCCGCATCCAGTAACAACGCTGAAATATCTGCAAAGAATGGATATCTTTCACCGGTCATTTGCATTTGCGGTATTTCTAACATGGATACCTTCACTGTCACTGAGGCGTTCTTTTGTTTGGTCGCATTAAGCTGTTATGTTATGTTAGGGTTACCCAAACAGGGATAATTCCAGTTACATTCGATAGAGATATTTTCAATGTAAGCTACTTTGGGCTAGGACCAACGGTTTCAATGTAAGCTACTTTGGGCTAAGACCATCATTTCATCAGGCCTACTATGCCCTTTAACAACAACATCGCTTGGGAGAGAATCACAACAATGCATATGCAACAATGTCGAGCAGCACGTGCATTTAAATGCATATCAACGACGGAATGCTAAACGAGGTTCAGGTGTTCCAACGGAAAGTAATAAATCAAGTACAACATTGTGAAGTCTTTTTAAGAAATGTGCAGACCTATGTCAACGTTTTCAGTCAACGAAAACAAATTGATTGGTTGTTGTTGTTGTTTTTGTGGGGTTTAACTCCATTTTGCAGCACAAGATAGGCTATGCATGGCGCCAGTATTAATGGTGGAAGAAGAACCCGGGTATACCCCGGGAAGAATCATCGACCCACAGAAGCTACACTGGAAAGCTTTCTCACATACCCACATTTTTATAAAACCCGAATATATGAGTGAAAGCAATGGAACACGAAAATGGTAATCAATGTCCTTTAACTTCTTTACACATGAAAGTGCATCTGCTATTGGATTATCTTTTCCCTTGATGTGCATGATGTCAATATTGTATTCCTGGAACATCAAACTCTATCTTAATAATCTTTAACTTTTTTCATAAAATTCCAATTAAAGTAAGGGTCTGTGATTACTGAATACAATACTAGGAGAAAGAGCTGAACTAATATACACTACAGAGTGTTGCAAACTCAAGATCAAAGCCAAACATTCCTTGACGAATATCGATTGTGGAATAATGTCTCTGGTGCTTATTTAATCTCCTCGACAAATATCACACTGGATGATCTATACCATTTTTGTCTTCTCGAATCAATACTCCACTAACACCAACATCACCTACATCAATAAACATTTTATATGACTAACGAAAATTTGGAACTGAAATATCTTTTGCACTCTTAATTATTGCCTTTAACTTAACAAAAGCATTCTGACATTTTTCAGACCAATGAAACGTGGTTTTCTTACTCAAAAAATTGGTATGGGGTTTTGCAATCATGGAAAAAAATGGAGCCAAATTTCCGATAATATCCAGCTATACCCAAAAGATCGCAACAGCTTTTTTTTACTGATAGGCACAGCGAATGCAGAGATTTTTCACCTTAATTTTTGTAGGTTTAACTTGTCTGTGTCCCATAAAATGTCTTAAAAATGTAATAAAGCACGGCAAAACTTAAAACAGTTGTCAAAGTTTGCATCACCCAGTCTATCAAAGAATTTCAGAATCGCCTCCAAGTGATCTTTCCATGTGTCAATGTAGATGATGACATCATCTGTAAAAGTCACAATTATCTAGACCAGATGTAATAATGTTCAGCAAACGTTGAAAAGTAGAAGGTGAACTTATCATACAAAAAAGGCATCACATTATATTGATAAAGACCATCTGGAGTCACGAATGTCGAAATGTTCTTTGCCCTTTCAGTGAGTGGAATTTGCCAAAATCATTGGTGACAGTATGCATTTCCAATTTTGTCAATGTAGTCATCGATTCTTGGCAATGGAAACGAGTCTGTCTGATCACATTGTTCTCTGAGTGCAAATGCGGAAAGTATTATCTGGTTCGTCACAAGCATGCATAGTGAACTCCAGTCACGTTTACTTGTGTCTATTAAATCATTATCCAAACATGTTCAAATATTTCAGTTTGAGAAGATTCATCCTGTACGGATGCTGTTTCAAAGGTGTGAAATCTACAATTTTCACTGCTATAGTAGATTTTATTTGTTCGTGTTGGAACATTTGGAAACAAGTGCTCACATTCAGATAATAGCTGTTTTAGTTCACTCTTTTCTTGTACTTGTAGATGTGAAATTTTCTGGTTAAAATTATTCAGTATTTCTAAATTCCAAAGATTGATTACGCATAAGTCACTACAGTGCGATTGCATTCCATCGCATAATTCCTCAATCTGTGGGACAGGTACAACTAAACTGACTGCATGATTAGCAGGGTTATATCTATTAACATGCTAATTAAACATATTTAGCAGCCGAGAAGTAGTAATGATGTAATTTAAGTCACTTACTTTCTTTTTAACTTTATAAGGCTCGTTACATTTAGCCTGTAGAGGATCTTGATGTATAGGTAAGAGAGCCATAACTCTATCACCATGCTGCAAACTGGTTTCCCTTGTATTTATGCCATATTTTAATTTCATTTTTAACCAGTTCTTAGATAATTGACAAGGACAGTACGCCATTATTCTTTCAAGCGCAGAAATTGGTTGCAGACGAGCAGTAAGTTTCTTCTGATTGGGTTTTCCTATCATTTCACAATTGTGACAAGATCTACAGTATTCGGAAAATCATGTTTTAACTTTTGGCCAATAAGAATGATTTAAGATCTTGTGATAAGTCTTATTATCCCCTAAATGTCCAGCTAAATGAATGTCACGGGTTATATTAAGAATTTTCTGTCTAAACAATTTAGAAACAACAATTTGATAGCTTACTGACCACTCGTCACCAATGGGTATCTCAGGTGGTCTCCATTTTCTCATAAGGACTAATAGCCCTTTGAATTAGGACTGACTTTCTGATCCAAGTAATCTCGTCAGTTAAATGTGGATTAACTACAACCTTCTCTCCAGATAGGTTAATGTATAGTTATAAATGAATAATGTTGGTAGGTGAAGACGACACTATTCCGACTGTTGCTGGTCTAGAGACTAAGTCTGATGACAAATTTACACTATGGAGAAGAACATTACCGAAGCCGCATTCTACTCCCTGAGTATGAACACTTTGATTAAAAAAATAACTCTCAGATAAAGACAAAGTACCTGACAATAAAATACTCGGAGAAGCTGTCGTGTCCCTACATGAAAATATATGTGAATCTATAGGTGCACGTAAGAATAGATAAGGATTTCAGATCAGTCTTATCAGCAACATAAGTCCTAAAACTGGACCAGATTGAGATTTTGAAGTGCTCGTATGAGACTGAAATGGTTTTTTTTTTTACCACTAAACTCCTGAGTGGAAGACTTAATGACAAAAGAAACTTTATGAGTTAGAGAATAATCATGAGATGTATGGGCAAAATGTTATAAAATTTTGACCTTTTTCTCATCACGATAGGTTTTAAAGTGACTGTGGACGCAGTTACTAAAATCTTCAGTTAGTATAAGTTGTTTGAGGTTATCGTAGTCATGAGCAACCTTCATGGCTGAGCACCATCTATTAAATAATTATTTTTTTCTTGCAAATTCGGCATGGGTCTGCCCAGTTTCTTTTTTCACAGTTCCTAAACCATTGTCGATATTCCTGAGGTACTAGCTAATATCCCTTTAAGATAGATCCAGTAACCATTTCATAATCAGCAATTACTTTAATAACAGTGAAGCATAGACTTCAGCAACGTTACAAATAAGTACATTTTGTAATAATGGAGATCAATCCTCTCTTGGCCATTTCTAATTTTCAGCAATTTGTCAAAATGACTTAAATATTTATCTCCTACATTTTCTTTAAAAGGAGGTACTAACCTAATATTTTTAGTAACATCTAAAAATGAAATTGTTTCTAAAGGGGCGGGGTGTTTTAAAGAACTTGGGCTCGTTGATATACATACCCAACACCCTCATCGGCAATAGCACGTGCAAGAGATTGTCCTCATCATCAATAATACGTAGGATTTCGTATCGGCTGGACTTTTGAGAAATTCAAATATACGCTGTGTGGCTCTTACACAAAGCGGTCTTTCGATCAACTGTGGCTATTCGGGAGAAAGTCCATATAGTGAAAGATTAGCTATATTTGTTTACCTCGCGGGTTCTTTATCTTACGCTCACGCGCGAGTTGATGAGTTGATTCACAGTAGGCATGCTGGTATATATTACAAAAATTCATTATATGAGTTGGATGTCTATCTAAAACTTTAACGATAATTTGAGTCCATCAGGATCATAAAAGCCGATCGCTTACATCCTGGCGAACATGAAGCGCGAACAAGTATGATTTGCCTTATTCATAATGGCATGTTCTGAAGCAGAGTTCCAAGGCATACAATACACATTAGCTTTGATTGTGTCCTAAAGCCATTACAATTTATTTACGTTGGAATATTTTAGTATTTGATTGCTTCGATCCGTCTGTGTGGTATATCTTGTTTTATATATTTTGGAATATAAGTAAATACTTTATAATTTAGAGGATAGTACTCGCTTTCACGGACACGCCACCCACGATATTCGTCTTCATCTAAGAACGATATTTTGTTTCATATCATATTAGAATCTGCTAAATAAATTTGCTCATCTTCTTGATTCAAACCAAACACATATAATTTTCTTCAAGCTGAAATCGGAATCAATTGCACCATATCCGTCATACAATCGTACACCAACTCGTGCACCACTCTTAATGTCACATGTTACTTATACATGTAATCCAATGACTGCATTCTTTCATGCCAAAATATGTCATTGTTAAATTTATCACACATAGGTCCAGCTGTTTTGCTTCTACCTCTTCACGAACATTTTCGTATTTTTTCTCAGCGTCTGTGAGTGAGGATATCATACTCATCATTTAATGCTGCAAGAATTTAATTAAGTAGTTTCTTGCAATCTCTGCTGTCTTCAAGTGTCATCGCCGTTTTCGTTGGATGGCTGAGTCAGTGTCAGCGACTTTTTATTTTTTATTGCACAATATTATACAAGGAGTTCTCACGCTTTTTGTCATATGATTCACTTAATTTATGTCGTTGTTTTTCCAGTACAATCCCTACTTGATTAGTTTTATCAAGAAGCATCGGATACTTATTTGAACAATCATACATCTTTTGAGCCTCCTTAACAAACCTGTATGACTCATTTAATCAAAGTAGCGAGTTAATATTTTCTGTGACATTGCAAATACACAATTGTTCGGGCAATGTGATTATCACATTAGATACATTCATAATCCTTTTAAAATACTATTGACTTTAATCGGTGAAAGTTTTGGCCAATATGATATATAGCGCGGTAATTCACTGATACAACATTATCACATGCAAACGAAACAAATGTCTGCAAAACAGTATTGTTGCTAGCATTAAAAAATATTGTCGCACAAAGTACATTTCCGCATGTAATAGTACATTCAATAATTAAATTCCTGTAGTAATTTTCTGTCTAATATGGGTAAATCTTCAAATATATTATATAGTATAGTTACGATGTTAGCTGTAATAGCTTGTTGACCTGACTGGGGCACCACGTGGTAACTTCGCTTGAGGGCGCCAGCTGGGAATTCTCTCACACGAGTCTCAGCGTTTACGTTTGCAGTTTGCAGAAATGTTTACGTTTGCAAAAGATAATATCGTTTACGCTAGCAGATTTTTCTGCGCAAAATCATTCATAATCACAAAGTTTCCAATGTTTGCAAAGAGTTTCTGCAATGACGCAGGTATAAAGATGGCATTATTTTCACCTGAGGTTGCAGTGTGTTGTCGCGGTTGGTGGTGACACTATTTGCATTCCCAAAAAAAAAATTAGTGTCTCGATGGTACAACTTAGTAAAGTCATAGGGTATAGATGGCGTTGACCCATATCAGTAATCCATGAAAACGCCAATTGTTATACTACTGATTCCCTTTTCATAATTATAAAATTCGATCAGTTGTGCTTTCGGAACGTCCAATTTGTGTTGTAAAAGGAAAGTCAAAAAGCATATAGTAGTTTGCGTGACATTTATTTCTCTTTCTGTTTCTAGTGATGCTGGTGTTATGGTAATGAATATGACACATCACCATGAAGTAGCGAACACAAAGCAGACATTGATAAACTCATGGTGTCAAAGACGAAATATGGTATTTTTATTATCTTATTGTACTAAAAGACAATACTGAAACTAAGCCAACAAAATAATTTGCCAGATTCACACGTTGAATGATATTTGTGCAACATATGCGATTTCATTAGATAAACGCTCTTGGCATGGTTTGAGAACATAACGCAAACTACACAATGAAAGCTCGTACTTTTTGAGCGTCTACATATCACTGAAAATTGGCACAAAGTTACAAACAATAGATTAATACCGCAATTTTCCTGCTACAAACTTTGCATTTGGAACATAGTTATAGAAGATTACTATTTGTAACATCTAAGCATATATTTTTCGTTTGCACAGTGTCGTGATGTGGTGCCTGATGTAACAACAATAGCACACTGTTCAGTTCCCATATAGATTCTTGAAAAACTTCCCATGTTATATAATATTTAAAAACGCTTACACATAAAGCTACGGGAAATGCTGACTAAAAGATATGAAATTTTCTGATATATTGATGAATTGTGACTACAGATTTAGCAAATTAAAAATAATGCGTTAGTGATCGCACAGGTATAAAACTAGTATGTCTCCCACAATGAGATTGCATGAAAGAAATTCAGGAGTCAATGAGCATAACAATGTTCAAGATATACAAAGTAATACGTTTCTATTTATGAATTCTTTCACTTTGACCTCTACATTGTCTATGAAATATTAAAATTCCTTTATCACTTCCTTTGAATTTTGCTATATTGAACATCTACAGCTTTATTGTTGTTGTTGTTGTTGTTGGTGGTGGTGGTGGTGGTGTGTGTGTGTGTGTGTGTGTGTGTGTGTGAGATGGGGTGAGTTAGAATTACGTAATCTTATCATGCATAAATATTACAGTGAAACCTTTTACTGTTGAACTAATACACATTTCCACTTCCCAAGAATTTATTTCACAAAATCAGTATTGTTGTTGGTTTGGGGTTGGGGAGTTGGGTTGGAGTTGGGGAGTTGTGGTTGATTCGGACGGTATTTTTGCCGGAGTGCCATGCCTAGATTGGTTCGTTTTCCTTTTATATACCTGAAGACGAATTTTAATGAAATATTCTGATATTTGTGCATGCAGTCTAATGATCTTTTGGAATGAGGGCAAATGCATAATAACACATTACTTTGTACAAGAAATTTGAGATAAATTGTAATAACGTAATAACTATTTTCTACCCTCCTTAGGCTGAATTGGTGATTTAGTCAAATAAAGGACCCATTTTTCACTGATTACTAGAATTATCAGCAATATTCATGAAAAATAATTTGTGAAAGAATCAAGATGAGTGATGATCTAATCGTGCTAAACAAAAATGAAAAATTGTCACACTAACTGAAATATTTTTGTTTTAATTTCCATTATAAAATATTGATACTAAAGAGAAAATGTATCACATGTGTGCTTCATTAGTTACGTGTGACAACATTACATGATATTGCTTGGTTACGTAATACAACAAAAAGAACATGCACTGATAACGTACTAATCAATGAAATACGAATGAATCATTCATTAGAAAATGATGCCGTTGGGAGGAATAAATAACTATTGTCACTGGCAACTCAGTCACATTTTCTCTCTCTCTCTCTCTCTCTCTCTCTCTCTCTCTCTCTCTCTCTCTATATATATATATATATATATATATATATATATATATATATATATATATATCGGGGAAAAGTAGAGGAGAAATTACGGCTGTAACATAACTTTATATGAAGCAGGAAAAAATACAGAGTAAGCATAACTTTTGAAGAAATTTTTATACATTATCAACAAAATCAAATCACCTAGAAGCGATGGTATGTCTACAAATTTTAATTTAAACAACATTCGAAATCAGAATTTATTCCAATACTAGAAATGGAAATGGTCTATAGTACTATTTTGAAGGATGCGAGAGGGAGTCATGGCCATTAAATGTAAGTGGAACGGAGACAAAGACAATATTGGAGACATATTATTAAATGATGACTATAATATACTACGCAAATTATTATCAATTAAAATTAAAAAGTTATTAGAATGTAAGTCTACGAAATGTAAGATAAGAAATAAAGTTAAACATTTTCAAGAGCAAAGAAAGGACAAAGAGTAAGGGACCTAACACACAAAGAGTAAGGGACCTAGCACACAAAGAGTAAGAAACCTAACACTCAAAGAGTAAGGACCTAACACACAAAGAGTAAGGGAACTAACAAAAAGAGTAAGGGACCTAACACACAAAGAGTAAGGGAACTAACAAAAAGAGTAAGAGACCTAACACACAGAGAGTAAGGGACCTAACAAAAAGAGTAAGGGACCTAACACACAAAGAGTAAGGGACCTTACACTCAAAGAGTAAGGGACCTAACACTCAAAGAGTAACGGACCTAACACTCAAAGAGTAAGGGACCTAACACACAAGAGTAAGGGACCTAACACACAAAGAGTAAGGGACCTAACACGCAAAGAGTAAGAGACCTAACAAAAAGAGTAAGGGATATAACACGCAAAAGTATTGTAGGGGGCGACATACAGACTTCTATGTTAAAAAGGATCTCGGCACTAAACGGACATAACGGGAATTTAACAGTGTGGGCCACTATACAGACAAGGGAAATTTAACATGGGGAATGTATTGGGCCTGTATACGGACAATAGGAATTGAACATGGGTGACGTCACGGTTCTGGACACTGGTAACAATGTTGCAAGTGGCTGATCTCAATCGGGCGAAACTGTGTGGTTGACCTGAATACGTGCTACTCTATGGACAAATAGAGACATAGATATAGAGACGTGGTTAGAGTCAGGGTTAGAAACATAGACAGAGACATAGACATACATACACAAAGAACAATACAATGGACTAAAAAAAAATAGGCAAGCGAGAATAAGCGTCTTTTTGAGACAATGGAGTGGCCCTGAAAAGGGCCTTTTAACTTTCTTCCATTTTCTCTCCTTTCTTCTTCTCCTCCATTCCAATTTCTTCTTTTTTTTCGTCCACCACCTCTTGCAACATCATCATCTTGACCATGTGGTTAGAAGCCATTTTTTGTTATTCAATGTTGAATGGTGCGAATGAACGAACGAATAAGAATTTAAGTCGGTTACGTCCTTAGGACTTTTGCGACCTGTTTAGTCACGAATGTCGTGATTTTTAATTGGTCGATGCTGTAGGAATGAACCGCTCCGGTGGCCTAGTGGTTAGAGCGTCCGCCTCGTATGCGGGAGGTCGTGGGTTCGATCCCCGGCCAAGTCATACCAAAGACTTACAAAAATGGTACTAACAGCTGCCTCGCTTAATGCTCAGCATTAGGAGGCTAGTGTTAGGATTGGTCGGCTTGGTGTCAGGATAATGTGACTGGGTGGGAATTCATGCTACATGTCTGCGGCATGATGCCCCAGTGTTAGACATCAAAATAAACTGCCACATTGCAGAGATCGTAGCGATATGACTGAAAAATTGTTAAAGCTACGTTAAAAATCCAAATCACATCACATCACTGTAGGAATGGTGCCACTACATCTTTTATGTGTGCCATGTCACACTTCTTATTGGTATTGTCCGGAGGAGGCAAGGGCGGCAAATTGCTGTGGGAACGGCGGCGCCAACTCTTCATGAAGGCTCCTCTCCATGTGGGTTATCCAAGTCTCGCATCGTCGTCTTGTAATTTAGAAATTTTGAAATAACACTGTGCTCTTTCTGAAGCGCTCGGTCCTAGAGAGCATAATTGTTTGTAATGATTTACTATTGGGATTTTACATTTTTGTGTGTTTCATATGTGGGGGGCGGTGTATATATGGATTCTGTTCAGTTCCGCCTTGTGCATGGAACCTGATGACTGGGCGTTGGTCACCTTATTGATCTGTTCTTTTGGGGGGGAGACAATATATGTATGGTTTGAGTTTTGTTCTTTCAGTCATGGTCGCCTTGTGCGACCGGGCCTGATGGGTGGGGGATTGACCACCTTATAAGTTCTTGTTTTGATAGTCAGTTGCAGTAATATTTGTGTGGTGTTCTGGTTCTCTGTTCAGACCAGTGTTTTTGGTGCAAGGATGTGTTAGCTTTGGTGAGTTTGATGTAGTAGGTTAGTTGGTGTAGTTTATGCAGAGATGTTTATTTTTAAAATTTTTAAAATGGTGTTACTTTTGATTGCGTTTTGGTATTTAGTGGTTTTTATTAAATATATTCTTTTTATTTATGATTTAGTATCGCTGTTTGACATAGGTATGCTTGCTAATCTTGATGTTATTGACGGTTTTTTGTATTTTCTTTGATGTTTTAAAATTGCTATATCTGGTTTTAAATTTGAGGTTATTTTGCCTTGATTGACATGGGGGGGGGGGGGCAATTGTCGATATTACGAGGGAGATAGGGTCAAACGTATGACGACATCTGGTTTTTCCCATATTTCCCGGTTTTTCTTTCTCTTCCCCTATATATGGAATTTCAAGGTTATCTATCTATCTATCTATCTATCACTGTTTCCATGTTTTTGGTAGGTGTTTATATATATCATAGCCTAAGTTGTCTTCCCCTGGGGACGTTTTCTTTTTGTTGCCTTTCTCCATTCGTTTATATAAAATTGTTCGTTGAGTGGTGATTCATTGTTGTCATTTATTTGATCTGTAAATAGTTGTAGGAATTTATTTTCTAGCTCTTGTATTTGTTCTAAAAGTTTTTGAGTGTGGTTGGTGTTACTACTTGAATTTGCAAAGTGTCTTGCTAGTTGTTCTGCCTTTTCTTTATTGTTATTCGACCCTGGTATTTTCGGTATTGTCCTGGGGACATCCAATCACTTTCATTGCTTTAACATTTCCCCCGACTTGTTTTGAATTGATGTGGTAGTTTAGTGAAGAGAAATGGTTAGGCCATGAGTTGGTCTTGGCTTCTTTTATCATTGTGCATGTAAGAGCTTTTTGCTTGTAGTTTATACAATCAGTTGACAGTTTAGTGTGTTTAAATCGATTTAGTGCTTTCTTGCATTGTTTTGTGCTGCAGTATTTATTGCCTGAGTTATATTATTGTTTTAATTATTGGTGTCATTGTTATGATATTCTAATTGTATTGGACTCAGTATTCGTTTAAACAATTCTCAATCAGCTTTTATTCCTTTTTGCCACCTTTGTATTTTCTATTGTTGTTCTTTTACACTTCCAATATATATTGTCATACATCATGGAAAGTGGTCGCTGCCTTGCGTGTTTTGATGAAGTACTTCCCAATCAGTGATTAATGCTAGCTTTGGTATGGCTATTGTTAGGTCTATTGGTGATAACGTCCATTTGTTAAGGCGTAATCTAGTGGGTGTTACTTTATTTAATATTATTAGTTGATTCTCTTTTAGTATATTTTTCTATATGTTTACCCCTTTTATCTACGTGATCTCCACCCCACTCTGTATTGTGTGCGTTAAAGTCCCCACATATAACCGTTTTGGTTCCTATCTTTGAATATATCTATATTGGAATGATTTAGCATTGGGCCCTCCCGGGTCATAGATACTGCAGATGTTTAGTTCTTTGTGTCCTACTTTACTGGTGATTATTTGGTATTCTATGGGGTTTCCATTCAAGTTTGTGCTTGTGTCAATTTCGTTTCCTTCTGTAATAATGTTATGAATGTATATTGCTACCCCCTCCTTTTCCCCCCATTACTTCAATGTTTAAGAAATTTTGTATCATAGCCATTTATTTTGGGGATGGTTTTATTTGTTTCATTTAGGTGTGTTTCCTGTAGGCATATTATACTTGTTTTTTTTTTTTTTACTTGCGTTGTTAATAGCAAATGTTAATTCGTCATGGTTCTATATTAGTCATCGGCAATTCCATTGCCATATGAGGAGTTCGTTCACATATAATATTTCATTATTTATATCCATCGATAGGTGCTGATATTTACAAGTTATGTTAAATTGGTTTACACAATTACTGCCTAGAAAAGATTTTCCATGATAGTTGTGATAGCAGTAGAAACAGTTCCTGTTTTTTGGTTTGGTTGTTATGAGTGATTTGTTGGATACCTTCTATTAATTGGTTATGATGGTGGGATGATTTCCATTAATTGGATAAGGTAATTGGTCATGGTGATGGAATGACTTCCATTAGTTGGATAAGGTAATTGGTCATGGTGGTGGGATGCCTTCCATTAATTGGATAACATAATTGGTTATGATGGTGGGATGACTTCCATTAATTGGATAACGTAATTGGTCATGGTGGTGGGATGACTTCCATTAATTTGATAACATAATTGGTTATGATGGTGGGATGACTTCCATTAGTTGGATAAGGTAATTGGTCATGGTGGTGGGATGCCTTCCATTAATTGGATAACATAATTGGTTATGATGGTGGGATGACTTCCATTAGTTGGATAAGGTAATTGGTCATGGTGGTGGGATGCTTTCCATTAATTCGATAACGTAATTGGTTATGGTGGTGGGATCAAGGTTGTCATTAGCTGTATTTGCTTCCCTATCTTCCATAACGATCCTATCTGTAATGTTTTGTTTATGGCTGGCTGTGGTTTTAAGTTGCTTATGTATTTCCTTGGGTTGTTCCTGTTTTAATATTTTGTGTTTGCATTCAATGTCTGGTTTTTGGCTTGCGTTGCTCTTATCTTGTGGCTTTTAGGGACCATTGGGTGTATCGTTGGGAGTCTTAGTTATGTTTACTGTGCATGGTTGTTTTATTGGGGGTGGGTGGGTGTTCTGTTTTATCTGTATTTTCATCTATTGGTTGTGTTGGTTGTTGGTAAATGTGATTTTTTTAAGCTTGGTTATTGACATCTGTTTTTCTTCCATGGTTTGTATTATTTTGTGCTCTATGATGGTATGTGGATATTGCTGAGATTTAGGTGTATGTTTTTTCTCGACAATTAGCGCACTTTGGTGTTTTAGCTTTACATTTATCTTTGTATTTTCCTCCGCATTTGTGGAATTTAGTATGGTAGCGCAGCGTATGGTAAAATGGCCCCATCGCTTGCAGTTGCCACATAACTGGGTTTGTTGATATATTTTTCTAGTTTGATGTATTTACCACAGGGAGAATAGAGACCAAGTCTGACAATATGTACTGGGGGCTCTATGAATTCCAATAGCGCAGTGGAAGTTTCCTGCCCATGGTTGTTTCTGACTTTTATAACTCTTCTGTACTTGATTCCATAGTATGACAGTTCATTTTCATTTTGTCTTATATCTTTCCGCTGATGTGCCCCAGTTAGTTTTAATATGGCTTTGATTCCGTTTCTTGGAGTTTCGTTTTTTTCCATTTCCTTTTCTGCTGTGGATGTTTTGTTTGTATCCCCTTTTGATTCTATTTCATTTTTGTTTTTCCTTGCTGTATTATTGTGGGTTTTGATCACGGCTTGGTGCCTTTTAACATCTACTGATATTCCCCATATATTGGTGATTTCCATGTTTTGGGTAGTTGACTTGCTGTACTACATCAGATTATAACGCATTTGGCTTTTGGTTTGATTATTTGGAGTTTGCCTCCATGCTGTTGCGTTAGTGTTGTTGCTAGGCTTTTGTGATTTATGTATAGGAATATTTGGTTTTTACTACTGACATAGAGGGTGAGTTCAATCGGGTGGTAGTGGTGGCCTTTAGGGAATATCGTTTTAATTTTGGGAGCGTTTTCAATTATTTTTGCAGAATCAGGTGTTGGGCCTATTCCTGATCGGTGGCTGGATGTTACTGATCCTTTGTGTTATGATTTCCCATTGTTTGTATTCGTTGCTTGTGAGAATGGGCTTAATATTTGTGTGGCTGGGCTTACTGTTTCTTTAATGACTTATTTTCCGTTCATTGGTTTTTTCCCCTTGTCTGTTACTACTTCATTATATGGTTTCATCCTATTTGACTCTGTGTTTATTGTTTCCTGCTTGTTTTGGCTTACTTTTCTTACTGCTGCATCTGTTTCTGATTGTTCCCTTATTGATATGGGTCAAGATGGACCTGCTTGCTGACTTTTGTGTATTGTATATTTTGTTGTTGTGGTTGGTGTGTTGTTTATGGCTTCTCTGCTATTAACTATCTGAGTGGCGGGTGTTCCAGATTTTTGTTATCTCTCTCAGCGCTGTCGCTAGTTATTTCCTTTGATTTGTCTGGTTTGAGATGGGCTGTTTTAGCACTATGTAGTATGTCGTTGTTGTGCTCCTTTTGCCCTGACATATTTTTTTCCTGGTTTGGTTATGTTTCTAATTGTATGTTTATGGATTTATTTTTATTCATGACTGGGGATTTTTCTCTCCAAGCATCCTCTAAGCTTGTTATTTTGTTGCTTGCTTCTTTTAGGGACGACCTTTTGATTCTGGTTGATCTTTTGTTTTGAGTTATTACCCCCTATGTGTAATTGGACCTCTAGCTCTCTCACTACGATTTCCTTAGCTGCGGGCTATTTTGATATATTCCTATAAGTGGACCCTTGGCGGTTTCTTCTTGTGGGTTATTAATCTCATCCTTTGTTGCTTTGATATTTTTTATTTTGGTTGACTTTTTCATGTTATTCTTAAGTTTGTTTTGTTTGATTACTTTCTGTCTTTTATTCATGGCGGTGACATTGCTCCTAGTATCTCGCGACATGTTTGTGTACACTGCCGATGTCGTCTCCGGGTGTATGTTGATATAAACTTGGTTTTTATTGGTCGGTTCGGAATTAGTTGGTTGTGACTACTATTGTTATTGTGACCCCTATATTCTATCTGTTTGAGTCTGTTTGATTTTACCCTTTTAGTGTTTTATTTTTGTCTAAGTTGATTTCCTTTGATTAAGTTTTGTTTTAAATACTTTGATTTATTTACTTACTACTTATTAGAAATTTTAGATTATGATTTGCATTAATTTATTTATTGTGAACTGTTAATTTTGAACTGACTTTGATGAAAAGACTTGTTTCAACACAGACTTGTTGATGTGTAAGGATTTCATCTCGGTGTATGATAGTTAGTTTTGCATAGCACCTGTTTTGGGCCTGTTCCGGTCGGTCTAGTTAGGTCGTTTCTGATCGGTAGTTGAATATGTTTGGTATGATTTTACCGATAGCTAGGCTTTTAACCTCTGTTTCTATTGGTTAAACACGGTGGTTGATTTTCTTACTCTTTTGGTTATATTTTACCTAGATTTTTAGTCAATTATTACTAGTTTTTGTTTGGGCTTTATTTATTGATAATTTGTTTACTTAATTAAAAAGATATTTACGGTAGTTATGGTTAGTGAGGTTATTTACTGAAATAAAACCGCTACGGTGCTTTAGTGGTTGGAGCGTCCACCTCGGATGCGGGAGGTCGTGGGTGCGATCCCCGGCCGAGTCATACCAAAGACTTTCAAAAATGGTACAAACAGTTGCCTCGTTTGGCGCTTAGCATTAAGAGGTTAGTGTCTGCGGCATGATGCCCCAGTGCTAGACATCACTATAACCTGCCACACTGCAGAAATCGTATCGATATGACAGAAAAAAATGTCAATGCTACGTTAAAAATAAAATTACACACACATATATACTAAAAAAAATGCACTGGTTAGTTGTAGAGAATATAATAGAAAGGGCACAATATGAATTTCTCGTAGGATTATTCCAAAGATAAAGATGTATACTTCCTTCCTTGCTCACTTATGACCCTATATTTAATTATAGGGTGAAGCGTGTTATCAGGTTTATTCTAGGCGGGGTGCTGGGCTTCCTTTGTCCTTTGTCTCCAGATTTAGTCTAGCTATTCTAATGGACAAGTAATATAAAAAATAATGTGTAAGCCACCTGTGTAATTAGCCACAGATTTCATTGATGATTCAATTCTTTAAGTTGGAATTTACATAGTGTACGTTCCGTTTCCCAAAACATACCAATCATTTGAGTCATGTGACTCATATTTTTTTTTTATCACGCAATGTTAACGTGTAATAATTTACATGGTGGAAATAAAGGATCGAATCAGAATTATTAAACAGAAATTTTATCAAAAGCTGTTTTCAAACCAAAATTAAAAACACGGTAATTTGGCAGTCGTAATTCTTGCTCTTCTCCACTAACGACTGGTCCGCTGGAGTTAATGCATCGACCGGTTTGTTGGCTGCACTGGTATATGACTGGCTTCACTCTATCCCTTGTCAGGTGGCAATCATATACTGGCTGCCTCCCGTTTCCGTGCCTGCCTCGTGTAACTTTAAAGTTGCCACGTCAATCTTCGGTACAACTAACACACTGGTTTTCCCCAATTGTTTGGTGACAACCTCGCACTAGCTTACTGCGTCCCTTTTTTCGGTGGCTGCCTCGTGCTTTTAAGTTGCCTCCCGTCGAACCCGGAACTTACTCTGTGGCTACCTCATGTAATTGTCGTCAGCAGCAGCAGCAGGGGGGGGGGGGGGCGAATCGGACATTTTGTCCAAACGTCATTTGGCTTAATTAATACCTTCTGCACTCAGCGGATCCGGTGTCGTCAGCGCCTGGTAAAAAAAAAAACGACGTCGTCGTCGGGGGGATCGTCCAAACGTCATTTGGTTTAATTAATACCTTCTGCGCGCCGATCCCAGCGTCGTCAGCGCCTGGTAAACAAACGCGACGACCGCGTCGATGTCATCGTCCCCCCTGCTGCTATGATCTTACAAACAAAGTGATCACTAACTCCTCCTCTTGCAGATCAATTAGGTTATTTGACTGATCGGTAAGTCTAAAATTAATTCTCGTTAAAAACCGATTATGGCATCGCATATAGACCGGATTAATTGGACTCTCAACGATTAAAAATCCCGGAGGGGCTGTTGGTGAAAATGAATAAAGGATATACCCCTGCTGAGCCTGATTTGATTGCTTGGTATCCACCTGGTAACTCCCTTCGATAACATCACACACTAGATTGATTGCTATCACCGATGCAATATTTACGTTGTATGGAGCAATATGCCTACCACCATCTCCGTTATCGTGTCTGAGGATAGTTGATGGACCGAGAAAATCTCTTAATGATTTTCTTAGTTCTGGCGCGTTGTATCCTGGAAACTTGAAATCGGGTAAATCGGCTTCTGTGATATTATACTCGGTTAGGAATTTTTGTTTATTATCATCGCTGTTAGCGGATATTGTTTTAACGATTCGTTCATTGATATATTCCATGTCTGATATAAGTTGATTTAACACCTCAACGTGTTTTCGTGCTTTCGTTTTCCGTAGCTGTTCTAGTTGCAATTGGTAATTACGATTAATCTCGATAAAACCACTAGCGATATCATTTAAATTAACTGTGACCACGGCGGACGGTTCAGGAGTTTGCTTATGCGGAAAATACCATTGCATGGTATTCCTGTTTTGAAATATAAATCTGCTGGGTAATAACGTGTTTTTTATAATAGACAAATCATTTTGATACCCGGGATTAATCTCATGATACGATTGCGCATTCGTGTGCAAGTCCTCGGGGATTCCATGAGGTGAATTCTTAGGCCATCCTAGTATGGTTCTTATCGAACTGTTATAAATATCAACCATATACCCCGGTGTGCTTATTTCAATCGTTGACGATAACGTCGGTTCATGAACCGTAATAGCGATTTTTGATTCTTTTCCTGTGATCGATTTTATCCTGCGTTGAAATTCTTTATTGATTTGTTCTATTTGGTATGACCCAGTTGGTATTGTAACCTCCTTCCAGTCTGGGGTCCCATCGGGTTTATTTGTCCATGCAAAAACCAGCGAGTTATTAGGTTGTTGTCCGTTAAATGCGTCTGCTCGGATATTAGGCCAACTGTGATATACTCTCAATTTTGCCAGCGCTATTTCCTTCACTGGAACCGGTGATGGGAAGTTCACACCGAATTCGGGTTTCGTTGACGTTATCGATATCATACTTGTTTGTACCGGAGTGGTGTTCTCCGCGATCCGTTGAAGCAACTGAAACCCTTCGGGGCTCAGCGACATTATTATTATTCGTTGTTTTTAGTGTTTAATATTAACAACCTGCTTGTTTTAAGCCCATTGAAGTGGTTTCAGCGACGTGGTTTTCGGCTTCCAGTTGAAAATTTTCGATTTTTGACATCGCGGAGCCATACAACTGGACCATCGTGGAGAATTCAACATCGGATATGAACGAATTATCAATCGACAACGAGATCAACCCGGATAATTTTGAGTACGCGTCGGATACTATTTGATGTTTTACTGTATACTCGTTGAGTTTTTTCTGAGAACACGATGATATCTTTCTAGTGATTGCGTTGGCGACTCCAGCAATTGTTGTCGCCGCGGAGATAGCGATTGAAACGGTGATCGGAGCCATCATGGTCATCGTGGATGAAATGACACCGGCACCAGCTACTATACCGGACACCGAGTACACGGCCACGTCGATGGCGGTCATTTTACGACGGTATTTTTTTATTTTTACACGGTATTGTTCGGAAAGCGTTTTCAAGTTCGCGGAGAATTCTTTTACGGTATCGAATCGATATTGATGTGACGTCGGTGATACCTCTGATTCAATTACCCTGGTGGTCATTTTATTTTAAAAGAGCTAGTGTTTTCAATTACTCACTTAGATCCACTACAAATTCTACACACCATGTGATGTTTGTCCTAAATAGATTGCTATCAACGGCTTTAATTATAAACCGTTCGATTGTATCCTTGTCAATGATTGTTGATATTGTATTGTTAAACCCAGATGAACTCGGCGATGATATACTGAACTGCATCGCCGAAATCAATGTCAATCGATAAATGCCCTTAACAATTGCGGTGATATCTATTGCATTACGCGTAGGAGTCCAATCGAATGATCCGTATTGAACCGTGTATACGCTATTGCCGATGCTCCCATGAGATGTTTTCATTTTTTCGAGTTGCTCTATCATTCTAGGTAGTCTGTCTTTAATCGCTTCAACATCAGTTTTGATCGTTCCTATTTCCTGTGTATACGCGTCTATATTATTCTTGTTCGCTGTAACCTTAGTAATGAGTGTATTTATTTCCCCTCCATACGCGTCTACATTTTTTTTGTTCGCTGCAACCTTAGTAATGAGTGTATTTATTTCCCCTCCATACGCGTCTACATTTTTTTTGTTCGCTGTAACCTTAGTAATGAGTGTATTTATTTCCTGTGTATTCTCGGTTATACTTTTTTTGTTCGCTGTAACCTTAGTAATGAGTGTATTTATTTCCTGTGTATTCTCGGTTATACTTTTTTTGTTCGCTGCAACATCAGTTTTGATTGTTCTTATTTCCCCTCCATACGCGTCTATACTTTTTTTGTTCGCTGCAACATCAGTTTTGACTGTTTCTATTTCCCCTGTATGCGCGTCTATATTTCTTTTGTTCGCTGCAACATCAGTTTTGATTGTTTCTATTTCCCCTGTATGCGCGTCTATATTTCTTTTGTTCGCTGCAACATCAGTTTTGACTGTTTCTATTCTCCATCCATGCGCGTCTATATTATTCTTGTTCGCTACAATATCAGTTTTGATCGTTCCTATTCTCTGTTCATGCACGTCTATACTTTTTTTGTTCGCTGCAACATCAGTTTTGATTGTTTCTATTTCCCCTCCATACGCGTCTATATTCCCTTTGTTCGCTGCAACATCAGTTTTGATTGTTCTTATTTCCCCTCTATACGCGTCTATATTTCTTTTGTTCGCTGCAACATCAGTTTTGATTGTTTTTATTTCCCCTCCATACGCGTCTATATTCCCTTTGTTCGCTGCAACATCAGTTTTGATTGTTTTTATTTCCTGTCCATTCGCGTCTACATTTTTTTTTGTTCGCTTCAACATCAGTTTTGATTGTTTTTATTTCCTGTCCATACGCAGTGATATCATTTATAGTTGTTGTAATCTCATCCAGCTTGGTATTTTTTTTACCAAAGAATTTATCAAAGTTGTCATCGATCCTGTTAACATTTTTTCGTAACGTGTAAAATTGGCCCGACAGCGTTGTAAACTCCGAAATAGTAGTTTTTATCCCCGCAAGATTCGGTTCGGTTACCGTCGGGGTCCCAAAAAAACTAGCGGTAGTGAGTTGTATATCGGTGACAGATTTTTTCACCTCGGTGACAGATTTTTTCACCTGCGCGTCAAGTTCGGTCACCGATCTATCTAACCTTGTAAAACCGTCTTGGACTAATGTTACCCTATCCGTCACCGTCGACAGATGTTGACCCGGTTTGAGTCGTCCGTCGCTGGTATACAGCGCGATAGCGTTCTTGGCGGCATCACGCTGTCGTATTAAAACGTCATCCAGCGACACATTACTGGATTTCAATTTACCCTGGCGGTCTTGAAATACAACTATTTCGCCCGGGTCAACACTGGTTAAATTCAACGTATCAGCGATTTCATCCTCAATTAGTTTTTTTATGTCATCGGTGGCGGGCGTTTCCGTGGACTTTTTCAGCGCCGAAACCGGTCGTCCCCAGATATCAATCATTATTATTGTAAAAAAAAACAGCGTTTCTAATTAACCCGCCGGGCCTCTACGACCCCACTAGTGTATTCGTTTACAACCACATGAGGTGGTTTACGCGATGATGAAATCGCCGCGAGTACGTTCAATACCTCACGGCCACATATCGGTGGGTCACTTAATTGTTGTGTTGGCAGCGTGGAATAAAAAACCCGGGCTGAACACGCCCGGGCTGAACACGCCCGGACATACCGCATAAACTCGTTCGGCGGGGCTAACCCGTATGAATCAAAATAGACGATCGCACGCGGATCAATCGCGTACGCAACCCAATGAGTT
Organism: Sinohyriopsis cumingii; assembly: GCA_028554795.2. Taxonomy (NCBI): domain Eukaryota; kingdom Metazoa; phylum Mollusca; class Bivalvia; order Unionida; family Unionidae; genus Sinohyriopsis; species Sinohyriopsis cumingii. The sequence continues at coordinate 121,540,563 of CM068830.1, read as the reverse complement.
CCCGCTCCGGAGGACCCATCGAGGTTAATTATGCCGGTTTCAATATTCCTTGGTGCCGCCGGTAATTGATCCCTCATAAAAACACCCCTGAAGTTTTTTATCGCTAACGCGTCGGCGGCGTCTATTAAATCAAAATTAGACATAGGAGTTAATAAACGGTTCCCGGTAGTCTTAGACCCTTCCCCGAGTACCATGAATACGGGGTTCCCGGTAGTCTTAGACCCTTTCCAGCCACGGATCGTTTTTTTTTATAGCCCTTCCCGGTTGCCTTTTTCAGTGCCATTCCCGCCGCGGTACCAACGGCTCCTAACGCCGCCGCCTTCGCCACTGCTGGTGCGGCCGCGGCAATCAACGCTGGAATCGCAGCTAACAGCGGAAATATCCCACCGGTCTTTTCCATGTTTTTAATCGCTGCGGCCGAGAAATCTATCTGAACACCCTTTTTATTCTTCATCGCATTATTGAAATGTTTTATTTGACGCGCCGTCAACGATATCTTATGATTACCACCTGCCATCTGTGACGGCTTCAGCGTTATTGTGGTCCCGCATTGTTTAGCCGACTTTGATCGTAATTTCTTGACTTGACCATCGGTCAACTCTACACTGACAACACTATACGACATTTTATTGTAAACGCGTTTGTGTTTTCAGTTACATGTTTTCTACTGGCGCATCAACGGTTCTCATTCGTCCACCAACACCTTCCAACAGCATTGACTTATCGCTGAGAATGACAGCAACCGCTCTATAATCAGCACCACCCGGGGCTATACGAGCTCGGAAGTGTATATCAACGACGGATTGTCTCGTTAAATCAAGATGTTCCAACGAAAAATAATAAATCGGATACAGCTTTTTAAAATCAAGTTGTGATATTTGCAAACCAGTGTCGACGTTTTGATCACGACCCATATATGACAGCAATCGATGGTACACACGTGCGATATGGTTGTCGCCGTAATTAAGCTGTATATCCTCGGATGGTTCCTGTTGTCCGTTTATTCTCAGCGAAACATCCCTGACTCCTAATTGATCAAATATCATATGGCTGCGTTCTTGATTACCCAATCGTCCCCTATTCTGTAGCGCTATGAATATATGACGCGGGGCTGAAACACCCTGTTTTGATGCCAGGTGCCATGTAAACGTATCAGCGACATTATCCTCTTTAGCATCAGTTGTTACCGCTAGCCAACTCAACAACGATTTTCCTTCCTGTTCCATAAATGCTAACAATCGTGCTTCCGTGGTAACTGATGGAGTCAGCACCGGCATCCACAATGCCATTTTAGTTAAAATGACTTTACCGGCAGCGACGCCAGCAGCACGCCATATTGCATTGTTATCATCGCCCCTTCGCGTCAGCGCGATTGTATGCTTAGCCCCATAGATAACTTTTCTAACATTTCTGCAGAATCCAAATATGTGATGGAGTGGAATCGCGCATGAAAACTTTCGGCGTGGTCTTTGCAACATCCCTACTCGTGCTGCGAATCCCATATTGTAATTATCGTTAAGACTTTTTGTAACAGTGAAATCAGCGACTGGTTTTGCTCTGCGATCTGGATTGGCTGCTTCAGCCTGGTCAGCTGCGGTATCTTTTTCCACCAGCACGTTAACGTACTGAAGATGATCAGCGTTATCGGTGGAGTCCTTTGCGAACATTATAGATGGGCCCGCCGATCTTGTGTAATCATCCGAGTATCTCGCTAACCCAATTATCGTCGTTGCAACATCAACCTCGCGTTCTATTGATTCAATTTCTCACCCGTCAATAAGATATCTGGCGCTCTCAAATAACGCCATGATACCGTTGTTAACGAAGCCAACTCGAACACGATCGTCATCTGCGTATGGTGCATTATCGGCAGCATTTGTCACGAGTTCTCCCTCAATTTCGATAAACGCTTCACACGGCAAAAAATATTTACTGGTATCTTGGACTTGAAGTTCAATTCGCGATCGTAGGTCAGGTTGCGCTGCATAATAAGAATACAATTGATAATCACGGACAGAATCATCCCTGCGCACTGGGGCATCCATATCAAACGCGGGATCAGCGGTTCGCGCAAACATTTTATTATTTATCATGTTGATGTTTTCAATTGCAATTCATCAACGTTGCTTTCGTTGTAAATTCTTTGAATTCTGTTTAAGACCACTTCCCGCTATCGCGTTCATGAGCGCGTTGGTTGCCGCATCGGCGGATGGCGGAGTCGCCATTGGCGGAGTCGTCGCCGCCAACGACTCTAGTTTTTCTTCCACGGCGTTATTTATTACTTTACTGACATTTGCAGGCATCACTGTCGTTGATGGCATCACCGGTGGTTTCTGTTTTCTTTTTCTCACCAATGACATTAGTTTGTCCTTTGCTGCAGAAAACGCCTTTCCGGCAACATCTCCAATAGCACTAATACCCCTATCACGAATAACATCAATAGCCTTCATTCCTAATTGTTTGGCTAACGGCGCCACTTTTGGAGCCATTCTTGTAAATAACCCCGCAATGGTATTACCGAGACCATCTCCATAGTACGCGCGGTAAACAGGCAATCGCGAGTTTACCACGTAGACGAGTACTGGTTTATCATGGTTGTAGTGTATGATCATCTTTATTATAAAAACACTAGTTTTCCAATTAGTGATTGATTACCCCCCCCTCCCCACCACCGAATCATAAATTTTGTCAAAAACAACCGACATATTTTTACTGCAGAAAAAAAAAATATTTACGCCGTGTGGAAAACCGGAATAAATTTTGTCAAAATTTCCTTGGGTTTTTGCCCTCGATAAAAATCCGGTTTTTTTTTGGTTTTTTCTTGATTTTTAGTCATTTTTGGTCGTTTTTTGTTGCCTATAGTCGTTTTTTTTCGATTTTTCAGCAAAAACATCGATTTTCTCTAAATGATTTCCTGGGGTTTTCACCCGTAAAAACCGACCAAAAACAACCAAAAAACGACAAAAAACGACCAAAAACAACCAAAAAACGACCAAAAACAACCAAAATTAACAAAAACGACAATTTTATAATTTTTTTAATCATCCACTAACTCGTCAATGAGCGTTCGATATGCATTAATGTCCATGATACCGCCTGCAAATAACCGCTTGCAAATATCAGCGGCCTCATTGATTATTTCCGGAGAGTTATTTCCGGCTCGTTTTCCTCCGATTAGTACCTCTAGCCGTGATATATCACTGAGAACACTATTAGGACAGGTAACACCGTAGGATTCTTTACCAACAGAGTATCCTTTTCCTTTTTTTAGTTTTACCCTTTTTTCAACTTCCTTGTGGAATGCGTCGTAATCGGGATCACCACGATGTGATAATGCTTCTTTGTGTTTACTTGCCAAATACACTATTCTTGTCCAATCCTTTAACGTCTTCATATTTTTCTCGTAACCGCTATTGATATGCTCCTTATCTCATATGCTCTTAGCAAAATTAGAGGCAGTAAAATCAACTAATTCTTCCCTGCTGCTGAAGCCTCTAATTTGATCTATTGTGCTCTTCTTGAGTACATTACGGGGTATATTCCCCCCTTTCTCTTTTTCTTCCGGTATTTCTTCCGGTATTTCTTCCGGTATTTCTTCTTCTGGTTCTCTTGCGGTAGCACCTAGTTCTTCTTCGTCGGCCATTGTAACATAAGGTTCTTGTGGGTCCATTATAGCGAGTGGTGGTGGCCTCAAAGACCTCTTCGTTTGTTCGGTCTGAGCCGCTATCTTTTCAAGTACTCCAAGCAGTGACGCCTTTTTCTTTCTTTCTTCGTCGGGAATATCCCCGTATATCGCTGTTTTCACGTCTTTGGTTGCACTCGTTATCGGAGCAAAGAGTTGTTCGCTTCCAACAGTAAAATCGGTTTGTAGTTGCTGCCGCGTTTGAAGTTGTTCTCGGACCCTGTCTCGTAACGGTATGAACTTTTTAAGCGCCGCTAGCCGCTCTCTGGCTAGCCGAGTAGTAAGCGATTCGCCTACCATTATTGCAATTGCTCCGCAATTTCTAATTTCCCGCCGAGTGTACCATCGGGGGCTCCACGGAGTTTTCGTCTATAATCCTTCTAATGTTTTTGATCTTACTAGAAATCTCCCGGCGTCGTTCATAAACACGTCCGAGTTTTTTTCGTATTATTTCAACGGCAGTGAATAGTCCAATGAATGCATTTGCGTCATTGTGGTACAAGTTTTCATTAATCGTATGTTGTAATCGTTTTATAAAAGCGTACTCGCGGGCCAGGGTAAAACGCCCCCGTTTCGATTGTTCGTTAATAATCTCATAATCGGATAATATTTTTTCACTGTCGAGACTATCAGATAATTCAATTCCTTGATTTTTTAATTTTGAAATCTCGGCTAATATATTATTGATGTCTTCGATATTCATTATTCTTATAGAACATCTTGTTTTTAAATAAAAAACAATTGAACCCCCGCACAGTGTGTTATTCGTCAGCGCCATAGGCGCCGGTGGCCTTTGTCACTCGCTGATTTCTGTTATATATGAAAATCGAATTCTATGCCCAGTCTTTTTTGAGATCGCTGAATTCTGTATTCCTTCTGCAACAAATCGTACTGAGGCTCTACAAATGTCAAAGCATCTACTGGCTTCATTCATCGACTGAAAAGTTTTTTCTTCGTAAGTTGTTGTATCAAATGACTTTACGGGTTTTGCTTTCTTTGAGTATTTACCAGTTTGGCCTTTTTTGACATTCTGACTTTGCGAGATAGCTTGTAGGTTTATAAGAGAATTATCAGTCTTATTATTATTAATATGATCAATCACAAGCCCATTCTCGATTAATCCGTTAAATGCTTCAAATACCATCCTATGAACATAATAGCTTTTTCCTCCCGCAGTAAACATCAAATACCCCTGATTATTTACGGTACCAACCGGCTTCTTCAGTCTGCGGTTTCTAACAACGCCGTCGCGAGATGCCTCGTAATTAACGAGCAGGGGATGCGGCTGAAATTCTTGGTCCATTTATATAATAATACTATTTGTCTAATTTATTATTTGGTTTAATTATAAATCTTTCAACGTAGTCTTGGGGGGTTTTGATGACGAAGTCGGCGGTGGGGTCAATGACGGCGTTTTTTATTCGTTTGTCATAATAGCGTTTTAACTCTCTGTATCGCTTTCCGCCACAATTAATACACAACTGCGATTTTCCTCTTACACCAACGTGGCAAACCAAGCACGGGAGGGGGCCAAGAGAACCATTACGAACGCTTTGTAAATGATACCCGCAGAATTCACCTCTACATGATTTATTGCACGGGGTTATCGACCCAATCATTAACCATTTGCAGTGATTCATTATACTATATTCTTTCATTTAAATACTTGTTTTAATTATATGGATGAGTTCGAGAGATTAGCAGCAATTAAGCCCTGGAAAAATATTAAGTTCAATCTCGATAGAGTCCTCAAGGACGCACCAAAAGCGTTAATAAACGATAGAACCCTGTTGAGTAAAATACGCGATTGTATCAATGAATTCAAGCGTGATGGTGCATCTCATAGTTGGTCAACATTTCGAATTGATGGTGTTGCTGATGCTACCATGAACGACAACCGCGCAGCAACGATAATATCACAACTTGACGGTAAAAAGTATTTCTTCAGAGTAAAATTTATTGTCCGGGTGGAATCAGGTAATTGGATCATACGTGATAAATTTGAACCAGTTCTCAGCGACAAGAAAACAGTCATTGTTAGCCGCGACTCCAAGCCGGGGCTGTTAACCGGAATTGACAGACCATACTATGAACGAGCGTATCCTGAAACAGCAGTTGTTTATGGAATATACCCGTTAAATAAGAAACCTGATATCGGAAAACTAGCGCCGATGAAACAGTCAACTGGGATAAATTGTGTAGCAGAACGAATAATAGAGCATTTTACAAATGCATGTCGAGGAAACAAATTGACTGATTTACGACGCAGCAAAATCAACCAGTGGGAGGAGACAGTGCGCGAGCGAGGAGCAATCATCAGCGACATAGCGAGATTAGAAACATCGCTAAGATTTCCAATAACCGTTACAACGATAACCGGTGAAGTATTACACGAATCAAAGTATAAATCAAAGGGAGCCCCAATTAAAATTATTGATCATAACGAACACGCGTGGACGCCCGCGATCACAGTGTTTCCACGGGATAGAACGGTAAAGTATATCCCGGGGCAATTTATACAAGATGGTTTTCTCGCGGAGAGGAAACTATTTGATGCTATTGCCTACTTGTGTAAAAACGACCCTGTATCAGTGTGGTTACTTCGCAGCGCTGAAAACGATACGGATACCTTTGATCAGTTTGTAAGACCAAACGGTGAATTATACCGCACTGAAGCGTTTCACAACAAGATGAAAAAAACCGCCATAGAATTTGAGGAGCATGATGAACAACTGCTAACAAATTGTTTTACGATTCCATCGGTTGCGGCTCATGTTGCAGCAAAGAAAAATGCGTGGAGCCCAACGCGCAAGGAATTTCTACCAGATGTACAATCCAGTTGTTTGGAATATTATCACGGTGGACTATGGAACACTGAATACAGCCGCGACGCTATGATTTCCGTTGATATGGTTGCCTGTTATCCAGCGAGTTTTCTCGGGTATGGATCCGCCGCTGAGTACTTTAGACGATTTGGACACCCCAGACATGAAATGACTCGTGTTGCTATTAATGGACCACTGCCTGATTTTGATTTAACCGGATTCGCTCGCATAGTATCATTTGAATTTGCGGCAGGACTTCATCGCTGTTGTTATATTTGGATCGGTAGACACATGAATGAAAAAATGTGGTTGCCAATAGCGCTGCTACGGTATATGATTGATTGTAAAATGCTAGTTTCGTTGATTGTCAGTGACGCGATTATATCATACCGGGCGCAGACTGAAGTCTGGTTACCAGAACCGGAGCGTCTAGATAGCATAATTGACGAATCCAGAAAACACATTGATGCCGACGAGGAATATATCATCGACTGGTCCAGGAGGATATTCAACCAACGAAACCGCGAGGCAAAAGATCTCGGTAGAAGAATAATTGGTAAGTTCACACAAGGTGGAAAAAACTGCGACTACAAACGATATTGCTCACGGCTGATTATAGATGACGCAGAATATGATTTCGTAATCAAGGACGCAGTGGCGAAAAATAGATACGTGAACTGCAAAACAGCTTTCTTGTCCAATGGAACAAGGTTGGGTACAGTTGTTACCTACAGCGATGGAGACAGCCCAGCATACCCGCATTTGAGGGCATCTATGCTGGGTTACGCCACTATCAATTTATTCTCGACGATAAATAAATTTCCCGACACCGCGGTTAGAGTAGCCGTTGATTCGTTTTATGTTGACGTAAAGTATAAGGAAAACGTAGCCGAGTTTACTAGTCCGGACGAGAGTTGGGGTACATGGAGAATTTAAAAGAAATACGACGCGATTATTCCCCGTCAGCAGATGTCACCGTTGAAAACAATTACCTACGCGGTGATAAATTGTCAGAATGGTCTAATGCACCACCGTGTTCTGATCCAATTTGTAGGCACAAAACAGTTTATTTAAGCGGCTGTGGCGGGTCAGGAAAGACGACTCGGGCAATTGAATTATTTCGAACGCGGGCAAGTATAATCGTGCTTACACCGACCCATAGACTAGCGCGAGAGATAAAACACCGAAATGTTGACGCCGTTACTTATCACAGCTTTTTTCGATACAGCGGTGGTGAGTGGACTCCTGATCGAATGGGTGAAAAATTTATTCCTGAGGTTATCATCTGGGATGAGATATGTACTGTTTCGTTAGACGTTTTACAAATGTTTCTTGATTGGTTGCTGCGCGCGAATACAGCGGTGATCATGTGTGGCGACCATGGTCAACCACCACCATTTGTCGGCGAGGGTCCGCATGATTGGTTGAGCGGGTTTGTGGACTATTATGAAGAAACCGATACTGATTACCGAGAACTTGATGAACAACTGCGCGAGGTTAAAAAATTAATCAGATTACAGCCGGATAGAATTCAGTGTGAAATAATCCGCGAGGTGATTCCGGAAACGCCGTTAAATGAATTCTGGGAAACATGGAGACCAAACGATTTGATTGTAGCGAGTAGAAAGATAGTCAGAGACACACTTCAGCGGAAGTTGTTTACGTTGCATAAGGAAAAGTTTCCAACGCGTCCAGTGCCGTTATGTTATAGACCCGCGGATACACGGCGGCAGAACATTGAAGTTGAAATTCCAGGCCGGACAGAAAAACAAATTCTCGTGCTGAATGATATCGTGCTCGTTGATATCAGCGTCGTCGAGGACGCGCTACGTGCTGATAAATCCCCGTGGACGCTAGGATACGCAACGACAATACATTCCTCGCAGGGACTGACCATCACGGACACAATTGTTTGGATGGTTGATAATCGCATCGAATGGTCGAATCTAGTCTATCTTGCAGTGTCCCGAGTACGGAGGATAAATCAGCTTCGAAGAATTGTTATTGACGGAGTCAGTGACGGAGTCACCAACGACAACGACATCATCGATGCAAGCGTCATTGATAGAAAACTCTCGGGTTACCGCCAACAGGATAAAAAAAAACAGCGGCGTTTTGATATTGATGCCGAATTAATAATTGCGTTACGACAACAACAGAATAATCACTGCGCGAGTTGTAATTGTATAATGAGTTGGCGCTATTCGGATAAAGACGCTCGCCAATTTACCGTGGACAGAATCGATAACAGTCTCGGTCATGTCAAAACCAATGTGAGGTTGACCTGTCTTGAGTGCAATAGACGCAACGGCGCTAGTTAAGACCACGCGGGGGTAATTGAGTATCGTCAGGTATCACTTGTAGTTGCTCGCGTGTAAATCCGCGCTGAGGAGCAGTTGAATCCAGTCTATAGATCGGTGGTCTACCAGTTGATCGTGTTATCGTTGATATGTTATGTGTGGTAACACTCCAGATAGGATCAGTAGCTCTTTTTTTACCGCCTTCAAGCTCTCCTGGTTCATATAGATATCTCACGGTGACATCGCCGAGAATCGGCTTGGAAACGCTATCTATTTTTGATCTTCCGGGTATATACTCGTATTTAATCGCGTCGCTGGGCTTCATGTTGATTGCTCGGGTAATCTCGTTATTTAACGCTGCAATTACGCCTGGCAACCTTTTGACCCATTCACGAGATCGTTTTTCTTGGATGAATTCCTTCGCGTATTGATATCCAAATAACCGTTCAGCAAGAGTCCGATTGAATCGTTCAACAATTGCCTGATCACGATGTAGCGCAGTATGACCTCGTCGTATCGCGACGCTATGATGTTTCAGCGTTGATAGAACAGCGCCGCGAAATTCACTACCGGGATCAACTTGTAATAGATTTGGCCAGCGCAGAGGACCTCTTCGATAAATCCGCTCAAACGCATCGGCTACTTCAGTTGCTGACTTTGTTTTTAACGGCTCCGCTTGTTTGTATCGACTCGCAACATCAACTACGGTTAGCGCGTATTTGTAACCGTTGTCATGCGGCAGAAATAGTATATCAGCCTGATGAACTTCATTAGGTACGCTAACATCAAAGCGCGAGAAGTTGATTTGTTTAGGCGGTGGTAGATAGATTTGCCATATAGCCTGTTTGGATAACCAATTAGCCGCAGTGGCCCTCGTTACTTTTGCAGCGCTTGCAAGCTTACCAATTGCGGCCTTCCCCTTCCAGTATCCTCTCGGAGAATAATAGATGGATTCCATGTTGTTATTATAAACGCTAGCGTTTTCAATTACCAGCGCGAGAAGCTCCGCTTCCAATCATTAATTTACCTTTCATAGCCGATTTTACCAACCATGAGGCCAATTTTTCTTTGAAGGATTTATCAGGAATAGCATTTAGCGCGTGAATTAATTTTACGTCCGCGATATGACGCTGTTGCAGATCGCTACTTTTGTAAGCAACATCATGAGCATGACACGCCTTATCGATAGCGTTTATTGGATACTCACCGGGCCGGGGTTGATTTTGATCATCGAGTCTGATATCTAATCGCGTTCCGGGGCCACAGTAGCTATATCCTGGGAGGTGTTTTTCTCCTGGATACTTTGCCCACGGGGTTCCGGGGAGTTTTGATAACTTGGCTGCAATATCACCTCCTCGCTTTTTTTTAAAACATCTCCGGGTCTAATAGAAATAAATCTAAATTTCTTTATACCGCATTGTGCACACTTGCCAGTAAGCGCCGATCTGTTATTTCTTGTTGTAACGGTTGTCATATCATTTGTGCCAGTACGCACTCTACACTTTACACAATATAGATCCATAATTTATGTAGAGACATGAATATAATTGACTTTTCAGCGACTAAAACAAGAGAACCAGTTAAGCATGTTGCAGCGTTACCAAACTCGATCCGGATGATTATCATCGGACCATCTGGATCCGGCAAGACGCAATTGTTACTTAATTTAATAATGAGATGGATGAAGTGGGATAAGTTGTATTTAATCGCCCCTAGCGTAGATGATCAACGATGCTACGAGGTGTTGAAAGATTTCAACGAGAATGCATCAGCGATCGCTAAAAAAAATGTCATCGAGTTTATTACAGATATCAATGATGCACCAGGTATCGATGATATTGATGGCGACGTTAACAATCTAGTCGTGTACGATGATGTTATGTTAGACAATCAAAAAAACCCAGCTAGGATATTTTCCAGAGGAAGGCATAAAAACACTGACGTGATATATGTCACTCAACGATACACTCAGATTCCAAAAGTAATCAGAGACAACTGTAATATTCTTGCTGTATTCAACGGCGTTGATACACACACGCTACGAAATATTTGGCAGACATGGTGCGGCGGTGACATGGACTTTAATGTTTTTCGAAACTTTTTTAGTCATGCTCAGTCGACACCACATGGATTTGTAACGATAAATTTACATGATCCTCGGACACGATATCGTATCGGACTCGACCAAATATTCGGTTAAATTGTAAATAGCCACTTAGCAGCAGGGGGGGGGCGATGACATCGACGCGGTCGTCGCGCTTTTTTACCGAACGCCGATGACGCTGGGGATCGGCGCGCAGAAGGTATCAATTAAACTAAATGACGATTGGACGATCCCCCGACGACGACGTCGTCTTTTTTTTTACCGGGCGCTGACGACACCGGATCCGCTGAGTGCAGAAGGTATCAATTAAGCCAAATGACGATTCAGACAAATGTCCGATTCGCCCCCCCTGCTGCTGCAGCTGCGTTAGTTATGTGTAGTAAAATGAAGGGTTGTTTGACTCCATCAGCATGCTACAGCACGTATATGACCATGCGTCTAATTCCTTGTTTTAATATCTGGTCGTACGTGCAGTACGTGTTTTCGTCCCCTCGCCTACACCCTGTTAATCCTGTTAATCACGCACGTTCCGGTGTACCGGTCCTGTCAGCTCGATGTGCGATGCCTGAATCTTAAAATGGAATGGAATGATGGATAGGTTTACCATAGAAATTTCAACAAGTTGAGGTTATAAATAGATACTAGGGTTTTCCATAGGATTTTATCACAAATTATGGATACAAATAGGTACTAGATTTTTCTTTAGAAATGTCCACAAACTGTAGCTATAAATATATACTTTCATTTTACAACAGGAATTTCCGCAAGGTGTGACTATGAATATATAGTGAGTTTTTCCATAGGAATTTCCTACAAGTTGTGACTATAAATGACACTGGCGTTTTTCCACATAGTGCGATTTTATCTCCTTTTCTTACATTTTAAGCCAGCACAGGTCGTTTGGAGTATAATATATTAAATGGTATAGTGGGAATAGTTCTTTTTGTGGTGTAAGGGATAGACATTTTGTGAGATTTCATCTCCTTCTCTTACATTCTAAGCAAACACAAGGCATTTTGAATAGTGAGTATGATATATTGAATAGCATAGTGGTGTGATGGATAATATTTTTGTGGTGTAAGGGATAGTCTTTTTGCGAGATTTCATCTTCTTCATTTGCAATCTGAGATATAAATAAAAGAAATTTGGGATAGTGTGCATAGGCGGTGTTTAATGGTATCATTAATGTGATGGATAGTATTTTTTGTGGTGTCAGGGATAGTCTTTTGTGAAATTTCATCTTCTTCGTGTACATTCTAAGCTAACACATAACGTTTAGAGTGTGTGTTAGTTTATTTTTGTTTGTGTTTGTGTGTGGGCGCGTACGTGTGTGGTTGTGTGTGTGTCTTTTTTCCTTAACAAACCCCTTGTCCCTACACTCATGAGTGTTTGTTTTGTGTTAATGTGGAGTATTTTGTGTGAATGTGGAGTAATGTGACTATAAACACTAACTCCTTTGCTGATGTGATTGGAGATGAAGGTGTTTTTTTTAAAAAAAAAACTTCCTTCTCCACTATGTATTGATATAAAGCTTAGTGAATTTTGTTAGTATTAATGTCTTGTTTTGTATTAAAATTTATTTTTGGTTAGCACTCAAATCGCTGTGGGGTTGTTTCATATGCGATATGGGTAGTTGGTGAGAGAATATGTTTTCCTTCAAGTCCGTGTTTGAGGTATATAAATCATAGCGTCCCTCATTCGCACCATTCGACATTGAATAATAAAAATGGCTTCTAACCACATGGACAAGATGATGAAGTTGCAAGAGGTGGTGGACGATCTGGGAATGGTGGAAGAGATGTTGGTTAGATTGGAAGATGGCTGTTATAGCCCCCACCGAGTAAAGATGGAGATCAATTATTTAAAAAAACTAAGGAACGATTAGGAGACATGATCAAGGAGGTAAAAAGAGGAAAAGGAAGACAAAGAGGAAAAAGAACAGATAAGAACTTATAACGAAAAATTGATGAAAGAAGGAGAAAACGAAAAGAGGAAACAACAGGAGGAAAATGAAAAGGAGAAGGAGGAGAAACGGAGACGAAGACGACGTAAAATGTGATGGAGAAGATGAGAAATTGGTGGAGGAGAAGAAGAGAGGAGAGAAAATAGAAGAAAGTTAAAAGGCCTTTTTCATAGCCACTCCATTGTCTCGAAAAGATGTTTATTCTCTCTTGCCTAAAACTTTGTTAGTAGATTGTATAGTTGTTTGTGTGATAGATTTATTTCCATAAATCTATGTATGTCTCTGTCCGCGTCTCTATGTCTATGTCTCTATTTATCCCTAGAGTAGCATGTATTCAGGTCAGCCCCATGCCACACTATTCCATTTCATTTGAAATGGAATAAAATTGCCTGATTTACACGTCGGTATTTTATTATGTATGACAACATTTGGCCCATTGCCATAGAATTAGTAAACGTTTATTTTCGATTCACAGTATCCACGTCAGAACTAATGAGATCTCTGCATTAAATTAATATTTCCGGATTCAAATATCCTTTTGTCTCTGATGGAAGTTTTTAGCAGATATCAAAAAGCATAAAACATAATGAAGTGATTTCAACTGGGACGGAACCCTGGTCTACATTTATCGATCGAGGTCTAATTATTTGGAACCCATTTAATAAACCAGTTTTGAAACTTGCTCTAATGCCATTTTAATGATAATCACAGGAAATATTTTGTCTCTGTGGCATCTATTTTGTACCATGGGACCATAAAATATTGACGTGCGTTTCATTTCGCCACATCGAGCCAAGTGACAGTAATTTCAGCCTTTTACCGATTGAATTTTATATATCGGTAATAAAACCGTTACCCATAACCATAAAAAGTATAAATATTCCATTAATATTTACTTCGTTTCGAGAGAGATACATATATAAATACATAATTATTGTTTGTTTATATTTATTCCTCCTCATCTGGTTATGGTCGGATCTCTTAGTGTTGATGTGACTAATGATGCCTAAGTGTTGGTGTGACTAATGATGTCTTAGTGTTGATGTGACTAATGATGTCTTAGTGTTGATGTGACTGATGATGTCTTAGTGTTGATGTGACTGATGATGTGTTAGTGTTGATGTGACTAATGATGTCTTAGTGTTGATGTGACTAATGATGTCTTAGTGTTGATGTGACTAATGATGTCTTAGTGTTGATGTGACTGATGATGTCTTAGTGTTGATGTGACTAATGATGCCTTATTGTTGATGTGACTAATGATGTCTTAGTGTTAATGTGACTAATGATGTCTTAGTGTTGATGTGACTAATGATGTCTTAGTGTTGATGTGACTAATGATGTCTTAGTGTTGATGTGACTGATGATGTCTTAGTGTTGATGTGACTAATGATGTCTTAGTGTTGATGTGACTAATGATGCCTTATTGTTTATGTGACTAATGATGTCTTAGTGTTGATGTGACTGATGATGTCTTAGTGTTGATGTGACTAATGATGTCTTAGTGTTGATGTGACTAATTATGTCTTAGTGTTGATGTGACTAATGATGTCTAGTGTTGATGTGACTAATGATGTCTTAGTGTTGATGTGACTAATGATGTCTAGTGTTGATGTGACTAATGATGTCTTAATGTTGATGTGACTAATGATGTCTTAAATAAATAAGGGGAAAACACCTTGGAAAATAATGAGATAGGATGAAAGGCATTTGTTTGGAAAAGAACTGACATATCCTTTTGCCCACAACAATAAAACGTGAATCTGTTTAAAATTTCACACGTCCTCCATGCTACATGCATAAACGTATCTGTTACGCTATGATGCGATGGGGACACAGTGAGAATTCATGAAGTTTTGGGGTTTAATGCCATTTCTCAGCGCAAGAAAGGCGATAGATAGCGTCCTGTATAAATGGTGGAGGAATTTGTATGAATACTATAAATCTATTTGATGTGTGTTTTTCACTTACATTTTTTAGTATATGTATCTACATCAGTTCCTAAGAGATTAGGCTTATGTTATTATGCATGTGTTCTCATTTTGTTTGGTGTTATTTGCTACCTTTTGGCGGATATCTTTCTTCGAGTTTTGTGGTGGGGTTTTTCAGCATGTAAGAGTTAGGTGGGTTGCGAACATATGTACCAACCCCCACCATCGCAACGGGAATGATATATTCTACCTAGCCTTCTCTCTCAGTGGTTCTTCTCCCTTATTCTCCCATCAATGGCATGTGTCGTCCATCCAAACAAGTATAACTCGACAAATAGCTAAAGATTTGAAATAGATCTATCAACTATATGCATGTATTATGCCTAGGCCCCACGGAAAATAACGGATCACACAAACGCACGCACATACATACATACATACATACATACATACATACATACATTCATACATACATATATATACATACATACATACATACATATCAAACATTACAATCATCTGGAATTATATTCTACATACATGTACTCCTCGGAAAGGGCAGAAAAAATAAGGTGGGAAAAGATTACACTAGCGCTGACGCATATTAAGACTAGTTATAAAACAAATAAATATTTGTTTATGCAGGTAGTTATGTGTGTAATGCATGAACCTGCATATTCACAGAAACATACACACACACACACACACACACACACACACACACACACACATATATCGCTCCATCTGTTTTCAAAATATTATGTTATTGGTTTTAGAAAATCCATATGTATTTTCATCGATATGATAGTCGGCAGTGTTATTTAGTCAAGAGAATTTTCTCCAATTTGTATGTATGATTCAAGTCATGCGGTGTAGTAGATCCATTATTGTTTATCCTTTTGTCTACTCTTAAATATGTTTAAGTTTATTTCTTCTCTTACCTTTCAAAGACTTATATGATATTAATTTTTTAATTTTATTTTATTTTTTGCATAGTGATTTATAGTTGGTATTTAACAGTGAAAAAGTCTCCAAAATTGTCTTTGTCCCGGTTCTCCTTACGTTTAATGGCTATGACTCCCTCACGCATCAACTGCGTCATTTCATCCTTCAAAACATTATTATAGATCTTATCTTGTATTGGAATAAATTTTGATGCGAATTTTGCTTAAAATAAAATTTATAGACATACCATCGCTACCAGGTGATTTGGTTTCACAGTTTGAAATCGCCCATTGGACAGCCAATATTCACATGACAGACATTTCAACGCAAGAGGCGGCGACAAAACAAACATATTTTATTGGTGGTTGAACTTTCTAATACCAAACGAGGTATCTTCCAAATTAAAAACCATGAAAATCAAATGTAATTAGCACGTGAGTATTTGAACTCCAAAGGTGCAAATATGTTGGTCGGAATAGATGCAATATGTTCATTCAGAACGAATCGCATTATGCAAGAAATGTTCAGTGAAAAAAGCACGTCAACGCCACAATCCGTGGAAAAGAGTAGCGATATAAACTTTTAGAGATGGCAACAATGGTTCCATGCTGAAGACGATTACTGTCTTTATTCAGCTCCAGTTAGATATTAATAAAGCGCTTTGGTAAAAATTCTATTTTGATACCAACATCTGCGCTGCAGAAGAAATTATTTGGAGATCTTCTGGACATCAATAGTGAATGGGGGCTGTTTAGCGTCAATGGAAAATCCAGACAAAAAGGTGTCCCGGCACTTTGGCATCAGAATTTATAGCGTCAAGAGGAAATCCAGTCAAAAAGGTGTCTCGGCACTATAGCGTCAAAATTGACCTTGGGTCACTATAGCGTCAAAGGAAATCGGAAGTTAGGTTCATTTGAATAGGGACAATATGAGTCAAATACAAATACAAATAGTAGAGACAAATACATTAGAGACATAGACAGGTAAGAAAGAGAGTAAATGTTTTCGAGCCAAACATAAGATATAAAATCGACTAAAAAATTTTAGGCAACAGAGCAAATCTTTTCGAGACAGTGGAGTGACCCTAAAAAGGGCCGTTAGTTTTTTTTGTTAACACCATTCCGTTAACATAGTGGGCATCACATAGGTCTTCTCTTCCTCAAATTTCATCTGGCTCTTCAGGCAGCCTTGTTTCTCTTCATAGATCTTTCTTTTCTAAACGCTTTTATCGGTGATCCGGATGATTGTCCATGATGATTTGACATACATGGGTAAGTCCGTACAGAACAGCATCGTCGATACGAGAATAGATGATTCAACGTTAGTCCACTTCTTGTGAGGAGAACAGGTGAAGGGAATGAAGTGAACCGCTGTTTTTATAGTGGAAGAGCGGATCGAAACGGATTGAGTTTTTTCACCAATCGCAACACGCGTAACAAAATTCGGTCACATTGTGGAGTCTGTCTTATTATCCCAAGAAAGCTGACTGTGACGTCAAATTCCTTATATAGATGCGCTAGCGTCTGTGCGCAGAGAATCAATGCGACAGAGTTTTCAAACATGACGGAAACTAAGAAGATGATGAATTGGGGTGCACCGGCCGTGGAGACGAGAAGCGATGGCATAGCAGCGGATACTAGAGTCAACACAGTCCTACTTCCAGAAGAGACCGATTTTAATTGGGATTTAGTGGATTTTCTCTCTTTCTCGCAATAATTTGTTCCGTACCAGCATTTTCGCCACCTTCTCCTTCCTTACTACACATCAAGGATTTTATACAGAGACAGAAAGAAGAAGTGTAGAAAATTTTACAGCAGCAGAAAGAAGCAGAACAAGCAATTCTCCTTCAACAGCAACAGCAAGCAGAAGAGACAGGAAAAGGAAATACAGGAAGAAGAAGCAGAGCAGAGAAGAAACAAGGTATAGGAGAGAAGGAGGACAGTGAAAGTCAAATAGTGACATTACCCTTATACATTTTAGCAGAGTTAAGGAGTCTGAACCAAATGTATAAGTTTGTTTAAGCTTCCCAAGATAGAAAGACCTTCCCGAGCCAAACAACCTAACCCTGTTGCTACATCTGAGATACCAGCCCTAGTGATTTCTACCAAATCATCGACAGGAGCAAGTCCAGAAGTAGGCCTTGGACGTGGCAAAGGCTTAACGCAGTTAAAGCTGATTGCTTCCCGTTTCAGGGCCACCCACTACTCTCGAAAAGAGATAGCATTCATTTTGCCAAAATCAATTAAAACTCAAAATCTCTTTTTTGCGTCATGATAGACCTGTGTGAGTGCGTCAGTGTAGGTCCTTAATCTAAAAACTCAAAACCAAGAGACACTTACGTTTTTTTCCTGGTCTATTCTGGTACAAATTTTACAATGCAATTCACAACATAACACTTTAAAAAGTTCATAGATTTCTTCCGTGTCTTTGTTCACTCTCTCTGTTTTTTGAATTTTTTCACTTTAACAGGTTATTCCTCTTCTTCCTCACGTTCTCCTCGTCTTCTTTTCTTCTCTTTGTTTCTCTTTCTGGACGTGTCTGGGTTCTTCCTTGGCTCAAATTCATGCCAGCGATTTTGAAGATGACATGAGTGATCCAGAATCCAGATAAAGAGAGTCGACACCAAATCAAAGTTCACCACCACTACTAAACCCTAAAAAGTACTACCACATTCGAGAGACAGAAAAGCGCTTCTCTAGAAAATTTAGAAACACAGCCTACATGTATACGGTGAAGTTTAAAGATTTCAAGTCCGACGTACCGTTGGAGAAAGCAGATGGGTTCATCACCGAGGTGTGTGATTCTTCGTTAACCACATTGAAACGACAATGTCAAGCCAAATAAGACGATAGTTCGAGACTTTCCATTCTTCACGACAGTCCCAAGTCCCCCGTTTGGATTGAGTTTAGAAGCCCATCAGAATTAGCACCTTCCAAAGTCACTGGCAAGGTTCAACATTTGCAACAATCCAAGCACGTTTCATATCACCGATGGAAAAGCGACACTGTTCATGACCCACGTGTTTCTTTCCCAAGGGAACAGACGCAAAAAGGTGTTATTGGTGGACGAACTTTGCAGAACCAAAGAGGGCCATGTCCAAATTAACAACCCTCAAGACAAGATGTGTTTAGCCCGTGCCATCGTTGTGAGACGAGTGTATGCCTACAAGAACGACACGATAGAATGGAAAAGAGCCTGGAAAACTATTAGACAATAGGACCGAGCAAAACAACGCAGAAAAGCAGAACTCCTGTTACAGCAAGCCGGGATACACCAAAACACACCATGTGGCATTCCTGAAATGCAAAATCTGCAAGACGTCTTGGCTCCACGTTACACCTTGAAAGTACACCCTCAAGAAGTTCTTTGACCTCTGTTGTTTCGAGGCAAAACTTTCAAAGATGGAAAATACATTCTCGTCTATCATCACGATGAACATTTCGATGCCATTACCAGTATCGCTGCATTCCTGGAATACATTTATTACTGTGAGAAATGTGACTATGGCAATAAGAATCGAGAATAACACAAGCATTGTAGATCGAAATGTGAGGGATGTTTGGCATCTAAACCTTGTCTTGACGAAGGACAAGAACGAGTGCATTGCCCTGCTTGTCAGCGCACTTTTGGCAGCCCTGTCTGTTACCAACAACATATGAAGACGTAAGGTTCACAGCGCAAAAGTGCTTGTCGACTGCTGAGTGGAGGGCATACATCATCAACGGCAAGCCGATTTAGCCGATGTCTCTCATTTGGCCGCCTACAATCGTGGCTACAACGTCTTTTCCAAATTTGCCTGGGTTGTGCCATTGACTTCCATATCGAGCAGTGAGTTATGTGCTACCCTTCAAACTGGTGTTGAAACAAAGTGGTCGTCACCCTCTTCGATGGCTAACCGACAAGGGCACCACATTTCTGAACCAAGGTTTCCAAAAGAATTAATGAAACGTGACATTCATTTTTTCACCACCGATTTGAATCTGGTAGCAATCGTGTTCACCAGGTGTTGACTGCTAAAATAATAACCTGCACGAATTTTAAACATATAGATTTACCTTGGAGTAGTGGGGAGCACTTTTCGTCTCATCTGGGTATCTATAGTTTCGTTTTTATCCAAGTAATCTTGCACTTAAGCGTCCAGAATTTCAACCTCAAAAGTGTTTTGATTTGGAAGGACATTTAGGACTTGTGTAGGGTAATTGATTTCCACCAAAGCCACTTCCTAATGGGTTTGGTGATGTAACTGGATGCCCAGAATACTTTGGCCGTGTAATCGCAAAAAGTTATTGGGATATACCTCCATGGAACTGTCACTAGGTAACGTTAAGTAAAATTGGTTGTTATTCATAATTCCAGAGTTCTGCTGTCCGAGGGGTCACTCGAAGTCAGAAGAGTGTCTAAAGAGGATTGTTGTGGTGGTTGTTGTTGTGGTGGTGACTGTTGGGAGGGTGACTGGCGTTGGAAACAATACTCCCGTTGTTCCCGTTAGAGGAGTAGTTCAGGGAAGGATTGGGAAGAAGGTAATCGATGCAACTGTTCAGCATAATGGTCCACAATTGTTCGTCTCCTTTTTGAAAACTCATATTGGCAATATTAGCACCGATGACACAATACACCACAAATATTTGACAGGAAAGGTCAATTTGTGTTTTGGGCACACGTTCTCCACACCACACTCACAAGGGTTGCTTTTGTAGATCTTGCAGAGATGAACTGTGTAAATGAGTGGTCACGGTTGTAGTGGCAGATGAAGATGTGTTGAAGGGCATGATGGTCACTTCTTTTTATAGCCGATGACTTGCGAAGGGTCGAACCAAGAGTCAAACTGGGAGGATATTATTTCCGACGTACTTTGACTTCTTTGATGCGGCGTTTTCCCACTTTACGGGTTCTTCCTTCGAGAATGCTTTCGATGTCTTACACTTCGTCTTCTTTTTAGGTTACGCGATTTAACTCGGGCAAGTAAAGCGTTCCTTTTAACACTTCCGTGTTCATGTCATCCAATGTATAGACGACAGGATGACGGCCACGCACTCGTCCAGTGACATGAAACAATTCAGTGGTCCAGTTGGGTAGGTAACCGTTTTCGAAAGTGCTTTTGGTTTTGACAATGTGCACCCAATCTCCTGCTACCAATACTCCATCTTTCTTGGGGACAGCCACCGTCGGAGACATACCAAACAGGCGCTCAAAAACAGTCGCTTCCTTGTCTGGATTCACTTCTTCTGGGGCACATCCGATGCTCTGATGGTAAGATTGATTGTACGCTTCGACCAAGTGTGGTAATATGTCAATGTAACTGAGAGTGTGTTGTTGCGTTAAATATTTCCACATGCGTTCTTTCAAAGTGGGTAGAAAACGTTTCACGATGCTGGCTTTGTTTTGGGGATTTTCGGTGGTGTAAAAATGAATATCACGTTTCGTTAATTCTTTTTGGAAAGCTTGGTTCAGAAATTTGCTGCCTTTGTCGGTTTGCCGTCGACGAGGATGACAACCACTTTGGTTCAACACCAGTTTGAAGGCTCATACTAAATCACTGACACAAAACAAATATTTGTAGCCACGACTATAGGTTTTCCAAATGAGAGACATCAGCTAAAACAGCTTGCCATTGATGATCGACGTCATCCACTCGGGTGCAACGTCTGGAAACGTTTCGTCGAATGGGTTTGTGTAAGGTGTACGTGGCTTGTTCTTGTAATCATCGTTGCACTTGAGGTAAACGGACACGTTGCAGACGGGTTTTGGCAGCACGACACAGTGACTGAACTCCTCCTTATTATGCAGGAATGGGTGGATCGTATTAAATGCTGGCTAACACCTTCTCCATTTTTAAAAAAATTAAGTCACCCTCTCCAGTTGATGCCACTTTGGTTTCGGCGAGATGGTTGTTTGGAAACGGTTTTACGTAGCCGACGTGTTTCGGAAGTAGAACTCGACGGTAGTGGTGGAAGTGGTGGTGGTAATGGGATGGCTTTTTCTTTTTCACTTTTGGTTTCACTTCTTTCTTTTTTACTTACGTCGAAGGAGGAGTGGACATCATATTTTAACCCAAGCTTCGAGTTCTTCACGTTGAGGGGGGTAGGCGAAGGGGTGAACAATGACGCCGAAATCTTAATATGAATGGGAGCTGCTGATGGTGTTTGAAACACTTCTCGTGCCTCTTCGTCCTCAGGCATTAGTGGGGCTGCGTCTGTCTTGGTCACTGGGGGTAGCGGTGGTGGTGGTGATGGACTTTACATCAGGGTCTTATTATCTTTCAGAGTTGGCAGAACTGTTCCGTCTAACGCTTTATGGTGAAAGAGTTGCAGTCGTTGTAACAGTTGACCTTACCGTTGCTTGCTTGGATAAATCCAGTATACTCTGTAACATTCATTATCTCTCTAGGACTTTGATTTTGGGGGCAGGTATTTTGTGACCAGCTTGGAGACGCGCGTTTCTTTTGTTTCATCAAACTAGGAAGAACGGCTGTCACAATGGGCTTGGCTGGCATCACCAGGAACGGAGAAGTGTAAAAACCTGATTCTACTGGAGACGCGTTCACCGTCGCTGCTGGTCGTGGCTTGGGGTTGTAAAGTTGAGTTCTGGCCGAAGTGCCTCTCTTGCGGGTAGAAGTTGTTTTTTTGGGCCGTTTCTGGGACTTATCTTTTTCTAATTTTGTGTCTTGGTCTTGATACCGTTGCTATTTTTCTTCTTCTGGGTACGTTGGGGATTGGCTTTCTTCTTGGGAAGGACTTTGGGGGCATTGGTATCCCATTTTAAGAGGAGCGAATGATGACACCTCCTAGAGAACCGCTACTTCTAGGTTTCAAATGATTTGCTTTTTGGTTTGAATGTTGATGCGAGGATCGGCCAGTTGTGTCAAGGATACTTTGTTTCTGTCAAAAAAGCGATTAGTTTGATGTGGACTGGGAATGATGCATTGCAGTAATTGACGTGCTGTCAATGTAAACCATCGTAAGACTTCTCTGAGACTAGTTTTTAAGACACAATCATTTATTTGTGGATTTGTTTTTCTCGACTGGTGCCGTACAAGGCATGAATCAATTCGAGGGGAAGATTAGACTGAAGTAACATCATGTCGGAGAGACCCAAAGTGTCCGAGGATTTTATAGATATTTTTTTTTGTTGTTAAGTCGACAGCGGGGACGTGTACGCAACAGGCCCTCCGTCTTGGCATCAGTGGTGAAACAAATTGGTACGGCATCGCAAATAATTGGGGGTGGTAGGTTTTAAATCCACGAGTAAATATGCGTGTGTGGTTTGAGTGGCATCGTCGTACGAATGAGTAGGCCAAGGCGTTCCTAACTGTTTGGCTAAGATTTGAACTTGCGATTTTTCTCTAGGGCTTTTAAACAAGAACACATAATGAGCACTGAGACTAATGGTGCGATAGGCTTTACTTTTTTGAAACAAATTTTGAGTGATGTAAATGACACTGTCATTACGACGATGCCTTTTGCGCGTAAACCACAGTTTAATTTCTTCTTCGTCTTCTCCTAATATGTCGTCGAAAATGACCAGATGGGTTTGACTGGAATGCTAGGAATGCCTTCCACAAACACGATGGAGTCGCTTTGACTTTGTTGTAAGAGACTGTACGCCGATCGCCACTCTTGTGCATGTATGTATATATGCATGTGGCAACTATTTATCAATCCTGTTTTTGAAAGAGTTATAAAATCCTCTGAAGCCATACGTTATACCCAAACAACCAGCTATATCTACAACTACAACAATAGTCAAAAAAGATAAAAATATGATCAAACAACCAACTATACATAAAACTAAAACAACAGACAAGAGGTGAAAATGATGAAAAAACAAATTTGCACTAAAACAACAGGCAAGAGGTGAAAATGATGAAAAAACAAATTTGCTCCAACATTCGTTAAATGACGAAAGATAATTACATGATAATTTCAGAAAAAAAGATCTTGTTTTAGGAAAGTAATTAAAAAGCTATATAACATTCGATACAGGAAAAGGAAATCTTAATATATTAAGATCAAAGGTAACTGAGGGTTTTGCAGATGTCACTGAAGTAGTAAAGTCACCAATTGTTTCAACGAAATTTCATATTGATATGTATAATCTCTTCAGAATGCAAACTGAAGAGCATTATGTTAAACAAAAGGATGCACGAAGTAAAGCGAACCTAAACGTGACCATAACAACTATTGGCATAACCATATGAAATTTTAAAACGATAAACAACCGGAAGAGGTAGTGGAGACAACTGTGTATCGTTTCACAGATTCGTGTATTGAGGTTAAAAAGGTTTGACGCCTTTTGTCGACTATTTCCATCAGTTGCCCAATAGAGTACCAGAAGTATTGTCACTGGCAATGTGATAAGCTGTAATTTGACTGACTGATAATGTTCTTTCATATATTAAATGAATTAGAAATATTCCATATTGATGCTGACATACAGTTAATTTTATAGTTTTTTAATCCAGGCATGATGACGTTCAGCAATGTAATCCCTTCTGGAAGTTCTGCTGTTGAGTATTCGGAACCATTTTGTATTTTCCATTTGTATCATGTATACGATATTCACGCTTTCAAGTAGGCGTGTACAAAACAGGTAGATAAGATGCAGCCGTGTAGATGTCAAACTATTTTTACACCATCCACACGTTTATTCACTTGTACATTTAGGTCGATTTGTTTCCAGTCGTGTGGTATGTAGCAGTGTTTATAGTATCGCATTGAATAGGTTTATACAAATGTCTACCATTTTCTTCCTGCCGTATCTTATATGTTCGTTCGGTAGACCATCTTTACCTAACTTAAACTCTCTTTTATGGATGCTGCAATTTCAGCACATGTAAACCTTTCATTCAAAACGGGATCTTTTTGAATGTTTTTTTAATTTTATTGTAAAGCTAGATGACATTCTCTGGGTTGCATATGTTTAAAGTATTTTGCAAATAAGTTACCTATTTCGAATGGATTGTATGATGTTTCGTCATCAAACTTTAGTTTCTAGTATATTATGGCTCATACAATTTCCAGAAAAGTCTAGTATCTAACTCTGCTGCATCTTTGAAGTCATTGAACACAATTTTTTTCTTCACATGCAATAATTACCTTGTATTTGAATTTTCCTAAATTCTCCATTGAAAACCTTGTACGGTTTTTAGTTGACATAGATTAAGACCCCGGGCAATACATTTTCAATCCATAGTCCTCTAAATCGTCTAACCATATTGAATGATTTGAGTGATGTGTGGTGTTATGTATATCTGTATTATTTTACCTGTGGTCCGTGATTGTGGATTCTATTTTAAAACAAGGAGCTATAAATAGATCGTTCTATAAAATGAACCTGTTAACAGATTGGGGTAATTTCCCATTGGATGATTAAGCCAAGTGGGTTGCTTGCGACATAAGTCAGATGGGTTGTGTTGTGTCAAGTCATATGGGAAGTATTGCGACGTAGATTCGTAATACAGTGGTGTGTGTGTATGATTTGGATGTTTAACGTAGCTTAACAATTTTTTCAGTCATATCGCGACGAAGTCTGCAATGTGGCAGTTTATAGTGATGTCTAGCACAGGGGCATCATGCCGCAGACATGTAACAATGTGTCCCACCTAGTCACATTATCATGGCAGCAGGCTGACCAGTCCTAACACTAACATCTTAAAGCTGAGAGCCAAACGAGGCGACTGTTAGTACCATTTTGTAAGTCTTTTGGCATGAATCGGCCGGGAATCGAACCCACGACCTCCCGCATCCGATGTGGACGCTCCAACCACTAGGCCGAGTTATACCAAAGACTTACAAAAATGGTACTAACAGCTGCCTCGCTTGGCGCTCAGCATTAAGCGATTAGTGTTAGTACTGGTCGGCCTGGTGTCAGGATAATGTGACTGGGTGGGACATTATGCTACATGTCTGCGGCATGATGCCCCAGTGCTAGATATCACTATAAACTGCCACTCGGCAGACATCGTAGCGATTTGACTGAAAAATTGCTAAAGCTACGTTAAAAATCCAAATCACATCACATCACATCACATACACTTGTTACAATACAATGTTTCCATTTCACTTGTGAAATATTTTGTTATATATACTCAAAAATGTAGATATCCTTTATTTATAAAATAGCCAATAAAAGCAACAAACGTGCTTTATTTGCGTTTTGCATGCGCGGTAGGAGAGTGGGGGTGGAGATGGGAGTGTAAGAAAAGTACATTAATCAGATGTGAAAAATGTTTTATATACAGACCCTGGTCTATATGGTCGTTTATAAATATGATATTAAAAAAGAGGCATACTGTGTGAGTCTAAGGAGAGTGTACTGAAAAATTGTGTTTAGATTTCGATCCCTCCCCTGGGATTAAGATTTCAGGCAAATTTGGATTTTGATCCATTCCATGTGATCAGACTCTCTGGCAGGTTTGGATTTCGAATCATCCCCTGTGAGTAAGCTTTCTGGTATGTTTATATTCCGATCTATTGAATGCGGTTCAACTTTCTGGTAGATTTGGATTTCGATCCATCCCCTGGGATTATGTTTTCAGGTAGGTTTTGACACTTTGCATATACGTAATCGTATTTAAAAATGTGTAGTGATCTTTTTAGCCTTGTAAGATTGCACGACCAATGCTACACATTTCAATATGGGAACTTGAAACCTTGGAATGTTATTGGAGTTGGGGATACTGTATCAATAAAATGTAACTCAGTTGCTGCAGACTTACGTTTTTTTTCCATGTTGACGTTCGAGCTTGATAATTCAATAAGGTATGGAAAAATTCATTATATTCGTGTGGATTCTAACTCAAGATTTTGGAAACATTTGGTACTGGTATCATGGTTGCTGGTGTTACATAGTATGTACATTTCATATTCATTTTGATTGGTTCTCAACATAACTGAATGCGGCCAATGGAATTGCTCCTAAATACGATGTTGTAATTCAGAAGACGCTGAATATAATCTTCAATTTTAAAAAAAGAAAGATTTAAAGCACACCAAAAGGCAAATCAAATATCAGCAGCGGCAACAAGAACACGATGGATGCATTCTAACTTACTCTTGTTCAACCAGTGTAGCGTTGAGAGTTTGCGAGTGTATGGGTTGATGAAACTGTTAAATATTCTCATTCGAAGACGATCGACGTCAATTGAGGGATTTACCACAAAGTATACCGTACGGAAGGATTCGTAGAACAATGAAAACCTTTGCTGGTGGTCAGTTGACCTTTAAAGAGCAATCGTCTATCCGAACTCGGGCCTTGAATTCTGATTGTACCATATGACAGTAGAATAATTATATTTTCCGCACGTTTCCAGTTATAAACAAAATTAAAAAGCTGAAAGCCTTAGGATTTCAGCTTCCTGCTGCTTCGTAAACGAGTCTACCTAATGGAGCGAGACAACTTCCTGTTCTGGAGCAGCGCTTGAAATTCAATCAACATTAGCAAATCCGTACATTTCCATATAGTGGTTGTCAGGTTAACATCTGGCTATACTGTATCATCGAAACATCTTCAAGATTGTTTTTACAAATACCGACTGTTATTGAATATGTTCTTTGGGTTTAGCTATCTAAAGCCTTATTTAATGTACTAGAAAATGTAACAATGCTTATTTTTTTATGTACTAGAAGACAGTACTAGTTTTCCAGATAGTAACAAATGCTATGGAAGTCATAACGTAGATTCGTCTACTGAACAGACGACTTGAATGCACGAATAGCAAATATTCCGGAATGTCTAGATTCAGATCTAGATGAGTTGAATGGTTTACAAATAGATTCTAGAAATGTACATCGAGAAATTACATTGTAACACAGTCTCGATGTTTTAGTGGTTTTCATGTTTGCACTGACACTTTTCAGCAATCGATGTGTCATTTTAAGGCTGGAAAAAGGTTTGCTTTTCGACGAACTGTTACACATCTTTATGTTTTAGACGTATGGAAAGTTAAGAGCCATATAATTTCAAAATGTTTTGATTTCTTTTTCCATGATTGTTTCGATTAGGAAATGTTTGATAGAATTTCCCAGTATCGGATGAGGAAGCTTTTGGTTATAGAGAAATATTTCTGGTGAAGTTAAGGACACACAATATAAATGGCTTGGTAAGGGATAAAAAAAATGCGACCATCAGTCAGAATTTTCTAAAGCAGTCAAGTCGATTGTATAAATTATAATATACAAAAGAACCGAAATACAACGCGTAAGTCCAATAGCATCCTCTACGCCTAACTTAGTGATAAACTTAAAAAAAAACGTTGAGTCGACACATAACAATATAGCATTGGAGAAAACATAAATATTACGGATGTAGGAAATAATATGTTCTATGAATATTTTCATGACCTAATCAGGCTTTCGATTCAGATGAAAAAATTATATAAATACAATATTACCTGCTGAAAATGTTAAATAGGTCTTTTCTTGATGAATAAGTGATATTTAAGCATTATAAATACTACAAAATTTTGAAGATAAACGAAATCATAAATAAAGACATTAAATGTACTGAAACCATTATTCTACGTGTATATACTTTATTTTAAAATAGAGTTTTAAAGATGTTGAAATAAAGTTTTACATCTCGGCATTATCGCAGTCTTAGGTTATAGGGTGATATAACCAGAATAGGAAATTAAAAAGGTGACAAGCATATTCTTTCTACAGACCTTGAGTTGTATGGGACAATTGTTTCCATGTTAAATATAAGACTTGAGAACTATTTAGAGCCGACCGGTATCTTAAATGAAAGTCAATCTGGTTTTAGGAAAGGGATATTCACATATTTCACATTAAATAATACTTTTTTATAATAAAAAACAGGTAGAAATTTTTAAATCATAAACAAAAGAAATTATTTATCGATTTGTCGATTTTGTAAAGGTATTCAACAATCCACGGAGAACAAGGCACTGCAAACAACTGATTACAAATAATGCTAACTGTTAATCGCAGAGTGTAATCAAAATATGTACATTAAATTTAACTCATTTATGTGTGTATAAATACATAATTTTAGGATTTATTTTTCGTGAGAAAATAATTTGGATACATGAGTGAGAAATAAAGTATGTATCCTTGTTTCGTTAAATCTAAATGATTTAGAAGAGTGTTGGTTGAAAAGGAATGTAATTGGTGCGATTTATGTAAGGAACCGTAATTTATATTCTTGTTTATTTTGCGTGTTATTCTTTATACTATCAACAGTATTATTCTTCCAGAAAAGAAAAGAAAAATCTCTACAAACTTTAAATGAATTTTCTAAATATTGTCGATAATAGCGATTAAAAATCAATGCTGAAAAAGAACAACATTTGCTCCTGGCCAATGGAACCGTTTCTCTTTTGTATTTTGTAACGCATCACTGGCAAGAGTCGGTCACTATTTATATCACATACTTTTTTATTCGACAAATGAGAATAACTAAACAAGGGAAGAAACATTTTTGCCCTATACAAAATACAAATAGTTCTTTAACCAATGTATTTACAATTGAAACATTCTGATAAAAATATTTTGACGCATACCAACCTTAAGAATTTGTGTGCAATTTTGTTCCATTATGGATATTTGGTATCAAACTTTATAGACTGATTTGATAGAGGTTATATTTTGAACAGCACAATAAAATTATATAATACTCATGGGTATGAAAGTGATCAAAATCTTCTTTGAAAGAACTACAATTTTACGGCAAAAATAATATATATGCTCTCATGCAAAATAGGATGTCTTTTTAAAAGTAAGTACATCTCTGTCCACACAACCACATGCAAACATACCCACAGACACTGATAATATAATATTATGATATATATGACATGAAGAAGAGAGAGAGAGAGAGAGAGAATATTTTTAAAAAATATTTTTAACAAAGAAGTTATTTATGACAATTTGTCACATTTATAGTATATTATAGACGACCTTTGCTATCAGTTCCCATTGCAAAATATTCCACCTATGAATTGTTTCATGAAAGGAGAACAATGATGTGGTTACCAATTTTAAACTCGTTTACTGTAGGTAAGCTCTGTAAAACAATATACAAATAAAACTGATTGAAACTTAAACTGGTCAACTTCCAGTTCCTTTAAGTGTTGGTTTGTAAAATAATGGAACACAAACAGAGGGTCATCGTTCTATTTTGCAAATCGTTGCTCAGTAAGATGTGGCAAAATTACCCTGGGTTTCTACCTTAGTACACTAAAATGCATTGTCATGTCGCCTTGTTTAAATTTCGTTATGACAGTTCTTAGCATTAAAGGAATGTATGCAATGTCAGAATTAGGGTTTCGCTGGAGTCAATTCCAACCCCAACTCCGTTGCAAACATTACCATATTTGAACAAATTAACCCGATAACTTTGTACCGTAGTTAAACACAGATGATTCTGAACAAGGACTATCTTTAAATACGGCTGATTATGAACTGTAGTTTTAATGACCTATGGTACCAAATTCTACTTAGGGGAAGGAAGGATGAAAATACTTTGACTCGTGTTACTTGATACAGGAAATTATTACAATGGCGGGTATGAAGAACTTTAATTCTGAACATTAGTCTACTTTGCTATTCAGTTATATTTCATCATGCTTAAGTAGGTTGATTAAGAAAACTGTTCAACAGTATTCTTCATAAAACGCATGAATACGCGATTTAACTTAATTTGCTTGATACTGAAGCCTGCTTTTAAGAAATAATTGGAAGTTTTGACTCTACAATAGTACCCAATGAGCTGGAAGATTTGCGGATCTGTTTGCAGAGTTGGTTATTAAAGCTAAATACAGACAATGAACTCGCTAATAGACAATGAACTCAGACACAAGAGCACTGAAATAGTACTAAATAAAACTACATTTCAGACTCTCTGTCCCCTGCCTATCCACTCTTCATAGTAAAGACTAACTTCCTGACTGGCGTGACGTCAGAGTTTGGACGAGATTTCCGGAGTGAGTCTAAATTCGGTTCCCCGTTGAAAACACAGCCGCGGTTAATTTTTCAACAGACTCTAATTTTATTAAACAACTGAATGATGAGCAAGTCCGCCAGTGTCGGCGAGATGGGGATTGGCATAGGAAAGGCAATTGGGACGTCGCAATGAGCAACGGGGTAATTCTTCACAATACTTAAAGTTGACAACTGACATGAAAATTGTTATGTATGGGATCCACTAAAAAAAAAAGTGCCTGGGGGCCTTGAACCCTCGTGTCACCACTGCCGACAGTAAGAACCTGTAATATAATGGATTTAAATAGTGACTCAGCTGAATGACGAGCCAGTCAAAGCGATTATGTTGTATAGCGGACCATCCTTGGATTAAAAAGTTACCCCACTTCAATAGTGATTCTCCAAAATGGGACTAGGAAGTGGTTTTGTTTAGCTGTGCCTTTGAATGTGAAAAAGTCATGACAGGGATTGATTTTTTACCATGTAATGAACAGAGAACAATCACTCATTATTAATAGATGCATTGCACTGTGGTTGTAAATGTAGTGTGGCGGAAATGCACATGTAAAATTCAACGTGTGACATGGTCGAAAACTATGTTTCTGTTGAACCGGAAACGAAGTTTTCACCGATAGCTTTTGATCAAGAGTGGTTAAATGTAATTATGTTGGACAGGTGCTGTCAAGTCTTGCTGTGTGTAACAGTCAATAATGGCATTATCACCCTTGGGAATCCTAGTTGCACTGAGTTCAGTTTGGAGATGTATGTCATATACCGGAAAATCCGATTAATCCCGATTGGTGCACACTATTTATTGGATTGACAACGGCTGCTCGTATCGTTTCTTAATAAATTGCAAATACTAGGTCTTGGTATTGTATTGTCAATATGAAGATTAAGTTTGAGCCTTTTGGGTTTTTAGTATTATGGATACCGTCGTCCCAGTCAACGTTAGGTCAAAGGCATTTCGAGACTTAATATCTCCAATGTCGTTTAATAGTTTCTTGACTTAATATCTAGAACACTATTTGACTTAATAGCTAGAACACTATTTGACTTAATATCTAGAACACTATTTGACTTAATATCTAGAACACTATTTGACTTAATAGCTAGGACACTATTTGACTTAATAGCTAGAACACTATTTGACTTAATATCTAGAACACTATTTGACTTAATAGCTAGAACACTATTTGACTTAATATCTAGGACACTATTTGACTTAATAGCTAGAACACTATTTGACTTAATATCTAGGACACTATTTGACTTAATAGCTAGGACACTATTTGACTTAATAGCTAGGACACTATTTGACTTAATAGCTAGGACACTATTTGACTTAATAGCTAGGACACTATTTGACTTAATATCTAGAACACTATTTGACTTAATATCTAGGACACTATTTGACTTAATAGCTAGGACACTATTTGACTTAATATCTAGGACACTATTTGACTTAATATCTAGGACACTATTTGACTTAATAGATAGGACACTATTTGACTTAATAGCTAGAACACTATTTGACTTAATATCTAGGACAATATTTGACTTAATATCTAGGACACTATTTGACTTAATATCTAGGACACTATTTGACTTAATATCTAGGACACTATTTGACTTAATAGCTAGGACACTATTTGACTTAATAGCTAGAACACTATTTGACAGATTCTAATGATACGTTGGATGCGCATATTACTCTTGGGCGAAGGGGTGGGGGAATTTCACATGCTTTACAAGTTCGTTTGAGCTCATCTCGGGTGGGGTGGGAGGGTGGAACACTGGAGGTTGAAAGGTCACCACCTGTTTTCTACTTATTTGGCTAGAATTATATGTACATTTGCGCTAAATCATGCAAATAAATTTAATATATTGGATGCTTATGTACTTATCTTTCTTCTTAGGTAAATATTGACCCTGGTCGATAATTCTGTGAAGTTCCTTACTTCCCTTTTACACCACCAATAATCCAACACTACAACGTTCTTGGTAAAAGCTGAAGCCGCTCCGGGAACTTACCCCGATGTTTTAACTTAGAACCTATTAAAAGCTTAACTTTTAAAACATATGAGCCAATACAACTTCTGAGTATGTTTGTATCATCTGGTGCCCATCCCTTGTCTGAAACATCGAGAGAAAAAATCGATATATCCATCTTGTAACCATTTACGCACTTTCTCAGAATAAAAGGTGAATTCATTTATGCAGCCGTTATTTATGCCTACCCTTTTCACAACTTAGAAGCGACCTCACCCTAAAACTGTTTAGATGCATTATCGGCAAGAAAAGGTGAATTCATTTATGAAACCAGAATCGGCCCCGAGGTTTCTTTGGAGTCTCTTTAGATTGACATGTGGGGCCTAACTTGGATTTTTTTCCAGGCCTGAACCATGTATACACTGATCTAGCATGAAATGGAGCACAGTAAAGTGATACTGACTTCATAACTCCTTCTCGATAATTATTGCTTTCACTAGGTCCTTAATCAACGCTTCCAAATTATTTAGTCTATAATGTTATAATATAATGCAATAAATAACAAACTGCGCCTTCTTTACATAACATACACGGACAATCGGTCTTCTAACCAGTGAATTCTGCAATAATAAACATTTACAGACAAGGTACAAGTGATTCCTGGAATGGGTGGATTTTGTATTCTTGTAACAAATGGAAAATTTATAAATATATATTACAAATAATTAAAAGGGTCTTTAAGAACAGTGTTTAGGTTGTAGAAAAACAACTGTGTAACATTTACCAGGTACTGAACGAAGTGGGTTAGTTAGAAAGCACGTGATACGAGGAGTTAAAAATTATTCATACATGGTAGAACTCAGATATCACGTATGTTTATTGCTAGACAGCGACCATGGATGATGAGATTGATAAACTGGTTATCGGTGTGGGGACACCTGGCTCATGAGTAGTATCGAGAAATGGGGTTCTGGGTCACCTTTATCACTGCGTGATAAAAGAGTGGATAGAAAAGTCCCCCGTGGATCTAAACTACTGAGTGATGGGGTTTCTGGGCCACTGGGTATTCTCTGGCTCTTTCCTTTTTGTCCCTAGCTTTTTTCCTAGCTTATTTTTAGTCTCGTGTGTCCTTGTGTCCATGAGCGAGTGAGTGAATGCCATCGGTGGAGTAACGTTTATCATCAAAGGGGCATAGTTCTTTTTTGTGAATGAGGATGGCTATTATTTTGTGCTGCTGTGATCGGAAAGTTCTCATGGAGTAGTACTCGAGATGTCCGTGTAGTGCTTCTTTGTAATGTTGGCGTGTGGCTATTTTAGCAGTGACGGGTTCTTTGGTGTTTTTTTCCCCTTCATAACAGTGCCATAGTCAAGAGTGATGCAGTTCATGTTAACCGACGAATTCCTTGATGGGTATGCTCTAAGTTTCATCTTTCATTTTTCCGAGTACTTTTTTTTATTGTCGTTGCAGTGGAAGGGGGCGGTGTAGTGGATAATCGCTAAGATCGAAGAGGTGTCTGTGTTGATACAGATCCGCGTAGACGTCGTCGGTGTGAATTTCATAGACGAGTGAGTCTGTATCAGTCATGACTAGCGTGGCTTTGTCTCCGTAGGTGTGTCTGATGAAGACGTAATTAAACTCGAGCATTAGCATTTTTAAGGCCTCGAGAACAGCTGCTCCGACATAGATGGGTTTGTCTAGCCTGAGATTAGTTTTTCGAGATTCGATGGCGACGAGTTCTTCGTCGAAGATTTTCTTGTGCAGAAAGGCATCCTTGGCCACGAGTTAATCTCTTTTTCGAACGTCATTGACGATTTCGATTTTCTTTCGATGTCGAATGTTTTCCGTGGTTTTTCCTAAGACGCTATTGTTCATGAGTTTGAAAAAGTCTTTGTCGAAGGTGGTGGTGGCTCTGACTCCTTGTGTTGTGTTGAAGCGGATGTAGGATTTCGTCCATGGTGATTGTTTACACTTGAGTACTCGGTGAACTTGGCCAAGAACGCGTCCGTGTTGGAGAGATTGTTCGAGCAGTCGATGATGCATTTTGTAGTGGGTTTATGGTTGAGATTATGTATCGGTGTTTTGACCTTGGCATCTCCGAGTCCGAATAGGTCTTTTTGTTGTAGTCGTTGCGGAGATATTATCGAGTGGGTGACAAGAATGGATTCAGCGAAGAAGGGATAGTGGTTATGAGCGTCGTGTAGATATTGTGATATGCCACTTGTCTTTCCTCAAGAAACTGTTCTCCGGTGATCCAGTAAAAATCTCCTATGGGACACGGTTGTGACATGGCCCAGCCATACAGATTGTGAGTGTAAAGGTAGAGGATGCAGGTGGAAGGTTGAGTGGGATCGTAGTTGGACATCTACTTGTTGTTGGCGACGGCGTGTTGTTTGCTGCTGACCGAGATGCCTCCTCGCACCATTTGCTCTGTGAAGATGAACATGCATGGATCGGTGAAGAGTTCTAGAGGTCTCTCCATATTTACTTGAGGAGAGCGTCCCAGGAGAGTCCTGGTGAGGAGAAATACCATAGGGGGTCGATTTGGTAATGGTCTTGGCATGTGTGTCTGAAATTTTCGAAGACATCGGTGAGTAGGAGTACGCCCGTTTTCTTTCCATATCTTGCACGCGTACTGGTATTCGTGGTCGGTGATGCCTGAGGGATGTAGATAGGAATTAAAGGCGTGTTGAGGCGGCAACGAAGTTTCATTGAATCTCGACCACACATCGATGTATTTGTAGGGACAGACACCTTTTTGTTTGAAGAATTCCTCTTTGCCTGTCACCGAATTCTTTTTCCAGATGAATAATGTTAAGACAGTTTTTGGCGAGTTCTTCTAGCGATGACGATATGAACTGAAACGAATCGATGAATCAGAAAGGACCAATTGTGAACGACATGTACTTTTCACAATTGTTAGAGATACATTTGATTTGAGTTCCCACTTCAGTGAGAAGTTGTTTGACACGTAGATGATTCAGTGCTGACACGATTAAATGTCCATCGTCTCCTCGTAGATTATGCGCGATGACTAGAAGGAACTCTGGATCTTTGAAGCTTGGATGCGTTTCCATGCATTGACAAGTCACCCAAAGAACCATGGAACTAAATCCTCACCACGATGCTGGCGCTAGGGCGAGACATATTCTCATCGACAGAACAGCAGTTTTTATAGCCAATCGCGCAGGGGATGTGTTTGTGTTCCACTTGAGTAATGTAATGGTCTGGACTAGGAGAGGGTCCTTGTACTTTTTCCAGGGCGGCTTCCAAGTCGAAATCGATATGAAATGATTGTGCGTAATGTTTGGTATTGGTGTTCGAACTGCAGTGTTCCCTCACGTGGCATCTGTACGGTTTGTAATTCCTGACATTATCTCGACGAGATGTGATATTTTTGTCGTTGCTGTTGAGGAAAGCATTGTAATCAGCGATAGTAGAAATGGACGTGGTTTTTATGTTTCGTATACTGAGATCGGCATGAGGGCTTAAGTCTTTGATGTATTCGAAATGGTTTTGGTAATAAAGTAAATTGAGACTGCGTTGTGAGGCTGTTTTGAAGACAAGCATGGGATAGACTACGAACTGTTTCTCGCCGGCCTTCTTGTCATCAAGTCCAAACACGCTGATGTAGCGCTTACATGTAGGAACGTTTTAGACCGATGCTGGAAAGGAGATGCCGGAGGTATGAAGTGCATCAAAATAGGGCTTTTAGTGGGAGACGCGATAAACATCATCTTCAGCAGGATGTAACGCGGAGAGGATCGCCTAGACGAGACAGAAGTCATCATTGTTTTTGACGTTGATGCACGCATTGGTAGCTAGGATTGGCTTGGGCAGTGGCACGTACTTACTTCCACGTAGTGGTGTGAATTTGGAAGTTTGAAACAAGGTAGAATTGACTTCGGCAAAGATCAACTCTTGATAATCTTTGATGCGACGCTGTATAAACGAGCAGGCGACATCAAAATCGTCATTGCGATCAAAGATGAAGAATTTGGCTCTGATCTTCACGTCGATGCTCTTGTGTTCCTTGAACAGATGAACGTTGAGAGCTACTCTAAGTTTGATGGCCGTGTGTGTGTGCGTAGTTCTGTCTCTACCGTAGGTTGTAGAATGTAGAATGCGCTTCAGGAGTTCCTTGTCGACTATGCGCTGAATGACATGGGAATGATCGTAAATAAATCTTTTGTCAGCAACTCCGTATGCTTTTTCAGTGCGTCGGGGTGGTGGAAGACGCGTGATGATATCGCGTTGTCATTGAAGGACTTGTGGTTCAATTTTGGGTCGTTTTTTTTTCTTGGTATTAGCTCGTCACGATCGGCTCATGATTTCATGCTGAAGTTGAAAAAGTTTGGAGGGCTTAGCGGTTTTTCCCGTGAGCGCTTTGTATTTGTCTCGCAGTTGGTTCATGTAGGGGTACGATGCGAGGATCTCTCATTCCGCCAGTGCATTGTACTCACTAACTAGCTTCCGACTTTGCATCGCCTTGAGGTCTCCTCTGACTCGTTCGATTACCTCGTGCAGAACGCCATTTGATCTGGGATAGGGTACGTGGACACGCTGTAACGATAGAACGATGCTCCTGAGTCAACGAATAATATCATGCAGCAGGATTACATGTTACACTGGATCTGCCATACGTGGATAACGGGCAAGATTCTAGTCTATCCTTGCGATAATAAAGATGCTATGTGATATAGTCCCATATTTCATGTCTTTAATTTATCGTTTATTTGTCATTTCTTTAATTGCTAGTTATCTGCGAAGATACTATTGGATTTTATTGAGCATTCTCTGATAGGACAACATGGCCTGCTTCAGTGACATTATTAATGCCTCCAGTCGTGGCTCGAGGCGTTTCCTGAGGGTCTGCATGACCAGTCCAGCTCCGGACAAAATCAACATTATCGGGTTGGCTAGTGCACCAGTTGAAATCATTCCGGTGTCAGTCATGGCAAGAGGGATCATCGAAATCACTGTCAATATGCGTTTGTGACATCGGTACGCATGTTTATACATGAAGACCCTGTTGATATTCCTTATACGGAAGAGATGAAACAGAAGTAACAGGTGGAAGCAGGCATACTTACATATTAGGATCTGATTCCGTTAGCCAAACAACGTGAGGCGAAACAAAAACAGATGCAAGAACTGGATGAGGAACAAAAAAGACAGGAAGGTAAATCCAAAAGAAAGAAAGAAGGACCAAGGCCTCTAACAGAAGTAGAATGACTCCGTCGTGGAGGCAGAACCCGCTACTTCGGCACTCCCGTCGAGATCGTCTCGCGTCTTAACTTGCTGATCGCTTCTAAACAAGAAGGAAATTGGGGAGCCGACATCAATTACGAAGTGGTAGAAATCCTCAACCATCTTCTGGATCAAAAGCTGAAGACTTCAGATTAGTAGTGCATTTTGTACAAGGACTTGATATAGAATAGACTAGACTACGTTGTTGTTCAGTTCGAAATCAGTCACGTCCACGGTTAGGTATAATCCTCCGTTGGAACTCGACCTGCAACCGTCGTATGAAATTGCTGAAATCTTCGCGGCAATCTGGAACAGCTTCTTCAACGTCACCGCCAACAGCAATCGGTGTTTGTACGTAGTCGCGCTTCAACAAAAGCGATTACGATAGCTCTCGGCGGATACAACATCACAGATATGGCCGTGAATACAACGGACATCAATAACCTCTTCATGAACTCTCGATCGCTCAAGGATCGTTGTCTTTGGTAGGCTCATTTTCCAATGTGATTTTTTTCACCTCGTTTAACGTACATCCAGGCTCACTCGTGTGAATTCGTCCTAATCCTTACTTATACTTTAACATCACGAACACGAACGCAACTCGGAAATCACCATGTGGCTGGCCGATCAGTCCGGAAATGCCGTCGATAACAATAACGAAAGAATCACCTATTACTTTCACGTGAGAGTCAGAGCGGAATAAAATAATGTTCGTGGATATAATAATAAAAAAACAAACAACGAGACCTTCGTGCGTACATTGACTTAAAATTGTAGGTGGATTTTTATCTACCCTGTTTTCTTCCGTAGGAGCAGTCATTTCAATTTATCTAAAGGCAGCAGAAGCATGAGCTACGGGAGCAGCCTCTACCGTGATGACGGCGGTAGGAAACAAAATAGTCAGCAAAATCATTTCTGCAGCAGCGATGTTCGCAGATCTGTCTTGGGAAGCCAAACAGACTCTTCAGAAACAACGGTGGGTCTCAGCGATCGATCCGAAAGAATTTAACAGGACCTTGATAGAAAGTCTGTGCACCAATTCCCTCCGTGGGTGTCATCGTGTCCGGGTATGGATTAAATTGAATTCAAACCATGGATTTTTAATTTCATCACTCAGTCCCAATTTATCTACAATCCATGGATAACACGGAAGGGACATTCTATTACAAAAGCATATCTCTAACACAGTTACCCTCTCGGGAAACAAAATAAAAGAGCCAGGGGAAACCCACTGGTTCTGGACGCCCATCACTCATTAGTATAGGTCTAAGGGGTGGGGTGGGGGGCTTTTCTGGCCACTCTTTTATCACGCAGTGATAAAGTAACTTAAAGAACCCCAATTTTCCAATACTACTCAAAGGAGCGAAACTTCTGAACGTGGAACAAGCAGACCTATGGTACAGTCATGCCATATTAATGATCTTAATTACATGCAATGATTACAAAGTCTTTCTGTCAAACAATAGTTTAAGCTTGGCCTAAATGAAGTGAGCAAACTGAAATGCTGACATTTTCTTTTTACTGGCACCCCCACTTACACGTTGACTGAATTAAAATTAGATGTCTAGCTGACAGATTCCAGAAATGTTGACCTACAGTAATCTCCAAAGAACGTTCAACTCGAAAGTACAAGTCACTTTGTGTCATATAGTTAATTTTCTGCGGCAAAGAAGATTTAAGACTGTTGCATAAACATGCAAGATTCTTTATAGGTTTAAGTCAGATTTTTTACACGTATGTTCATAACATCTTCATAGTACGGTATTTTTCCTTATTAAAGGTACACCATTCCTAGTACGGTATTCATCCTTATTTAAGGTTACATCAGCCACTGTGTCTACTACAGTCTTAGAAAAGCTTGAGAAGTTTGTGTCCTCAATGATATCTGTATCTAGCATTGACCGTCTCTGCTGCATCCTCATAGTTACGCCAAATACTGGTATTATTTTGATCGATTT
The DNA here is from genome assembly GCA_028554795.2 of Sinohyriopsis cumingii. NCBI lineage: Eukaryota > Metazoa > Mollusca > Bivalvia > Unionida > Unionidae > Sinohyriopsis > Sinohyriopsis cumingii. The sequence continues at coordinate 121,500,673 of CM068830.1, read as the reverse complement.
ACAAGGTAATCGTCCCCATCCCTTCGGTGTCATAAATAACGTTATATATATATATATATATATACATATATATATATATATATATATATATATATATATATATATATATATATATATATATATATATATATATATAATGTTGGGGAATATTTTGGAACAAATTTAGAACTGGTTTCCAATTTATTTCAACGTTCTGTGCATATATGCTGTGTTCTGTGTCATTGTCACTGGTTTGTTTGTCACTCCGTCTGTCTGTGCTCAGATGTGTGTATATTATCGTATTTCGCATGGTCGAAGTGACAATCTCTCCATCTGAGTTCCCCGTGTTCATATAAGTCAGACATGTCAGATTCATCGATATAAAGACGACGAGTCTTGCTCCAATCTTTTTGAACAGCTCCAAATTTTGCGTTCATTTGCACAGTCCGTAGTGTTTTCGGTACAGATGGCATGTTTCAACTCCAAATGGTGGGTAGGTGAGTATTCGACATATCTAGGCCTGCTGAAGTCACTTATCATCGCTAGTCTTTAGGAGGACGTGAAAACTTCATCATCATATGTGTCATGCTAGATTGTCAGTGAAACTTTTACACAGTTTGCACAAACACGTATTTTTTCTTTTGCACTTCTAATCAACAAGGTGAAAGGTAACCATGATCCATCTGCGTGTATAAATCATCCTCCGTCTTTGGATGGCGTTGCTTCTTTGAACTGTCTGTTGGAAACACATGCACGTCCTCTATTTTCTTTGGAGGCAGATGCGTCTCTGAGTCGTTATGTTTATGGGCGATTTTTACAATTTTCTGTTTTTACGCCTCTCTTCTTTCGTCCAGGTTTCACACACAGACCTTTGTTTTGTTTGCTGAAGCATTGTTTTCTTTCAGATTCTTAAACATGCACTATGCTTACCTCATTCCATCGCGATCTTTTTCGTCATTATGACGAAAGTTCTTACCAGTTTTAACATCTACGATATTTGCTTTGGCGTCATGTCATGTGTTTTTCCTATGCATTAGCCAAACAGTTTCCTTGTAGCTTTTTCCTACAAACCGAGAGATGCATTAATGCATTAATTCATCCACTCTTTATTTGATCACTTTATCACCTAATTCATTTTTAGTCGTGCTTGGTAGTTGGCAGTCGTGCTTGGTAGTTGTCAGTCGTTCTTGTCTGTTGTAGACAAGTGAAATTGAAGCTTTCTTTGTGGATAATTGTTCTGCATTCCTGTCGGCGAATTACAAACATGTCAAAGTTTGTCTGGGACAATATATATTTCGTTAAAAAAAATTGGCATGGTGCAAAACGTTATGTAATATCTCTCCTTCTGACCTACAGTTTGACGGTTGGTCTGGCGGTTGTATGAGGAGGCCACCATGTGTTCAATTACCATTCGACTGCTGAGTTAGTCGTTTAGCGAGTTAGCTGACCCTCTCTCTTTATCCTCGGTTAATAATTCTGGTACTTTATAAGACAATGAATTAGAGTTTCTCTACTACTGTTGATAGCTGCCTCAGTTTATGCCAGAGAAAACACCAGTAGATAACGGTTACCAGAAATATTAAACGTTGATAACTGTGGAACTTGTCCAGGATCTTCTTTGTCAGAGCACGAAAAACAAGTCTTACCGAATTCATTTTCCAATAAACTCGTAGAATGATAACAATGTAATCTAAACCCATTGTTAAGTCCAGACTTCACTCGTTATTGAAGTGAATCTCACTGTGCTGATTAAAGTTTCGGCCCATGATCTGAATGATGTGGGTTCGTGTTCCCCTGGGTAAGTTCGGGTCAGCTGTCATTGTTGTGTCCTTGGGCAATACATTTTGCTCCCATTGCCGTGGCAATATATAGCATGCTTGTGGTGTTGTGCCATTAAGCACTCAACTCAATGAACGTAAAGCATGGTTTTGTTTCTTAGATAGTTACATACAAGCATTGCCCGACGTAAACCGATATTATAAAATATTTTGGTCTTCGGCCAGGTTAGCTTACGGAGCAAGGTATGCACGACATTGACTCACTAGTCCTGTAGAAAACCGACATTTCTTTTTCAAGTGCTGTTGCGGTAACATCATGACTACACAGGAAGTAACTTTTAAAAAAAATAGAGAATTCACATATCATTGGATGAAAACCGGTTCATCAGTTTTGCTATATAAACGTTGGGTGTCTAGAAGAGACAAATAGCTGGTAGCAAAGTCACTCCATTTATAATTTTGGTAGAGTACATCACAAGAAATATTCCTCTCTTAAGACGGCAGGCAAACGACAAAAAGAATCCAGTCAACAGTTATAATTCATGCATATCTATCTATCTATCTATCTATCTATATTAATATCTGTTTATCTATATATCTATACCTGCACATTTACAGCTTTCATATGTATAATTTAATCATACTTAAGCAGATAAACGCATTAAACACATAAATCCGTGCACACACACACACACACACACACACAGAGAGACAGAGCTGTTTGTTGCATAACTAATTACTGACTAGCTGCTTTGATGTTTTTCCCCACCGTCATCCTCTTATTATTACCGCCTTTGCCGTGGTGTACATGTATGTAGAACATAATTCCAGACGTATAGAAAGTTTGATATGTTCTGTGGAAGCAAAAAACTTGGAATGCTATGCTTAATTTTACACGTATTTCTGTACTTTCTTTTAAAATAAGAACTATGCATACATTGATGATTGCCAGTTAAGGTGCATTTCTAATTCCAAATAAAAGGACATCTTCTGTTCAATTTCATAACATGATATTTTCGTATAAAAATTAACCTAAAACTTATCATTACTGTTTTACCAAATGACATCTAAAAAATAAATGAAGCGGAGTCTCTTTAGCTTCGTTACCAAAAAAGCATATAATGATGATTCAGAGATCTTCATTTTAAACAACATGCAAATGGCATAGAAAATTGGGGCCCCGAGTGGCCGAGTGGTCTAAAGCGCTCTTCGTTACGGATCACTGCCATCTCACCTCTGTCTGCGGCGGTTCGAGTCTAAGATTCAGCCAATGTGGGTATGTGAGAAAGCTTGCCAGTAGCTTCTCGTGGGTCGGTGGTTCTTTCCGGGGTTTTCTCTGGTTCTTCCTCCACCATTAATACTGGCCGCCATGTATAGCCTATTATGTGCTGCAAAATGGCGTTAAACCCCACAACAACAGCATAGAGAATTCTGTGGAGAACTTTGCATTGAAAACTCTGAAGGCCTGTATACTCAGTAGCTGAGAAGGGAAGTGAGCATATCGATTCCCAGTTTTCATGTAATTCTTTTTTTAAAAACAGTTCTATTTAAAATGGAAGTTTTTAAAATTATTTTACCTCATTAATGTACCGAGCAATTTTGCAATTTTGTCCTGCTTTCTGAGATGCTTTATATTTTGTGCAGTGGTGATTTCATTTCACAGTATTTCTAAAAGCTTGTCCATGTTCCTGGTATTGTGTCAAGAATTATACAAATGTAATATCAATATTGTTTATGTTTTTAATAACGAATACAACATTTTCCCCTCATTTCTTCAGAGAGAATATATTATCATTTATCTTGATTTATCATATAGTCTGTACAGTTTTCTCCAGTACGTGCAGTTTCATATTTTGTGATATAACCACAGGTTATGATATCACTTTATCTGATTCTGATTGGTCCAAATAAACCCATGAAATTATTGTGTATCATTCTCTTTACTAATTGGCTGCGATAGTGGGAAAACTTTTTATAACACCACTTTCTGGAATTTTTTGTTTTCATTGAACATTTTTGGCTGCCATTTTATGATTCGACCAGGACTAGGACTATTTCTTAAGGACTTTCATAAAATTGATGGGATATGTATCCTTTATTTTGGACTCCAGACGTGAAACGAGAATGTTTTCAGCATTGAATAATGTCACGTGTTTAGGTGTGAATAAACATTAACACAAGAAAGAGTGAAAACAACAAGCTTTGATAAAAACTATAATAATTTATTTTCCTGGAAAAATTCTGTAAAACTGAAAAAATATGAACTTACGGTTTTAAGAATCAAATCCAAAAATAATCAAAGAATAATTCACGAATAAAATTTGCGAAGTCCTAATAACAAAATGTTCTAACGATTTCAAGTTCGAGTCCCGGCAAATAATCCAAGATGGAAGACGTTGACGTATGCTGTAATATGTAGTATTAAAATCTACAGATCCTTGTAGAAACACATATAATCACTCCGGTTTTGGAAATTTGAATACATTTTTATAAAAACTGTCATTGTTTAACATTTACTGATATGAGCACACATATTTTCCAGGAAATAAAAGAATTATTCCTTTTGAATCCAAGTAATTTGAAATAATTACAATCCAAGTAATTTAAAAAAAAAACTCCAAACAGCACAACATACAACTTTTAGTGTAAGAAAAAATCCAGCTTCTACAAAGAATAACTCTCCAAACCAAAGGTTATATTGTCTTTTAAAACGCAAAAGGGGATAACCTGCTCGTGTTCCAGAAGCTCGTAGAAATTAGGTACTTGTTAAAGATCACGTACACCCAGTGTGGCCCTGACGAAAACCAATCTAAGAAAAATAAAAAAATAAAAAATGTTTACATTTTAAACACGAAATTCCATCATGACCTCGACATCAACTAATCATTTTAAAATAAAAGTTGAACTTATTTACGTGGTTGCTACTAATTTTGAATCAAGGTCAGGATCTAGATCAACACCTGGTGTTTATAAAACGAACAGTCAAGGTCAAACTATTTTCTGAAAAAAGTATCATCGCCATTGAATACATTTACATTACAATAGCATGTAATGAAAAATAGATATATTTTTTTAAATGACAAACAATTAAATTGAAATAAATTTATATTAAACAGGTATAATTAAATCAAATGTACATAACAATAAGGAACCGCCAGGCGCAGAACTATGTTTAATAAGCCGTCTGTTTCAACACTGAATAGAGTTTACTTGGCAAAGTGACATGAACCACTTTTATAAGCATAAAAAATGAACCACATACCATTTTACAATGTCAGGAAATTAATAAAAGTATTTGTTAAACATCGTTGCAAAATATTGTAAGCAGCAAAGGTTTAAGTAATCTTTAGAAAGTTAAATAATAAACTCCGGTGCACTGGTAATTGTTTCATGAGTTGTCATATACAGTTCGACGTTGAATAATCAGAGACATCTTATGGAACGAACTAATACTTTTAACGTTGATTATGGACTTCATTTCAATTACCAGGACTTTAATAACCAACGGTAGTTCAGTCATCAAGACTTTAATAACCTACCGTAGTTCAGTCCTCAAGACTTTAATAACTAACCGTAGTTCAGTCCTCAAGACTTTAATAACCTACCGTAGTTCAGTCCTCAAGATTTTAATAACCAACCGTAGTTCAGTCCTCAAGACTTTAATAACTAACTGTAGTTCAGTCCTCAAGACTTTAATAACTAACTGTAGTTCAGTCCTCAAGACTTTAATAACTATCTGTAGTTCAGTCTTCAAGACTTTAATAACCAACCGTAGTTAAGTCCTCAAGATTTTAACAACCTACCGTAGTTCAGTCCTCAAGACTTTAATAACTAACCGTAGTTCAGTCATCAAGACTTTAATAACTAACCGTAGTTCAGTCCTCAAGACTTTTAAAACCTACCGTAGTTCAGTTCTCAAGATTTTAATAACTAACCGTAGTTCAGTCATCAAGACTTTAATAACTAACTGTAGTTCATTCCTCAAGACTTTAACAACCTACCGTAGTTAACAACCTACCGTAGTTAAGTCCTGAAGATTTTAATAACTAACCGTTGTTGAGTCCTCAAGACTTTAATAACTAACTGTAGTTCAGTCCTCAAGACTTTAATAACTAACTGTAGTTTAGTCCTCAGGACTTTAATGAACAACCGTAGTTCAGTCCTCAAGACTTTAATAACTAACCATAGTTCAGTCATCACGACTTGAACAATACGCGGCAGTTTAGTCAACATGGATTTAATAATATAATGCAATTCATTTAGTAGGGATTTAGTAATATAGCGCAGTTTATTTAGCAAGGATTTAATAATAGACTGCAGTTTAGTCAAAAAGGATTAATAATAAACCGTCCTTCAGTCAACAAGACTTTAATAATAAACTTTATGGGGGGGGGGTCTCGCTCTACAGATATTATGAACTTCTGAGAGAGTGGTCGGTGTAAGGTGAAGTTGTTTATATTTGCAACATGCACAATGGAAAAAAAAATGTTGGTATACCTCTATGTTACTTTCTTGTACTGTGGCTGAAATTTTATTGGATAATTTACTTGTGAAAATTGTAAATGATCAAAGCACACGGCTAACTAAAATGACTGCTCCCTTGTGCTAAAAAAACAGCCTGAATTAGTCTAAAGTAAACTATCTTTAGCAGTTATTAAAATAGGGAAAAGGAATTTTTCCAGACTAGACAATTCCAGATTCTGAAAGTGCAATGAATTAATAACCAAATATATCAAATATAAAACAGAAAGTTATCGGCTCTTTTTTTATAATTTATCTCTGAAGTCCAGGAAGTGAAAATGACCAAGCGGGGCTAGTAGCTTTTTTTGAGAGGTGCACATTTGAAATAAGGCCAAACTCTATATTCTATAACCCATAATACACCCATCAATCATACACCAAAATCAAGGGAATTAAAGTTTCTTTGAACAATACCTAAGATATGCAAAGTGCATTTTAAATAGCCCGTATAACCAGTACGTGAGAAAACGCGGAGAAATACCTTTTCTTTAAAATTATAAGCCCTATGCAAAATACGAAAGTGGTCAGCGCCACCAATACGCTCAACAATGCTTTAACAAGAAACCATAGTTCAGCAAGCAAGGTTTGTTCAGTTAGCAACAGTTAGCAAGCTTTATTAAGAACACCGCTTATCATTTCATACTGTTTCATAAACAAAGTTAATTTTCATAACTTTGAAATCGTTAACCGCGGCTCAATTTTCTACATTGGATAGCGCATACAAGTAAATTCATACGTTCACGCGTCTTCATTGCGAAAACTATAATTTTTCGCCATGTGTTCTCAAATTTAATGACGGTACGAATGCAGCAGCAGAGAGGGTGAACAGACCATAGAATTCCGACAAAAACAAATAAAACAAACAAATAAATCATCTCGTAGAAAGGTCCAGATTTTACAAATGAACTTTCCTTGAGATGTTTATTTTTGCAATGACCGATTGTGCTAATAAAACCTCAGTTCGAAATAGTATCTGAAAAAATAAAGTACTCTACGTGTTTATTTATTTCTTGTTTATTTTTTTGACGACCAACGTTGGTAGGTACCCTCTCTGCTGCTATTAATTTACCACCATACCAAGTTTGATGAATATTTTTCAACTCGTTCTCGCTGTCGTTTTTCCTCATCTGTTTCATCTTCATCTGAATCTTCGGAATTTGTTCTATGTTTCAAGTAATATTCAAGTTCTGATGGTGGTTTTTCTATTTTGGGATTTATGTTTTTTCTGTGTTTATAATATATCATCAAACTTCTGTATTCCTCTTCTGCTGATATTAATTAAATTATTATGTTATAATAAAATGATACATCCAGAATCTCATACTGCAAGAACAGCACGAGAACGATTAGAAACAATTAAAAAATTTCTTCCTGTCAGAGACTCATTTAGAAAAAATCTGCAAGCGCAGCAAGAAGCAAAAGTTGAGTATGAAGAGGACACTAAAAAACTGTTTAAGCCCGTCACTGCAGCTACTAAGAAAGTTAGAACTGTCATCAAAGAAGATCTTCTTCCGGTATCAAAACAAACTGCAGCGCTGACTGAACAGACGAGGGAGATTTTACGAAATCTTCCAACTAATATAGCTGCGGCTCAGCCTCCACGTATTGATGAGGAAATACGTGAAGGTATTGGAGCACTTCGTGCTGAAGTCGCCGATGTGAGAAAAAAAACTTGCATCTGAACCCAAATCAGCAGAGGAGAGCTTAAGATTAATTGCAAGATTTAACGAAGGAGTTGTTGAGGAAATTAGAAACACTGAAAGAGAGAGATTACCTGAGTTGATATCAAAAAATATATCTAATAAATCTAATTTTTTAAAACCCTTTTATGGAAAAACAACTGATGATGATTTCATTAAATGGATATATCGCGTATATTACAATAAAAAACAAGCTAGAGGTCAAGAATTTAAAAGACTTAAAGAAGAAGTAGAAAGATTTAGAGGGGGACGGGAACAACCAAAACAAGGAGAGTCCTCCCAGTATCAGCTTCCTCCACCTCTGCAACAAATAGAACAACAACAACAATCTTCTTCGCCACAGCAAAGGTTGTTGTCGAAAATTAAAAAGGCTAAAGAGTCACTTAAATCACCCTTCTCGAAGAAAATTTCTGCACCGAAAATGACATTTACACCGACAGGTTCACCACATGGATTTCGAGAAGGTGACTCATCCCCGGACACCACTGAAGTACCTACTCCGGTAATGCAACCACCACCCCAAGATGAACCTAAAACAGGATCTGGTTTATGTCCTGATAATATCATCAATGACGTGTCACGGTTAGAAGTTCTCATAGGAGGAAAACGAGCTGGAAATAATTCACCAGAAATAACCAATGAAGCAGCTGATATTTGTCGGCGACTATTTCAAGGTGGTATCATGGATATCGGCGTTTACCGAGAACTTATTGATGAGCTCGTTGATGACTAGTTGTTAGATAAATGGTAAATAAAATAAGATGATTGTGCATGATAATCATCGTAAACCCACACAGGTTAGAGCGGTAAACTCACGATTACCAATCTATAGTGTTATTTACGGAAATGGACTTGGTGATGTCATTCGGGGATTATTCACGAGGATAGCTCCCAAAGTAGCACCTGTAGCAAAACAATTATCGATGAAGGCTATTGATATTGTTCGTGATAAAGCTCCTGGTGCAATTGTCAATGTTGCTGGTAAGGCGTTCTCGGCGATCAAAGAAAGATTATCACGATTATTGCGACGAAAACAACAACCACCGGTGAAACTGGCAAGTACTGAGGTGATGCCCTCAGACGTAAGTAAAATAATAAATCAGGCTGCAAATCAAAAACTAGCGGCGATATCTGAAGAAGCGGAAAAAAATATAACAGCAAATTTAATAGCAGGAAGTGGTCTTCGTCGACGATGATCATCATTTGGAAAAATGGTAACTATAATAAAATGTTCAGGCGCGAATCAGACCCAGCATTTGATATGGAGGCACCTGTCCTTAAGTACGAGTCAGTACGTGATTATCAGTTTTATTCTTATGACGCAAGACAACCAAATCATCCGGGGAGAATCGAATTACAGGTTCATGATACAAGTAGATATTTCTTGCCCGCTGAAGCGTTTATTGAAGTAGAAGGTACACTTGTAAAGGATGATGATACGGCATATGGTGCCAATCTGCGTGTTGGTTTTGTCAACAACGGAATTATGGCGTTGTTTGATAGCGCCACATACATGATTGATGGAAAAAATATTGAATCAATTCAGAAGGATGTTGATGTTGCTACAACAATAATTGGTCTGGCGAGATATTCTGACGACTTTACAAGATCAGCTGGTCCAACAATGATGTTCGCTAAAGATATCACCGACAACGCTGATCATGTTCAGCATACCAAAGTACGAACACCAGTAGGTACTGCATCTGATCCACAACCGGTTGCTGATGGTCCTGAGTACGCAGCCAGACCAGCTGCTGCTTTTGATATTGTAGGAAGCGTTACTACGACTTACAACTTAGGGTTTGCAACACGCCGATCAGCGCTGTCGGGAGGTGATAGAAATTTTTCGTGTGCAATTCCATTATCTCACATCTTTGGATTTTGCAGAAATGTTAGAAAGGTCATCTTTGGAGCTAAACACACAATTGTGCTCGTAAGAAAAGGTAATGATAATGATGCAATCTGGCGAGGTGATGGTGTTGCTGATGCTGGTAAAGTAAATATAACAAAACTTTCATTGTGGATGCCAGTAATGACTCCATCTATTACTGAGGAACAAAAATTACTATCTTTTATGGATCAAGGCGGTAAATCATTGCTATCATGGTTAACAGTAACCACAGATGCTGCTCAAAGCAATATTAATGGTTTATTTACATGGCATATAGCATCACAACAGGGTGTTTCTGCACCACGACATATTTTTATTGCACTACAAAATAATGCTCGGACGAATAATCAACAACAATCACATATGGTATTTGACAACCTTGGAGTTAATGAAGTTTCCTTACGGATAAATGGACATCAAGAACCAACAGAAAATATACAACTAAATTATGCACAAAATCATGTAGCGCGCGCATATCATCGTTTAATGTCATTCATGGGACGTGATCAAAATATAGATACCGGCTTGCAAATATCACAACTAGATTTTACAGGTCTATATCCGATTTATTATTTTTCACTAGAACATCTTGATTTATCCAAACAATCTGTTGTTGATATACACTTTCGAGCTCATGTTACTAACCCTCCTCCTGATATAGCTGGTCCACCAATTGTTCGCGGCACCTACAAAGCGATCGCGGTCATACTTAGCGACAAGGCCATGTTACTTGAAGGTGGCAGTGGTCGAATGAGGGTCGTTGATGCACCGGTGGAAAATCTTTAATCGTGTTATTTAGAAAAATATATTTTATATAAAAATGTCGTATAGTCATGTTAATGTTACTCTGACCCCGGGTCAGGTAAAAAAGCTTCAATCAAAAACCGCCAACAAATGCGGAACTAAAATATCACTAAAACGAGATCATATTAGTGGTGGTCCAAACAAATTATCGTTGACAAATAATCAGATTAAACATTTCAATAAAGCCCTAGAATCAAAAACTGGAGTTCAATTCCATCTCTCCCCGAGCGCCATCAAAGACATTGTTAAAACGGGTGGTATATTTCCACTATTTGCGGCCATTCCGGCATTACTAGCTGCGGCTGCTCCAGCCTTAGCAAAAGCGGCCGCGTTAGGTGTTGCTGGAGGTGTTGCTGGCGCGGCGGGTAAAAAATTTTCGAAAAAGCTACTGGTGGACGATATAACAAAAAAAAGGGACGCGGTCTAAGATTACCGGGATCTCGTTGGGGGAGAGGCCTAAGGCTTCCAGGGTCACTTCGTTAGACGCTCCAGCATCAAATTTTGATTTACTTGATGCTGCTAAAAAATTAAAAATATCTGCCTTTAGAGGTGTTTTTATGCGAGATCAATTACCGAAACAACCAAACAAACTAGAAACAGGTATTATTAATCTTGACAAAGGTTCCGGACCTGGTACTCATTGGGTATCATACGCGGTTGACCCGCGTGGAATTGTTTATTTTGATTCGTACGGGTTAGCTCCACCTGTTGAATTTATCAAGTATGTCGCACCACTCCACGCAACAACTAGCGGTTATAAAGTTTGGTATTCAACGCTACCCACACAAACAATGACAGATCCGCCAATATGCGGCCGTGAAGTAATTAATGTACTCGACGCTATATCAAAATCATCCAGGCCGCCACATAAAGTCGTGCACGATTATACAAGCAACCGATTTGTTGCGCGTAAAGCATTTTAAACAACGGATCTTATTATAATGGTTGACATCTACGGAAGATCTTCTACTGGTAAGAAAATAAAATCCGACGTTGATCTGTCAAAGTATGCGACTAAAGATGACCTCGCTGATATTATGAACCTTGCTGGAGTTGACCCAGATGAAGTTGTTATTTTTCAAGATCGATATGGTAAACTAAAAACCAGCAATATCAGATGGAATGATATAGTCCGGCGAGTACTTGGTGCAGTTACGGATAATATTCCCGTGTTTACTGACGGTGGCAGAATCAGAGATTCAAGTATGTCACTTAAAACCATCAGAGATGAAATTGCAAAAAGTGTTGCTAATCGCGTGAGAAACACCGGTGACACGATGACAGGTGAACTCAACATGAACGGGAACAAAATAGTAGCTGTAACAGCTCCAAAATCTGACAACGACGTCGCAAACAAACTATACGTCGACGACGTGGATGGAAAACTATCCACGCTACGGGCCGAATATGATGTTCACGTAACCGGTTTTACAAGGCTTCGAAGAAATTTTCAGAAAACCGATGATGCCATAAATAAGTTCTTTGGAACTCCTTCCGTCATCGATATAAAACTTTCTGATATCAAAAGTAACCTAGACACGATCAAACGAACACAACTAGACATCGTAGCGGGAATTCCTGAGATTATCAATAAAATCAATCTGATTAAAATTCCAGCTGAAATATCTCCCGGGCATATCACAAACATCGTATACACGGTATCATCGGGATTCGCAACATGGTCAAAACAGAATAATACTATCGAATATACCGCAACAACCACTGGCGTGTACAGGCTGTCTGTGTTTAGTGCTGCAAAATTTGAAATATTTACAACGTTTCCATGGCGTCATTCCACCGACAGGTTTTCCGGGGTTGTATCTGTTATATTAAATATCGGATTCAAAGAAATATTTATCCTGGAAGCAGATGATAAGACATTAACCGCAACATCCTTCTGGTGGTGTTTGGAATTTGTAGCTGAAACACCTCAATTGGTTACTGCATAAAAATATATGGACGGTGCACAATACAGATACAATCAAGCGCGTGAATGGCAGGCTGCGCTAAAAGATCAAGTTGATCAATATACAGTAAAAGTAAAAAAATATCGACGACGATTGGTTATCGTTGATGTGATTGTTTATTCAGTATCCGCTGTTGTTGCTGGAACCGGTGTAATATTATCAGCGTTGACAACGATGGCACCAGTAGCTGTAACTATCTGTATTTCAGCAGCAACAACTATTGCAGGTGTGCTTGGTATCATCACAAAAAAAATATGTACTTGTACGAACGAAAAATTATCCGATTACAAAATAAAATTACATACAGCGACGGTAGCATACTCGAAATTATCCTCGTTGTTATCAGCGAGTCTCAGTGATGGAATTATATCTGATTTCGAATTTTCAATGATGACCAAAATATACGATGAAGGTATTAAAGATACAAGTATCAATAATGACAGAATTACTCCAGCAGATCGTGACCAACACAACTCCGCCAAAGATAACGATGATCTCGGTAAGTTCAACTAATCCTGAATTTAGTGTTAATTTTCCTATTGCAATTCCAGTAAAAGAAATAGCACTAGCTCAATTACGGGTATATTACAGCTGGCCAAATATCAGATCAAAATCATTTAATGGTACACCAGCAAATAATTCGCTCGTATTTACTAACAAGAACAAATCCGATGGAACACCTGACTGGGTTGTTGTTGGAATACCAACCGGCAGTTACCAGATTGAAGAGATCAGTGAGGAATTTGCGCGTAGAATAAAATCAATAACAGGAAAGGAATCAAAAATATCAATAAACGTTCATGAGCCGACGTTGTCCTCGACGGTTGAAATAAACTCGCCTGATTATGCCGTTGATATTTATCAATCTTCAATCAGATCCGTGCTAGGATGGCCTGAAATCCCCCCGGTGTATGAAGGACCACCAGAACCAACGAGGGGTGATTTTATCACAGATGAAGCAAAATTTATGATAGTTCCTGAATATAGAGGTAAATATCCATGGATCCAGACCGGTGATCTTCACGTGTTTACAGTTACTCCTGATGGTGACGTTCCTAAAATAATAAATAATTTACGTAGTAATCGTTCAGGTGCTCTAGTATATCCACTCGTAGATGAAGAATTTATTAAATCATATTCTGATCCTGTTAATTTTGAATTTAAACAATCAATCAACAAACTACGAAATTTCTTTACTGATAGCTACAGCGATGACGTAAAACAAAAAATCATTGAGACGATAAAACATCTAAATCAGGTCATATCAGATATTAGATACGTTAATAAAACTATCATTGTGAACATGGTTAAACACGGTGATGAAGATATTGATAATTATAAAGCTGGACCATGGTTTCTCAATCATTACAAAATAACTAAACAACAATTACCAACATTTGTAATACCGGGGATTGATGCTGGAGAACTAGTAAAATTATTAAACGATCTTATCGACGAAAACTTCCCTAAAATACTCGATGCATGGAGAAAATTAATTCCACCAGCAACCGTTCTTAGACATGATAATGATCCACACGGCGGCGGAAGACACGTATCCCCGCGGATCGTTAATATAACACCGACGGTCGCGGTCAATCTGGTTTGTGACGTAATCGATGGCAGCTATCAAATAGATCTCGGAAGATCAAATCAGGCTCAACAAGGATACATCCTGTACACGTTCACACCACAAGTTCCCCCTGGAAATTTAATCGTGCAAGAACCAACTAATCCCGTGTATTTGCGGTGTCACAATAATATGTTAACACGAATCAATTTTAAACTCACAGACCACCTTAATCGCTTGATTGACATACGTGAAGAAGAGCTTGTAATAAATCTGTATGTAAAGTCGTAAAGACTTTTGTCTTAAGGATTTTTGTCGTAAGGACTTTTGTCGTAGATCTTCAGAATCAAATTCGATCAACTTAAAAAAATATTTTATTATTACTGGCACAAATTTGTGTTTGGTACAAATTAATCGGCCCAGGCAACTAAAAAAGCTAGTCGATGAAAGTAAAATTAAAATTTCTATCACAAAAAAAAATAATATTTATTAATTTTCCTGATTTTTACTGAAATTGTACAAATTACTTGATTTTGACTACCAACTACCCCCTCAGAAACATAAAAATGCACGAACTACTTGATTTTGACTACCAACTACCCCGTCAGAAACATAAAAATGCACGAACTACTTGATTTTGACTACCAACTACCCCGTCAAAATCAAGAAAGTTCTAACCTTGTCAAATTGTTCCTAACAAATTTTATTTATTATAAATTAATTTTATTTATTAATAATATTATTTTTACTGAGATTTTTATTTTTTTTTTACTAAAATACAACGAAATTGCTCAATTTTCCTGATTTTGACTACCAACTACCCCGTCAGAAATCAAGTAGTTCGTGCATTTTTCTTTGATTTTGACTACCAACTACCCCGTCAGAATCAAGTAATTTGTGCATTTTTCTTGATTTTAGTAAAAAAAAAAATAAATCCTCAGTAAAAATAAAATTTATAATAAATAAAATTTATAATAAATAAAATTTATAATAAATAAAATTTATAATAAATAAAATTTATTAGGAACAAATTTGACAAGGTTAGAACTTTCTTGATTTTGACTACCAATACACGTGGTCAGCGTTGACTTGGACCCCAGTTACCAAAACTTTCATTTTCATTATCACCAGTAACGAGGTTACCTTGGATCGTTTCACCAGTAACGAGGTTACCTTGGATCGTTTCACGATCTGACATTATTTTTCTTAATTGTCTTATGCGAGTACTAATCGTTTTCTTTGCCTCATACTCGTGGGATAATAACGACTTAATTCTTTCTACGGCGGTAGAAAGAGGAACGAACTCCTTCACATGATCATCTTCTACGGTAGCTAGCGACTGAAACATTGCCGATTGAATCCGTTTCATGAGCCTGTATTCAGATGATAGTGTGTGTGTCCCCATGGTTTTACGTTCTTGTAAAATCTCAAAGTCAGAAACTATTTTTTCAGGATTAAGTTCATCAGATATATTAATTCCATCTTTTTTTAATTTTTTAATGGCGACAATTACATCATTGATATTTTCATGGTTCATTATATAATATATAAATCTTTAAAATAAAAAAATATCCCTAGAACACCTATCGAGTGTATTAGCGAGTTCGTCGGGATGTTTCAGGGACAGCACAGCCAAGAACTCGTAGCTTGCCACCGCATTCTACCAAGTTCATTAGGCAAATATTCCCTCTACGAGAGCCCCTAACCCGCCAAACAACGGTCTAGAGGCCCAAGAGGGAGGACGGCACAACCCTCATTAAACTCGTAGCTTGCCACCGCAATCTACCAAGTTTAGAGGATATACATATAACATATAACTAACTAAGGACAGTACAAGGACAGCACAGTCCTCATTAAACTCGTAGCTTGCCACCGCAATCTACCAAGCTTAGAGGATATACATATAACATATATACAATGAATGAAGAGCCCCTATCGAGTGTATTAGCGAGCTCAGATTATGAATGAAACGGCACTAACTAAGGACAGCACAAGGACAGCACAGTCCTCATTAAACTCGTAGCTTGCCACCGCAATCTACCAAGTTTAGAGGATATACATATAACATATATACAATGAAATGGTTATATACAATGAAATGGTTATATACAATGAATGAAGAGAGCCCCTATCGAGTGTATTAGCGAGCTCAGATTATGAATGAAACGGCACTAACTAAGGACAGTACAAACATGTACGCTCAGCAAAATCACACCCACAATAATTAATCCAGTGGGTGATACGAAAATATGTATCAACCACAAGTCAATATTGTGGTTATGAATTTGCTGAGCGGAGGGGTTCTTGCGGCTCCCCCCACTATTATAAAAATCGCAATTATGCGCACCACCGACAAATTGTCAGCCATGGGGTTTGATCCTGGACCGCGAGCGCCACAGTCCAATACCATACTGATCGAGCTATCAAACATTGTTACGAACATATGTTTCGGAAGTTAATATATAGCTAAGGAACCAATATTTACAGTAAACAGCGGTTTCTGAATAATAACGGTTTCTGTATTTAACAGTTTCTGTATTTGTAGCGGTTTCTGTATTTATAACAGTTTCTGAATAATAACAGTTTCTGTATTTATAACAGTTTCTGTATTTATAACAGTTTCTGAATAATAGTTTCTGTATTTGTAGCTAGTTTCCTAAGCAGACCGAAAATCAATAATAACAGTGGCATTAATGCACCAGTCAAAGAACTTTCCAGAATTGTAAGTTCAGTGAACACACAACTGCAGGTCGATTACAATGAGTAACGGTTTCTGTTTACACACAGCTTCCTACGGATCAATAATATTATCATGTGTTGTATGATGGGAAAATATTTAAAAACCATAAATAATACTTATGAGTCTAATGAGTTAGGTTCGTTCGGCACTATACGATGTAATTAGTTAAACTGACTAATTACGATCATAAAAAACCAACCATCTACGAAGAAAACTATATATTACAAAGTAATCTCCCCTTAAATCAAAAATTCAGTAGTGTATGGAGGACCTCTGTGACATAAATTAAAAAAATTAATTCAATGTGGTGATGATAGTTAATAATGTGATGATGATAGTTAATAATGTGGTGATGATAGTTATTGATACTGAAATGTAATTTTCTGCTTATATTTTTTCGAGAGAGCAGATCTGGTTATATTATCTGCCACTCTTTGTACTGAACGCGAGTGAATATCAAAATATGTCGCAGCCGCGTTCATAGACTGAAACATAATTTCTTTACCGGTTTCTATGTTTGTAGAAATTACCGCCCTCTTTCCGATTGTCTTACATCTTCCTGTATTACCACATGCAGAGTTCACGCTTCGAGTTGTCACTCGAAGGTTGGATAAATTATTGTTTTGAGGATTTCCATCAATATGATCAATAACAAGACCGTCATTGATCAAACCCTTGTGACACTCGTATGTAAATCTATGACATAGATATCTTCTCTTTCCAACTGTAAATCTAAGATAGCCAGTATTAGAAACATTACCAACTTGTCTCTTCAACTTGCGGTGCCTGATGATACCATTAATATTTGATTCATAGTTTGTTATGACAGGATGTGGGACAAATATATTTTGCTCCATTATAATAATATTATATGTTTAAATCATTGTTTGTCTGAAATCTTGATATATAATCCTTCACGGATTTTATAGCGTTTTCACCGCTATTATTTTTTTTGTCATAATATCTTTTGAGCTCTCTGAACCGTTTCCCGCCACACTTTCCACATAATTCTGTCTTTCCTCGCACTCCAATACCACACCGTAGACATGGTATTGGTCCTAGACTTCCTCGTCGTATGTTTTGTGAGTGCATCCAACAAAATTCCTTTCTACAGGATTTGTTGCATCGATTTACTGAGCCGATCATCAACCATCTACATTGGGACATTGTATATATATATATAATTTTCTTTATTTAAATATTTGTTTTAATTATATGAACGAGTTTGAGAGATTATCCCAAACTAGGCCTGTTAAGTATAAATTCAACCTTGACAGATTATCTTCTGACTTGCCAGTACGAGATCTGGTTGATCCGAAAAATAAAAGTTTGATCTCGAAAATTCATGACGCTAAGAAAGAATTTTACACGGATGGTGCATCTCATACATGGTCAACGTTCAAGATTATACGCCCTGACTCCGTCAAGGACGCTGTCACGGAAGCTACAATGAACGACAAGCGAGCGGCAACTATCATTAACTACATCGCTGAATACGAGGGCAATCAAAAATATTTCTTCAGAGTAAAATTTATTGTATTAACAGAAACAGATAGTTGGATTATCCGTGACAAATATGATCCTGTCCTTGGTAATAATAAAACTATCATATTAAGTAAAAATTCCAGACCGGGTCTATTGACTGGTATTGATAAACCGTATTATGAGCGAGCGTATCCTGTAACAGCAGTTATTTATGGAATTTATGAGATAAATAAAAAACCCAACGTTGATAAACTAGCGCCGATGAAATTTTCAAGGTTAAATTGTGTAGCTGAACGAGTAATAGAACACTTTACAAACGCGATGCGTGGAAATGGATTAACCGATTTAAGGCGCGAAAAAATAAACTCGTGGGCTGATTCAGTTAAGGATACCGGTGCTACAATAAAAGATGTTGCTGAGTTAGGAAAAATATTAAAATTTCCAATAACTGTGGCGACAATAACGGGAGAAGTATTGTACCAGTCGAAATATAAATCGAAGGGAGCTCCAATAAATATTATCGATCATAACGCGCACGCATGGACTAACGCAGTAACAATATTTCCACGTGATCGAACTGTTAGATTTTACCCCACAGAATTATCTGTGGCAGATAATTCTGTGGCAGATAATTCTGTGGCAGATATGAGTATGTTTGATTTTATTAACGAAATAAGTAAAACCGATCCTGTATCGGTATGGTTATTCAAAAGTAATGAGGAGGGTGAATTTGATCAGTTTGTCAAACCGAACGGTGAAATATATCGCACAGAATCCCTCCATGACGAGATGAAAAATCTTGCGACGTTTTTACAGTGCAAGCACGTGGAAAATACTGACAAATTACTAACTAATTGTTTTACCGTTCCATCTGTTGCGGCTCATTTCGCCAGAGAACGAAATTCATGGAAACCAACACGATTTGATTTACTCGAGGACGTGCGCGCAAGCTGCGTCGAATATGGACATGGCGGATTATGGAATACCAAATACAATTACAATGATGTTATTTCGGTTGATATGGTTGCATGTTATCCAGGAAGTTTTCTGGGATACGGAGATTGTTCTACGTACTTTGAAAGATTTGGTCACCCTACAAACGAGATGACGCGAGTGGCAATTAATGGACCATTACCTGATTTTGATCTGACTGGATTCGCCTGTATTGAATCGTTCGAGTTTAACGAAAATCTTCACAAGATTTGTTATGTTTGGTTTGGTAGACATTTTTGTGAAAAACGTTGGGCACCTATAGTTTTGTTGCGATATATGCTAGATTGTATGATACTGACATCGTTGGTGGTCAGTGAGGCAATTATATCATATCATGCACAGACCAAAGTTTGGTTGCCCATGTCAGATTCTGAAGTTATCAGCGAGTTTAAGGATGATATTCCTAATAAACTCAAAACCGCAAAAGATCTCGGTAGAAAAATTATAGGTAAATTTACTCAAGGTGGTGCATATGATTATAAAAGACATCACGCACGATTAATTTTAGATGATGCCGAGTACGATTTTATAATCGCTGATACAACGGCGAAAAATACATTTGTAAATCGAGAGAGTGTTTATTTATCCGACGGAACAAAATTGGGTACGATCGTTAGTTACATAAATGACGTATCCCCGCAATATACTCATCTAAGATCTTCCATGTTGGCTTATGTTTCTATAAATTTATTATCGATGATTAATAGATTTCCCAAGACCGCAGTCAGAGTCGCAACGGACTCGTTTTATATTTCAAGTAAATATTTAGAATCTGTTATGAAATTTACAAGTAATGATGAACGATGGGGTTCGTGGAGAATAAAAAAGGAACTATTACACAATTATGTAGAATCAGCAGATGTTCCAGTGAGAGATTTTTATCGTGAGGGTAATAAAATATCAGAAATGTCGAAGGCACCATCGTTGAGTGATCCAATAACCAGATATAAGACAGTATATCTCAATGGACCTGGTGGATGCGGCAAAACAACTCGAACGATTAATGTTTTTAGAAATTCAGATATAATCGTGCTGACACCCACACATAGACTTGCACGTGAGATGAAACAGCGGCAAGTACAATCGTGCACGTATCATAGTTTCTTCCGATGGCGCGGGGATACATGGACTCCTGAGCGAATGGGAGAAAAATATATACCTAAAATAATTATTTGGGATGAGATATGCACGGTGTCATTGGATACATTAAAAATGTTTCTTGATTGGTTGTTGACAAAAAATACCGCTATAATAATGTGTGGCGATCATGGTCAACCTCCGCCCTTTGTTGGACCATCTCCACATGATTGGTTAAAAAATTTCGTTGATTATTACGAAGAAATAGATGATGATCATAGAGCTCTTGATGCAAATTTGAAGGAGTTTAAAAAATTAATCAGATTACAATCAAACAAAATTCAGTGTGAAATATTACGTGGAGTGATCTCAGAGACATCAATGGGTGATTTTTTGAACTCATGGAGACCCAACGATTTGATCGTAGCAAGTAGAAAAATAATCAGAGACGCTTTACAACAACAGTTATTTCAACTACATAAAGAACAATATTCAGATCTACCCGTACGATTGTGTTATAGACCATCAGATACACGAAAACAGAATATTAATGTTGATATTCCAGGACCCTTGACAGAGTCAAGGAAACAGAATCTCGTATTAAATGATATTGTCGCCGTTGATATCAGTGTGGTTGAAGATGCATTACGCGCTGACAAATCTCCATGGGTGTTGGGATACGCCATGACAATCCACTCGTCTCAGGGATTAACTATTTCTGATACACGAGTCTGGATTGTAGACGATCGCATCGAGTGGTCAAATTTAGTTTATTTAGCGGTATCGAGGGTCAGAAATATATCTCAATTACGTAGAATTATAATTCCTGAAATCGTTGATAAATTTAACATCATCGATGATGATATAATAAGAAAAAAATTAATCGGATACAAACAATCTGACAAAAAAAATAAACGTGACTTTGATCTTGATGTTGAATTTATTATTGAGTTAAAACAGCAGCAGAACAATCATTGCGCATGTTGTAATTGTATAATGTTATGGCGGTATTCGAGTAATGATTCAAGACAATTTACCGTAGATAGAAAAGATAATAGTCGCGGTCATACACGAGAAAATACCATGTTAACCTGTCTTGAGTGTAATCGACGTCGGGGTGCAGGCACCCTTGGCGCTAGTTAAGTGATCGAAATCACCGGAGTGATCGCGGTGGTAGTTGTGTATCCGCGGGAATTATTTGTAGTTGTTCACGTGTAAATCCACGTTGAGGAGCAGCAGAATCTAATCTGTAGATTGCAGGTCTGGAAACGCCTACATTTCTTCCAGTGGATCTTGTCACGGTAGATATTTTGTGTGTGGTAACACTCCAAATAGGATCAGTTGCTCTCGCGCTACCACCTTCAAGTTCACCAGGCTCATATAAATATCTGACTGTGACATCACCTAATATTTTTTGTTTTCCAGCATCTTTCCGTTGTGTTGGTATATTTTTTTTTGTGACCGCGCTAATGGGTTTCATGTTGGTTGTTCGTGTAATCTCATTATTTAATGCAGCTATCACGATTGGTAATCTTGCAACCCATTCACGAGATCTCTTATCCTGAATAAATTCCCTCGCGTATTGATATCCAAATAACCGCTCAGCAAGTGTTCGATTAAATCGCTCAACAATTGCTTGATCACGGTGAATTGCAGTATGACCTCGTCGTATTTTGGTATTATGTTGTTTCATCAACGATGATACTGGACCAAGAAATTCCTTACCAGGATCAACCTGTAGTAGCTGTGGCCATCGTAGACCACTTTGTGGTCCACCACCTTGTGGTCCGAGTCCTCGTTGATAAATTCGTTCAAACGCATCGGCTACTTCAGATGATGTTTTCGCTGATAGCGGCTCTGCTTCTTTATATCTACTTGCAACATCAACTACGGTTAACGCGTACTTGTACGTTTTTCCACGCACAGTATCATGCGGTAAAAACAGAATATCAGCTTGATGAACTTCATTAGGAACACTGACATCGAAATACGAGTACTGAATTTGTTTAGGACGTGGTAGATAAATTTGCCATATTGCTTGTTTAGATAACCACGTTTTAGCAGTAGAATGTTTAACCGATGCTGCATCAGCGAGTTTACCAATTGCTGCTTTGCCTCTCCAGTATCCTCTCGGTGAATAATAAATTGATTCCATTATTAATTACCAGCCCCAATCGCTAATTTACCTTTCATCGAGGATCTTACTAACCAATTAGCTAATGATTCTCTAATATTTTTATTTTTTATAGAATTTAATGAATGAATTAATTTTACATCTGCAATATGCCTATCTTGTAGATTTTTACTTTTATAAGCTACATCATGAGCATGACAAGCTCGATCAATAGCATTTATTGGTTCCTCGCCTGGTTTTGGTTGATCTTGATTATCGAGCCTGATATCGAGTCTGGTACCAGGACCGCAATAATTATATCCTGGTAGATGTTTTTCTCCGCTGTATTTAGCCCATGGAGCACCTGGAAACTTTGACATCAAATTAGCAATATCACCACCGCGCTTATTAGGTAAAAATGAAAATTTCTTTCTACCGCATATAGAACATTTTCCACCGTACGCTATTTTTTTGTTTTTTGTTGTAACCGTAGCTAAATCAATAGTTGGAGTTTTAACTTTACAGCGTAAACAATATAAATTCATGTTATAATATATATGGATATAATTGATTTCTCAGCAACTCGGCAACGAGAGCCAGTTAAGCATCATC
The DNA here is from genome assembly GCA_028554795.2 of Sinohyriopsis cumingii. Classification (NCBI taxonomy): domain Eukaryota; kingdom Metazoa; phylum Mollusca; class Bivalvia; order Unionida; family Unionidae; genus Sinohyriopsis; species Sinohyriopsis cumingii. The sequence continues at coordinate 121,477,446 of CM068830.1, read as the reverse complement.
CTGCGCTACCGAACTCCATCAGAATGATTATCATAGGACCATCTGGATCGGGTAAGACGCAATTATTACTTAATCTGATAATGAGATGGTTGAAATGGGATAAGTTGTATTTAGTAGCACCATCCGTTGATGATCAACGATGTTATGATGTACTTAAAGATTTCAATGAAAACGCGCGATTACTGGATGAAGATAATGATGTTATAGAGTTTGTAACCGATATTGATGAAGCACCATCCGTAGATTCCATAGACGGATTTATTAATAATTTAGTTGTATACGACGATGTGATGCTAGATAAACAATCAAATCCAGCCAGAATATTTTCCCGAGGTAGACACAAAAATACAGACGTGATCTATGTTACTCAACGATATACACAAATACCAAAAGTGATCAGAGACAACTGCAACATTTTAGTTGTGTTTAATGGCGTAGACACACACACGTTGCGAAATATTCATCAAACTTGGTGTGGTGGTGACATGGATATAATTAAATTCAAAAATTTCTTCTCACGAGCGCAAGCTACCCCGCATGGATTTATAACAATAAATTTACATGATCCAAGAACAAGATATCGTGTGGGTATTGATAAAATATTTGGGTAACAGGGGTGATGATAAAATTAAATTTAATTAAATAGATATCATTAATATAATGAACAACTGTGCGTGGCTGCGTCAAGGAACAACAGATAAATGCAACAAAAGGTGCCGTGGAGAATATTGCAAGAAACATACTTATCTTATAAAGAAAAATCCTCATGCTGGTCCACGAAGATGTGTTGGATGTAACAACGGCGTTAGAGGATTATATCAGATTTGCAAAAATTGCGGTGGAGATCGATACAGAAGTTTGATGATATATTATAAACACAGAAAAAACATAAATCCCAAAATAGAAAAACCACCATCAGAACTTGAATATTACTTGAAACATAGAACAAATTCCGAAGATTCAGATGAAGATGAAACAGATGAGGAAAAACGACAGCGAGAACGAGTTGAAAAATATTCATCAAACTTGGTATGGTGGTAAATTAATAGCAGCAGAGAGGGTACCTACCAACGTTGGTCGTCAAAAAAATAAACAAGAAATAAATAAACACGTAGAGTACTTTATTTTTTCAGATACTATTTCGAACTGAGGTTTTATTAGCACAATCGGTCATTGCAAAAATAAACATCTCAAGGAAAGTTCATTTGTAAAATCTGGACCTTTCTACGAGATGATTTATTTGTTTGTTTTATTTGTTTTTGTCGGAATTCTATGGTCTGTTCACCCTCTCTGCTGCTAATGCTAAATGACATCATTGCTTAAAAAACTGCAGTCCATTTTAATTCTTTTCTTACAAATGATGGTAAAATATTGATGTTGATCATGTGACAACGTTAAGTAATTATACATGTATATTGCACACTCAATACAAGGACTGGAATTCAAGTTTGATGAAGTACAGTAATCATTCAGGGTTAATGGCAAAATCAGGACAGTATAATTTTCATTCAATCGACTGAGTTAATTTTATTTATTACATACGTAAAATCTCAGCACTTAGGCTCATCAGTTTAGGAGTATGCATCCGTTAATTTGTCCAACACAGGAGGTTCGCCACTTCCTGCACTTGTTACCGGCACTTCGGGTTATTGTCGTGTTAACGCTGTCAGGTCTACTTAACTCGATGATTTCGTACGGGTGAGGTAAGGAGGGAGACAGACAGACAAACAAGAGACAGAAATCGAGACTGCTAAAGAGAGAGCTGGAGGGCATGTTTTTTATATACCATGTTCATTTCTTTATTAATATGTTGACTGAATGGTACAAATTGTTACAGATCTAAGGGTTTATTCACATTTAGAATTGGAACAAACAAAATAAAAATCACACTAACAGTATGTATATATTTCCATGCATGTATTCACTTATCTACTTCTGAATTTCATTTTTTTAAATTAAACGCTCGCGTTTACGGGATTTCGATTTAAAAAGGGGATATTTTTGCGGATTTTGTATAAATTATCTGTGAAGTGATTTACCGACTACAAAGTGTCTAATTCTTATGCATTGATATTTGTTTTAATATCCATATCAATAAATTTGTGTACAGAAATGTACTAAATACAAAATCGCGATCTTAGAAATGTATAACATTAAAAACGTATACAATCCAACATTATCATCTGCGAGATGTACCGGTGATACGATCCGGAAGAGAAAGGGAGTTAATTCTGATCGGTTCTGAGTACTTTTGGTAATTAAAATTTTGCATACATCTTGATCGTCTGAAAGCCACAACTCTGAACAGTTTTAGGATGGCTTAGAATTGAATGAGGATCAATACAATGAAAGCAAGGCCGGATTTTCACTTTAATAAGAAATCGAGGACCACGTGACAACTTGAATCATCCACATCGGTTGAAACAGCTAATTATATATTCGGAGGTACATTTTCTCTTCGTTGGAATACTGGACCTGTTGTCATTTTACAGCGTTGAATAAACTTTGATTAACGATATGCTGGTGATCTAATTAAATTTCATTGATACTGTGGAAAATTATTCAACTTTAACAAATAAATGTCTTAACAATGTTAAAGATCAACTTGTGGATAACAACAGTGTTGAATAAGGAGCAGAAATTCATTTGATAATATTTCATGAACTCTGGTTGGCATTCAGGGCTCAATAAGGAATCGAAATTCATCTGAAGAAAAAAAAATTGAAATATCAACCGCGGTTGATAACATCAATGTTATTTTTGAAGTTATACTTTCTTAGTCTTGAATAATGAATGGCATGCTATTTTACAACGCTGACTAATGAATCGAGGACCAATTTACAACGTTGACTAATGAATTGAGGACAAATTTATAACGTTGATTATAAGGAACTATTGTTCATTTTCAAGTAAAAATAATCTTGAACACATGAGAAATAATTAAAGATAACTATTGAACCTCGAGTCATCGGATGACGTCAAATAGCTGGGTTATTTTACGACGTTAAATAAACGACTGAACTTCATTTGACTACTCCTCATGAAACAGTAAATATTCAAGGCTTAATAAGGAATCAAAGTTCACGTGACAACGTTGCCTTGTGCTTGTTACGGGTAATTTGACTGGAAAGTACAATTTCTCAGCTTTGAAAATCGAACCTCAGATCATTTTACAACTTTTAAAGATAAAATGAGGACGCAGTTATTACCTAGCTTAAGATGTGAGGACTCGTTATATCAACTGGCGTAAGAGTTGAGGTGAGGACTCAGTTCATTACCTAGCGTAACAGTTGATTACTCAGTTAATTACATGGTGTAACAGTTGAGAGCTCTGTTTCTTAACTGGAGTAAGAGTTTGGGACTTAGATTATTATTTGGCGTAAGAGTTGAGGATTCAGTTCATTACCTGGCTTAACAACTCTGGTTTCAGATAGGGTCCGTGAGCAATGGTAAAAATATTAAATGTTAAATAATGAAACGCTGGTAATCTGACAACGTAAAATTATACATTTTTGGTAACTGTACAGCGTTAAACAAGAAAATGAAATTAATTATTAAACGTTTTACAATTGCAGTTAATATGAATATTTCAGAATAGGGGTAATTTTATTGTCAATAACGACCTTTTATTTCATATTATGGGTAATTGTATTTACCAACGTCCTAATATAAGGGGTAAATTAGCCAATGCCCTAATATGTCATATTAGGGGTAATTTTATTGTCAATAACGACCTTTTATTTCATATTATGGGTAATTGTATTTACCAACGTCCTAATATAAGGGGTAAATTAGCCAATGCCCTAATATGTCATATTAGGGGCAATTTTATTGTCAATAACGACCTTTAATTTCATATTATGGGTAATTGTATTTACCAACGTCCTAATATAAGGGGTAAATTAGCCAATGCCCTAATATGTCATATTAGGGGCAATTTTATTGTCAATAACGACCTTTAATTTCATATTATGGGTAATTGTATTTACCAACGTCCTAATATAAAGGGTAAATTAGCCAATGCCCTAATATGTCATATTAGGGGCAATTTTATTGGCTCTAACATAACCATAATCAGCGCTTGGCATTTCTAAAAAAGAAATTGTCAGCTGAATACATTTTAGCGAAAAGTGTTCAGCTGTCTGGATCTGACAGCAGTTCAATAGTTATTGTTTGAAACACGTTTTAAGAATAAATTGTTATTTAAACCACAATATTTGGTTCTCAATGGCGCATGCATTCAAAATTATAAGAAGTTTTGTCATTTTTAGCTTAATAATCAAATGACTACCACTAGTACAGTCCTACATTCCATCTGGTCCAGGCAGTCACTAATGAGAATATACACCACGCAATCGTGAACGAATAGCTGACAGAAAATCGGCTTCATCTCTCTCTCTCTCTCTCTCTCTCTCTCTCTCTCTCTGCATACATCTGCAGATTCTAGTCCGCAGACCCACTGGTCCAGAATTTTGTCCCCTCACACTAAGTTAACCAGCGTTGTCCCTCGAACTAAAGTCACTAATGAATCCAGTGTCTGGCTTAAACATCCCCACGGAGATCGACAATTTTCAGTAGGAGCTACAGCGGAATAGCCCAGCCGTGTAATACATGAAACGCGTTCAAGTTCGTAAAAATGTATATACAATACGCATGCCTGCACATGAGCTCACTTTGTTTCACATTAATTTTTTTCAACACAACTGTACGAGGTTATTATTATCAGAATCAAGTTCGTTCATGAATCTCTTTACGATAAGAATAATCGAAATGGATTATAAAAACTAAAACGTTTCTCATCGTTAATTCGTACAGAATGTATTTGGATTCAAATTGTCTGTCCAGCTATAAACTATCTAGTATGAAATATACTACATATTACACGACATCCTAGCGTTAGTGACATAAGTCTGACTTTCTAGAACATTTTGAAAAATTACTAAACATTCAAAAAATATTAACAATTTCCTAATCTAGAACGGATAACAAAACATAAAACAATTTTTACATTTTTAATTACTTCTACAGCTGACGATTGCTTCCGTAAAGTAGACTGCTTCCTGACAAAGTTCATCTGCATTGTGTCGATATAGAGAACAATAGCAAGGTGCAAGGAAGATGTGTATAGTCAAATCCACGGCCAGAGAAACTAGGGTAAATTGGCCCCACACTGCCTGCACTTTGTGTGTGCTACAATGAGTGAACAAAAACAGTATTTTGAAATTGCCCGGCTAAATCCATACATCGGTGGCGGGGGTGGGGAGTATGTGACTTTGTAAAGACACAGAGTTCCGGGAATTATTTTTTTTTGTTGTTCTTATATTATTTTTACCATCCTGTTTGGGTTATGACAAGTGAAACTGAACAAAGTTAATACAGCAATCAGACCCTAAAATTTAGCATTTGAAATATTAATGTTTCACACGACTTCAATTAGGCTTGTTGTTTTATTTCCACAGTATTTACTTAAGCTCTGCGCGGAGCTCAAGCTAAAGGGCGAGGCATTGAATCACTTACTGATAACACGTAATTAAATGTAGTCGGCTTTAGTGCACTTTAATATGGTGTATGCTACAGTGACATATAAAAACTATTTTATCAAGCTAGCAAACAATGTCTTGGTCTAGTGGAACTCTCCATTTTATAATGTTAGTATACAATGTCTTGGTCTAGTGGAACTCTCCATTTTATAATGTTAGTATACAGTGTCTTCGTCTAGTGGAACTCTCCATTTTATAACGTTAGTATACAATGTCTTGGTCTAGTGGAACTCTCCATTTTATAATGTTAGTATACAATGTCTTGGTCTAGTGGAACTCTCCATTTTATAATGTTAGTATACAATGTCTTGGTCTAGTGGAACTCTACATTTTACAATCTTAGTACACAATGTCTTGGTCTAGTGGAACTCTACATTTTATATTGTTAGTATACAATGTCTTGGTCTAGTGGAACTCTACATTTTATAATGTTAGCATATAATGTCTTGGTCCAGTGGAACTCGACATTTTATAATTTTAGTAAACAATGTCTTGGCTTAGTGGAACTCTATATTTTACAATCTTAGCATACATTGTGTTGGTCTAGTGGAACTCTACATTTCACAGTGTGTTATTTATATTTGATTTAATTATATCTGATTTAATACATATTTATTTCAATTTAATTGTTTGTCAATTTTAAATTTTTTATTGTTCATTACATGAAATTGTAATGTAAATTTATTCACTAGAGATGATATTTTTGTTTTAGAAAATATTTTGACCTTGACTGTCAGTTTATAAACACCAGGTGTTGATCTAAATCCTGATCTAGTTTCAGAATTTGTAGCAACCTTCGTAAACAAGATCTATTTTATTTTAAAATGACCGGTTGTTTCCAAGGTCATGATGGGACCTTGTCTTTAAGATATAAACAATATTTTTTATTTTTTATTTCTTAGAGTAAAAATGATTGGTTTTCGTCAGGGTCACACTGGATAAACGTGGGCTGTAACGATTAATTGCTTCTATAAACTTCCAGACGATGATCACGTGACCCTTGTTTACGTTTTAGAAAGCCCTTATAACCCATGTTTTGGAGAATTAATCTCAGTAGAAGTTGGGCTGTTAAACTGTTAGTTGTATGTTGTGCTGTTTGGAGTTATTTCAAATTACTTGGATTCAAAAGGATCAATTCTGTTCTTTTTTTCCTGAAAATACATGTGCTCATGTAATATTGTGGAACAAGCAGTTTGTTTTAATAAAAATTTATTCAGCTATCAGAAACCGGAGTGATAATTCTTGTTTCTGCAAGGAACTGTAGACTTCAATCTTGTATTCTTCGTCGAGATTCGAACGTGAATTCATCAGAACATTTTGTTATTAGGACTACTAAAATTTTATTCTCGGATTATTTTTGGATTATTATTGGATTTGATTCTATTCAACCGTACCTTCATAATTTTTTCGTCATTTTTACAGAATTTTTCAAGCGAAATAAATTATTGTATTTTTCAAGCTTGCTGCTTTCATTCTTTCTTGTGTTACTGTTTATTCGAGCCTAAACAAGTGACATAAGAAATGCTAGTAAACAGTGTCTTGGTCTAGTGGAACTCTACATTTTATAATGTTAGTACACAATGTCTTGGTCTAGTGGAACTCTACATTTGACAATGTTAGTATACAATGTCTTGGTCCAGTGGAACTCTATATTTTATAATGTTAGTATACAATGTCTTGGACTAGTGGAACTCTACATTTGACAATGTTAGTATACAATGTCCTGGTCCAGTGGAACTCTATATTTGACAATATTAGTATACAATGTCTTGGTCCAGTGGAACTCTATATTTTATAATGTTAGTATACAATGTCTTGGTCTAGTGGAACTCTACATTTGACAATGTTAGTATACAATGTCTTGGTCCAGTGGAACTCTATATTTGACAATGTTAGTATACAATGTCTTGGTCCAGTGGAACTCTATATTTTATAATGTTAGTATACAATGTCTTGGTCTAGTGGAACTCTACATTTGACAATGTTAGTATACAATGTCTTGGTCCAGTGGAACTCTATATTTGACAATGTTAGTATACAATGTCTTGGTCTAGTGGAACTCTACATTTTACAATCTTAGTATGCATTGTCTTGGTCCAGTGGAACTCTACATTTTATAATGGTAGCATACAATGTCTTGGTCTAGTGGAACTCTACATTTTATAATGGTAGCATACAATGTCTTGGTCTAGTGGAACTCTACATTTTATAATGTTAGCATATAATGTCTTGGTCTAGTGGAACTCTACATTTTATAATGTTAGTATACAATGTCTTGGTCCAGTGGAACTCTATATTTGACAATGTTAGTATACAATGTCTTGGTCTAGTGGAACTCTACATTTTATAATGTTAGCATACAATGTCTTGGTCCAGTGGAACTCTATATTTGACAATGTTAGTATACAATGTCTTGGTCCAGTGGAACTCTATATTTTATAATGTTAGTATACAATGTCTTGGTCTAGTGGAACTCTACATTTGACAATGTTAGTATACAATGTCTTGGTCCAGTGGAACTCTATATTTGACAATGTTAGTATACAATGTCTTGGTCTAGTGGAACTCTACATTTTACAATCTTAGTATGCATTGTCTTGGTCCAGTGGAACTCTACATTTTATAATGGTATCATACAATGTCTTGGTCTAGTGGAACTCTACATTTTATAATGGTAGCATACAATGTCTTGGTCTAGTGGAACTCTATATTTGACAATGTTAGCATATAATGTCTTGGTCTAGTGGAACTCTACATTTTATAATGTTAGCATACAATGTCTTGGTCCAGTGGAACTCTATATTTGACAATGTTAGTATACAATGTCTTGGTCTAGTGGAACTCTACATTTTATAATGTTAGCATACAATGTCTTGGTCTAGTGGAACTCTACATTTTACAGTCTTAGTACACAATGTTTCGGTCTAGTCTACTCTAGTGGAACTCTAGTGGAACTCTAGTCTACTCTAGTGGAACTCTAGTGGAACTCTACGGTTATACAATGGCTGAAGGTTAATGGTAATGTTTCGGTTGTCACCATGCAATCTAATAAATTAACATTTTGCATGAAAATCGTGTTATATTTTAAAATTATTTTAACGAATGGCTAACGTTGAAACCTTGAACTGAGAAAAGTACTCATCACAATAATTACTCTATTTCAAATCCAATGTTCTTAAGTCTTCTAAAAAGTTGGGGAGAGAAATGGGGGTACTGTCAACACTAAAAAAATACAGAAAGTTGTTTGCAAAGACTTTTGTCAAATGAACTTTATCTAAGTAAATAGTATTTAATTTATTTTTCGACTTTCATTTCAAGGATTATGCCTTTGATAATCTCCTCTTATTTTCCCATTTTTTAACAAATATTGATAATACAAATAAATATTTTCTTCTATTCATTATTACGTGGTCTGTTTTAAATTAATCTTAATGGTTGATATTCTTGTAATTTTGATAACGTCTCTTAAATCTTCAAATTTTGGTATCGTGCAATAAAATTTCCTGTGTTGTATGAACGTCACCCAGAAATGAAAATCTGCATTCTGATAGTGGATTCCTGAAATATTTAAGCTAAGAAAGATCATTATAAAAGCTTAACGGTTTTAGCTTTTCCACCAAATATTTAACAAAACGCACGCTATCTATTTTGTATTATTTTGCTTGAAGTTCATAAACTATTATTTTAGTAACAAAGCAGAGAAAGAGGCTGATGTATAAATGCTTTCGTAGTATCAAATTAAAAGTATCGAGGTAAAGGTTGTCTTCCCTTACTTTACCGTGTGAAATTATACATAGATACATTCATGGCAATCAAAAGACGTGTAGTTGAGTCTTTGACCTTAGTCACATGAATGATGTCATAAAATATCATTTACAACAGTGTGTATGAATAAGACTTTATTATACAATTATGATAATTAGATTCATATTTATTGGAACTCCAAGAAATTATCAAGGCATCGGAAGCAAAGCAAAACTTGACCATATAAATTTTTTATATAAAAAGTTGATGCATGATTGGAAACATTTTTCTAGGCATAAAAGCAAATGTAAAAAAAAACAACATTGTTTTCCTTTACGTAAACTAACTATTATGGACATAGCAATATTTAAAATTATTTTAGATATAATTCAACATTTTTTCCCTAGAAATCGAAACTTATTACTAAAACATTTTTTTCTAGACATAAAAAATAACTATTAAAATAGTTTTTCGCATTGGAGGTTGTTCAAAATTTGCGAAGGATTGGCTATGAAGGGTATTTTTACCCCAAGGATGGTCTAAAGCTATATTTTGACTCGAACAATTCACCCGAACTGACAACATGCTTTCAAGCCAAACTTGGTCTCATGTGGGTAGATGGACTGGTATTTTGGGTGTTAGCACTAATAATTAAATCGACAGCGATTAATTGTTGCAGATTTTTTGGAGAGTGTAGTAATGAAAATGTATACATACATGCATACATGTACGCATGTCAGCCTAGTTACCAACTTACCAGTCTACCTACGTTCATACATAAAACACATGCAACCGAGGGTAATTCTTCCTCTGTTTCGTGCTTTACGGTATGGATTGACATGAAGAGGAAATGTGCTCGCAGTAAAAGACACATTTAACTGAACTTGAAGATTTTAACAAGTTATAATTAAACCAATGTCAATATGTTTATGTTGTACTGACCAGTTCCAAAGTCGGTAACCAGAGAAGGTTATTAGTTTTCCACAGACCCCCCCGCCCACCACCAATGATGACGTTACACATCTAATGAACAAAACAACCTGTTTCTTTGAAATCAATACAATTATCCTTTGTCTCGTTCGATTAAGCGACACTTTCCTATATGGAACAACGTCATTTGGGGTTTGAATATTGTCGACTGATGTAAGCTTGTCATGCACTGGGCAAGACCTGGCGCCAATGTTGCACAAAATCGAAATCATTAATGATATTTGGTATCATCTGATCACTTTGATTTAGATTAAAAAATAAATACACTTGATAGTTATCATCGATGCTATTCTCGCTTTCACACAGTAAATGAGACACCTTACCATCAAAGCAAGACGTCAAATTACTTGGGTCAATAATAATGTGACGATTTATCAACAAAGCAACATATCCAATTATATGATTATCACAACGACGCGAGACAATATGATTCGAGACAACAAGATTCGAGACAATATGATTCGAGAAATAAGATTCGAGACAATATGATTCGAGTCAATAAGATTCAAGATAGTATGATTCGAGACAATGATATTCGAGATAAGATTCTAGACAATATGATTCGAGTCAATATGACTCGAGACAGTATAATTCGAGACCATAAGATTCGAGACTTTGAATTTTCACTGCATATATTGCCTGAAATGCTTTCCACTGTATATATTGCCTGAAATGCTTTTCACTGTTATATATTGGCTGAAATGCTTTCCACTGTTATATATTTCCTGAAACGATTTCTACTGTATGCATTGATTGAAATGCTTTTCATTGTTATATATTGCCTGAAATGCTTTCCACTGTATATGTTGCCTGAAATGCTTTCCACTGTTATATATTGCCTGAAACGATTTCTACTGTATACATTGCCTGAAATGCTTTTCATTGTTATATATTGCATGAATGTTATATATTGGCTGAAATGCTTTTCACTGTTATATATTACCTGAAATGCTTTTCACTGTTATATATTGCCTGAAATGCTTTTCACTGTTATATATTATCTGAAATCATTTTCACTGTTATATATTACCTGAAATGCTTTTCACTGTTATATATTGCCTGAAATGCTTTTCACTGTTATATATTGCCTGAAATGCTTTTCACTGTTATATATTGTCTGAAATGCTTTTCACTGTTGTATATTGCCTGAAATGCTTTTCACTGTTATATATTGTCTGAAATGCTTTTCACTGTTTTATATTACCTGAAATCATTTTCACTGTTATATATTGCCTGAAATGCTTTTCACTGTTATATATTACCTGAAATTATTTTCACTGTTATATATTACCTGAAATGCTTTTCACTGTTATATATTGCCTGAAATGCTTTTCACTGTTATATATTATCTGAAATCATTTTCACTGTTATATATTACCTGAAATGCTTTTCACTGTTATATATTGCCTGAAATGCTTTTCACTGTTATATATTGCCTGAAATGCTTTTCACTGTTATATATTGTCTGAAATGCTTTTCACTGTTGTATATTGCCTGAAATGCTTTTCACTGTTATATATTGTCTGAAATGCTTTTCACTGTTATATATTACCTGAAATCATTTTCACTGTTATATATTGCCTGAAATGCTTTTCACTGTTATATATTACCTGAAATTATTTTCACTGTTATATATTACCTGAAATGCTTTTCACTGTTATATATTGCCTGAAATGCTTTTCACTGTTATATATTACCTGAAATCATTTTCACTGTTATATATTACCTGAAATGCTTTTCACTGTTATATATTGCCTGAAATGCTTTTCACTGTTATATATTGCCTGAAATGCTTTTCACTGTTATATATTGTCTGAAATACTTTTCACTGTTGTATATTGCCTGAAATGCTTTTCACTGTTATATATTACCTGAAATGCTTTTCACTGTTATATATTACCTGAAATGCTTTTCACTGTTATATATTGCCTGAAATGCTTTTCACTGTTATATATTACCTGAAATGCTTTTCACTGTTATATATTACCTGAAATGCTTTTCACTGTTATATATTGCCTGAAATGCTTTTCACTGTTATATATTGTCTGAAATGCTTTTCACTGCTGTATATTGCCTGAAATGCTTTTCACTGTTATATATTACCTGAAATGCTTTTCACTGTTGTATATTGCCTGAAATGCTTTTCACTGTTATATATTGCCTGAAATGCTTTTCACTGTTATATATTACCTGAAATGCTTTTCACTGTTGTATATTGCCTGAAATGCTTTTCACTGTTATATATTACCTGAAATGCTTTTCACTGTTGTATATTGCCTGAAATGCTTTTCACTGTTATATATTACCTGAAATGCTTTTCACTGTTGTATATTGCCTGAAATGCTTTTCACTGTTATATATTACCTGAAATGCTTTTCACTGTTGTATATTGCCTGAAATGCTTTTCACTGTTATATATTACCTGAAATGCTTTTCACTGTTATATATTACCTGAAATGCTTTTCACTGTTGTATATTGCCTGAAATGATATTGTTAGATGAAGTGATGCATGAACCGGGCACAATCGCAATCCCAAATCAAATATGATCCAACATAAAAATTGAATTTCATATTTTACAGAGTTCAGGAATTCATGAAACTTAATACATGGATGAAGCATTGCATGAACAGCCACTGTGGAACGAAGACTGTTCATGTACAGTGTGCAATCGATTTTCAAGTTTCTCGACACCCTGAATCCTGTAAAATATAATACTTAATTTTCGTAATTACAAATAGTTACAAAAATTATTTAAAAAATCACAAGAAAAAACAAAAGAACTATATTTTAAGGACTGTTTACAAATATTGAGTGCTAAACTCAGAAGAGGGCATAAATACATAAGAAATTACTAACTCATTAAGAGCTAAGAACTTCTTTTTAATGAGTCAGATGATGTCTATATGTTGATTACAAAAACTTGGTATAAATTTGTAACCACACTTGGTTAAACTACGAAAAGGAGCAGCTAACTTTGACTTTTTAATGTTCCAGCTGTTCACAATATGTCATAACTGTATTAAATTATTGAACAAAAAAATGTCAACCAAACATTTCTGGGAGTGATACATTCGTCTTAATCGAAACAAAACAGGACAATTAACAATGTTCTATAAAAAAAATGGCGAGCAGAAGGATTCTTAATAAGCATTGAAAATTGATTGGAAAAAATACCTTACAGTGTATTGCAACGGAATTCTCTATGTCAGAATCTACCGAAAGAGTCATAATAAATTATATCCTTTACCAGGTTAACGCATTTGGTCTCAATTATCGATGGAAATTTTGATAGGAAATAGAACCATGTTTCAGTTAAGGATTGAAACAGGGTATTAATCCATTACCATTTACAAAACCATCACCGACAGAAAGAGCGATGACTATTTTGCTGCCAGCTTATGAGGGACAAAACGACTAAATGAATGACAATGGACGAAAGAGGAAAGGACTTACGATAGTATTGACTTTAATCACTATAAATTAGAAAGTAAGCTAGAAGTCTGTGAAACATTTGTAAGGGTCATACACCTTCAATAGTCACAGCTTTCATAAAGATTGACATTGGTTTCTCTGTAGGCGTGTATAGATGCTTGTGCATGTATTGCTTACGAGGCTGTTTAGAAACGGATACCAATGATATCTATCCTATAGGCAAATTTGACAACCAACATTAGTAACTTAGTGAGGTTTACAAGTTTTGGAATCAGTGGCTAGTTATTACTCATGGGACAATGTTTGACACATCATTCATTTCATTTCAATTTTTGTCTGAATAAAATCTTATTGAATAATAGATAACCATAGAAATAACATTTTGCAATGGTGTCTTTATGTATTCAATTATGTTACTTATGGATGATATTCTTTTAACAGCATTGGTCCGCTCCGGTGGCCTAGTGGTTAGAGCGTCCGCCTCGGATGCTGAAGGTCGAGGGTTCGAACCCCGACCAAGTCATACCAAAAGGCTTAAAAAACTGGTACTAACAGCTGCCTCGCTTAATGCCCAGCATTAGGAGGCTAGTGTTAGGATTGGTCGGCTTGGTGTCAGGATAATGTGACTGGGTGGGACGTCATGCTACATGTCTGCGGCATGTTGCCCCAGTGTTGGACATGATTATAAACTGTCACACTGCAGACATTATAGCCATATGACTTACAATTGTAAAGCTACGTTAAAAATCCAAATCACATACACACACTCAGCGGCATTGATGATTGCTTTATATTTATATACCAGTTATTTTGAAAAGATGACCAATGTATCGGAAGAGAAAGTTGTTTTTTGGCGGGTTTAACGCCATTTTTCAGCACACGATAGGCTATACATGGCGGCCAGTATTAATGGTGGAAGAAGAACCCGGGAAAACCTCGGAAAGAATCATCTACCCTCGAGAAGCTACTGGCAAGCTTTCTCACATACCCACAATGGCTGAATCCGAGATTCGAACCGGCGCAGACAGAGGTGACATGGCAGTGATCCGTAACGGAGAGCGCTTTAGACCACTCGGCCGCTCGGCCCCCAGAAGAGAAAGATGTTATTAGTTATTTCTATAATATGTATGTATGTAAAAATTATCATAAATCATGTGTGTGTGTTTTGGATTTTTATCGTAGTTTTAACAATTTATTTTCTTCAGGCATATGGCTACGATGTCTGCAGCGTGGCAGTTTATAGTTTTGTCTAGCACTGAGGCATAATGCCGCAGACATTTGGCATCATGTCGCACCCAGTCACATTATCCTGACACAAGGCAGACCAGTCCTAATACTATCCTGTAACTGCATAGCGCCATTTGGTTTATGTCTTTGGTATGACTCAGCGGGGGTTCGAACCCGCGACCTCGCGCATCCGAGGTGGACGCTTTTACCACTAGGCCACCGGAGTAGTCTCATATATTATGCAAACGTTCACATGTATAAGTGAACATGTTTCATGGATAACGTAATTATGCAAATAAGTAACGTTTCCCTTTTTAATTTTTATCTCTTTTCTTTAAATCTTGTCCACATCCAATATTCTTCTTATTTTTTGTTATCATGTCGATCCATTGTTATATTTAGGGCCATGGGTATTTGTCTATGCCCATCGATCTTCGGTCGTAATATCTAGGCAAGTAGCCATTGTACGTCACATTACGATGCCGCGGGGAAAAATGATGAAGCCAGTCGGGTGCATTTGGTGAAACATGCCGTTCGACAGACTGGGGTTGTAATCTTACTGGACTTATCCAAAAGATCCTTCAGTACTTAGCATGTGGAACTAATGCTATTTGTGTTAGAACCGTAATTCACTACATGTACGATGTTGGAGTAATACAATCCACACGCATGAACATAGTGGATATAAATTGACATCACGACACCGAATTAGAAGACAATCGCTGTTGACATAGTCTTATACTCTCTGAAGTCGATTTCAACATGCCATCTAATTCTTTGAATAGTTTATCGAATACTTGCAGCAGGGAAGTTTAACAGACCATTTTTTCCAAGCAAAATAAACGTTTCTACGCGAACTTTCTCCGTAGAAGGCCCAGAAAGCAAAAATAAAGCCTTCCACGAGGATTAATTTTCGCGCATTCCAGACTCGATGCATCAGGTAGGTATGCCGAGTGTGTCAATGAATATAGCATCCGAGACAGGAAATAAACTAGGCGGGATAATTTTTTGTTTTTTGTTGCCATGTGGGGCTGCATTGGTCCATTTTACGTCACATTAAAATAATATAATCAAAAATAATATGAGTCGGAAAACTAGTACAGTTGGAGAGCCGCATTCTGCCAGAATAGCGCGAGAACAATTAGCTGCGTTAAAGAAACTTATCCCCACGAAAGAATTATTCAAGAAAAAAGTTCGTGAACACGAAGACGCGGAGCAGGGATTTACCGAATTATCGTCGAAATTATTAAAGCCAGTTACCGAATCAACCGAGCGAGTCTTACTTGGTGACGTAAAAGATCCGGATATCAGGAAACGCGGAATTCTTCCCGTGTTGAGAGAAATTGAGGAACACACTCGATTAGTGCCAGATCGGCTGGAACAATTGCAACAAGCACGATTGCAGCAAACAGAAGAGTTGGAAGAAGAAGAAGCAGAAGTGTTGGAAGAAGAAGAAGAAGAAGAAGAAGAAGAAGAAAAAGAAGAAGAAGAAGAAGGCCAGAAGAAAAGTCCTCGCGAGAAATTAATGGAAGACTTTACCGATAGCGGTTGGAACTCATTGATGAAACAATTTAAAAAATTTGATAAATCTAGAGAAACTGGCGGTGATGATATTTTTGAATTTGCTACATTCGCGGCAGATTCTTTCAGCAATAAGCAAGTTTATTTAACGCGGAAAGGATTAAAAAAAAAAAATAATCGAGATACTTGGTATAATACGCTATTTCGAGCTAGATTTAATTTATCTCAGGCGAAGAGCGCTGACCCAATTTATATCCGATTCTTGAAAATTACAAAAGATAGATATTTGTATAATAGGAGACAACCTCTGGTAAGAATAAAATCTACATCCTCGGAGGAACCACAACCTCGGGAATTAGGGGCAAGACCAAAAATAGCATCTATCGATACATCTCCGGTATTTTCTCCTGCGAAAATAAAATTAAAAGAAACTAAATCCACGCCAGTGAAAGTTGTATATAAAAGACCCGATTTTAAACCAGAATTGTACTTTACCGATGATGGTCTCAAATTAATCGATAACAAGGATGAATTAATTAATATCGTTAGATTCGGATTTGATGAAAAGGAAAAATATTTAAAACCAAGATTTCAAGACACAATGACAAGAATAAAATGGGCTCCTTCGGTATTTTTTGCTTCAAAAAGAAAAATTGCTGATATCAGCGATGCCGAGTTTAAAAATTTTATGAAAGACATAAAAATGATAGAGAGGATAGAGAAATATCCTGAATATGTCCCCGAAGATGATGACGAACCAAAAACAGGAAGCGGATATACCATTTGCCCCGACAGTGTTGTTAACGACGTATCTCGCCTCGAAATATTAATCGGAGGAAAACGAGCCAGAAATAACTCTTCTGAAATAATCAACGAGGCCTCCGATATTTGCCAACGATTATTTCGCGGCGGTGTTATTGATTCTTATATTTATAAAGAACTTGTCGATGAACTTATCGATTAAAACAATACACTTGAAATAACATGATAGTTCATAAACATCAACGCAGGCCTAGACAGGTCCGCGTGGCTAATTCTCGATTGCCCGTATATAAATATATCCACGGAAATGGATTCGGCGACATCGTTGGAAGTCTCGTTACAAGGGTAGTCCCTAAAATCGGACCTATGGCTAAGCAAATGGCATCAAAAGCAATAGGAAAGATCGGTGAGACTGTTATTTCTGGTGTTGGTAATTTGGCCAGTAAAGGCTTCGATGTTGTCAAAAGCAAAATATTAAATTTAATGCGTAAAAAAAATCAGCCTGTCAAATTACCTAGCACCAGCGAAATGCCCGCTGATGTCAGTAAAGCTATAAATGACGCAGCAAATAAAAAAATAAATGATCTAGCAAAGGAAGTTGCAAATACAAGTTTTATATCGGGTAGCGGTCTTCGTTTTAGACGATAATTTTAATAATAAATGTTCGCACAAGTGTCAAATGAGGTATTCGACATGGACGAACCTGTAGGCAAGGACACATCCGTGCGTGATTTCCAGTATTTCTCGTACGACGCAGTTGAACCAAACACATCTAATCGCTTGGAAATTCAAGTTCACGATACGACAAGATATTTTCTTCCATCTGAGGCGTATATCGAAGTTGTCGGGGAAGTTGTTAAGGCGGATAATACCGCTTATGCAGCAGATTTTAGAGTCGGATTTGTTAACAACGGCATTATGGCATTATTCAAAAACGCCACTTACATGATCGACGGAAGAGAAATTGAATCGATTACCAATGATGTTGATTTAGCAACGACGATTATAGGTCTAGCTAGATACTCGGATGATTTTACTAGATCAGCTGGCCCTAGCATGATGTTTGCCAAAGATAATTCTAATCGTCCCGAAAGTAGGCCGTTCAATATTAGACAACCCAACGATCGCGCCAATCCTGCTGTTCCCGCTGGTATCGAAGATATGATCATTAAACCTTATCCTGATTATAATCTCGGATTTGCCACGCGAAAGTCTATGCTAACACCAGATCGCAGAAGATTCTCTTGTGCTATTCCGCTATCCCATATATTCGGATTTTGCAGACATTTCAGGAAAATTATCTACGGAGCAAAACATACCGTTACGTTTGTCAGAAAGGGAAATAGCGACGATGCTATTTGGCGAGAAGGTGCTGTCGATTACGCTACTGGCGTGATAGGTCCCAATGATGCCGTGAATAATAACGGCATAGTAAGATTAACTAAATTTACCTTGTGGATGCCAGCGATAACTCCATCAATAATCGAGGAAGAAAAATTATTATCGTTCATGAACCAGGGTGGTAAATCTGTTATGTCATGGCTGACAACAACAACAGATTCCACAAATACCGATATTAATGGTGATTTTACCTGGCGCATTGCATCGCAGCAGGGTACCTCTGCACCTAGGCATATCTTTATCGCTTTTTTGCGTACCGAAAGATATCATCAATTATACAGTCACATGATATTTGATCACATTGGAGCAACAAACGTATCACTGAGAGTAAATGGCCAACAAGAACCATCCGAGGAAATATCAATTAATTTTGAAAATCATTCTACGGCTCGCGCGTATCATCGCTTGTTGTGTTTTATGGGTCGCGATCAAAATATCGATACAGGATTGCAAATATCGCAGCTGGATTTTAACAAACTTTATCCTATCTATTACTTTTCCCTGGAGCATCTTGATTTGGTAAAACAATCCGTCGTTGATATCCATTTCAAAGCCAGAATTAACACGGGAGGTAATTTATATAAAGCAATCGCGGTGATTCTCAGCGATAGAACGATGATCCTGGAAGGCATCAGTGGCAGAATGAGAGTCATCGATGCGCCTGTCGAAAAAATGTAACATCGAAGGTTTCTAAATTTAGATTAAAACGATATTAATATGCCATACGAACACGTCAGCGTAACTCTGACCCCGGGTCAGATGAAAAAACTCCAAACAGCGACAGCAAAGCGATGCGGCGTGAAATTAACCCTGAAAAATGATCAAATTCAGGGCGGACCTAACAAACTATCGCTAACTAAGAATCAACATGGACGTTTTACCAAAGCCAAATCA
This sequence comes from Sinohyriopsis cumingii, assembly GCA_028554795.2. Classification (NCBI taxonomy): domain Eukaryota; kingdom Metazoa; phylum Mollusca; class Bivalvia; order Unionida; family Unionidae; genus Sinohyriopsis; species Sinohyriopsis cumingii. Next base: position 121,457,933 of record CM068830.1, on the reverse strand, counting down.
GCAAATTCCGGTGTTCATGTAAATCTTAGTATAGGTGCCATCAAAGATATGGTCAAAACAGGTGGAATTTTCCCACTATTAGCCGCTATTCCCGGATTATTAGCCGCAATTGCTCCGTCGGTAGCAACCGGTCTAGCATCAGCCGCGGCTGGATACGCAGGTAAAAAAATACTAGAAAAAGTAGGAGGGCGATACGGTAAAAAAAAGGGAAGCGGCCTTTATCTAAGACGCCCTCCTCCGTACGGATCCGGCCTAAGATTAGCACGCCCTATTCAAATTTAGATTTATTCAGCGAAGCAAAGAATAAAAAAATAAAATTTTTCAGAGGCGTATTTATGCGGGATCAACTACCAGAAAAACCAAATTCCACCGAGACAGGAATAATAAATCTCGATTAAAATACTGGCCCTGGCACACATTGGGTCGCCTACGCGATTAATCCTCGCGAAGTTGTTTACTTTGACTCGTACGGACTAGCGCCACCAAACGAATTTATCAATTACGTGTCAAAGTTAAATATTCCAATTTGGTATTCGACACTTCCGACGCAGACGTTAATGGATCCACCGATATGCGGTCCTGAATCAATTAACGTTCTCGACGCAATTTCAAAATCATCCAGTCCGTATCATAGAATCGTATTTGAATACGCCGCAGATAAGTATCATGGTTGATATTTACGGAAGATTCCTCTACAGGAAGAAGGAAGTAGCTGACGTCGATCTATCAAAGTTCGCCACGAGGGAGGATATTAATAATCTTTTGTCGCTGTCATAAGTAGATCCTGACGAAGTTGCCATTTTTCAGAACAAAGAAGGAAGATTACAAACAAGCAACGTGAAAATAACCGATATAATCAAGCGGGACGAATATAACGATCGCATTAATCAATTTACTCGCCTGTCAGAATCGGTATCAAAATCCATCGCTGATATCGCCGATCTTGTAGCGAAGTTACCCCTGAAGGCTGATATCGCAGATGTGGAACGAAGAGATAGCGAATTATCAGCAACGTTGCTTCTGAAGGCCGATAAAGCATTACACGACGATCTTCAGGACAGAGTGACAAAGAGATTTAACAGGCTAAATAACGATCTTAAAAAACTCGACGATACCTTATCTAAATTTAGTAAAAAAATTGAGGAAGATATAAAAACATCCGGCGATAATTTCTCCGCCGCGCATGAGCTAGCAAAGAAAAAAGCCGATCAAGCATCGCACGACGATCTCAGCGAAAAGGTAGGAAAAATTAGCAAAGATATTACTAACATTTTCGCCGATATTACCGAAATAAATACCGTAATGAGTCAGAAAAACGATAAAACATCACACGACGATCTCAGCGAGAAAACAAGAAAAATCAACGAGGATATTACCAAAATCAACGAGGAAATTTCCACGATACGTGATTTGGCGCGTCAAAAGATAGATATATCGTTGTACGACGGAGAAATTCGAGATTTAAGTGCGAAACTTCTTGACGCAGCTACAAAAATTAACGATATTAGCACAAAAATATCGTCAATGAATCTTGAAAAATTAGCGCGTATTATTATACCATCGGAAGTAGAAACAAAAAATATTAATTGTCATGTACCATTTGTGCTAAAAATACAAAGAGATATATGGAGACCCGAGAATAACACATTTAGCTTTATCTTGCCGATTATTGGTGTATATCGAATATATTTTATCTCCGGGATAAGATTCAAAGTAAAAACCAGATTTAGTGACTTCCATGAATTTCATCCCGGATTTTTAATTCTTCCGATATACGAAAAATACACGGAAACATTCACACTAGAACCGCCAGACAGATCCGTGACGGGACCAGTTGAATATCTTGTAATTTTCGAATATTTATCCGGAGTACATGCAATTGGTTAGATAACCTAATCAATAAATGACCGCATCGGATTACCGATACAATCAGGCGCGTTCATGGCAGGATTCGTTAAAAAAACTCCTCGACGAATATCAGATAAAAATAAAAAAATATCAACGCAGATTAATTGCCATCGATGTTGCTGTGTACGCGGTAAGCGCAATTATCGCCGGCGCAGGTATAATCTTATCCGCGGTGACAACAATCGCACCGATCGCAGCAACGATAATAATCTCGTCGACAACGACAATCGCAGGTGTTCTCAATATTATCGCAAAAAAAATATCCTCATGCACGAGTGAAAAATTATCCCTGTACACGAGTAAACTATCCCAGGTCAACGAAGCATATTCGAAATTATCATCGCTGCTTTCCGAAAGTCTCAACGACGGAGTTATATCCGATCTTGAATTTTCCATGATGGTAAATATCTACTCTGAGATTGAACAAATAAATATCAATAATGTCGGAACTAACTCAAATCGTGACAAACACAACACCACCGATAACAACGCTGATATCGGCAAGCTCAACCAGGCCAGAATTTAGTATCGATTTTCCAATACCAATTAGCGTCAAGGAAATTGCGCTGTCACAGTTACGTGTCTATAACAGCTGGCCCAATATTAGATCAAAATCATTCGGTAGATTATCATCGAACAATTCGCTTGTTTTTGCCAATAAAAACCGCCCCGATGGAACTCCCGATTGGATCGTCGTTGGCATACCAACAGGCAGTTACGAAATTGAGCAAATCGATAAGGAATTTACCAGTAGAATATCAAATATAACCGGCGATGATAAGCCAGGAATAAAAATATCCGCGCACGAACCAACGCTGTCATCGATAATCGAAGTAAAATCGCCATATGTCGTCGATATTTACCAGTCATCGATTAGGACAGTTCTAGGTTGGCCCGAAATCGCACCTCTGGCAAAACCAGAAAAATCTGATTTTATTATTCCAGGTCGGCACGAAGAAGCCCCTCCAGAGCTACCGGAGCCAAAAAAATCTGATTTTATTACCGATGAAGGATGGTACGGAACTATCAGACACAAGCCTCTAATCAGCAGTGCCATCAATCTCATGAACAGCTACAAATTTGACTTAACGATGCTTGCTTTTACTTTCAGGGACAAAAGAATTCTCTCGTGGTTGCCTCTTCCCAAAATCCCCCCGGTGTGGAAATCTTCGACGCTACCAACATTAACAGGATAATAGCCCCCATAGACGGTATCTTGACAAGAAGAACCATCGACGAATTTAATCAAGAACATAAATTACAATTAAATTTACTGCGGGAATCCTTTCATGAATGTATCTTAAATAAATCAGGTTCATGCAGCGAAATTATCGAACGCGTGAAGATTTTAAATCAACTCGCGAATGATATTGAATTTTATCACGATATGTTCATTCGGGCGATAATTGATGATATATCAATTGCCGATTACGTTCTTCCTATTAGCAGCTTCAAGTTGATCAAAAATTCAGGAGAAAAACAAAAATTCATGACAGTATTCGGATTAACCGAGGAAACGCTACAAAACTTCAAATTTCCTGATTATGACATTGATAAAATGAGAAAATCCGTCACTGATACCATCGATGAGTTATTTCCGAAATTACATGCCGCATGGACTAAAAAAATACAATCAGAATCGATTCTCAAACACGATAATGATCCAACCGGGCAGGGACGGCATATCTCGCCGGGTATCGTTAATATAACGGAGGTTATCGCGATTAATCTTCACGCGGATGTCGTCGAAGGTAGTTATAACGCAGATGCGTCTACGTCAGAACAGGTGCAGCAGGGATTTATCTTATATTCGTTTTCACCTAGCGCCTCTCCGGGTTTTTTTATAATAAAAGAACCAGTAAATCCGTTTTATCTGCGATGTCACAATCGATTATTATCGAAGATAAATTTCAAACTGACGGATCAGAATGGAAATTTACTTGATATACGCGGGGAAACATTGAGTATCAACTTGCTGGTGAGATCGTAAAAATAAAGAATCTTCGATTCCTGATTCTCAATATTTAAAAATCTGTCCACGGTAAAAAAATAGCAAAAAAAATAAATAAAAATCGGGAAAAAATAATATTTTTTTTACAAATACGCGATTTTGACTACCAACTACCCCGTCAGAAATAAGAAAAAATTAATATTTATTTTACAAAATACAAGAAAAATATATAAATTACTTGATTTTGACGGGGTAGTTGGTAGTCAAAATGAAGAAAATTCTAACTTTGTCAAATTTTATTTATTAAGAATATTATTTTTATTGAAGATTTATTTTTTTTACTAAAATCAAGAAAAATATATAAATTACTTGATTTTGACTGGGTAGTTGGTAGTCAAAATCAAGAAAATTGAACAATTTCGTTATATTTAGTAAAAAAAAATAAATTTTCAGTAAAAATAATATTCTTAATAAATAAAATTTATTTGTGAAAAATAAAAATAATTTGACAAAGTTAGAATTTCTTGATTTTGATGGGGTAGTTGGTAGTCAAAATGAAGAAAATTGCACATTTTTCTTGTATTTTGTAAAATAAAGTTTTTTCTTATTTTTGACGGGGTAGTTGGTAGTCAAAATCAAGAAAATTGAGTAATTTTTATTTTTTTTGTGATAGATTTGAAAATCTTGAGAATCTTCGATTCTAATTTTTACTTTCATCAACTAGCTTTTTTAGCTGCCTAACACGCGAGCTAGTAATTTTTATTGACTCGTACTCATCGGATAAACTCGATCTCACTTTTTCTACCAACATCGATAATTTAACAAAATCCTCGATTTGATCATCGCTGACAGACGCAAGCGATTGATACATGGCAATCTGGATTTTCTTTATGAATTTGTATTCGGATGGTAGCGTGTATCTATATTCGAGTTTTCCCTGGACAATCGTCTCAAATTCGGACCGGATTTTATCTGCGTCCAAATCCGAAGATAAATTTATGTTTTTATTTTTTAAATCCTCGATGGCTTCGATGATGTTATTTATATTTTCCTCGTTCATTATACAAATTTGTAATATTTAATTAATTTTCCAAATCTGATATTACCGGAATATAATAAAATTCAATCCATACGCCGAGTTTATAGGAGAACGTCGCGTTAATTATTTTTTCTGCCACTCGCCACACCGAGGCTTGATTAATACTGAAGTATTTTGCAGCGGCGTACATTGATGTGAATATAATTTCTTCGCCTGTCTCTTTACTTATTGATTTAACTGCCTTGGAACAACATTTTAGGTTTTTACCAACGTTACTGCGTAGGGAATTTTCACTTGGAGTGATCGCCTGAAGATTGGATATTTTGTTATTGAGTTTATTTCCGTCAATGTGGTCAATAACAAGACCATTCTTGATAGGTCCGTGGAAACATTCGAATACAAATCTGTGATTATAATATGAATTTTTCCGTTTGAGGGTAAATAACAGATAACCTGAATTACAAACCTTACCGACCCGATTCTTTGTTCTGATGTGTCTAACTATACCATCGGACGACGACTCGTATCCGGTAATTGTGGGATGAGATTTAAACTCGAATATCATTTTCTCTGGAATTGTTGATTCTGGAATCGCTGATTTTTGATCCATATACAATATCCTATTTGTCTAAATCGTTATTAGCTTGAAATCGATTAATATAATCTTCTTCGCAAGTTATAACGGATGAAGATTTTTTTTCATAATATCGCCGCAATTCCCGATAATTCTTTCCTCCACACGCCAGACACAATCGAGTTTTCCCTCGCGTGCCAACTTGACAAACTAAACATCGCTGTGGTCCTTTGCTACTACGCCGAATCGCATGTATATGAGCGCCGCAATAATCACCTCTGCAGGATTTGTCACAGAAATTTGTTGAACCGATTAATAGCCATTTGCATTGATTCATATTATTTAAACATTTGTCTAAAATATAATCAATGGATGTATTTGATCTTGATAAGGCAGAATATATAATTCCTGAGGTTGACCGAGCGAAGAAAGAATTTTTCGACGATGGAGCGGTTCACACTTGGTCGACATGGAAAACAAATTCCATCGATGCTACGATGAATTTGGAGCGAGCTAAGAAAATAATCGAGCACATAAAGATCAAACATTCCGAGGAGCGGTTTATTTTTGGAATAAAATTTATCGCACAAATGCCTGACGATACTTGGATTATTCGCGATAAACGAGATCCAGTGCGTGGCGGTAAGAAAAACGTTATTCTCGATAAAAATTCTAAGCCTGGATTGTTATTGGGAATCGATGGCCCTTATTATGCTAGATCGTATCCATCCAGCGCTGTTGTTTATGGAATTTATCGGCTAAATAACAATCCGGATGTAAAAAACCTACCTGCGATGAAAGAATCATCGATGATAAATTGCGTAGCTGAACGCGTAATCGAGCATATGAAAAACGCTCGACGTGGATCTGGTTTGACTCAATTGAGGTTGGATAAAATTAATGCGTGGGCGAAGACTGTCGTTGATGGTGCGACGGTAGATGACGTAGCTGTGTTGAGTAAAAAATTAAAATTTCCAATCACTGTGAAAACGTTATCGGGAGAAATATTATACTCGTCGCCGTATAGATCCCGAGGAGCGCCAATCGAGATTATCGATCATAATTCTCACGCGTGGTCGCATTCGGTAATGATATTTCCGCGGGATCGTGTGGTTAAATTTTATCCTGTGGACACCGCGAATTTCGCAGAGAATAATAATTCCGATGACATGTTCAGATTTATCAAAAAATTAAGCGCATCTGATCCAATATCGATATGGTTATTCTCGAGCGAGGAAAGATACGATCAATTTATCCTGCCATGTGGCGATATTTACAGGGACGAAATATTACACGAGTCGATGAAAAAACTCGCGGGGAAATATTCGTCAAATCCCGATCAATTACTAACGAATTGTTTTACAATTTCGTCTGTTACTGCTCATGCCGCTAGAGAGAAAAACTCGTGGAGACCAACAAGAAACGAATATCTTGCTGATATTCAACGTAGCTGTATCGAATACGGCCATGGCGGACTGTGGAATACCAGGTACGATTTCGAGGACATGATTTCCGTTGACATGAGCGCGTGTTATCCTGGAAGTTTTCTTGGATATGGCGATTGTGCAGATTATTTTGCTAAATTCGGTCATCCTACCAGCGAAATGACAAGAGTAGCAATTAACGGACCGTTACCTAATTTTGTCATGACCGGATTCGCTTGTGTCACGTCGTTCGAATTTGCTGAAAATTTACATAAAATTTGCTATATTTGGTTCGGCAGGCATTTCTCGCAGCGTCGTTGGGTTCCTACGGTGTTGTTGAGATATATGCTTGATTCATCGATGTTAGTGTCGTTGACGGTGAGTGAGGCGATTATATCGTATAGGAAACAGACCGATGTGTGGTTGCCGACAGATTGTGATAACGCGAAAGATATAGGAAAAAAAATAATCGGCAAATTTACTCAGGGTGGATCCGTTGATCACAAGCATCGACACGCTAGATTGTTTATCAATGACGCTGAGATGGATTTTATAATCGCCGATACGGTATCACGAGGAATATTTTGTAACAGAGAGAATATTATCATTGATGGAGCAAAGTTAGGTACCGTGATTAGCTATCTTGATGGAGAATCAGCGCAATATACACATTTGCGATCATCGATGCTCGCCTATGTGAGTATAAATTTGCTTTCGATGATAAACAAATTTTCTGATATTGCAGTAAGGGTCGCGACGAATTCGTTCTATATTGATAAAAAATACCAATGTAGGTTGGAAAATTTAATTACCGACGGTAGCTCATGGGGAACTTGGAGAATAAAAAACGAGGATATTCTAGATTATTGTGAGGACGCCGACGTTGAAGATTGCGATGAATTCCACCGAGGTAGATTTGGAGAATCTTCGATAGAATCTTCGATTCTAGAATCTTCGATGGCCGCATCTGCATTCGATCCAATTTCACGCAGCAAATTTGTTTACCTAAATGGACCTGGCGGTAGCGGTAAAACAACGCGAGTAATAAATTTATTTGTAAATTCTGACATGATCGTGTTGACTCCGACACATAGATTAGCGCGAGAAATAAGGCAGCGTGGCGTTAATTCTTGCACATATCACAGTTATTTCAAGTACAGCGGTGGATCATGGGACTCGGTGCGAATGGGAGATAAATATATCAACAAGATCATAATATTCGATGAGATTTGCACGGTGAATTTAGATATATTAAAATCGTTCCTATCTTGGCTGGGGGAGAAAAATACCGCCGTGATAATGTGCGGCGATCATGGCCAACCTAATCCGATTGATGGTGAATCACCTCACGAGTGGCTTAGAAGCTTCGTTGATTATTATGAGGAAATAGATGCCGATCATAGATCGACAGATAATTTGTTGACTGAATTTAAAAAATTAATTCGATTACAACCGAATAAGATTCAATGTGACGTCATGAGAAAAATAATCGACGAGACTTCAATGAGCGATTTTCTAAATTTGTGGCGTCACGATCATCTGATCGTTGCTAGTAGGAAAATTATTCGTGATATTATTCAGGAAATGTTATTCAAGCTACATTGTGAGAAATTTCCAACGCTGCAGGTACCATTGTGTTATAGGCCCGCTAATACTCGACGACAAAATATTAATGTTACTTTGCCATGCGGAGAGGAAAAGAACTTGGTTTTGAATGATATTATCTTCGTTGATATTAATCTTGTTAATGACGCGCTAAATGCAGAAAAATCGCCATGGAAATTAGGCTACGCAACAACGATACACTCGTCGCAGGGATTGACCGTCGATGGCCAAGTTTGGATCGTCGATGATAGAATATCTTGGTCAAATTTGGTATATTTGGCCGTGTCGAGAGTAAGAAAATTATCCCAGCTAGGACGAATTCGAGTAAACTACATTAGTGAAGCTGGCGGTAGTTGAGTATCTTCGGGTACTATCTGTAATTCTTCTTTGGTAAATCCGCGTTGTGGCGCTAGCGAATCTAGAATATAAATTGCCGGTCTTCCTGACGATCTTGTTACGGCGGATATTTTGTGCGTTGTGACGCTCCAGGTTGGGTCGGTTGCTCTTTTTCTTCCCCCTTCGGCCTCACCTTCTTTATATAAATATCTGACTGTGACGCTACCTAGTACAGGCTGAATTGTGGAATCTCGCTTCAAAGGTATATTCGATTTTGTCATTGCAATTGCAGGCTTCATTGATATTGTTCGAGTCGTCTCGTTATTTAACGCGCTGATTACATGAGGCAATCTTGATACCCAATCGTGAGATCGATTATCCTGAATAAATTCACGCGCGTATTGGTATCCGAATAATCGTTCTGCGAGCGTTTTGTTGAATCTTTCGACGATAGCTTGATTACGATGAACACCTACAATACCGCGACGGATTTTCACGTTGTTTTTTTTCATCAATGAAGTAACCGCGCCAAGAAATTCTCGACCTGGATCAACCTGGAGAAGATTCGGCCATGTTAATGGGGATCGGGAATAAATTTCGTTAAATGCCTTAGCAATTTCCGTTGCTGTTTTATTCAATAATGGCTCTGCTTCTTTATACCTGCTAGCGATATCGACGATGGTCAGAACATATTTATATGTGACTCCGTCGACGGTATCGTGAGGAAGAAACATTAGATCCGCTTGATGGACCTCATTGGGGACACTGACGGTAAAACTCGCGTATGGTATTTTTTTAGGTGGACGGAGATATATTTGCCAAATTGCCTGTTTTGATAGCCACGATTCAGCGACGGATTGTTTTACCGATGCGGCTTTGGCGAGTTTGGCAATTGCTGATTTTCCTCGCCAGAATCCTCGCGGAGAATAATATATCTGCTCCATATTATTTACCAGCGCCGAATACTAATTTGCCTTTCATCGCGCCTTTGATCAACCAGAATGCTAATTTCTCTTTGAAATTTTTATTAGGAATCGCGTTTAGTACGTGAATTAGCTTTATATCAGCAAGATGCCTCTGTTGTAAATCTCCGCTGCGATATGCGAGATCATGATCATAACAAGCTCCATCAATGGCGTTTATCGGATTTTCACCTTGCTTTGGTTGTTTATTATTATCAAGTCTGATATCGAGCCTTGTTCCAGGTCCGCAGTAATTATATCCAGGTAGATGCTTCTCTCCGGGATATTTTGCCCAGGGTAATCCAGGTAGATTTGTCAAGGAGGCGGCAATGTCTCCTCCGGTTCTAATTTTTTTTTTGCAAATCTAAACTTGCGTGTCTTACAAACTTCGCACTCTCCTGCGATCGCATTTCTGTTGTTGCGTGTAACAATTTCGGTTGGATTTATCGTAGCTGTGTGCGTGCGACACTTAACACAATATAGATCCATGTATTTTATTAACATGAATGTAATTGATTTTTCAGCCACGAAACGACGCGAGCAGGTAAAACATCATGCGGCATTACCGAATTCGATTAGAATGATAATCATCGGCCCATCAGGATCTGGTAAGACACAATTGTTATTGAATCTGATCATGAGATGGCTAAAATGGGATAAGTTGTACTTGGTTGCACCATCCGTGGACGATCAGCGTTGTTACCAAGTGCTAAAGGAATTTAGCGATAATACCGATGAGGGCACAATAGAATTCATCATGGATATCAACGAAGCTCCATCCGTAGATAATTTGGACGGTGATACTAATAATCTTGTTGTATTCGACGATGTTATGCTGGAAAAGCAAACTAACCCGGCCAGAATATTCTCGCGTGGCAGACACAAGAATACCGATGTTATTTACGTAACACAGAGATATACGCAGATTCCGAAGGTGATCAGGGACAATTGCAATATTTTATCGGTATTTAACGGCGTGGATACTCACACGCTGAGAAATATCCATCAGACCTGGTGCAACGGTGACATGGATATAAATAAATTTAAAAATTTGTTCAGCCGCGCTCAGTCAACGCCGCATGGTTTCATCACGATAAATCTTCATGATCCACGTAGTAGGTATCGTATCGGTCTTGATCAAATTTATTCATGAAAAAGCAGCCGGACAATACAAAAAATTATCCCGCCTAGTTTATTTCCTGTCTCGGATGCTATATTCATTGACACACTCGGCATACCTACCTGATGCATCGAGTCTGGAATGCGCGAAAATTAATCCTCGTGGAAGGCTTTATTTTTGCTTTCTGGGCCTTCTACGGAGAAAGTTCGCGTAGAAACGTTTATTTTGCTTGGAAAAAATGGTCTGTTAAACTTCCCTGCTGCTAATACTTGCACATTAATACATTATTGAAAAGAGACTCATAGTCAGATATGTAGATGAGTTTATAACATCAATCATTCAAAATGATCGAGTTATTAAGAAATGTGTGGTATAATAACATATACTTCTATCCTTAATAATTTTAGGTGAATTTAATACTGAGTACCAGCAAAATATGACTATAAAGAATCTTGAGTATTTGGTTGTTATGTAATTTAAATTATACTTTCTATTGGGTGTCGTTTAAGTTTTGCCTTTCCTCACTGATTGCAGATAGACGGAATAAATTAACGGTTTTAAGTTTTGCCCTTCCTCACTGATTGCAGATAGATATAACAAATGCATAGTGCTAAGTTTTGTCTTTTCTCACTGATTGCAGATAGGCGGAATAAAGAAATCGTTTTAAGACACCGCTTTTAAACAGAACAAGGAAGGTTTAAGTTTTGCCTTTCCTCACTGATTGCAGATAGACAGAACAAATGAATGCTTTCATGTATTTTATATATTAAGCGGATGCCTCATAATCAGCGTTTTCTCCAGGACACGGGAATGTTGGAATGCATGCCTAATTTAATGAGCGGACGAAAATAGCAATACAAAACCAACGCATTCAATAATACCAATAGGGATAAACCTGATCATGTGAGCGCTTGACTTCTATATCAATCGCCATAACGAGGCTCTTATTATCTTGTTAAGTGACCCTTTGCCGATGAGACGATTAAAAAAAATATCCAGTTGTTGAAAGCATTTTTATCAGCCACACTTGGCAAGGTTGTACAACGGAGAAATTGCAGTTTCCGATATTCGGTGGTAATGTCTCTGCTGCTACATAAGACGTGTGCCCATAATAAACATCTGCAAGTTTTATCTGTATTCATTAAAAGTTATTTATCATAAAACATGTTTGGTGGAACATGCTATAATTGGTTTATTCATTGATACAGTTTTCAAATAAAAGCTATTCACCATAAAATTTAAATTTCCTATTTTGAAAATGACAGATTTTGTGTGGCTGTCCCAGAGAAATGACTGCATTTAGACTGTGGCATATTACATTGGGGTCCAGAGAAATCACTGCATTCAGACTGTGGCATGTTACCTTGGGGTCCAGAGAAATCACTGCATTCAGACTGTGGCATATTACCTTGGGGTCCAGAGAAATCGCTGCGTTCAGACTGTGGCCTATTACCTTGGGGTCCAGAGAAATCACTGCATTCAGACTGTGGCCTATTACCTTGGGGTCCAGAGAAATCACTGCATTCAGACTGTGGCATATTACATTGGGGTCCAGAGAAATCGCTGCATTCAGGCTGTGGCATATTACCTTGGGGTCCAGAGAAATCACTGCATTCAGACTGTGGCCTATTACCTTGGGGTCCAGAGAAATCACTGCATTCAGACTGTGGCATATTACATTGGGGTCCAGAAAAATCACTGCATTCAGACTGTGGCATATTACCTTGGGGTCCAGAGAAATCACTGCATTCAGACTGTGGAATATTACCTTGGGTCCAGATAGAATTAAAGGATGATAGAGGATGTTTAAATGGATTACTTTAACAACTTCGTTAGATGTAGTTCGGTAAGAGAAACTTGATTTTCGCCATTATACGATAAATATACATTTTGTCCATATCAAACGTTGTCATTTTTTGCTTTAGGTGTTCTAACAAGAATATTTATGACTTAATGTATAATTATATTACAATAATACTTAATGGATTTTCCAGCCATCTCGTATACAATCAGCCCGTAAAGAACAAAACCCCCCAAAATTCACCCCCACACACATTCAAAAACTTTGTCTGAAACTTTCCGAAACTGCAAGGAATACACTAATTTACCGTTCTCATGATCATGAATACGATCACAGTATATCACATACAGAGCTGCCTCGATCTTCAACACAGTAATGATACTACATATACTGAGCTGCCTCGATATTGAAAACAACAATGATACAACACATACTGAGCTGCCTCGATCGTGAACACAATAATGATACTTCACTGAATGAGCTGCCTCGATCTTGAACACAATAACGATACTTCACAGAATGAACTGTCTCGATCTCGAAAACAATAATGATACAACACATACTGAGCTGCCTCGATCGTGAACACAATAACGATACTTCACAGAATGAGCTGCCTCGATCTGAACACACTAATGATACTTCATAGAATGAGCTGCCTCGATTTTGAACACAATAACGATACTACACATACTGAGCTGCCTCGATATTGAACACAATAATGATATTTCGTAGAATGAGCTGCCTCGATATTGAACACAATAATGATACTTCATAGAATGAGCTGCCTCAGTCTTGAACACAATAACGATACTTCACAGAATGAGCTGCCTCGATATTGAACACAATAACGATACTTCACAGAATGAACTGCCTCAATCTTGAACACAATAACGATACTCCACAGAATGAACTGCCTCGATATTGAACATAATAATGATACTTCAAAGAATGAACTGCATCGATCTTGAACATAATAATGATACTTCACAGAATGAGCTGCCTCAGTCTTGAACACAATAACGATACTTCACAGAATGAGCTGCCTCGATATTGAACACAATAACGATACTTCACAGAATGAACTGCCTCAATCTTGAACACAATAACGATACTTCGCAGAATGAGCTGCCTCGATATTGAACACAATAACGATACTTCACAGAATGAGCTGCCTCGATATTGAACACAATAACGATACTTCACAGAATGAACTGCCTCAATCTTGAACACAATAACGATACTTCACAGAATGAACTGCCTCGATATTGAACACAATAACGATACTTCACAGAATGAACTGCCTCAATCTTGAACACAATAACGATACTTCACAGAATGAACTGCCTCGATCTTGAACACAATAACGATACTTCACAGAATGAACTGCCTCGATCTTGAACACAAGAACGATACTTCACAGAATGAACTGTCTCGATCTTGAACACAATAACGATACTTCACAGAATGAACTGCCTCGATCTTGAACACAATAATGATACTTCACAGAATGAACTGCCTCGATCTTGAACACAATAACGATACTTCACAGAATGAACTGCCTCGATCTTGAACACAGTAATGATACGTCACACAATGAGCTGCCTCGATATTGAACACAATAACGATACTTCACAGAATGAACTGCCTCAATCTTGAACACAATAACGATACTTCACAGAATGAACTGTCTCGATATTGAACACAATAACGATACTTCACAGAATGAGCTGCCTCAATATTGAACACAATAACGATACTTCACAGAATGAACTGCCTCGATATTGAACACAATAACGATACTTCACAGAATGAACTGCCTCAATCTTGAACACAATAACGATACTTCACAGAATGAACTGCCTCAATCTTGAACACAATAACGATACTTCACAGAATGAGCTGCCTCGATATTGAACACAATAACGATACTTCACAGAATGAACTGCCTCAGTCTTGAACACAATAACGATACTTCACAGAATGAACTGCCTCGATATTGAACACAATAACGATACTTCACAGAATGAACTGCCTCAATCTTGAACACAATAACGATACTTCACAGAATGAACTGCCTCGATCTTGAACACAATAACGATACTTCACAGAATGAACTGCCTCGATCTTGAACACAATAACGATACTTCACAGAATGAACTGCCTTGATATTGAACACAATAATGATACGTCACACAATGAGCTGTCTCGATCTTGAATACAATAACGATACTTCACAGAATGAACTGCCTCGATATTGAACACAATAACGATACTTCACAGAATGAGCTGCCTCGATATTGAACACAATAACGATACTTCACAGAATGAGCTGCCTCGATATTGAACACAATAACGATACTTCACAGAATGAACTGCCTCAATCTTGAACACAATAACGATACTTCACAGAATGAACTGCCTCGATATTGAACACAATAACGATACTTCACAGAATGAACTGCCTCAATCTTGAACACAATAACGATACTTCACAGAATGAACTGCCTCGATCTTGAACACAATAACGATACTTCACAGAATGAACTGCCTCGATCTTGAACACAATAACGATACTTCACAGAATGAACTGCCTCGATCTTGAACACAATAACGATACTTCACAGAATGAACTGCCTCGATCTTGAACACAATAACGATACTTCACAGAATGAACTGCCTCGATCTTGAACACAATAACGATACTTCACAGAATGAACTGCCTCGATCTTGAACACAGTAATGATACGTCACACAATGAGCTGCCTCGATATTGAACACAATAACGATACTTCACAGAATGAACTGCCTCAATCTTGAACACAATAACGATACTTCACAGAATGAGCTGCCTCGATATTGAACACAATAACGATACTTCACAGAATGAACTGCCTTGATATTGAACACAATAATGATACGTCACACAATGAGCTGTCTCGATATTGAACACAATAACGATACTTCACAGAATGAACTGCCTCGATCTTGAACACAATAACGATACTTCACAGAATGAACTGCCTTGATATTGAACACAATAATGATACGTCACACAATGAGCTGCCTCGATCTTGAACACAATAACGATACTTCACAGAATGAACTGCCTCAATCTTGAACACAATAACGATACTTCACAGAATGAACTGTCTCGATCGTTAGATTATTACAAGGAGTGTACTCAAGAAAACCAACCAATACAATCTTTTTCGAATATTTTCTAAATGCAAAGGTATGCTTCATTAGATTGGCTCATCATTCGTTACAGTTGACGGCCAAAGACAAAAACGTTACTATTGCAGGTCATTATGACACTTGCACCATGCAGGCAATCCATACGATATTTAATATGCATCATACATAAAGTACACATTGTTGCACTTCTTCCGATGCATTAAGTGCATATGTAGCATTTATAGATGTTAATGCCACCTAATACAAAATTTATTTTACCAAAATACTTGAACAAGAAAACAAAAGACAAACTCATTTGACACATGGGATGACTGTTGCTCAGGTCGGCACATCACAACAAACAGGTGAGATTGAGCGGTTTTAATTTATAATGGAACCATTCAATAGATTACTGTATCACAAATCCCACCCCGGCAAACTGTCATGTGACCGAAAGGCACTGCTGAACTTAAAGGAGAAAGCCTGCTGACTTTTTAAAGGAAGTAATTCTTCCTTCCTGCCAAGCCGAAATGTTCATTACTTCTGTTGTGACTTTGCACGTGATGTGATATATAGGACTGATTTCATGTTGTCAAGCAGTTGTCCAAATATGTCGCATCTGATGTTATGTATATTTAATTTGCAATGTATGTTTGACCTTTGTCCGTAAGTGAGCGTTGGAGTTAAACTTCATCTGACTAATGTCAGTTTTTAAAAATATCTTTACTTGGATTTGAGTTCGGGACCCAGAATTTTCTCTTGGAAATTCTATTATCTACTAGATTTTTGTCTTCTTTGTATGTTATAAATAAGTTATTTACTGATATATAAGTTTAAGGTCTAGCCTTATTTACACAATTTATTTTGTTCTAGCAAGAAGGAGCCTAGTTATGAATTTGATGGGGAATTTGATCCACATTCTGGTCATCGAATCATTAATTTAATCATTTGTTAGAATTACTTAAGTGCTCACATTATAATTGAAGTGTTCGATGATCTTTTCTGTGATTCAAATTGTATTGATTTGGTGAACACATAGAGACTATATAAGAGAGTTAAAGCACCGCGTTAGGATTCTTCATTTTATAGCCAGCTTTGTAAAGGATAGAAGAAATCGTGATTATTTATAATTTGTTTTTTGAACCAGCAGAGTGGCAAACATTTTTCTACGACAGACATTACCTGTCGGATTATGTGAAATTATTCGAGGACTTAAATATTTAAAGAATCCTGCCGAACTTATGTGAAACATTCAAGGACTTTTATGATATTCTACTTTCGTGGACTTTGCCTTGAAATAAAACCTGTGGATTTGGAAATGTGATTCTTCAGTGGTACTAGCGTGTTAGCATATAAGAACATTAGATACCTTTGGATAGTTTCCGGATTGGTGTGAAACTTATAGTACAGTTAGGATATGATAGGAATTCATACACTGTAAGTTATTCATAGTTCTTTCGTTCTTTCACTTTGTTTGATTTTATATTTTAGGGAAAATATATTTTAGAAAATTGAATGCTTGATTGGTTTACCTTGTCTTGTTGTATAGTTTAAACTCCTAAATGTAATAATATGAAAAATCACACACGTACTTACACGCTGTTATCACCATGCTTTTGAGTCCATGCAATAAGTTACACACTGTGTTGCTGTTATTACCTTGATTAAAGATCCATATGAAAAGTCACACATGTACATGCACTCTGGTCATCCCTATGTTGCCGTTATTACCCTGATTAAGGGTCCATATGAAAGGTCACACATGTACATGCACTCTGGTCATCCCAATGTTGCCTTTATTACCCTGATTAATGGTCCATGTGTAAAGTCACACACGTACATGCACTCTGGTCATCCCAGTGTTGCCGTTATTACCCTGATTAAGGGTCCATATTAAAAGTCACACACGTACATGCACTCTGGTCATCCCTATGTCGCCGTTATTACCCTGATTAAGTGTACATATGAAAAGTCACACATGTACATGCACTCTGGTCATCCCTATGTTGCCATTATTACCATGATTAAGGGTCCATGTGAAAAGTCACACATGTACATGCACTCTGGTCATCCTTATGTCGCTGTTATTACCATGTTTCAGGGTCGATATGAAGGCTGACATTCTCTAGACATCCCAGTGTTGCTCTTACTACAATGTTTCAGGGTCGATATGAAGAGTTAAACCTGTACATAAAATGTGGACATACCACTGGTGCCAATATTACCATACTTCGGAGTCCATGTACATGCATGCTGGACATATCTGTATTGGAGCTATCACCATACTTCAGGGTCCATGTACATGCACGCTGGACATTTCTGTCTTACTGCTATTACCATATTCAGGGTAGTACGTACATGCGTGCTGGACATCTCTGTCTTGCTGCTATTACTATACTTCAGGGTCAATGTATATGCATGCTGGACATCTCTGTCTTGGAGCTATTACCATACTTCAGGATTGACGCACATGCATGCCGGACATCTCTGTCTAACTGCTATTTCCAAAATTCAGTGTCGATGCACATACATGTTGGACATCTCTAACTACTGCTATCATATTTCAGGGTCCATTTACATGCATGGTGGATATCTCTGTCTAACTTCTATTACCATATTTCAGGGCTTATGTACATGCATGATGGACATCTCTGTCTTACTGCTATTACTATACCTCAGGGTCCATGTACGTGCATGCTGGTCATCTCTGTCTAACTGCTATTACCAAATTTCAGGGGGTTCACGTACATGCATGCTGGACATCTCTGTCTAACTGCTATTGCCATATTTCAGGGTCCCTGTACATGCATGCTGGATATCTCTAAATGCTATTACCATATTTAAGGGCCCATAAACATGCATGCAGAATATCTCTGTCCAACTGCTATTACCATATTTCAGTGTCCATGTACTTGCATGCTAGACATCTATGTCTTACTGATATTAATATACTTCAGGGTCCATGACCATGCATGCGGGACATCTCTGTCTAAGTGCTATTACCATATTTCAGGGTGTCCACGTACATGATTGCTGGACATCTCTGTCTAACTGCTATTACCATATTTCAGGGTCCATGTACATGAATGATGGATATCTCTGTCTAACTGCTATTACAATATTTCAGGGCCCATGTACATGAATGATGGATATCTCTGTCTAACTGATATTACTATATTTCAGGGTTCATGTACGTGAATGATGGATATCTCTGTCTAACTGCTATTACCATATTTCAGGGCCCATGTACATGAATGATGGATATCTCTGTCTAACTGCTATTACAATATTTCAGGGCCCATGTACATGAATGATGGATATCTCTGTCTAACTGCTATTACTATATTTCAGGGTTCATGTACTTGCATGCTAGACATCTATGTCTTACTGATATTAATATACTTCAGGGTCCATCTACATGCATGATGGATATCTCTGTCTAACTGCTATTACCATATTTCAGGGCCCATGTACATGAATGATGGCTATCTATGTCTAACTGCTATTACAATATTTCAGGGCCCATGTACATGAATGATGGATATCTCTGTCTAACTGCTATTACCATATTTCAGGGTCCATGTACATGCATGCCAGATATATCTATCTAACTGCTATCACCATACTTCAGTGTCCATGTACATGCATGCCAGACATCTCTAACTGCTATTACTGTATTTCAGGGTCCATGTACATGCGTGTTGAACATCTCTGTCTTACTGCTATCACCATACTTCAGTGTCCATGTACATGCATGCCATACATCTCTAACTGCTATTACTATATTTCAGGGTCCATGTACATGCATGCTGTACGTCTGTCTTACTGCTATTACCATACCTCAGGGTCCATGTACATGCATGTTAGACGTCTGTCTTACTGCTATTACTACATTTCAGGGTCCATGTACATGCGTGTTGAACATCTCTGTCTTGGAGATATTACCATACATCAGGGTTTTATGTACATGCGCACTGAACGTCTATGTCTTGCTACAATTACCATCCTTTATGGTCCATTTACATGCATGATGGACATATCTATGTTCTAGCTATTACCTTGCCTTGGGGTTGATATGAAGGGTTAAACATGCATTTAAACTCTGGGAGTCTTTAAAGCGTCCGCCTCTGATTCGGGAAGTCGCGGTTTCGAACCCAGGCCGAGTGATACCAACTGCTTATACAAATGGTACTCCAGCAGATGCCTCGCTAGGCGCTCAGCATTAAGATGTCAATATTAGGACTGATCGGTCTGGTGTCATGATGATGTGACTGGGTTGGATATGATGCTACATGTCTTTGGCTTGGTTGGCCAGCGCTAGACAAAGCTAATCATTGCCACACTGCAGACATCGTAGTGATATGAATGAACAATTGTTAAAGCTATTTAAAAAATCCAAATAACACACACACACACACACACACACGTGCACAAACACACAGTGACACACACACACGCACAAACACACAGTGACACACACACACACACACGCGAGAACAAACACACAGTGACACACACACACACAAACACACAGTGACACACAGTGACACACACACACACACACACAAACACACAGTGACACACACACACACACAGAGGACATCCCTGTGTTGTTATCGTCATGATATAGGGTTGATCACACACACACAGGACATCCCTGTGTTGTTGTTATCGTCATGATGTAGGGTCGATCACACACACAGAGGACATCACTGTGTTGTTGTTATCGTCATGATGTAGGGTCGATCACACACACAGAGGACATCCCTGTGTTGTTGTTATCGTCATGATGTAGGGTCGATCACACACACACACACACACACACACACACACACACACACACAGACATCCCTGTGTTATTGTTATCGTAATGATATAGGGTTGATCACACACACACAGGACATCCCTGTGTTGTTGTTATTGTCATGATGTAGGGTCAATCACACACAGAGGACATCCCTGTGTTGTTGTTATCGTCATGATGTAGGGTCGATCACACACAGAGGACATCCCTGTGTTGGTGTTATCGTCATGATGTAGGGTCGATCACACACACACAGGACATCACTGTGTTGTTGTTATCGTCATGATGTAGGGTCGATCACACACACAGGACATCCCTGTGTTGTTGTTATTGTCATGATGTAGGGTCGATCACACACACAGGACATCCCTGTGTTGTTGTTATCGTCATGATGTAGGGTCGATCACACACACACAGGACATCCCTGTGTTGTTGTTATTGTCATGATATAGGGTTGATCACACACACACAGGACATCCCTGTGTTGTTGTTATCGTCATGATGTAGGGTCGATCACACACACAGAGGACATCACTGTGTTGTTGTTATCGTCATGATGTAGGGTCGATCACACACACAGAGGACATCCCTGTGTTGTTGTTATCGTCATGATGTAGGGTCGATCACACACACACAGGACATCCCTGTGTTGTTGTTATCGTCATGATGTAGGGTCGATCACACACACACAGGACATCCCTGTGTTGTTGTTATCGTCATGATGTAGGGTCGATATCGAGAGTTATATGGTGGCCTCAATTCGTTCCATTTCAGGACAGATCTGGGAATTTCGATTTGTCTGTCACTCATAATCTACTGTATCACCGATCATCATGTGAGAGACATAGCAACTAAGCCGCGTGGAAAGGAACATTCTGTGAGTGAACAATCGCATACAACCTTTTGCATACGATATATCATGGTCATAACAGCCAAAGAATTCCTTTCAGCCATCCTTGGATTAACTCAAGGAGTATCCTACGTGCATCCATTACCATGATGGATATTGAAAAACAGTCAAACCAGTAAACTCAAGTCGCAACTACCTAATTGTTTGGAAGTACTTCTTCATAAAGCGATAGTCGTGGACTAGTCTTAACTTGCTTTATGTGAAGGTCCGGGTGTTTTCAGTTGAAGGGTGGCATAAATTGAGATATTGTACACATCTGTGTACCCCTGTATTTCCTTGTTTGTGAAGGACGCGGGGTAATTTGTATTGAGATCTTGTACTCATCAGCATAACAAGCACATCCGGTGCTCTGTTCAAAGACGATACAAATTGTTCTACTTGGAATCAGAGCCGTGTAAATTTTTATATAATAATGAATGTAGCAACGTCGCTGTCAGCAAAATAATGACTCAGAAGATAATAAGCGCTATTAGTGCTTCACATTGGGTAGAGTTCATAAAACACAAAAACAGCCATTATTTGTTTAAAATGTTTGTTATTGTATGTCTTTTGACCAGATTTGCATGAGTGTAGAGTTTATATGACCGTTTGGCAATTAGTTCAGTCATGCAAGAAAGTGATTTAGTTTATTTTTGTATCATTTTGCTTTTGTTTGATACATATGTAAGTGTTTTTCGTCTAATATTTATTTGAGGATCCATTTCAATTCAGTGGCCGAGGGTTATAAAGCGCTGTCCGTTACGGATCACTGCCATCTCACCTCTGTCTGCACCGGTTCGAGTCTCGGATTCAGCCAATGTGGGTATGTGAAAAAGAATGCCAGTAGCTTCTCTTGGGTCGGTGGTTCTTTCTGAGGTTTTCCCGCGTTCTTCCTCCACCATTAATACTGGCCACAATGTATAGCATATCGTGTGCTGAAAAATGGCGTTAAACCCCACAACAAAAAAGCAATAAATTCCACGGGATGCAGTATCCCACAAGATGCAGTGTCCACAGGATTCAGTGTTCTACAGGATGTAGTGTCCCACAGGATGCAGCATCCACAGGATGTAGTTTCCCACAGGATCCAGTGTCCTGCGTGTCAAAGGACGCTGTTAACACACATCTTTCTGCTGACGCAGGCAAGGCAGGAACATGCGCCGTATTAGTGTATCCACTTTACACGTAGGTGGGATAGTTAAAATTTCAGAATATTGGTGCGCTGTACATGTATTCAAAATGTACAACCCATACAATTCAATGCACTATAACTGTCTGCTTATCCAATTGATAAACGCCATTTTGCATTCAGTTTGGTATGTTGCATATGCAACGGAAATTTACCCGTCAGTGAATCTTGGAACGAAATCACAGTTGTATGGAATATGTGGAAAAATTTGGATACGATGCTCCTACGTGAAATCTGTCACGATGATGGTTTTATGTGCCGGTATGCTGTCTTGGATTAGATGGATATCGCGGTTTTATGTGCTGGTATACTGTCCTGGATTAGATGGATACTGCGGGTACACGTGCGCGGGTCGGTTGATCGGTATTGTTCCACGACCGTTGCAACACTGTGATGGGATAAAAATGTCCGGTGACATTAGCAGAGTCAGCTACATGTACGTAGAGAATCGGGCTGTTTACGTCGAAATTTAATGCTCATTAAACTCTCTTTACAGTCCGAGTGCGTAAATATTTTCCCTTATGTCGAAGTCAGAAAAGTAAATCACCTTGTGGCAGTCTCATTCGACCTGTGACAATCTCATTCGACCTACGATAATCTCATTCGAACTGTGACAATCTCATTCGACCTGTGACAATCTCATTCGACCTGTTACAATCTCATTCAAACTGTGACAATCTCATTCGACCTGTGATAATCTCATTCGAACTGTGACAATCGTATTCGAACGTTACTCTTTTCATATTTGGCTAATAGTAGTTTGGCGAGTTCGGCTTGAGTCAGTGTTTTGATCAGCAGTCAACAAATACAGGGTCAATCTGTCACAGAACCCATCCGCGTTTCAAAAATGCTTCTTCGATATGATAAAAACAACTGATGAATTAATGCCTGTGATAATAGAAAGATCTTTCACTGTCTGTCGAGCGTCTTTATCAATTGTCCTTACCACAGCGGTCTTATCCAGCTCACCAACAGCAGAAAAAGGTATTCCAGAAAGTGTCATCTTTTATGGATTCTCGCAATCATCTTAAAACTAAGAAAAGTTCTCGAACTTGTAGGATATGACAGAGAACTACTTTCATAAACTTTATCCAAGTTGGCCCTGATATCTGTTATAGAGTACCCTAAGATCACAGTTTTTACTGTATGCTCTTTGGTCAGTTGCAGAACTCTTCTCTTCCTCTGACAATTTCATATCACTATTTACCTATGTTACGTCATACACATATATTTGCAGGTTTATGGCATTGTATACGCACAGCTGCTGATCATTTTAGAGAACGTTATTTGTTTATCGATCGGCATTCAATTTGTTGGCACGTTCAAAGACCCAAGGTAAAGTAATATTTTCCCAAAGTTTTTGTGGAATACTCCTTATGCATGTGCTACAAAACCATTCTGCATATTGGGGCTATATCCATTTTTGACGTAGTAACATTATCCAGTAGTACAGGAACTGATGGAGAAAATACATGACTTTTAAACCTTTCTCACAGCACCTTAATACTGTTGATAATGATTCACCTGTTGTATGCTTACTCAGGCTGGGAAGTCCTAGCATATCAGGGTACAAAATGAAACAGTGCAAACGTTAGATGAAGTCATAGTCCCCAAGTTTCAATTAGATGAAGAAACTGGTGTAGAAGATACGTGACTTTAAAAAAAAAAAGTGTGCTGCATCTTAACTGTATTAAGAAAGATGCCGACTGCTATCTGATCATGCAGGCAAGACAAGAACTCTTACAGCCGAGTCATACCAAAGACTTAAAAAATGGCACTAACAGCTGCCTCGCATGGCGCTCAGCATTAAGAGATTAGTTTTAGGACTGGTCGGCCTGGTGTCAGAATAATGTGACTAGATGGGACATCATACTACATGTCTGCAGCATGATGCCCCAGTGCTAGCCATCACTATAAGCTGTCACACTGCAGACATCGTAGCGATATGACTGAAAAATTGTTATAGCTACGTTAAAAATCCAAAACACACACACACACACACACACACACACACACACACACACAAGAACTCATAGCATATCAGTGTGTGCAAATTTATGACTTATAATAATACAGCCCTAAAGTTTCACTTGAATGAAGCATCTTATGTAAAGGATATATGACTTCAAAAAGGTTATTAAAGGACCCGGACATACATGATCGTCTTGACTCCAACGTGGCCGCCATATACGTGATACCAATGACTCACCATTAGCAGGCAAAACAAGATCTATTTAGAGGCTTATTGACTTGCTGCAAAGTATTTCCTAACGGAATATGGCATATATATTACTGACTAAAGTTAATGTACGGCCGTTAACAAAATTACACCTCATTGTGTAAGACTCTGTATACGGTTTCCCCGGAAACCAATCGGAAAAGCACAACATCAGCTAGGAAGTTGGCAACTATACCAACAATGTTCAGTAAACACACATTAATTATAATGCTATATCATATTTAGTGCCTTATGCCATAGGTAGGTAAGTCTACAAATGTAAAGCCCAAGGCAAGTTGACCGCTCATATTTGTATATTCAGTGTCTTATAGGTAGGGCTGTCTCGACATTTAGAGCCCAAGGCACGTTGGCCACTGTTATAGGTAGGGCTGTCTTTACATTTATAGCCCAAGGCACGTTGGTCGCTATTATACTTGTATATTCAGTGTCTTATAGATATAACTGTCTCGACACTTAGAACCCAAGGCACATCGGTCGTTGTTTTACTTGTATATTCAGTGTCTTATAGGTAGGGCTGTCTCGACATTTAGAGCCCAAGGCACTTTTACAGCTATTATAATTGTATATTCAGTGTCTTATAGATAGGACTGTCTCGACATTTAGAACCCAAGGCACGTCGGTCGCTGTTATGCTTGTATATTCGGTGTCTTATAGGTACGGCTGTCTCGACATTTAGAGCACAAGGCATGTTGGCCACTATTATAGGTAGGGCTGTCTTTACATTTATAGCCCAAGGCACGTTGTTCGCTGTTATACTTGTATATTCAGTGTCTTACAGGTAGGGCTGTCTTTACATTTATGGCCCAAGGCACGTTGGTCGCAATTATACTTGTATATTCAGTGTCTTATGGATACGGCTGTCTCGACATTTAGAGCCCAAGGTACGTTGGTCGCTATTTTACTTGTATATTCAGTGTCTTATAGATATGGAAGTCTCGACATTTAGAGCACAAGGCATGTTGTCGCTGTCATATTTGTATATTCAGTGGCTTATAATTAGGGCTGTCTCGATATTTAGAACCCAAGGCACTTTTACAGCTATTATAATTGTATGTTCAGAGTCTTATAGGTAGGGCTGTCTCGACACTTAGAGCCCAAGTCACGTTGACAGCTATTATACTTGTATACTCAGTGTCTTATAGGTAGGGCTGTATCGATATTTAGAGTCCAAGGCACGTCGGTCGCTGTTATACTTGTATATCCAGTGTCTTACAGGTATGACTGTCTCGACATTTAGAGCCCAAGGCACTTTTACAGCTATTATAATTGTATATTCAGTGTCTTATAGGTATGGCTGTCTCGACATTAGAGCGCAAGGCACTTTTACAGCTATTATAATTGTATATTCAGTGTCTTATAGATAGGACTGTCTCGACATTTAGAACCCAAGGCACGTCGGTCGCTGTTATACTTGTATATTCGGTGTCTTATAGGTAGGGCTGTCCCGACATTTAGAGCCCAAGGCATGTTGGCCACTATTATAGGTAGGGCTGTCTTTACATTTATAGCCCAAGGCACGTTGTTCGCTGTTATACTTGTATATTCAGTGTCTTACAGGTAGGGCTGTCTTTACATGTATAGCCCAAGGCACGTTGGTCGCTATTATACTTGTATATTCAGAGTCATATAGGTAGGACTGTCTCGACATTTAGAGCCCAAGGCACGTTGGCCACTGTTATAGGTAGGGCTATCTTTACATTTATGGCCCAAGGCACGTTGGTCGCAATTATACTTGTATATTCAGTGTCTTATGGATACGGCTGTCTCGACATTTAGAGCCCAAGGCACGTTGGTCGCTATTTTACTTGTATATTCAGTGTCTTATAGATATGGAAGTCACGACATTTAGAGCCCAAGGCATGTTGTCTCTGTCATATTTGTATATTCAGTGGCTTATAATTAGGGCTGTCTCGATATTTAGAACCCAAGGCACTTTTACAGCTATTATAATTGTATATTCAGAGTCTTATAGGCAGGGCTGTCTCGACACTTAGAGCCCAAGTCACGTTGACAGCTATTATACTTGCATATTCAGTGTCTTATAGGTAGGGCTGTATCGACATTTAGAGTCCAAGGCACGTCGGTCACTGTTATACTTGTATATTCAGTGTCTTATAGGCTGGGCTGTCTCGACATCTGGAGCCCAAGGCACGTTGACCGCTGCTCTACATGAGAATTTATGTTTAAGAATGCTTTAGCATGGTCGAAATTTTACACAGAATACAAGAATCAGCTAAAGTGACTAAGCATTGGGAATTATCCATAATAACCAAAGTAGATAGTAATATTTTTTTACAATTCTAGTATCTAAGTAGCGAATTATTCTAACTATGCTGGAACACCTCACAGCCTTGGAATGTTTTTATTATTTAACTTATCGAAATACCGATGAACTAAAGTTCAAGCGAGAAACCAAGTCAAGGAATCTAGCGCATTTGCAAGCTGAATCGCATGAATTATTTTCCAAGAAAGAATCGAAACCAAAAAGAGGAAAGGTGTCAATCTGAGATTAATACGGCTCTTTCGTAATAAAATAAGTAACAGAGAGAAGCAAAACCAACAAAGTTTGTAAAACGTAACAAAAAATTTAATTATCAAAGATATAAAATGAAAATTCAAGAAGAATTAACAGTTCAACGAATCAAATTCAACATAAACCTGAAAGTTCTATCAGAGTCCAAAAGAATGAAATATTCCGTATAAATTTCTGTTCCAAGAATATACTGGTCCGCCAACAGTCCTGACGTGTAAAAATGGCATTGTGCAGAAGACCTTTGAATAATTTCCAATTGTCCAAGAATAATATTATAAACAATGAGTACTTTCCATTTCCACCAAAAAAATGTTTCTTCTCAAATACGTCTGCAGAATTCATGTTACAATCAGAACACGAGAAATAATAATAAGATAATTGTATCCAGTGCTAGGAATGCATATACAGGCGAAAGGGTAAAACACTCATATTGTGACTACTGCGAGGTGAGAAACTGTATATCTCCAACATCGTCAAAAAACCCATATGATCTAACCCAATCAACGGACAATAACTTATTTCTTCAAAGAACCCACCTGACCAACCTGTCCTGTGGGAAAAAGCCTCAAACGTATGCTGTTTGCCAATAATATTATTAGTAACTGTGAACAAGTACGTAAGCATCTATTTATAGATCCTATGCAATTTTAAATTCTTAATATCGTACAATAAAATACATGCGCGTACGAAATGTCAACTAATGATGATTACTACAATTTACAGTAATGAATATCGTTGTTATTGTTGTTATGGGTTTTAAGGCCATTTTTCAGCACAGGATAGGGCTATACATGGTGGCCAGTATTAATGGTGGAGGATAAACCCGGGAAAACCCCGAAAAAACCCACTAACTTACGAGAAGCTACTGGCAAGCTTCTCACGTACCCACATTGGCCGAGCCCGAGACCGAACCCGCGCAGACAGAGGTGAGATGGCAGTGATCTGTAACGGTGAGCTCTTTAAACCACTCGGCAACTCGGAGCATGAATAAAATGTACATAAATTATAGATATGCACAACAAATGACATATGGCAATAATGTTGATGATGACCTGAAACTGTTAAATTAGGCCGAGTAGGAATATCTACTTCGAAAACGAGCCATCAGTTTTTATTATATTTATAGTGAGGTAATGGCAAGGGAAAACACGAACGATGCATGCTTGGTTCCACAGACTATTACTCATATACAGTATTGACAAACCCACAATTCCAAGATTGCTCTTTCTGACCAGACCACACTGTAAACGGTATATTAAATTACATTTGTAATTAGGGTTTACTAATTTACATAGAGGAATTAGGATCAGTTCATAGGAGTTTACAAATTTATATAAAGTAGAGCCAATGTATATTTAATTACAGCACAGCAAAAAATTTACATCTACATTGATAGAACTGAATGTGTCAGCCATGAAATATTATGTATTACAAATTCTTCAGTTTGAAAACAACAGAAACAATTGCGCCCGCAGAATTATTTTCGGGGTGGGCGGGGGTCAAACATGTAGTAGTCGTCTATTAAGTTGTACTGATGTAAAGCAAACCATTGATTAGAAGTGAAATCGAGGGTAGGGGTGGGGAACTTGCTGCCCCCCTCCCGCTTGCTACTATGCGCTGGCGCCCATGAAGTCTCAATGGACATTTTATCTGGTGAATTTACATCCGACAATGACCTATTGCAGAAAGATGAGAATAAGTTTACACTGAAGATACAAATAAAAACAAACTAATGATTTTTGTAGAAAGCATGCATGTGATATTTTGACTCAGGCAATCGGGTTAATTCCGTATACAACTGGTGGCTTTTATACTGAACCACCACTGCCACCAACCCCTCTTTCTTACATTCCTTTTTGACAGCAAAGAACTATTTTGAATATTTTCCTGTGACAAGGCAACTAAAAGAATCAGTGTGTGCCTTATGCCTGAATAAAGTTAACTAGTACTATAACAAATTAGCATACTTTTCATCACCCATCAACCATCTCGATTTTTAGATATTTACCTCGGTAGCAGACATACGTAAATACGTAAGCCAAGGCTGCTGTTCATTTGCAGCCCAAGTTACGCATTTGATCTCCGGTGCTAGTCTAACTGTGACAGGCAGTCACCAAACAAGCCAGTCCATTTTCAAGCCTAACTCAAACTAAATCTAAACCACACTACAGATTTAGCTTCTGCGTGAATTTATAAATGCTAGGTTTATGATAATTAGGTTCACGCCTTCTAACTTAAAAAATAGGGAGGTGTCAAAATACGAAACTATCCAGTAAGACCTGAGCTGAACAATGTTATTCAGTTGCTGTTGTTGTTGTTGTTGTTGTGGGGTTTAACGCCATTTTTCAGCACACGATAGGCTATACATGGCGGCCAGTATTAATGGTGGAGGAAGAACCCGGGAAAACCCCGGAAAGAACCACCGACCCACGAGAAGCTACTGGCAAGCTTTCTCACATACCCACATTAGCTGAATCTTAGACTCGAACCAGCGCAGACAGAGGTGAGATGGCAGTGACGTAACGAAGAGCGCTTTAGACCACTCGGCCACTCGGGGCCCCCTATTCAATTGCAAAGGAATACAGTCCCATCAGCTAATTATAATAGTGTATGTGTGTCCAAGCGTAAATGTTTAATTTAAACGAATAACCCCCACCCCTAATTTTAAAAAGGACATTCTGCTCACTGGTTTCGTCGATTGTTTACTTTACGCTGACGTTACAAACTGGAGACCCTATTGTTTACTTTACACTGGCGTTACAAACTGGAGACCAAATTGTTTACTTTACACTGGCGTTACAAACTGGAGACCATATTGTTTACTTTACACTGGCGTTACAAACTGGAGACCCTATATCATGTAATGCATGTTTGTTTTGCTGGCCGCCCGCAGTTGGCAGTTTTGAAAAATAATGTATGCAAACAAAAATTAAACCAAATCAGAATATATTCAGTAAATCAGAGCACCATTCAGATTTCAGAACAAAATAGATTGCTTCCAATATTGAAGTTCAGTTAACAAAACATTCATCCTCTCGAAATCGTCTCAAATGGCAGACAATGCGTCATTAAGTATATTGAGAACCCCTCGAGGTTTTATCCTCAATTACCTGGGTTACTTTTACCAGGAAATGACCATGTGTTTCTAGTAATGGATCCCTTGTGTAGATATAACGTCTACAACCAAGATAACTAATTTATATCATAACAGTCAAAGTAACGATTTTCTAGCGATCACTTAAAATCAAAACATAGTTTATGTATGAGGTCAGCTTACGTACAGAGCACAACATGAACTGAGTGTCTAAATTACCATGATGTTTTTTTATATCACATGTATAGATTGTTTTGCGAGAGATACTATCGACCTCCTAGCAAATATAACTAATCATCTAATATGGCATTGCACAATATGTGACTAACGAATGAAGCTTAAGTGAAATATTGACATACACATAAATTTCAAATGCTATAAAGACGGCTAGCTTCTTCGGATTATTCTTTCACATGCAATGTTTTTATAGATAGGGATATTTTACAATATCTTTGACATATTAGTTCCCACTTTGCATATTTCCATTTTGCCTTCTTCTCATTTTGCTTAGTGTATAAAATTGAATCACCAGACCTATTTTGTTTTCTGTTCACAATAGAAGGGAGAAAATACATGGGCAACCTTTCTATTGCAAAATGCAGGAAAGAATTCCTACATTTAATACAATAATTTATAATTATAGAATAGAAAATAAAACAAAATGTAAACATTTATAAATTCGGTACATTATTTTAAAAATCAGTTAATTAAAAAATTAAGAATAAATTTTATATAGCAAAGTTAAACATTTAATTATTTTCTGCTAAGATTCCTGCTGGCAAGTATCTGTTCACACGCATGTTCATTCTACACGTTGAATCAAAGTGCTCCAAAGATTTCAGTTCAGGTGCAATCGTAATAGATTAACACTCATCCATGCCACTCTCACCAGATATAAGGGCACTTGACACAAAACAGATAGATCGCGAACAGGATCCTTAAAAGCGACGTCCTCTTTATAAAAGTTAAATGCATCCATTTGTCATGTTAGCTCAGTTGTTAGACTTGTGATCCAAAAGGTTCACAATCAATACCCGCCCAGATCGCCTGACCAGTTGCCTCTTTTGCAGAGAACTTTCCTGCCATGATATAGACTACAGTGCCTGAAAAGTATAGTTAAACACCGAAACTGTCATGACCCATCTCCAGGCGGCTTGCTTGAAATGAAATATGCAGATAAGGACTGGGGAAGTGGAGGTGTAAAGACGCAAATGAACGCCAATGAATGCCAATGAATGCAAATGAATGCCAATGAATGCCAATGAATGAAAATGAATGCCAATGAATGCCAATGAATGAAAATGAATGCCAATGAATGAAAATGAATGCCAATGAATGACAATGAATGCCAATGAAAGCAAATGAATGCCAATGAATGCAAATGAATGCCAATGAATGCCAATGAATGCCAATTAATGTAAATGAATGCCAATGAATGACAATGAATGAAAATGAATGCCAATGAATGAAAATGAATGCAAATGAATGCAAATGAATGAAAATGAATGCCAATGAATGCCAATTAATGTAAATGAATGCCAATGAATGACAATGAATGAAAATGAATGCCAATGAATGCCAATGAATGAAAATGAATGTCAATAAATGTCAAATCAACCGTAAATTGATCAAGATGAAAAGTAAGCCTTATGGTTTGCATCTGTTATTTTAGCAAGAAAAAGAATGATTTGTACAGGTTCACAATTTAGAAAGCAATAAAGCAGTTGGAAATTTACTGGCAAAAGTTCCAGAATGATTCTTGAACTCTGAGATAAGACCATGTACCATGCTAAAATAGTATGTAAGACTACCAAGTGTAACCTCAGTATCCACGATGGTTCAGATTTACTAAGTGGACACAAAGATACTCAGTACTATATCGTCTCTTGGATATATCTACGATGTTTCAGTGTTACTAAGTACACAAAAGTACTGAAGTTCTATATTTTCTCTTGAACCATGAAGCTTTCTGTTAACCATTATATTCATAATATATCATTGTAAAGACTTGGAATAGGAATCGATTATGAGAGCACGGCATCTTTGCGAGCAGATTTTAATGTTTATTTCTCTAAAGATTTGTGCACTGTCAGGTGGATGTGACTTTTGATCGTAGCATATCATTCCTATTTAGAACTTCGTCTTTTCACCGTCCTCCTGGTAATTAATACCTCCAAAAGTCTTTCCCATCTTTACAGTAATTACGTATTCAGTCGGAAAGTAGGAAACAAGATATATTTATACAGCGGACAAGTTGGGAACTAATGATTTTTGTGATTTAGGCGAAATGGGAGGTCGATGTAAAGGCCTATTTTCAATAAAGAAAGACCTGAGCAAGTCTTAAAACTTGAATGCTATTGATAGCACCAAAAAGAGTTAATAAGACTCTTTGTTAATGGATTTAGTATGTAAGAATTCTAATTAAACCGGCCTTTCTGGTGGCCTGGTGTTTAGAGCGTACGCCTCGGATGCAGGAGGTCGTGGGTTCGAACCCAGACCGAGTCATACCAAAGACGCATAAAAGAATGGTACTTACAGCTGCCTCGCTTGTCGCTCAGCATTAAGAGGTTAGTGTTAGGACTGGTCGGTCTGATGTCAGGTTAATGTGACTGGGTGGGACATGATGCTTCATGTTTGCGGCATGATGCCCCAGTGATAGACATCACTATAAACTGCCACACTGCATGCATCGTAGCGATATGACTGAAAAATTGTTAAAGCTACGTTAAAATACAACACACACACTCTAATTAAACCCAGTGCACCGCTACGTTTTAATGAGCATAAATATTAATGCTGCAAAGAGCAGTACGGAAGAGACGGAAACATAACTTTAAGGATAAATCATTGGCATAGCAAGATACAACCGATTCATAATTATAGGTTACTGCATTTGTATTGGAAAATATGAACGAGGTTTTCGAATGGAAAAACACGACCTTGGAAAACGAGTTCATATTTTCCCATACAAATGCAGTAACCTTTTTATTATATGCTCATTTTCTTATTCTACCTATGGCTTAATTATATAAATAAAAATACACTACAAGAAACAAAGTAACTGAATATATGCCGTATTCCAAACTAAATACTTAAGCGCAGATTCTTCATTACATAACAACATTATTAATGCGCAGATAACTCCGCACAGATAAATTTGAACTTAGTCGCGCGCTAGACATAACTTTCGAAAGAAATTGGCGTTTTGGTCTACTGAAGATTGAAATTTGGAGTCATATTGTGAATAAATACGCATTGCAACAACTTTTTCATTTGATCTGGAATGAATAGATTTTTGTATTTTTGTCGATTCTATGAAATTTCATGATATTGGACAGGATTTATTTTGCCAATTCTACATGAAATACATTGAAGCAGCGTGGGAGAAGCGTGTTGACATCTGCAAGTGTGTTTCTGTTCTGTCATTGAATGTTTGAAACCATGATGTGGGAAAATATGAAGTCTTTCAATTGCAAATATCAAAAAGACGCTATGGAATATAATGTATATTTCATTTTGAGTGCAGTAAGGAGGATGTAATTGCACTTGGAATATAGTCGAAATTACAGTACAATTCCGAAATGTGTAATCAAGCTTGAGAATCCATGATATGGCTCATGTAATCCGTATTTGCAGAACTAAGAAAGTTCATTTTGAGGAAATTCAGGATGTAAAACGGTTAAGTATATTTTTTACCAGCTAAAGAAGACAGTTTATGCCTTGTCACTGGCATGCTATTTGTAAGGACCCTGTCTAGCGTCTATTCTAATGACAGGTCTTTAGGCTCGAATGAACAGTAACACAAGAAAGAGTGAAAACAACAAGCTTTGAAAAATTTAACAAATAATTTATTTCCCTGGAAAAATACTGGAAAGATGAAAAAATTAGAACTTACGGTTTTAAGAATCAAATCCAAAAATAATTCAAGAATAATCCGTGAATACAATTTTTAGAGGTCCTAATGTTGAAATGTTCTAACGAAATCAAGTTCGAGTCCTGACGAAGAATCCAAGATTAAAGGCGATGATGTACGATGTATCCTGTCTAGAAACAATAAATATCACTCCGGTTTTGGATATCCGAATAAAATTTTAAGAAATGTGTTTGTTCAAGAATTCTGTATGAGCACACACAATTCTCCAGAAAAAAAAAGAATTAATCCATTTGAGTCCAAATAATTCGAAATAACTGCAAACTGACATAACGAAAGAACACCTTGACTTCAAGTGTTAAAAGCTCAGACTAAGATTATTTCTCTAAAATAATGGTTATACAGTAATTTTGAGACGCAGAATGCGTACGCGTATTATGGTCATGTGATCATGTTTACATCACGTAATTTCAGCATGGGTCTGACAAAAAACCAATCATTTTACTCCAAGAATACAATAAAAATGTTGTTTGCTTCACTAAAAACTATTTACAAGTCGAGGATCACGTGTCCTACACATCCTCGATCTCAACCTTATTATTTCCACAATAAAATAAATTAAAAAAGACACGTGGCTGTTACTAATTTTGAATTAAGGTCGGGATCCAGGTCAGCCTTATGTTAAAAAAAAAGAACAGTTAAGGTCAAACTATTTTCTGGAAAAAGTATGAATTCCTAGTAAACAGTACTAAATTATTTTGTCATATAATGAAATTAAAAACTAAAACGATTTTTAAACTTACAAACAATTAAATCAGATATAAATTAAATCAAATATGCATAACACTTCCCCCATAATGAAAAAGAAAGAGTTATATGATACAGCTTTCTTTTTACCACATACTAATTATACATGAGGTTAAAAAGAACTCATATAAATAACACACAGTGTACATCAAATAATACATTGTTATATACCGGAAAGTGCGTGTGCTATTAAATTTTCTTTTCCCTTGATGTGCCTGCTGTCATGATCATATTCCTGTAATAACAAACGCTACCTTAGTAGTCTTTGATTTTTTTTTTTCAACTCACCGATGAAAGTAAGGGGGTTGTGGTCACTAAACACAATAATCGAAGAAGGAGCTGAAATTTGGTAAACTTTAAAATGTTGTAATGCCAATATTAAAGCCAACATTCCTTCTTGATTGTTAAATAATTTCTTTGGTGCTTATTTAATTTCTTAGAAAAATAGCACACTGGATGATAAATACCATTTTCGTCTTGCTGAATCAAAACTTCTACAACCCCAACATCACTTGCATTAACATACAATCTAAAGGATTGGCTGAAATTTGGAGCTGTAAGAACTGGCTCGCTTTTAAGTAGGGCTTTTAACTTGTCAAAAGCCTCCTGACATTATTCAGTCCAAACGAAATTGTTTTTCTTACTCAATAAATTTGTCAGGGTTAAGCAATTATAGAAAAGTTGGAACAAAAATTAAAAGTTGGAAGATAAATTAATTGTCAAACTTGCATCTGTGGGTCTGTCAAAAAATTTCCGAATTGTTGCTAAATGTTCTTTCCAGGTGTCGTTGTCGATGATGACATCATCGATGTAAGCATCACAATTGTCTAGATCAGAGGTAATCATATTCAGGAGACGTTGAAATGTACTTGGCGACCTTTTGATCCCAAACGGCATTACTTTATATTAGTAACGTCCATCTGGATTGACGATTTCTGAAATTTTCTTTGCTCTTTCCGTCAGTGGAATTAGCCATCATCTTTTAAGAAAGTCAAATTTTGTGACATACTTGGCATTTCCGATCTTATAATTACAGTCATCGATCCTAGGTAATGGAAATGAAATGAATCTGTTTTTGTCACACTATTCACCTTCCTAGAATCAGTACACATACGGAAAGTAATATCTAGTTTTGGAACAAGTATGCATGGTGAACTTCAGTCACTTTTACCGTGCTCTATACAATCATTCTCCAGCAAATATTGAATTTCTTTTTTTAAGTATTCCTGTTTGAGAGGGTTCATCCTGCACGGATGTTGTTTCACAGGTTTTGAATTTGCAATTTTAACGTCATGGAAAATTTTGTTTGTTCTTGTAAAAACATCTGGAAATAAGTGCTCATATTAAATTAATTAATAACTGTTTGAGTTCAGTTCTTTCTTGCTCTTTCAAATGTGAATGTTTCTGGTCCAGATCTTTCATAGTTTCTGAATTCCGAATATTTGTCACTCCAATATCAGTAGAATCCGATGATATTCCTTCACTTAAATCTTCACTGAGTGGGACAGGTATAACTAAATTAAATTGCATGTTTAACCTGGTTATCGCTTTCAATATACTGGTACTCCTATAATTTATTTAGATCCCAGGAGCACTAATATTATAATTTAACTCATTCATTTTCATCCTAACTTTGTAAGGGTCGTACTATCTAATCTAATGTAAATTTTGGAGAATGTGCAAGAGAGACATAACTATATTATTACCAAACTCAAACGTTCTCTCAACAGAGGTTCTGTCAAACCGTTATTTCACTTTTGACTTGAATTGCTGAATGCAAAATTCAAGCATAATAGGCTGGAAAGTTCCAGACTTAAAGTTTGACCCTTGACCGGATTGGATAGATTTGGGAAGGCCAAATTGAGTAAAAAGACTTTATCAAAATTGTAATATTCCGCAAAGGAATTGCTTTTGGAAACCTTGTTGACACACACATAATGGTCAACAGGTATTGGTTACCTGATTTGGTCTTAGGTATGGGACCAACACAATCTGCCATGATTCTACTAAATGGTTCGTCAAAGGCAGGAATAGGTTGTAGATGAGCCTTATGTGTCTTCTGATTTGGTGTTCCTACATTTGACAAGCATGGAAAGATCTACAGTATTTACCAACATCACTTTTGATTTGTGGTCAATATAAGAGAGTTAAGATCTTGTTATAAGTTTTATTATTCAATAAATGACCAAATAATGAAGTTTCAATGGCCAAGCTAAGTATTTCCTGTCTGTAAGGTTTTGGAACTACAATTTGATAGTCCACTGACAACTTATTACCAGCAGGTACCTCCGGGGGTCTCCATTTTCTCATAAGAATTTCATTTTTAATGAAATAACAGACAGGAACTTAATAGCTTCAGTTTCAATAATGGCCCTTTTAAACAAATAGATCTCTGGATATTTTTCCTGTTGTCGTTTGTCACCTTGCTTAGAAAAAAGAGAATGAGTAGTTAAAAGAGGATCACTGTGATCAATACCTTCTAATTTGATCCAAACAAGGAGTGAAAGTGACCTCATCAAAAGCCTGACCAATACATGTGTCAGATAAAGGAATATTTTCCTTATCAACATCATTCTCAAGAACTTTCTTTCCCATAGCTCTGGTTACTGCACAAGCTGGGAATAAATCAGGGAAATCTTATTCAATTAGATCGAATTTCTGATCCAAGCAAGGCTTGTCAGTTACAAGTGGATTAACCACAACATTGTCTCCAGCTAAGTCATTGCCTAGTAATAAATGATTGCCCTCAACGGGTAAAACAGACAATATGCTGATTGTCACGGGTCCTGAGACTAAGTCTGATGACAAATTTACACAATGGAGAGGAACATTAACAAAGCCGCACTCTACTCCCTGAATAAGAACATTCTCATTAGAAGAAGACTTCCCAGAAAAAGGCAAAATACCTGATAATAAAACACTCCGAGAAGCTCCCGCGTCCCTTAAAATTTTAATAGGTATTGGACTTGCCGAATCATCCAAGAGTGATATAGAACATTTCGATATGAATGGTTTATAATTCTCCATAATAAAATCAGACTGGGGTTTATTAGATCCAACAAATGTATTGCTTTCAAAACATGACTGTGACCATGACCTCTTAGAATGCTTTCAAAACATGACTGTGATCTTGATCTCTTAGAAATAAGAACATTTGGAATAGGTCTGTCTTGATTCTGATGCTTATTTTTCAATTTGTAGCAATCAGAAATAACGTGTCCTTTTTTCTCGCAATAGATACACGTAGGAAGAGACAAGGATCTTGAATCAAGCTTACCATAAGCTTGATTTTTAGAATTTGTGCCAGTTTGAGTTTTAGAAGGGCTTGTATTAGGCTGAAATATTTTTCTGCCGAAGACTGTTGAGTAGAAGTCTTGATTACAAAAGGAATTTTATGAGTTAAAGAATACACATCAGAATCTCGAAAAGCATTTTCCAAGGTTTTGATCTCATGCTTGTCAAGATAACACTTAATGTCAAAATGGACACAGTTCTTGAACTCTTCAATTAATACAAGTTGTCTGAGATTTTCAAAATCTTGTTCAACTTTCTTGGCTAATCACAGTCTATCAAAGCGCTCTGCTCTAGTGACAGTGAAATGTAAATATCACGAGCTCTACCAGTGAGTACACATTGTAGTAATAGAGTCCAGTACTCTCTTGGCCACTTAAAATTCTCAACAATTCTTTCAAATCGAAGAAAACATCTGTCTACTTCTTCTTCCGGAAAAGGAGGTACTAACTTGTTATGTCTTAAAAGATCAAAAGTAGTGGAGTGTTTTTCCTTTGCCAGCTCTTATTCTTTAGACCGAATTTGAAATACCTTTCATTCTTCTCTCTTTGCATCTGTACGTTTCTCTCTCTTTCTTCCTTTGTAGCTGCATTTATCTTTCTCTCTCCTCACTCTCGTCTTGCTTCCATCTCTTTCTGAAACTGCATTTGTCTTTCATCTCTCTCTTTCTGAAATTGCATTCGTCTTACTTCTATCCCTCTTTCCATTTGTATCTTTTCGATCTGAAACTGAACATGTCTTATCTCTAATTCCAACAATTTTAGCTGTACTTTTTTTCAAAATTTCCAACCACTCCAGAGTAAAATTAAAAAATCTCACTTTTGATGATATTTTAAAAAATCTTGCCGATTTCACTAAAAATTTCCAAAAAATGGGGAATTGAAATTGCAAAAAAAACCCCCCAAAGTTTTCTGAAATATTCTTGCTAAAATTCAAAATTCAGATGAGCTACCCAATTCTTATGTTACGCGTTTAAGTTCGAATAAACAGTAACACAAGAAAGAGAGAAAACAACAAGCTTTGAACAAATTAACAAAAAATTTTTTCCCTGGAAAAATACTGTAAAGATGAAAAAATTAGAACTTACGGTTTTAAGAATCAAATCCAAAAATAATTCAAGAATAGTCCGCGAATAAATATTTTAGTGGTCCTAATGTTGAAATGTTCTGATGAAATCAAGTTCGAATCCCGAGAAGAATCCAAGATGGAAGGCGATGACGTATGCTGTATCCTGTATTGTGTTGAAGTCTACAGCTCATTGTAGAAACAAGAAAAATCACTCCAGTTTTGGATATCCGAATAAAAATTTTAAGAACTGTCTTTGTTAGAGAATTCTGTATGAGCACACACATTTCTCCAGGAAAAAACAGTTAATCCTTTTGAATCCAAATAATTCGAAATAACTCCAAAAGTGACACAACAAAAGAACATATTGACTTCAAGTGTTATAAGCCCAGACTAAGATTATTTCTCTAAAACAATGGTTATACAGTAATTTTGAGACGCAGAATGCGTCCCCTATCATGGTCACGTGATCATGTTTACATCACGTACTCTCAACATGGGTCTGACAAAAACCAGTCATTTTACTCCAAGAATAAAATAAAAAAAGATGTTTACTTCACTAAAAACTATTTACAAGTCGAGGGTCACTTATTCAACACAGCCTCGACCTCAACCTTATTATTTCCACAATAAAAATAATTAAAAAAGAACTTGTTAACGTGGCTGTTACTGATTTTGAATTAAGGTGGGGAATCAGGTCAGCCTTATGTTTACAAAAATGAACAGTCAAGGTCAAACTATTTTCTGGAAAAAGTATGAGTTCCTAATAAACAGAACTACAATATTTTGACATATAATGAAATTAAAAAATAAAAAGATTTTAAAACTTACAAACAATTAAATCAGATATAAATTAAATCAAATATACATTACACTATAGCTAGCCTAAATCCGAAACATTGTATAAAAAGGTTAACCGGAATGTGCCAAAGTAGCTGGTATGTGGCTGTCCACGAAATATCTGCTTTAGTTCATTCAGAAACAATTTTAATAATCCAAACCGTAAAGCATCTACTACAAGAGTGTACGTGATTTATTTACAAAGTAGTTCCTAATTCACTATTGGGAACACGTGAGTTCAATAGGAAGCTGAACGTGAGTTCAATATCGAAAACATATTGCATGATTCTGACTGTAAAGTTAACGGAGAAACAATGAGCATATAATAATCATCTGCTATATTACATATAGCAAATAAATGCTTTCTACGATTAGATTAAAAAATAATTTTCAGTATTTAATCGTAAATTCCGCATCTATCACAAACACGCAGCATATCGCCATTATTTTGTACATCTTTCCAATTATACAGTAAGTAAATACTGACCGTACGAATAAGAGATTGTAAGTAGCAGCATATAGTAATTCAATTTTGACTGCACAAAAATGACTATAACTTGTAGTATAAAGTGTGTCAATATTCACTGTACAAAAATGATTATAACTTCTAGTAAACAGTGTGTCAATATTCACTCTACAAAACTGACTATAACTTGTAGCATACAGTGTGTCAAGATCCACTGTACAAAAATGACTATAACTTCTAGTATTCAGTGTGTCAATATTCACTGTACAAAACTAACTATAACTTGTAGTATACTGTATCAATCTTCACTGTACAAAAATGACTATAATTTGTAGCATACAGTATGTCAATATTGACTGCACAAAAAAGATTATAACTTGTAGTATAAAGTGTGTCAATATTGACCGTACAAAAGAGACTATAACTTGTAGTATACAGCGAGTCAATATTCACTGGTCAAAAAGATTATAACGTGTAGCATACAGCGAGTCGATATTCACTGCACAAAAAGGCTATAACTTGTAGTATACAGTGAGTAAATAGTCACTGTACAAAAAGACTATAACTTGTAGTATACAGTGAGTAAATAGTCACTGTACAAAAAGACTATAAGTTGTAGTATACAGTGAGTCAATAGTCACTGTACAAAAAGACTATAACTTGTAGTATACAGTGAGTCAATACTGACTGTACAAGAAATAGGCTGTAATTTGCAGCATACAGAAAGTCAATATTGACCATACAAAAAGAGGTTATAATTTGTAGTCAATAATGCCTTTTAGATTAATACATTAGTTTTTACTTTTTGTAAACTCATTCAAAGGCATTTTGCATTGCATTGTGATTTACCAAGTCATTCTAAACTATTGGAATTCATCTGGAACATTCTATATAATTGGACTTGTAATAAGACATTTTGTATTATTTTAAATTTAATTCACAGTAAAGAGACTAATCCTGTGTTGGAAATTACACTATTTTTATGCTTACATAATATAATATTTCCTTCCTCAAAATAATAATGTACTTGATTGCAAATATACAAATAACTAAGAATAACTAAGAAATGAACATTCCACAGTAGCTACTTTAAATGGATTGAAGATAGGTCTTACTGGGCTGTGTCTGGGCCAATTTTATAAGTGCTTTCTGCAGCGAACCAGAGCAGTTTTATAATCTGTACTGCATAGTTAAGGCGAAAAGCTTATTATTTAGAAGATGAGAAATAATGGACACATAGTCTGGAGACAAATAGCACCAAACCATATACTGAAAGTCAGTTGGGCAAAGGCTTAAAGCCTTTCTAGAACTTTGATTTTATTGTTACCATGCACTGTTAGTACATGGTGTAACAATGAGCCTAGAAGATTTAAAAGAATCCAGTCATAGAGATCAATTTAAGATTTTAAAAAAATGTCAGTCATGGAGGTCAATCTAAGATTTGTAAAAATGGCAGTCATGGAGGTCAACCCAAGATTTAAAAAAATTCAGTCATAGAGGTCAATTTAAGATTTTAAAAAAAACAGTCATGGAGGTCAACCTTGGATTTAAGAGAACGCCAGTCATGTAGGTTGAAATGTAAAGAAACAATATATATTCTGACACTAGTTTA
This sequence comes from Sinohyriopsis cumingii, assembly GCA_028554795.2. Classification (NCBI taxonomy): domain Eukaryota; kingdom Metazoa; phylum Mollusca; class Bivalvia; order Unionida; family Unionidae; genus Sinohyriopsis; species Sinohyriopsis cumingii. The sequence goes on along the minus strand of CM068830.1, from coordinate 121,415,339 downwards.
AATTACAATCGACCAGAAGGAATTACTTACAACTATATTTGCATGTGATTTATCCATATTGATTTGGGTATGGGAACTAAAATGAAACGTTTAAAATAATACCTTATTTGGAAGACAAAATTAAAATGAAGTAAAAGAGTTCTCTCTGGAACGTTCTCGTAATACTTAAAATACCACAAAGAGAACGCAATCTTTGTTAGAAAAACACTTGCGTAAGTGGTGTTAGTTGTTTCCATGGAAATCACACGTATTGAGACTATTTTTATGCATTTTGAAGTCAACCCAGGCAAAGTTATCTAGGGCAATATGATTTATTATTTCAGCCTCGAGTGTAGTTTAAATAGCATTTAGAGAAATAGCTTTTATAATCTTGCATTTCTTGCGACAAAAGCTCCTGACTCAATAGTCCTTCAAGAACTTAATACAGAATTATCTCTTTCATGAACAGGCTAAATATTTTAGGCCACCTTCCAATTTTTTTAATCAATAGATGAAAGCCACGAATCTGCTCATCGGTTCCAGGAATTCGAATGGATCGGTTCCAGGAATTCGAATGGTACGGTTCCAGGAATTCAATGGTACAGTTCCAGGAATTCTAATGGTACGGTTCCAGGAATTCGCATGGATCGGTTCCAGGAATTCGAATGGTACGGTTCCAGGAATTCGAATGCTACAGTGGCACTTATCACTATTAATCAGAAGTAAAAGCATGTAGACGTAAGCAATAACGCGAGCTTAAGTACACAAGTACACCGAGGAGCACAGTTGATAGTTACGTGATCTTATTCGTTTAGAGGCCTTTTGAAAATTGTATTACTCAAACTTATAATAAAATTTTAAGTGTAAGGACCGTTAATACCATGAATTATTGAAATTCTGCTAAGAGAGCACAAGCGTAATATTTATATGATACATGTTTTTGAACATAGTTAAAAAAAATTATCAGAAACAAAATGAATGTGGTTTTGAGTTAGAAAATCTAAGTTTCTACAATGGAGATAAAGGTGAAATATTCGGAAAGAGGTTTCCTCAAGAATCCACTGGAATGTAGTCTATAGGGTTTTCAACAGGACGGATTTTGTAGTGCAATCTATAGTGTTTTCACCAGGACGGATTTGTAGTGCAATCTATAGGGTTTTCACCAGGACGGATTTGTAGTGCAATCTATAGGGTTTTGACCAGGACGGATTTGTAGTGCAATCTATAGTGTTTTCACCAGGACGGATTTGTAGTGCAATCTATAGGGTTTTCACAAGGACAGATTTGTAGTGCAATCTATAGGGTTTTCACCAGGACGGATTTGTAGTGCAATCTATAGGGTTTTCACAAGGACAGATTTGTAGTGCAATCTGTAGTGTTTTCACCAGAAAGGTAGCTCTTTAACCTAAATCGAAACTCGCCTGATTACTAGTTGTATCATTAAAAATAATGTTTGTTGTGGCATTATCTCTTTGATGGGCAATACTACTAACCGTATATATTTTACCTGTAATTTATCACCGACATTCACCACTGATTTAAAAATAAACCTACCACCTCTCTGGCGCAAGACACGTAGCAATGCCCACTGTCATCTTTAAATAAAGGCACTATGAGTCAGTGAAAGTGACCTCTCTATCAACTTGATACTGCAAATATCATTTCACAAATTGAACCTTCACGAATGCAATCAATACCCCTGAGAGGTTCATTACAGAAAATACGCTGCTGTTTTCTTGTAATACGATCGGCGGAAATTGAGACTAGAGAGCCTGAAGGGGCGATGGATTCTCTTGATGACTTGACATTTTCTGTCATGCAGGCGCAGTTTCAGTTGGAAATCATGTTCTGTTTATTGATTTTTCCACATTTAAAACAAACCGAACAGTCAACATTGTGTTGTCTGCGTGTGTGTGTGTGTTTCTTAATTAATGACAACTTTTATGGTCCAAAGATATAAGACCTACCTGTCGCGACTTTGTCTTCCTTTGAAATGTCAAGACCTGTCAGCCTAAATAAGGCAAAATAGCCGATGGTGAGGAAGATACAGTAATTAGACATGTTGAATGAAATAGCACGTGATTAAAAATGACAGTACATAAAGTATAGGAGGTTTAAGTATTAGTTTAATCTTGTCGTCCTAAGCAAACATCGAAGACAAGTTGTTAACGATATTATTTGTGCCAGCGCATTGCCTAAGTCTTAACTATGCAATTGCGGACATGTTGCATTTTAAATTAACTCGAAATCAGTTCATAACTTTAGATTACGAATAATAGTTTTAAATTAGCCCTATATCAGTCGATAGCTTTAGAATACTAATCGTATTTCGGCAGGTGAAAACATTCTTTTACTCCTATCTTTATTCTGTTTCATGCCAGTACGTTTAACTTATATAATTCGGCGAATTAATTTTGTATGATATGGTGTAGTACTTAAGTCTTGGAAATTTCAAACAAATTCAACAGGGCCACAATGTGATGATGGTATATACTTTCAAAGTTAAAGGGATTATGCAGTCAAATGACGAACTAATCACCTAGTCGAAGAAATGAATATCAAGCAAGGGTAATTATTTCTCCAATCCAGTTAAATTCCTACCCCTTAAATATATCATTGAGTGGATTTCCATAGGAATCCTTTCACTTTAGTCCTTTTTCTCAATGGAAATAAGTACGGTTTTAAATATGTCATTGAGTCGACTTTCCATAGGAGTCCTTACACTTTAGTCCTTTTTCTCAATGGAAATAAGTAGTACAGTTTTAAATGTCTCATTGAGTGGACTTTCCATAGGAATCCTTACACTTTAGTTCTTTTTCTCAGTGGAAATAAGTACAGTTTTAAATATGTCATTGAGTGGGACTTTCCATAGGAGTCCTTGTACTTTAGTCCTTTTTCTCAATGGAAATAAGTACGGTTATAAATATCCCAGTGAGTGGACTTTCCATAGGAATCCTTACACTTTAGTCCTTTTTCTCAATGGAAATAAATAGTACGATTTTAAAGATAATTATAGCCCCGAAGAAAAATAGCTTAACGTCCATTTTGATCCAAGATTCTACTCTCATGTCAATTACACCCAAAATGACTTTTATGGAGTCATTACCCAGCAGGAAAAAAAGCTATCTCATTGCGTCTTTCCTTCCACATAGAAAAATCGTTCACAAATTATTTTGTTCCCTCCTGAGCAGAATTTCTAATCTAGAAATATTTCCACCACCCCCACCTCCGCCTTCACATCGGCCCCAAAGTTTTCCTTTAAATTTATTCAGTATATGTCATTAAAAATTGCTACGAAAGATGATGCATATAGGTTTTGTACATGCTGGTACGTAACACTGTCACGGGACGCCAAAATTATATATATATTATTTGTCAATAGAAACTGTGATTTGTTATTTTCTTTACATTGTATCGTACTGTTACACCGCAGTCTAGGGTTTACATTTTATTGTCTGTATTTGAACATATAGGAGAAGGATTCCTTTAGACTAGTGTTTCCGCCTGAGTAAGACTGACAGAAAGTCATTTTATTTTTTACCCTACGTGGAAATGGCATTGAGAGACGTGGGTGGGGTGGAGTGGGATGGAGAAGCTGCTTTAGAATAAATTTGTGCAAGAGTTCATGATATAAATTCCACTCGGTTTAGGGTTGGTGGAATTGTGTCTCTGACACAGACTTGCATGATTCGTTAATGCCTGGGATTGGAATGACGATAAAACTATAGATGATACAAATATTAGCATGGTGGAAGTAACCTGAGATTGCCAATTTTACCAGAACTTTGTAACATTCCTTTAGACTGGTTACAATTACATCACATGACGCATACAATGTGAAGCTTTAGATTAATACACCATAAAGAACTAAAAATATAGTTTTGCTTTCTTTTTTTTCCTCTCCTTTTTGACAGCATAGATTGTGAATAAACTACTGTTACGTTATTTATTTTTTGAGATTCGATTTTATTTTTATATCTGTTTATAACTATATGAATTAATCTTCATATTTTCCCTGCCTTATGACGAAACAAATCCACAAAAATAAGATGGCCAAGTCCACGGTGAAATATGAAAACGGCTGTGTTCTTTATGTAGTCAATGAAACAGACGTAGACAAGGTCATCCGCTAGACAGTGTAATTTCACAAGCCAATATCAATCACTAGTTAAGGTCATACATTAAAAAAAGGTCATTAATTAAAAAATGTCATCCACTAGATACTGTCATCCACTAGAAAAGGTCATCCACTGGATAAGGTATACGTACGTATGTAAGTATGTAAGTATGTATGTATGTATGTATGCATGTATGTATGTATGTATGTATGTATGTATGTATGTATGTATGTATGTATAATATAGTATAGTGAGATATTTATATAAGGGGTAGCGCAAGAGGTTCATGTAGCATGAAATATATCGATTCCATCACTTTTTATTTACAGTACCACGCAATATAGCAATGAATATCCAAGTGATTTCATGTTCCATTTAAAGCCTTTCACTTTTTGCTTTACAATTCAAAAGGCTAACTATGTCAAAAAAGGGTTAAGATAGTGTCTTCATCACGTTTTGTTTTAATTGCCGGTTACACTGCATCCAGTTTTTCTCAAACAGCTTGATCACTATAGATCAAGGGGTACACAACCTTTTTCGACCAAGAGCTAGATTACATTTTCTAAGACCACTCGAGGGCCTCAAACACTAATTTCTTTATTATAATTACTATTCGCGGGCCAGATTTCTGTGCACCCCTGTTATTAGATAATACCGAGGGTATGGGTGTATTTAATGAGATATGTGTAATTGCTTATGTGAAGTGATTGTCATAATAATACCGTGATATGAGTGTATCTAACTAGTTATGTGTAAGTGTTTATATGAAACGATTACTAGATGATACCGTCGATATGGGTGTATCTAACCAGTGATGTTAAAGTGCATATGTTGATTATTATACATTATCCCGTTGATATGGGTGTATCTAACGAGTTATGTGTAAGTGCTTATGTGAAGTGAAAATCTTCCAGATTTTGAAACCTTGTTATGTTTTCTTATTAAGTTGAATGTTTCACTTGCAAACTAACCATTTGACTGACCGACTTATTAATCCAACATCGTTTAAAATACTTACTTTTGTAGTCATTTGTATATATTTTGTTTCTTAAAACCATTTAATGTACTTGTAAAGAGGTTCAACGCAATCTGTTATAATTGCAAGTTCTGCTTTGTTCCTTGTTATTTCCTTCATCTATGTTCTGCGATTGCTAATTACTTTTATTCCACTCTAGCGCTACAATCTCCTCATACTAAATAAAAACCAAAAAAGTAATGATTTATTTTCTCCTATCACGCTGTTCCTCGCGTGCTTTCATGTGTTTTTAATCCTAAAGCTCATTTGTTAAATCTAATCTTACTTTAATTCTGGATGATGTAATGAAAAAAGCTGGCATTATTCCTGCTTTTGTTAGTTTTTTTCAGTGCTAGAAGGAACATAAAACGACTCGTGCACAATACATTAAGATAAATATATATGCGTTGCCCAGTTCCATATAGTCAATCCCTAATGCTTTCAGTTGCAGGGGTTTTACATGTACACAATCATTGTCTGTGTTTTATGGCTTCCATGATGTATCGTAAGGTCCATTTTAATTTAAGATCATGTAATCAATGACATTTATTGAAAATGTGAAGGTTCCATTAAAAATGTGAAGGCTCCATTAAAAATGTGAAGGTTCCATTAAAAATGTGAAGGTTCCATTAAATACAAAAGTCATAGATGGTTATGCACGAGGACTAAGTTAAGATGAAATATGAGAAGTGTTTGAAAACCTTTCATCTTTTTGAAGACTTAGTACGAATAAGTTCAAACTGTTCAAGGAACCTTACTGTTCAATTAAAATATATCAGATGTTAAATATTGTTCACGGAATGGAAACTATATTGTTCATCTCGCTGAATCATATTATAGTGATTTATTACTAAATTGCCACGTACAATCTACGTTTTCTTTGAGGTTATGAGGTCACGTGCGATTTCATGGTGTAATATTAACACAAAATTGGTAAGTTAAACATCAGGAGGATGATACATTGTAATGGGGTTTAAAATATAGTTAAATACGGTAGTAATTAGGTTGTAATGGGGTTTGAAATATAGTTAAATACGGTAGTAATTAGGCCTGAAGGGTTGCTCGTCATGGTCTGATATTTGGTGCGGCACACTATATTGGTTAAATGTCATTATTTGTCATTAAAAATAAATTTATTGATTTTTTGTGTGTGGAACTCATTTAATTTTCATTCTAATAATATATGTTCATGGTAGAAAGGATCTGAGCAGACTAATTTAAGCTCAGTAAAATATTAATCATATTTGCATCACATGATGGTAACAAAACAATACAGACAGAATGAAAGAAGGGGAGACAGATGGAAAGAAAGAAACTTTCAAACAGACAGACGGACAAACAAGCAGGCATACATATCATAGAATGTACTCACGCATGCCGTGTTTATCATTGAAATTAAATATAAATAGAAAGTCTTATTGTCCAGTATCAATTGTTATGGACTATTAGATAATTTAGGTTGACCTTGGATTTAAGTGCAATTTGATGGATACTTATCGAAAATCACTTGATATTTACCTTGTAGAAGATGTATAGAGAATTTCAGATATTGCCTTCCAGTATACGATTTTAATTTAAGGAATGATTTAGAAAATGTAATCTTCCCAATGAGCAACAGTTAAAGCCAACTCTCGCGAAAGAATGACGAATGAAACATGATTTTTGTTATTGGCATGAGAGAATGACGAATAAAGCATGTATTGCCGTTTACACAAGAGAATGGAGATCGAGTCATGCGTTGTTATTTACATAATAGAATGACGAATAAAACATGTTGTGAGCAGATATGCAACTGCTAAAATGTTGTTACACCCGAAATTGTGATAAATATATTTATGTCAGTTCTGATGCTATATTTGTTAATTTAAATGGTATGATGGACCAGTCTATATGATGGGCCAGTCTATATGCTGGACCAGTCTATATGCTGGACCAATCTATATGATGGACCAATCTATATGATGGACCAATCTATATGCTACCATACTCGAATTAAAGTTAAAGGAAAAAAATTAAAGCACACGAAAAAGAGATAAAACATGCGAGAAGTTACTAAAAACCTTGTTTTATGAATTTTGATTAATTTTATTGGATTGTCTACATGGTATACACATATATGGGTGAATACAACATCATATACGTATTTATGTTTCGTATTTGCTGTATATACGCATAATACACGTCCTTTATAAAAGTCAAAGCGTAGATGATATACAACAATAAACGTTACAAAACACAACTCGGGCAAACAATATTCCGGGTTGTCTCACAAAAAAATACTCAGACCAAAAAGGCAGCTTTACAGTGTATATTAAAAATGTTTTGTTACAACAAAAGAACCAATAATGTCACACTATTAACGATAAAAAACGCCAAAAAGATACAAGAGAAAAACAAGAGGGCGTAGAGGGCACCGGAAAGCTCATCCGCTGCCTGCCTATAGCAAAATGCAACAGCAATGGGTGAAGACGAAATATAGAAAAGTGGGAAACTTTCTGCAGAACTTTATTCCACTAATGTTCATTATTTTATGTTATGAACACAATAATTTCAAAGGTTCTCTACTTATTTTATTTTCTTTAATATTTTTGTGGCACATTATCATTCTATCCCCATAACTGGTCGCTTTCCTTTCAGGTAAAATTGTAATTTCTTTTACTAAAATCTACCAAACAGATGACATTCCTATAATATCGATAGGCCCTAAAATTGGTCATTATATGTCAGATTTGGTGTGTGTGAATACCTGCGTGTGTGATTTGGATTTTTGACGTAGTTTTAACAATGTTTCAGTTACCATGTCTGCAGTGTGGCATCATGCCGCCGACATGTCCCACCCAATCACATTATCCTGACACCAGGTCGACCAGTCCTAACACTAATCTCTTAATGTTGAGCGTCAAACGAGACAGCTGCAAGTACCATCTTCTATAAGTCTTTGTATGACTCGGCCAGGGTCCGAACCCACGACATATCGTATCCTAGGCGGACGCTCTAACCACCTACACCGTCTGATCGGTATGTCATATTTGGCATCTGTTATACGAAATAAGTAGCTTCAGCGTTGTCCTGTTATTAGGAAAAGTGGTAATATTTAATGACAGAGTTGCAGTAAAACGGACATATTTAATGACAGATCGTCTTGACCGAACTCATTTGTACAAAACTGAAATTTACGCCTGATAGCAGATCTGCATCCCTTGTACAAAAAAAAAAAATGCAATTGAATAGCGGATCTGCATCCTTTGTACAAAAGTGAAATCTGTTAATGCTCAGATACTTTCTTTCAAAATTTCAGTTAAATTTTGCTGAGAGCTTTTCGTGAAAAAATTGTTTAAAGTTTTGTATATTATAGTTGCAGTAATAACGGTCATATCTGACGGCAGATTGGCAACAATAGTTTAAAAATTAAAACCATTAATACCAGAATACATTACGAATTTGGTTAACTTTTGTTCAACGTTTCTGATAAGAAAGCGTTGAAATTTGTATAGATTTTAGATGTCTGATGCCGCATCGTAATTGTTTGTATAGAGTCTGAAACCCTTCATGCTTTCTATTAATGTGTGATGTTATTTGGATTTTTAAATTAGCTATAACAATTTTCCAGTCATATCGCTACGATGTCTGCATTGTGGCAGTTTATAGTGATGTCTAGCACTGGGGCATCATGCCACAGACATGTAGCATGATGTCCCACCCAGTCACATTATCCTGACACCAGGCATACCAGTGCTAACACTAACCTCTTAATGCTGAGCGCCAAGCGAGGAATCTGTTTGTACCATTTTTGTAAGTCTTTGGTATGACTCGGCCGGGGGTCGAACCCACGACCTCCGCATCCGAGGCGGACGCTCTAACCAACTTTCTATTAAAAGTGGTCACATCATGTTCAGCAGTTTGTTTAGAAAATGTAATTTAAATATTTTTAAATTTTTTTTTAAAGCGTCGGCTGTATTTAACTGAGAATTTGTATCTTTTTTACGAATTTGAAAGACCTTCATTCCAGACTGATCCACACTAAATTGATCCAGTTTTTGTTAAATTTAATATAGCAAATGCAGAGAACGACAAACGACGGTCGACACACGCCATGGTCATACCATACCCTCGTTGAATCTTGTGATCACGCGAACGACAATTCATTACAATTTTTTTTACAGTGTATACAAATAGAGGCTGTCATATTCTAACAGTGTGCGCATGAATGTTTAAATTTTAATTTAAGTTTAATTTTCCCTAATATTAGTATTGCCAAAGTTCACAAGCACTGTCGACTTTATGCCAGTAGCACACTGTTGTAAATTAGATAAAATTGAAATCTAGAGATACACTCTTACGCTAATACTGTTACACTAACATCGTGACGCTGACATTGTTAAGATTGTAAGACTGACCTGTACCCTGACACTATTACACCAACATTGAGACGTTGGCACTGTTACGATGATTTAACGGAACTTTATTCAGTAGAAGAAATTGTAGAAGAAAAAACAACTAATAAAAGAGTCATACTAAGCAACTCAACATAACGAATTTTGTCCCGAAAGGATAAATGATTCTGGTTGTTTTTGTTTATCAATGACTACACTACTTACAAGGACTATACAAACTACAGGGACTACACTAACTGCAGGGACTGCAACAACTGCAGGTATTACACTAACTATAGGGAAGACATTAACTACTGGGACTACACAAACAACAGGGACTGCAGGGATGATACTAACTATAGGGACTATACTAAGTAGAGGGACTATACTAACAACAGGGACCAAATTAGTGCAGACTTAAATGTGATCAGTATATATAGTGGTTAGAGCGTCCGCCTCGGATGCGGGAGGTCTTGGGTTCGATCACCGGCCGAGTCATACCTAAGACTTGCAAAAATGGTACTAACAGCTGTCTCGCTTGGCGCTCAGCATTAAGAGGTTAGTGTTAGGACTGGTCGGCCTGGTGTCGGGATAATGTGACTGGGTGGGACATCGTGCTACATGTCTGCGGCATGATGCCCTAGTGCTAGACATGTGATAAACTGTCACACTGCAGACATCGTAGCGATATGACTGAATTTATTTTAAAGATACGTTAAAAATCCAAATCACACACACACACACACACACACACACACACACAATATTAAATCATGCTTGGAATTGAAAAATATCTCATTTCCTCCTCCTTGGCTTACCTGGGTTTAATATAATACTGTCCGTCCCTTTATCTACAATGCAAGTGGATAAATCAATGTTCATAACCTACTCTCATCTTCAGCAATACAGTTTTAGTTTTCACAATGCAGATATCGTAGTGATATGAATGAAAAATTGTTAAAGCTACGTTTAAAATCCAAATCGCACACACACACACACATACACACAACACACACACACACACTAGATTAGGGCCCCGAGTGGCCGAGTGGTGTAAAGCATTACGGATCTCTGCCATCTCACCTCTGTGTGGGTTCGAGTCTTGGGCTCGGCCAATGTGGGTATGTGAGAAAGCTTGCCGATAGCTTCTCGTGGGTCGGTGGTTCTTTCGGGGTTTTCCAGAGTTCTTCCTCCATCATTTATACTGGCCGCCATGTACAGCCTATCTTGTGCTGAAAATGGCGTTAAACCCAACAGCACAATATATTTGCCGATTTAGTTAAAGAACACATCAAGTGAATAGCATCATCACAGGCGAAACGTGTTTAATTATATGGCTTTCAATTTGTGTGCACTCTCATTGGTTTATTCGCCACGAGCTGTCTAGTTTGCTGTGCTCTCGTTGGTTAAATCGCCACTCGCTTTCCAGGCAGGATTAATGCACCCATAGTCATGCCCCTTCCCCCTTTCCGGTTACCGTGGTTACAATTACATGTTTTTTAAATAAACCAAATATAGCTCTAAACGTCTATTACGTAAATTAATATAGCTATAATAATTATACACAAGCCGTGTCCCATTATATGCCGCTGGGCCTCCCAAAGACTTCACTGTCTCTGCTTAAACGTTTTAGTACATGACAGGATAAATTCTTGAGTTCCGACTGGCTAACTACCGGGATTTATTTTGGGACAGAAGGTGTTTCCCATGGAATACGGGATACTATACTTGACTACGCCATTACGCGACGCTATATTACCACGCGTCAACGTCATATGACGTCACAATACTCATGTTAAATGATAATCTATCATTGCCTCTCTCAAGGGAACTGTTTTCCTATAGTGCTATCGGGTACGGTATACATCCGTCGATTTTGGTTCGGCCACAATACCCACGGAACAATACCCTAGAAGTAAAGGTCCATCAGAAGTCAGTTATTTTACATCAAGTACTAAACGGAAGAGTGTGTCAAAACGTCACGTCAAATGGTAGTCACTTACAGATCGTGCTAGACAGCAAAGACCGTCCGAGATCAAAATACATCCTTTCGCAAAGATCGACGCAGACATCTTGTGCGGCAATTTCTAGCAATTGTCAGTTTGAACTGTTGCCCCGGATCTCTGTACGAAAATGGACTTTGTTGCTTCTTGATTTCATCAAAATGGCTTTGTTTATGTGCGATCAGTTTAACAACGCTTGGACTGTGCCTTGTCCTGCACGACTTTTTAGTGTAGAGATTGAAAGCACACTTCTAGCGCCAACTAGAATTATATATCTAACAGTGTAAATATAATGAAAAGGAGAAAAAATTTAAAGCATAAAAGTTCTAAAAAAAAAAAAAACTTGGAGAAAATATCAAGTATAACACGTAGATATCAATCATAAAATACATTAACTATATATTAAATAAAAAAATTCATTGCATAAATACATTTATATGACAGAAAGTATTTTTAAGTAAATTTCGATATAATGTCTGTATAGTTTATGAAATTGTGAAAAAATAGGGGAAAATAAATAAGGACATATATTGCTGGGATAAATATACAAATTTGTGAGACAAGCCGTATCAGTTTCCTTAAAATTTCGAACACTACTTTAAAAGTTATGTTTTCATTTAGTATGAGAGTTACTATTCGGACAGTTGATGTGTGATTTTTTTTTATATATCCAAACCATAATGTTAATAAAGTGTCATTGAATCTTGTAAATGGTATTCAAATATATCATTTACACTTCACAATAATACACAAATATATAAACGTAAGATACAAATTAGCGCCCGACATTACGACAAGATAGTTGGACCATAATATTATTCAGACTTAGATATAGTTATCAGATTTTTAAATGCTCCAAAATTTAATGATATTGAAGAAATTAGTTGAACTGCTAAATAGCAAACCAGCCGAGAAATTGAACAATCAAATTATCCTTTAAAAAATCAATTGGGAATGTATACAATTTTAGAAGGAACTAAAGATAGATTTGCTCATTTAAAGGAAGAATAAAACGAGTGATTACAAAAATATTATTCTTGACAAGGCCTCTATGGGTTCCATCAAAGACTTCGAGTGTATAAATGTTAGCGGATATGCTGCAAACCTGTGTTTTTATCCTGATATCACGTAATTTTTATATTTCTAATTGAAAAATGGCAGCTCTTATCATGTTCTACTTTAATAATATTTTATTGACAAGGCAGATATGTATATAAGGCAAAACATTAGAAACAACCGATAAGTTCCTAATCATTGTCATTTTAGTGAAATAATTGCCATAATGTGTCTGTTCCTCGTACACAATGGTATGGTTGTACATGCTTACAACCAGTACACAAGACAATCCACGTGATATTCTTTGTTTTACATTTGAAGACTATGCAAAGTTTACTTTTTCTTTGGCTGAATCGGCATCCTTATTGGTTTCAATTTTCTTGGCTTCAATTGGTTGAAATCTGGTTCTGGCGCTGGTTCTCCCGAAGGCTCCATCACTGATTCAGTGAACGTGGCCGGTCGGATATACCGATACTTTTCCATGACTTTGATGGACATTTTGTGGTACACTGGATGGCTTGGGAAAGGTAAACTTTGTTTGCGTGACTTGTGGTTTTTACTGGAAATAAACGTTTTATCTTTTGCCGGAGGACTGGGTGGACGCGTGCTGGAATACGGTTCTTCAATATCAAAATCCACATCACGCGCTATCGATTTTTGGGCTTCCGTGTCGCTTTTGATTCTTGGGCGAAACGAGAATCCAGTTTTCTGATTAGATACGTTATTAACATTTGCCTGACTTCGAGGAATTTGTAAGCTGGACGAACGGTTTCTATGGAAACCAATATCTGTCTCCAGAAACTGTTTAGCTTTATTTGTATAATTGCTATAGCTACCGACAAATGATTCACCTATCGATCTAGATTCATTGCTTTCAGGTACTTTGGTCTGTGGCATCAATAATGCCTTCTGTTGTTTTTGTCGACAGTAACTGCAGTTATATTCCGAACAGCTTTCAGTTTCCCGCCAAAAGTACTCAACGGGATCGATATTAAGATCTTCATTGTGAAATTCTGTAGTGAGATCCATGGGTTCTACTCTTCTCTCATGTGAAATCACATTGTGTGGGTTTCTGGAGTACGATTGTTGTCGACGACCATCTTCAAAATTCAGCTGAGATGCAAGATACGTTTGTGCGGGTTGATCCAGTTTGTTCGTTCCATCATTTATCCGATCTAAATTATGTATATCTGTATGACCCTGAGAGCTCTTTTCATGACCTTCATTATGAAATGAAATGTGCTGGTATCGTGTAAATTTATTGCTGTTGTCATTTTCTATTATATCCATTTGCTCATATCTTGTTGGAGCGTATGATTTAGGAATTACATTGGCATTGTTGTGATATTTTGCAGGCTCATTTTCTACATATTTAAAATTTCTTTGTCCATTCATACGAATGTTGTCCAGCAACCGTTCAGAATTTTCATTGTGCAGGTGATTATTATTTTCAGCTTTAGATATCAGCATTCTCGAATCAGGCCTAGCAGATTTTGGTCTTAGTGCTGAATGCAAATTTTGATCGCTATTAGTTTGATTGAAATTTTCTCTTCCTGCAGTGTCCCTCTTTCGTTCGAAGCGTGAATCTGGTCGTGCAGATTTCGGCCGATTGTCTCGTGTTGTTTTGGGCCTGCGGTAAATCTCAGCAATTTCCGCTACATGTTGTCTTTTAGAATCAGCAACTTTATCTTTGAGTTCTGCTTTCTGTCCTTTTACGAGAGATTTTCCATCCCTCATCATTTGACTTCGGAATGAAAATTCGGGTTTAACGTCATTTAGTTTACTCATCTTGCGATTAGGTGTCATAACAGTCTTTTTGTTGCTTGGCGATGTTTCAGTGGAATAATGACTGTGAACCACACTTTCTTTATTATTTATGTCCTTCACGTGACCGCAGATGATGTCATGCCGCATAGCTGCCATGTTCATAGCGGGCAGAAACCGTCCTTGTACGTGAGTTGTTTATCACCTCGATTTATCTCACGAATGAATCGATAAAGAAAAGACCTGGGTTTTAGTTGGAACCGTTTATAGACAATGCAGTATGATAATATATATTTGACCGTCTCTGTGACATATATCATAATATTAAAAAAAACCGTTTTGCATATTTATGTCATAAGACGATCGGATTATTTGAATGAGAATAGAGGGAAGTTTAAATTACCTGACCACGTGTTCACAATAAAAATAAGTTTGGAATATGACTTTTTGTCACAGTGAATAGGAAAATAATGCTTTGATCGTAGGCAATAATCTCTCTTGAAAATCAATATCAATGTTTAATCTTCTCATTTACTCTTGATGTGCATCGTTACATGGAGAAACACATCGCATGAGCATGTCATCAGTTTGACACGTTGTTACTGGGTATGCCTGTCGCAGTGAACTAACTGGTCGATAATAATCCCATGTGAATTTATAAAGCGTGTCATTGTCACATCGTCTCTATCGTATCATCCTTTTTGGAAAATCCGATGCATCTGTAAATCTGCAACAGAAGGAAAGAAACATATGAAGTTTATAAATAAAATATACATTTGTATAAATTCCCGACACTTGAATTTAACATGGTATCAAATACAAGCATCATTTATTTCTTGCCCACGTGGAACTAAGACAAATATTTTAAGAAAACCCATTCTTACAAGTTTGGTCTGGATTATTCAAAGCAAACTTCAGGTGTTAGAAATAGAGTGTAATTAATAACAGATACAACAATCCTCTTTTGATGGCCCCTAGAGGTTCTTTTACAACAGGAATTTACGTTAAACTAGTTTAGCGCACGCCTTTTCGCCCATCAGAAAAGCAAGGTATGACGAACCTGTTAAAGATCTCTCAAAAAAATGACACACATATTAGTAAACATCTCGAACTGCTCAGACCCCATCAAAGATATTTCAGATAAATAACCCAACATCTATTCGAAAACGAATCAAACTGCTCATGACAGAATTCCTTACTAAATGTTTAAATGGTATAAAACTTGAAATTTAACACATGTAGCATTTCATCAAAATATTTGAGTACTATACTTGTAAAAGAAAGCAGATAGGCTAAACACATAGACACGGTTTTCTTAAATATTATAATCTCTAGATTGCGCTTTTTTCAGTATAAAATATTACAATCTCTAGATTGCGCTTTTTCAGTACAAAATATTATAATCTCTAGATTGCGCTTTTTTTCAGTATAAAATAATCCTAATGAATTCAAGAATAAGCTTAAAACTCTTAAATCCAATTCGTGGCATCAATTATGAACATCAACAACATGTCAACAATCATGCACATCAACTACATGGCATAAATCATGCACATCAACTACATGTCATCAATCATGCACATCAACAACATGGCATCAATTATGCACATCAACTACATGTCATCAATTATGCACATCAACAACATGGCACCAATTATACACATCAGCTACATGTCATCAATCATTAACATCAGAAACATGGCATAAATCATGGACATCAGAAACATGGCATCAATCATGCATATCAACAGCATGGCACCACCAATCATTGACATCAGAAACATGGCATCAATCATGGACATCAGAAACATGGCACCAATCATGCATATCAACAACATGGCACCACTTATACACATCAACTACATGGCATCGATTATACACATCAACTACATGGCATCAATTATGTAGATCAACTACATGTCATCAATCATGGACATCAGCTACATCGCATCAATTATGCAAATCAACTACATGGCATCAATTATGTACATCAGAAACATGGCATCAGTCATGCACATCAACTACATGGCATCAATTATACACTTTACTACATGGCATCAATCATGGACATCAACTACATGGCATCAGTTATACACTTCAACTACATGGCATCAATTATGGACATCAACTACATGTCAACAATTATATACATCAACTACATGGCACCAATTATGCAAATCAACTACATGGCACCAATTATGTACATCAGCTACATGTCATCAATCATGGACATCAACTACATGTCATCAATCATGGACATCAACTACATGGTATCAATTATACACATCAACTACATGGCATTAATTATGTACATCAAGTACATTGCATCAACCATGACACATTCGGCTGCAGAAGAGGGTAGTTAAAGTTTATTAAAACATTTTTTACATAATAATGAAAAAGAACGAAACACCTAGACGAGGATGAAGACTAATAAAATCCGTCATACGTATCAATGTAGGATAGGGACATTCTGATCCTTAAACTGAAAATTGTCTATTCAATATGGTTGCATAATGAAGGATTATTGATCTCGCATTCTTCATTACAAAGCCTAGGTTATCAAAGAAAATGTCGCCCAGTCGGTCCAGAAAAAGGGTAAAAAGAAGAAATATAAAATAAAATGTTTCCATATTTTCCATATTTAGAGACAGTGCATAATATTTTATTGCAAAATTCGGTGTAAACTTGTAAAATACATTAAAATGCAGACATATTAGATAACTACTGAAGTTAAAACAATAGAATAATAGCATATAATCGTGACGCCATGTAGATGACGTCCTTCAAATACGCGAAAAGGACGATGCACCAATAAAGACGCTATTTTGACATCATGTAAGGCAAGATTCATTTGATGAAGAAATGAAAAAGCTTCACTGTGTTCTACACTTGAAAAAGCGCTTAAACACAGAGAAGAATGTGATATTAACATATCTAGGGTTTCTTGAGGCAGACAAACATATGATGAGACAAGAGTTAGATCAGAGAAGAATACCTTATAATAAACAGAAAAGCACCAGGATGTAAATCAAAGTAGGCAATACAGTCTAAGTTACAAGTAGTTGAGATGTCTTTATCGTCGTACCCATTCCTCATCGTGGATTGGTCCAAAGTAAGCGTTGTAAAATATGGATAAAAAGCGAATGTCCATCATTAATGAACTGCTTAACAGTGTGGATGTTAACATATTATATTTTCTCAGAAAGATTGGAAGACGATTCGTTATAAGGGTTGAGGACTGTCGAAGCAGAAAAGAGGAATTAATGAACTTATGCAAGGGGAAAACAATCAAGATCTCTTGGCCTTAGGGCATTTTAAAGAAAACATAGCAGAGAACGATTGCCGGAAGAGAAGGTACAAAGAAAAAACAACAATGATGGGAAAATACATCCAATGGGCAGTTTATGAGGGACACAAAGCAATAAGATAATGATTGAAACTAGAGATCAATCTAAATTGGATATCTAAATAATTGAACAGGATCGATTATTATAGCAAATGGTTAGACTCAAGGTCAACAAGGTGAATTACAACATCCAAATGTCTCTCCTCCATACAGATTGTGCACGTACAAGAACGAGACACTCAATGAACTGACTAGTGAGTACATCAAGATAGTCCAGTGTGAGTACTAAATTCAACACGACAAAAACTTATCCCATCCATAAATTGGCTACGGTCTAAGATGTAGAACTGATTGCTTGAGTGCACAAACGAGAGGGACTAGCATATGGCAGTGACGCGTATTTCATAAAACATTTGGATCCTAGCTCGTGGGAAATAAATATTAATTGGTAGATGATACCTTTTATTGATGGTGTACTATAATCAGTCATTAGCAACGGTTTTATTCCCTGTCTGCATTTGATCCAACAAGTGCGTGAAGTTCACGACGTGCCTAAATGATGATGGAACCGCTTGCTTTCATATTATTTCATTCAAAATTTTACGATTTAAGACATTTCTTCGTGCGTTCTCTTTAAATTTTTTAAAAATATGTTCGCTTTTGTTTTGTATGCAATCCAAAATACACAATATGTTTTGTTGTTCTTTTATTGTTTTGGTTTACTACTTTCATTTCTTGATTTGATTTATTGCTTTCATTTACTTATTTGTTTTACTGATTTCATCTTTTTATTTGTTTCACTGATTTTATTGATTTAATTTATACGATTGGTAGAGAATGCGGCAAATATAAACAGCACGCTCTTTACATCAACTTAATGTGTTTCACGATGTCCACCTTTCACCATGTCATGTTCTACAATATTCTATCGCCCTCTACCATGTCAAATTCCAAACTGCAATATCATCCTCCACCATGTTATGTTTGACGATGCTATGTCACCCACCACCATGTCATGTTCTACAATGTTATATCGCCCTCCACCATGTCATGTTCCAAACTGCTTTGTCACCCTCTACCATGGCATGTTCTACAATGCATTGTCGCCCTCCACCATGTTATGTTCCAAACTGCTTTGTCACCCTCTACCATGGCATGTTCTACAATGCTATGTCACCCTCCACCATACCTTGTTCGACAATGGGGTCCCCGAGTGACCGAGTGGTCTAAAGCGCTCTCCGTTACGGATCACTGCCATCTCACCTCTGTCTGCGTGGGTTCGAGTCTCGGATTCAGCTAATGTGGGTATGTGAGAAAGTTTGCCAGTAGCTTCTCGTGGGTCGGCGGTTCTTTCTGAGGTTTTTCCGGGTTCTTCCACCACCATTAATACTGGCCGCTATGTATAGCCCATCGTGTGCTGAACAATGGCGTTAAACCATACAAAAACAACAACAACAACAATGTTCCACAATGCTATGTCAACCTCCACAATGTCATGTTTTACAATGCCATGCCACCCTCCACCACGTCATAGTCTACAATGCCATGCCACCCTCCACCATGTCTTGTTCCACAATGCTATGTCACCCTCCACCATGTCATGTTCCACAATGCTATGTCACCCTCCACCATGTCATGTTCCACAATGCTATGTCATCCTCCACCATGTCATGTTCCACAATGCTATGTCACCCTCCACCATGTAATGTTCCACAATGCTATGTCACATTCCACCATGTCATGTTCTGCACGGCTTTTTCACCATCCACCATGTCATGTGTTCCCCAATGCGATGTCCACCCTCCATCATGTCATAGTCTACAATGCTATGTCACCCTCCACCATGTCATGTTCTACAATGCGATATCCACCCTCCATCATGTCACAGTCTACAATGCTATGTCACCCTCTACCATATCATTTTTCACGATGCTATGTCACCCTCCACAATTTCATATTCCCATGTCACCTTCACCATGTCATGTTTAACAATGCTATGTCACCCTCCACCATGTCATGTTCAACAATGCTATGTCACCCTCTACCATGTCATGTTCCACAATGCAATGTAAGTTTATCGAACAACATCAAATACTTTTTCTGTAATGCTATGTCAGTTTACCACCACACCAAATACCTTCACTGTAAAGCTGTATCATTTTACCACTATACCAAAGCACTTCACCTGTAATGCTATGTCAGTTTACAACCCCACCAAATACTTCCACTATAATGCTTTTTCAGTTTACCGCCACACAAAATATTTTCACTATAATGTTATGTCAGTTTACCACCATACCAAATACCTCAACTGTAATGCTATCATTTTACCACCATACCAAATACCTCAACTGTAATGCTATCATTTTACCACCATACCAAATACTTCAACTGTAATGCTATAATTTTACCACCATACCAAATACCTCAACTATAATGTTATGTCAGTTTACCACCACACTAAATGCCTCCACTGTAATGATATGTAATTTTACCACCATACCAAATACCTCAACTGTAATGCTATCATTTTACCACCATACCAAATACCTCAACTGTAATGCTATGTCAGTTTACCACCACACTAAATGCCTCCACTGTAATGCTATGTAATTTTACCACCATACCAAATACCTCAACTGTAATGCTATCATTTTACCACCATACCAAATACCTCAACTTTAATGCTATGTCAGTTTACCACCACACTAAATGCCTCCACTGTAATGCTATGTAATTTTACCACCATACCAAATACTTTCACTGTCACCGATTACCACTTTTGTTCTTGGATGCCATATTTGAATTGCTATGTAGTGGGTACATTCATATACCTTTTATGTTTGACTGTATCTTCGAAACGTTTCTTGCAAACCGACAATTACGTAGTTAAGAAATAGCCATATGTAGGTAAATTAAATACATATTTGCACTAAATGAAAAAATTATCATTATCAGTTTGACGGAGATACTTTGCAACTATCGGTTTTAATTGTATATATTATTTAAATATAAATGTCTACCTGTACTTCAAA
This sequence comes from Sinohyriopsis cumingii, assembly GCA_028554795.2. Taxonomy (NCBI): domain Eukaryota; kingdom Metazoa; phylum Mollusca; class Bivalvia; order Unionida; family Unionidae; genus Sinohyriopsis; species Sinohyriopsis cumingii. Next base: position 121,394,647 of record CM068830.1, on the reverse strand, counting down.
ATAACAGATTCAATTTCAAAATGTACTTCAAGTTGACTGATTATTTAAATTTAAATGTTTCTCTGTACTTCTAGATGATATTTTATTTAAATGTCTAACTGTACTTCAAGATGACTGATTATTTAAATTTAAACGTTTCTCTGTACTTTTAGATGACAGATCATTTATTGTCTAACTGTACTTTAGGATGACATATTATTTTAATGTCTAACTGTGCTATGATGACAGGTTATTTAAATAATGTCTAACTGTACTTCTGGATGATAGACTATTTAAATATCTAACTGTACTTTAAGATGACAGATTACTTAAAATTATAACTGTATTTCAAGATGACAGAGTATTTAAATTTAAATGTCTATCTGTACATCCAGAAGACAGATTCAATTTCTAACTGTACTTTAAAAATGATAGATTATTTAAATGTCTATCTGTACTTTAAGATGACAGATTATCTAAATTTAAATGTCTATATGTACTTTTAGATGACAGACTGTTTAAATTTCTAACTGTATTTATAATGATAGATTCAATTTCGAACTCCACTTCAAGATAATAAATTATTTAAATTTAAATGTCTATGTGTACTTCTAGATGACAGATTAATGAAATGTCTAAATGTACTTTAAGATGACAAATTATTTAAATGTATAACTGTACTTCAAGATGACAGACTATTTAAATATCTAACTGTACTTTAATATAACAGATTTTGTAAAGTTCTAACTGTACTTCAAGATGAGAAATTTTTAAAATTTAAGTGTCTGTCTGTACATCTAGATGACAGATTCAATTTCTAACTGTACTTTAAGATTACTATTTTATGATGACAGATTCAATTTCTAACTGTATTTTAATATGACAGATTATTTAAATATCTAACTGTACTTCAAGATCATATATTATTTAAATTTAAATGTATATCTGTACTTCAAGATGACAGATTCAATTTCTAAATGTACTTCCAGATGACACATTATTTAAATTTATAACTGTATTTCAAGATGATAGATTATTTAAATGTCTAACTGTACTTTAAGTTGATAGATTATTTAAATTTAAATGTAAGTCTGTGCTTATGATGACATATTAAATTTATAACTGTACTTTAAGATGACATATTCAATTTCTAACTGTACTTTAAGATGACATATTCAATTTCTAACTGTACTTTAAGATGACATATTCAATTTCTAACTGTACTTCAAGATGACAGATTATTTAAATATCTAACTGCACTTCTAGATGACAGATTATTTAAATTTAAATGTCTATCTGTACTTCAAGATGACAGATTAGTTGTCTAACTGCACTTCAGGAATACAGATTATTACAAGCAAATATAACTACATTATAATGAGGTAAATTTTTGGCAAATACAACTTTCAATTTCTAGATTATACTTGTCAAAAGTGTCCAAGTTCAAATTAGTTACCTTGATTTATTTGCAAGTTAATTTCCAACGGTGTATTTAAAGCGATACAATGGAGTGCAATTACTTTGCGCTAAGCGAAATATAATACTCCCCACGCCATTCAAAAGAGCTGGAGACAGGTAACAATTATTTGTTTGAAAATTTAACTTCTTTCTCATCAATGGGGTGGGATGGGGGTGGAAAAGAGCACACATACCTGCCCGCTGTCACGTGCGCATCATATTTCGGTTTAACCTGGTTTACAAGATGTTCCACATTTGATAATATGGTCGATTTTAAATATTACATGGGATATATATATATATATATATATATATATATATATATATATATATATATATATATATATATATATATATATATATATATATATATATATATATAGAGAGAGAGAGAGAGAGAGAGAGAGAGAGAGAGAGAGAGAGAGAGAGAATTATAAATATACCAGAGAGAACGGAAAGTGTTATCCATGGATTCTGTAGAAGAATGCTTGATAATAGTAGGCAAAATTAATATTTAATACAAAAAATACTATCGTACAGGTTAGAGAATTTTTAATTCGTACTCTACGGAGATTCGAACCCAGGTCCTGGGGTAAACGCGTCACTCATCGCTTTGCCTGCACACAAGGATAGCACTTTCCGTTCTATCTGGCATATTTGTAATTCTCTATAATTAATTCTATACACCTTGATTTCTTTCATAGGAATCCGGAATGACTGTGTAGATAGATGAGAATTAAATACTAGGTGGTCATGCGAGTAAGTCTGCTGCACACGAGTGCATATAACACCGACTGAGTACCATCGATGTGATGTGTGCTTAGTCTTGATGGGTGCCTTTTACCCGCGGACCTGGGTTCGAAGCTCCGTAGTGTACGACTATTCAAATTTAAATATATAAATAATTAATTCATATGGTTATTTAAGGTTATCTTTTTATTTTAGACGATGTGCAGTTAGTTTCAATGCAAATCACTATATTGTTAAAGCTGGTGATAAAATCATATTTTTAATGCCTAGTTTTCGCTGAGAATTATTTCGCAAGTCCTATTGTTAATTTGCTTCTCTGAAATAGAGAATCAATTTTCATCGCACAGAAAAAAAAATTATTTAATTGACACATTAAGTTAAATCAGAAGAAAGAAGGCCAATTACAAAAAGAGACATAGCATGGCCTGATGTTTTGGTGGTTTACAAATTAGACTGAATCTAGTCCAGTTTATATTTCAGTAGAATGTTACCGTTTTGTCTCTTTTTGTTATGTGCCATTTATATTGTTATAGTTAAGTTATTATTCTGCACAAGAATACATAGGGGCCCCGAGTGGCCGAGTGGTCTAAAGCGCTCACCGTTACGGATCACTGCCATCTCACCTCTGTCTGCATCGGTTCGAGTCTCGGATTCGGCTAATGTGGTTATGTGAGAAAGTTTGTCAGTAGCTTCTCGTGGGTCGGTGGTTCTTTCCGGGGTTTTTCCGGGTTCGTCCTCCACCATTAATACTGGCCGCCATGTATAGCCTATCTTGTGCTGAAAAAACCCTTAAACCCTACAACAACAACAACAACAGCAAGAATTCATAATGTCGAATTTAATTTAAAGAGTTCAACTATTTAAAGCCAGACAGCAGCGAAACAGGAGAAACTTTATGAACTCGAATTATTAATGGAGAAAGTTAAAAGTTCCACCAGCAAATTCCATTGATTTGTTTTATATGTCCAGTAATGTTGTTACATTTTTCTTTATTATTATTATTATTATTATTATTATTATTATTATGATTATTATTATTATTATCATTATTATTATCATTATTATTATTATTGTTGTTGTTGTTGTTATTATTATTATTATTAAAAGAAACAATCATGCGCACAGTGACTAGAAACAAAATTGTAAACCCTTATTATTATGATTCATATTGTTTAAATCACTTTTAAACTGATTGTATATTTAGGATACATTGTCAAATGGAAACTGATTGTATACTTAGGATACAATGTCAAATGGAAACTGATTGTATAATTAGGATATATTGTCAAACGGAAACTGATTGTATAATTAGGATATATTGTCAAATGGAAACTGATTGTATATTTAGGATACATTGTCAAATGGAAACTGATTGTATAATTAGGATATATTGTCAAATGGAAACTGATTGTATATTTAGGATACATTGTCAAATGGAAACTGATTGTATACTTAGGATATATTGTCAAATGGAAACTGATTGTATACTTAGGATATATTGTGAAATGGAAACTGATTGTATAATTTGGATACATTGTCAAATGAAAACTGATTGTATAATTAGGATACATTGTCAAATGGAAACTGATTGTATAATTAGGATATGTTGTCAAATGGAAACTGATTGTATAATTAGGATACATTGTCAAATGGAAACTGATTGCATAATTAGGATACATTGTCAAATGGAAACTGATTGATAATTAGGATACATTGTCAAATGGAAACTGATTGTATACTTAGGATATATTGTCAAATGGAAACTGATTGTATAATTAGGATATATTGTCAAATGGAAACTGATTGTATAATTAGGATACATTGTCAGATGGAAACTGATTGATAATTAGGATACATTGTCAAATGGAAACTGATTGTATACTTAGGATATATTGTCAAATGGAAACTGATTGTATAATTAGGATATATTGTCAAATGGAAACTGATTGTATAATTAGGATACATTGTCAAATGAAAACTGATTGTATAATTAGGATACATTGTCAAATGGAAACTGATTGTATAATTAGGATATATTGTCAAATGGAAACTGATTGTATAATTAGGATACATTGTCAAATGGAAACTGATTGTATAATTAGGATATGTTGTCAAATGGAAACTGATTGATAATTAGGATACATTGTCAAATGGAAACTGATTGCCGAAACAACGGCACACAGTATAAAGGTAAAGATAAATTAAAGGTAAACCTTGTTTTTTTAAATAAAAAAATCTATACTGTAAAGTATCATATTGTACAAGTTGCATCCAGGGCACATGAAAAGTCAACTTGATTTAATAACTCTTTCTTTATAACTAATACATTCATAGTTAAATGTATCTCTCAACGTTTTGCCACATATAACACCACCGATCTGTAAAAACTTGGAAGAATGTTGATGCTTTCTTATGGCTGATTGAGTAACCAAGTTTGCGTTCCTAAATTTAATTGTGAGAATCAATTTCATTACGGAATAATCACTATTTGATTTACTGATAAGTCTATTCTGATTAAATTATTTGGATAATAGCTATGAAAACAAACTTGTTACAATTTTGTCTTCTAATGGACATGCCAATGTGGATTCTGGCCCTAAAACCTGCATGTTAGCTTTGTTGATTATCTATCAATTTAACTCATTCATCAGGTCCATTAAGCATAAAACTGGGCTTTTTATATAGACTTTTTAATATATTTATATTAATTTAGAAGTATATTGTCTTCAATAGGCTCGTGCATAAAGTGTATTTATTTTTCTCTCCACCTTGTTTCATTGACGCTACTGCCTGATATCAGATTTATCAATAGGCGATGGATTTTGTTTCTTTTTTTTGTATATCAACCATTACCTCTTTCTCATAATGGAAACGTTTTAATTACTTTGTAATTAGATTTGACTTCTAGTCAGGTATTTGAATCGAATTTATTGACTTGGCGTTAGGTTCATCTTTCACTGATAATGCTAATGAACTTGTCTAACGGAGCTTTCTTAACGGAGTCTTTAAATAGAATTCACTTCAGTGATTTCACGTTATCAAACGGGCTGTAAATATCACTTTATTATAAGCTAGTTGTTTTTACCATCTTTTGACTCGCTCTGCAGATCATCTTATTAACGTTTAATGAAAACAATAACACAAAAAAACAACCTGTTGGGCATAAAAATGGATCTGTTAGTCCAAGACCCTTGTAAAATAGGAGTGACCATTATTTATTCCCTAATGGATCATATGTCTTGAATGTAGTGTGTTATTAGTGAAATCGTAAATTATCCAGACTCATAACGTTCGTCTGAAATCTTTCCTTGCCACTAATATTCAGTTTAAGGTACATTAACGTATTATTAAAGTAAGAAAAGGAGAGCATAATATCTAAAAGTTTTATATACTTTTTATAATACTGATACGATCTAATATTAATACCAAAAAATATTAATACTGCTCCATACTAATGCTAATATTGCTACAATGTAATATTAATATTGTAACCAAGTAATATTAATATTGTAACCAAGTAATATTAATATTGATACCAAGTAATATTAATATTGATACCAAGTAATAATAATATTGTAACCAAGTAATATTAATATTGATACCAAGTAATACAAATACTGATACGAACCAATACTAATACTAATACCATTTAATACCAATAATGTTACCAAATAATGATGATAATAATGATAACCAAATAATAATAACACTGATACCAAATAATACTAATATTAATACCAAGTAATACTAAGATTGATAGCTAGTAACACTAAACCTGATACGAACTAATACTAATACTGATGCCAGTTAATACTAATATTGATACCAAATAATACTAATACTGATAAAAATAATACTAATACTGATGCCATATAAACTAATATTGATACCAAGTAATACTATTACTGATACCATGCAATACTAATACTGATACAAACTAATACTAATACTGATGCTATTTAATACTAATAATGATACCAAATAATAATAATACTGATAAAAATAATGCTAATACTGATACCAAGTGATACTAACATTGATATCAAGTAATACGAATACTGATACCAAATGATACTAACATTGATACTATGTAATTCTGATACTTATAAAAAATAATGCTAATACTAATACCAATTAATAACTAATACTGATACCAAAAAAGATTAATACTGATACCATCTAATACTAATACTGATACCAAATAATATTAATACTGGATCCATGCAATAACAATACTTATACTAACAAATACTAATACGGATACCATGTAATACTAACATCAATACCATGAAATACTAATACTGATACCAACTAATGCTTATACCAAATAATACTCATATTGATACAAAAAATACTAATACTCTTACCAGGTAATACTAACACTGATAAGAACTAATAAGAACACCGAACAAAAATAATTCTAATGCCAAATAACACCAATACTGAAACGACCTAATATTATTGATATCAAGTAATACTAATACTGATACCAAATAATACTAATACTGATACCAACGAATATTTATACTGGCACTAAAATAAAACTAATACTGATACCATGTAATACTAATACTGATACCAAATAATACTAATAATGATACCGAGTAATAATACTAATACTAAAATTGATTAATATCTCTATAGTAGGTAGAGCAGCCATACCAGTTAGATCAAGTAACCTCATATATGATGTTAAATGCGCATTTTCCAAGAAATCAAGAAAAATGTGTAAATAATGGTAGATAAAGAGAACTTGCAAAGTTTCTCTGTTCGAGACATTCATCATAAGTATGCCTCAGAACTTAAGTTATGTGCCTGTCTCACTTAACAGTTTACAATTTGGTAACTCATGTCATAGACTGCATTTAAACTAATACAAATTTGTTAACTCATGTCATACACTGCATTTACACTAATACAAAACTATAGGAGTGATGAAATCAAGCTGATGGTAGAAATTTGTCAAATTCTAATTGAAAGTAAGATACTGTCAAATAGATGTTCTATTGGAGGACAGAAAATCGATTATGGAATAGAAAGAGAACTACGATAATTTACTATAAAAAAATCATTAAACGAAGGACAAATTTGCTGCATGATAAGAACTTCATATCCAAGTCATGATCTATGGTATCATTTGTGTAGTTTAGGCTAAGATGGAATGTTCTAAGAAACATTGGCAAGACGTATATGATATTTGTCATGCTACAATGTCATGTGATATGATACAGTGTCATTTGAGTTGATAGTGTCATTTGACATGCTACATTGTCATTTGATATGTTACAGTGTCATTTGACATAATACGGTGTCATTCGCGAGACGACTGGTATGTATATTTCAAACTTAGTTATTACAAAAAAGTTTCGACATTTTATTGACAACTATTCAGATAGGATCTGCATGTTGATGTAATGCATCCGATTTAAAAAATAATACCGAGAGTATTGTCTTTCGTAAAATTTGCTCATAAAATACACACACACACACACACACACACACACACACGATCAAAAGCAAAATAAACAATGTATTGTAATTATACATGAAACTTACCTTTCGTGTTGATTCACTACAGGCTGTTTACTATAAGAAACAGGCTCGGGGAGGCAGAAACTGTATCTTTTAATAACCTGATAAAACGATGTTGTGGTTGTCGCTTAATCTCCAGTGAAATAATGGGACTTGTGAAATGTATCTAATAAGCCTTTGGCTTAACACACCTGCCTGTTTTATAACAAGACGCCACAGTTAGTTCCAATTTGACTCCAAACAAAGAACTGCAAGTCTAAGCTGGTGCTTGTCTGTTTTAATAACATGACCACACTTTGGTGACTGATGGCACTGGATGGCTAATCAATAATGATGATACCGGCGCTTCCATGACGTTGGAATATATTATCCTTGACTTCAAGACCAGCCAATCGTTCTTGTCGACTCAGGAAGCATTTGAATTGAAAAGAGAAAATATAAACTAACTTGTGCTCTAAATGGAGCAAAGTGTTTCAGATACTGCAAATTAAATAACTACATGTCGACCGGATATTTTCTAGGATGAGAACGATTTATTTCCTCAAAATGCAGTTAAAAGAGGAAAAGTTTTGATAATTCGTAAAATATAAAATTATAGAAATAAGACTTGAAGCCTGTCCAAATGGTTGAAATTCTACTAAGTAGAAGTATTTTATTTGTTTTTTGTCGATGAGATATTTTGGGATTTATTCACCAATCAAAGCGACAATCAGAGAACACGTTTACACCAGATGGGTCCATACTACATGTATCAACCACATAGATTTATCTAAGCCGGAACATTGAATTTGTACTTCTTTCCTTCCAATATGCCTCCAAAGTAGTTTGCATGTAATAAACTCTTCCAATATATTTCAACGTATTTTGCATTGAGTAAAATGTTCAATATAGGCCAAAATTAGGTTGCTTTGTTTTAAAATCTGTCACAACATTTTTCCTTAAAAAATGTGGAATGTGTTTGTTACTGAGACTTTTAAAATAATTCTTGGATGAATGAAATAAGAGAATATTCCTTTGAAAGGGCGTTTAACCTTTGAGAAAATCGTTGTATACAATCAGCAGATGCGGCATGAAAAGGGCAAGCTACCTAATTTTAAAACACCCACGCACGAACGCACACACGCACGCACACACACACACTACTGCGAATCACAATGTTAAATATCACATGCAGATGTTTCACTTTTTCTCCCATATGAAAGACAATCACTTTTGAAATGCCAGAGTGGTTTTGTTTCAGGCAACATGCATATGAATGTAATGTATGTATGTACGTATGTATGTGTGTGTTTGTGTATGTGTGCGTGCGCGCGCGCGTGCGTGTGTGTATCTTGTTGGACATTTTTATGGAGGATCTTCTGCAGTTTGTGTGACGTATTTTCGAGTACAAAAGAGTACAGTATATATGTGCCAGGGCCGTGTTGTGTCCTTGGGGAAAGCACTTTACTCCAATTCTCACGGCACTAATTACCTTACCTAGGTTGCTGTGCCGTAAGGCACCAAACCAATATATGCAAATATAACAACGATAACAATGCTTGACATAGAATCGAAAGGAAAATAACTGTAGTCAATATGCTAGCGCTGACAATTCAAATGAATAAAAAAAACATTCGCTATTAAAATCACCTCTGCAATTATAAGCGTTGTATTTTGTTGCTTTGAATATTGTTAATCTGCAGTGAACCGTTCCCCCAACGCCCTGTTTAATGAGATGGGATTAGAATTTTACATAAGGGAAGACGCATCGAAGTATAAAAATGATCTTAGAGGAGCAAACATGTTCAACTATTGTGTCGTGTACCTGACAGTTCGTGGAGGTGGCAAAGAGAGATAAGGACATGTGGAGAATCGTTAGTTTCGAAGCGCCTGCCGTATCCGATGCTGAAGCTCTAACTACTTAGGACACCGGAGCGGTCTACACACACAAAATATATAAGATTGGTATATTTTAACTTATGAAAATATGTCTTTATATTTTCGCACGTGAAAGTAAAAGATTTCGAATATGCCACCTGCCGCAATAAGTTATGCGTGTTGCAAGGAAAACGAACATTATTGTTTGACGAGGAAATTTGACTCGACGCCGTTCGCTTCTCCACAGTTATTTCCGTGCATAACTGTGTCAACACTTTTATAAAGCTGAGTGTTGCATTGATGAGTGGGATTTTAATTTTGGTCCGATAGGATACAGTAGCTTACAAGATGGCAAAAATGTAATATGTATTAGGCTATCTCAAACCTATCGCTCTCTTTAATCACTGATATCGTTATTAGCTGGGCTGCATAATCTAATTAAAAGCGAAGAACTTCGCTCAGCTTACAAGATTTAGACAATAACAACGCGACAGATATCGACGCATATTTGAGTGAATAATTTAATGCATCGTTTCCGCTTTTAGCAAATTGCACGGTTAACCTTGACAGCGGTATTTATCCTCCATTTAGAGCAAGGGTTTTATTGTACCAGTTTTTTAAAAAGGTAAATCATCGGAAGCAAATATTTATAAAACATTACTTAGCTGTATAGGACACAATGACACTGCAATTAGAATTCAATACTGTCCTCATGGGGAATTTGGTTATATGAAGAATAATAACATAGTAGAACATTTATATCAGATATTTTATTGAATAGCTACTTGTTGAAAAGAAAACGCGTGTTTGTGCCCTTGTTCATTTTAAAAGATGCACTATGATATAAAGAAAGGATAAGTCTATGGCAATAAAGGGTGAAGAGTGACGGAAAATGTTAATGATCATAAGGTAATAAATCTAGGCCGTTTGTATTTAAGGATTTACTAGATTTTTGTGATTTTTGTTTGATTATAGGAAATCAGTATTGGAGAAATATTCATCAGCCCGAGTAATTAGCCATTTGCTTGGGGCAAACGTCATAGAGTGCAGTGATGATAAGATTTTGAATGGCATGGTTAAGTTTCGTAGTGAGTTCAGGTCCGCCTAAGTGGGCTTGTTGCCAGGTAGTTTCAATTAAAATCGAATTATGTTGATTGATTGTGTGCCTCCATGTGGACTATTTATGATAGAGATTGATGTTTTGTAGCATGGTGTAAATGAGAAGGGATTGTTCCATTATTTGGAAACGTCTTTTATTGTTGCTATGAAGATTAATATGGTGTAAGAGGTATATGAGAAATGAGGCTTTGAATTTCGCGCTAGATATGGCTGTTACCAAATACCCGTGTCTTAACAGTACGCAGGTGTGGTCCGGAAAGATTTGCATGCAGCGAAATTGCACATTTTAATAAAAAGGTGACATGAGACCCATATATTGACGAGCAGTATCAACACAGATTTGGAGGGTTGATTTATCGGGCTAATTTAGTTACATGCATGCTGTACGTGAAGTGCCAAATTTTGAATTGCAGTGAATGGCAAAGTTGAATGCATCGTTCATTAAAATTTATCGCATTTAAGCCAGAAAAGTCTTTGTGAAGGATCACTTCGACCTTTCTTCGTTCATTCCCTCCCATGTCAGTGTAAACTTCAAAGGGGCAGCATTCCAACTCAGTGAAATTTACCGGGGTATCTTAACACGGTCCTTAGAAAGTAAATATTTGAGCTACCAACCCTAAGCGCTTGGTAGGTACCTATGTCTACTTATCATTTTTCAAAGAGAAATTGTTACGCACTGTCATTTACAGATTTCGAGCTGTCTAAACCTGATGACAGGAATTATTTCTTTGGAGAAAATTAGGGACCGCTGCCTACGATTGGGCAGAATAAATTAAGGCGTACACTTTAGAGCGATCAGACGTTAAAGATACGACCTTAGTCGAAATTCTTTAGTCTGTAAATTGCCTGGAAGGAGGAAGTGTAGTCGACTGCGGGGGGGGGGGGCATAAAGAGATTAGTGCTTTCCTCGTTAAACAGGAAAGGGACCACGAGGTTGTCTTGTAAAAAGAAAGACATGTTTAGTGCTAGGATGAACAAATTCTGAAGGAGAGCATCAATAACGTACGCAATGCTAGAGTTGTTATGCACTTTATTTTATTCAATTTCATGGAAAATGTTGATGCTAGAGTTATTATGCAATTTGTTTTATTCAATTTAATGGAAAGTGTTGATGCTAGAGTTATTATGCAATTTATTTTATTCAGTTTCATGGAAAGTGTTTATGCTAGAATTGTTATGCACTTTACCTTTTTAATTATACAGTAGAATTGATTGCATGCGATCAAAATGTTCAGATGTGTAGGATTTCATAGGGTTATGTGTGTCAGGATGATACAGACCATCGCGAGTTAACGATAATTACCTAATTATATCTGATTTTGTAATGCTTGGATAATCTTGCAGTTAAGGAATGCCATGAGTTACATTTCTTTTGAATTTCATGCAATAGTAATCGAACATTTAGTAGCATATGTAAAATAATACAGTAATCTTTGGTAGACGCTCACTTGGTAATTTAAGACCTGCCGCTGGAAGCGAGGTCAATGTCCTACCGTACTGAGTCAGTGGTGCCAACATGCTCTTGGTAACGTAAGTGAATCGTATGTACCTCTAGAGAGTGGGGTACACAGAATTTTGGGGTAATTTTGTCCTTTAAGGAACAGCTTTCTGAGAGAGAGAGACGGGGCAGTCTGAAGACAGAAGTCCGGGGGAAAAGAAGGACGAGGTCAGAATAAAAGGACCAATAAGTCCATGAAGGGGCAAATCATACACGGTACATACAGGAAGGTGATGCAAATCGGTCGTGGACATTGCGCTCTTTTCACCTCTCGTTATGATGATGGTGATGATGATGTTGAAATAAATCCAAATTGGGCACTCCTGTTAAATTATATTTATATAATCTAACTTGAATTGGAATTACCGTTATTAATTTGTTTTGATTAAATTTATTATTTTCTTGTCAAAACGGTGCCGGTATTGCTTTATTTCGTCCCAGTATTCTCGCTCAGTTCTCTGTTGAAATTCCATTCTTCTTTCACTCCTGCAGGGCTATAATATCTAGGGAGGTCATCCTCTAGCTAACACCAGCGAAATCCAGTTAACCATCCCTCTTACTAAAAGGGCGACGTTACACCGTATAAGATGGACTATATTTTTCAATATTAATAATACAAAGGTTATGGTTTTAAACAAAAGTTTTAGAAGCCTAGGCCTTTTATTTAAGTATGGTGATGCAATTCTAGATAACTTTGTTTTACTTTTAATTACTTCGAGCTTGTTTTTGCAAACAGTTTCAATTCGATGTCCTATAGATACTATTTCTGGCAAAAGTGTCAGAGTGGGAATTATCTCGTTGCATAATGCTAATAATCTACATTGAATAAAATGTGTGATTTATTTGACAATTTTGTATGTCCAGTTTTGTCTTATTGAGGTGAAATTTGAAGATTTTTGGAAGCTGAAAATATAGAACAGGTATATACAACATATTGGAAGTGGTTACTAGATGTCAAACTTTCAATATAATTGTATGCTGAGTTGGGACTATAACCACTGTATGTAAATATATTTAAGTAATGGCTAAAATATACCAAATATATACCATTACATGCTTACCGATTGCGAAGGAATCAATCTCTCTCTCTCTCTCTCTCTCTCTCTCTCTCTCTCTCTCTTCTTTTGAAAGATGATACTGGGTTTAGTTGAACGTAACTACGATTTGAAAGTTAGCGGTTGACAAATCGACTGCGGCACGTCCGTTCTACGTCCGTCTAAGGGCCACAAATGAAGAACGATTAGCCGACTGACTGACTGGTTGAGCTTGCATTTACATCGTGTGTGCCCATTCAAGCATGTACGGTGTATTAATATCCACAACGTGGACTACTTGATATATCGTACGGCAGGGAATGATATCCACACCCCAGTAGGCGTTTACACAATATGGTTCTTAGTTAGTCGTCTCGTGTGTAAAAAGTCCAAGCACCTGACGGCATACAATCCAGCATGCTAGCACGGTCTCAATTGCTGAGATGTCAGAGCTTCAAATTAGTTAACGTGTTTCTTTATATACGTTTGCTTTTCCTGCATCATTCATTGCCGCCTTTGGTGCAGTAATCATTGTTGGAGATGGTGATTCCTTTCTCGCTGTCATCTTTTGTTATTGTTTTGAGATATAGACCAGTTCATTCTGGGCAGCCTTAACCTTTTGTGTAGCACCTTGTTGGTTTCCTTTCCCTCCTGGAGACGTTGATGTTATTAATGACTAAGGTGGCTGATGAGCTCTGTTCTCTCATTGGGCTGATATAGAAGAGGTGCTCGCTAGCTGGGGCAAGACTGGCTGCTCCCTCAGTTCATGCCCTCTCCCATTTCTACGAACCTGGGGCCTTCTTCATTTTCTTGTTTCTTTTGGTTGCTGTTTCCAAATCAAGAGCAGGGATGTCATCTTCTTTTGGGCCCTCAAGTTCAAGCCGGATGCAATTGAAAGGCAAGACCTTCCGATGCGCTTAGCGCCTGGATGAGTATCATAACCATCGCTAGCGTCATATTCTCTACGATATTACTTCCTCCTATGCTCGCTGTCGACTATTAACCGACTTACAGATCAATCAATCTTGAATTATAGTCGCTTGTTTAGTCCTACAAAGAGGAATAATTACTTGATCGTGAGGGAATATGTTTATGCACAGAGTATGTTTATTACTGATGTCTAGTTTCGGTAAATGAAGCTCCAGGCAACATTGTTAGAATTTTAGAGTGGGAATCGTAACCTCACGCACTCATGATGATAAACCTCTGAATTGCGTTTAAGACGCTCGGTGGGGATTAATACCTCACTAATATGCCACCCCGGTTCAGTGCGTACATGTTCTTCGGGGTGTTTGGTTACTAAACGAGTGGGAATCCGTCCACAAAATCGTCTTTGCTTGTCCCAGAATGGAAGGTTGGAAAAGTGCCCGGCTGGGGGATCTAAACGTCAATCGAAACGTTCCTGAAATGCCATGGTTGTACTGGAAATCAACTTCAACCCATTTTTAAGTGTGAGTAATGCCAATTTGCTGTTTGCCACCTTCGTAATTAGAGTCACGCATCGTAGTTGCAAATTTTCCCACTTGTATAGTTTGTAATTTTGGGTACAAAGTGTACTTTTAAAGTCCTAATCATACTTTAAAAGAAATGGACTGAGTGATATTTTCAATGTTAATTTACATTGTTAGGTAAAATTGTGTTTTTATTAGAAGCGGTAGAAAAGAGATCATATCAGTAAAAATTGGTAACATCGAATTCAGCATCCTGACCAAAATGGATGCATTCAGGCAAGTAATTCTTGGCCATTTTGAAGGGCATTTAAACGATGTCAACTTGAAGATTGTCTTGAAGCGGTCATGTACCGTGAACTGTTTTATTATTCTATATCTTGGTCTTCCAGGATCAATTAGGTCTGCAACAGTTAAATTCATTTGTTCGTCGAAAGGCCAGTAGTCCTGAGTGTCTTCTAATTTGTAGGCTCCAACCAGTCTGAATAAGTACTCACACGTCTGCATGAAATATTTTTGGTTAGGTATGTTCAGTTTCTCTTCACAGCAGTCTTTTTTTCAATATTCTAACACTATGCGCTGATCTTCAAAGCATTTGCGAGTTCTCTTGGAGTCGTGTAGGAAAGCATTCCTGTCTCTCCCCTCAATCTAGTGGAAGATGTTTGTTCTACAGATAATTTACTGTAAGCTTTACTCGCTTGGTTCGTTTTCCCCATTACCTCTTGTAGAGTGTTGGATGTTGGATTGTGCAGACTAAATTGCAGGTCTTTTCTAATCTTGTTATCTTGTTGTAATGGCAGATCTAGTTGGTACTATGGTTGTCACTGGAGGAACTGTTGCTGTAACTGATGTTATTGTTGTAGATTTTGCTTATTGTATTGTTTTCATATTTTCCGTAGGAATGGTTGCCGTGTTTTTCGTTCGGTGTTTTAGGTATACTCGGCATAGTTAAAGGTATAGTTTTAGATGCTGGTGCTGCTACTGTGACTGATGTGAAGACTACTATTAGAGTTTCTTCATGCTACTGTTTTTTTCCTTCTTTGTCTGATTGTTCCTTCCTAATTGCAGCTAACACAAGTCCGACCGCTCTCTGGCGCCGCCTACTGTTTAATACTATAATCTAGAGGTGATGATTCTTCAATATTCATAGCGGTCTGTGTGGTGCTAATTGGAGGAGTTGTGGGTTTAGTACTTGTAGCTGTTCCAGACGAAATGTCCTGTGATGGTTGGGTCTACATCTGTCGCTCACTCTGCTGTCCTATCGATCTCCAGTAAGAACAGGCACTGATCTTCTTGGGGTGCTGTGTCTCCTATTCGTGTTTCTTCCCAAATTATAGGTAGTGTGCTTCCATTGGCTTGAGCACTAAGGCTTCATCATGAGGGACTGCATAGGTGTAGATCCATAAATGCGCCCAGAGCTCTTTCGGGAATGAATGATTCTATCATCGGTGACTATAATATTGATATGTGTTGGTTGGTGCTTTTTGGTCGACAACAGCGTTAGCTGACTGATTTGACTTGACTTGGATTAAGGCCGTTTTCGCCCATATGGCATGTGTAACCAGTGTATTTCCACACATTTGATTAATAAACTGATCGGAGGAGAAGGGGGGGGGGGCTAAGGGCCACCCCCCCCACACATTTATGCATATAAAGTATACTTCTTAATTGTGTCAGATTTCGAGACGCTTAAGTACCACGTGACGTAGGCATTTTTAATAATTATGACTTAAACCACACACACACACACACACACACACACACACACACACACACACACAATATAGTATAGTCTGTGTATCGCATATAAGACGCCCGGTAAGGATTGAAACTACACACATGGCGCAACCCTGGGAATTTGATAACTAGACGAGTGAGAACCAGCCCACACACTGGTCGTTGCCTGTCCTAGAACTGAAATGTGGGAAAGTACGCGGATGTGGTCGCAAACGACAGCCGGAACGTACCTGAACGACATGGTCGTACTTATTTGTCAAATCTGGCCCAGTTGACCAATGGGCGGTCCCGATTGCCAATAATATGAAAGCCACCTCTGTAATTGTGTCAATCAATTAAAGTTACAAAGTTCATTATTGATTCATTCAATCTGGAATTTAGAGTACAAAGTGTACATTAGTTTCTAAAACTGAATCCAATCTTCCCGTGTTTACGTAACTCCTCATATTTTGGTGTCACGTACTATATAGAACATACGAGTCTATTATTTTTGACGACGGTGTACAAAGGATCAAATCAGGTTTACTATAAATTACTAAGATTTATCAAAAGTGGTCTTCCATAACCAAAAGGAAAACCCCACATTCAGGAAATCTTGGTCGTGACTCGACTTCTACAATTCGCTGACACCAGATCTTCCTTGGACGTCGTAACATTTCGTCGTCATAAGTTGCATCTCGACAGTAGCTGTTTTTCAATCGTTTCTTCTGTGGCTGCCTCTTCTCTAATGAATTGCACCTCCCATCGAACTTCTGGAATTTTTGTTGCTCCTCCTTGCAACTTCTTTACTTGCTAACTAAATATTGACTGGTCCACCCTTCAGTGTTTCTTGGCGACTGCTTCCCTTATTCCCTTGTTCTAACATGGTCACAGTTGCATAGCTCTCCATTCCAGTCTAATGGAGTTCCTCGTGGACAACAAGTATATTTTAGTTTACCTAATGCTTTTTAATTTTCGAAAGATGGTGAGAACCTCTCGCCGTATACAATGGATGAGTTGGGTGGTTATCCTGTCACATAATGTAGCCATGCTCCTGTTTGCTTCTTAGATTGTCAATGGCGACACGTGGCAGCACGTGAATCTTGCCTTTCTCCTCCACACTTTTCTCTTTTCAACCGGCGCTCCAATCTTTCTTGCTCCAAGTCTCAGCTGTGAATTAAAATGAATGAATACAATGGAATGTTAGCCTAATGTTCCTCTCTTTCTCTTCTTGGATTTAGATCATCGCATACGCAACCAGTTGATATCCACACCTTGAGTTATTTGATTTATCAGTTTGGGAGAGAATCCGAACCTCATCCCACGTGCATTAACGTGTGTACGGCACACTTCTTAATTACCAGGGAGGGAGAGGGGATCACGAGCTTACCCTAAGGCCTCCAATATCCATGAATGAAGTTCGCTTTGTCGATGCCGAAATTAAAATGTGTAGTTCATTAGCCGATCATACAGATAAATCTTTGATTTACATCGCTTTTGCACTATGTGCATGTGCGACAAGTTAATTCCCCACAAAGTGGGATATTTAATTGGTCGTACGGGATGGAATTCGAGCTTCGCTCCCGTACACATTAATCCATACAAGGTATGCTTTTTAATTCAGTCATATTTTCGGGGCAATCATGCCCCCAGCGACTGTCTAATTTAACACATGGGAATGGTACCAACACACACTCGTTATAATTCTGTATCCTCTTGTATTATAAGACGTCGGTCGTGATTCGACGCAACCCTTGTGATGTCACCCCGGTTCCTTGTTTACACGCTCTTCGGGGCACCGGATTACTACACGAGTGGGAATTGGCTCACACACTCATCTGAGGTAGACCGAGCTTGGGTAAACAGGGAAGGGGCTCGGCAGGAAAATCCAAGCGTAGACCGGAACTCTGAGAAAGAAAAAAAAAAAAAAACGATACGTAAGATGAAATCATGTCCAGTTATTAAATCTGGCAAATCCTATTGCAAATTTAAGTCACAGTCATAATTAGAGTTGCAAAGTAAAATTGACTAGAAATTTTCTGCATCATTAATTTGGAACTTTTTGTATACATGTTAAGTAATTTAGGTTCAACGTGACCAAAGAATCAAGTTTAGTTGTTGGATTAATCGAAACGGGTCATTAATTCCTAATTAGTGTGTTAAAATCATCCAGAAAAGTTATAGTTTCTGCTGCATTGTGCCACAGGTCAGCCATACAGAAGTCCCGTGAATATCCCCAGGCAATATGACTGGTTGCCTGATACCCGTCGGATTTGAATCCCTCCTGCCCTGCCGGTGTATGTGGAGAAATTGGTGCAGATACAGGTTGTTGTAACGGGGATAGAGTTAGTAGTTGTGGTGGTGATGGTGTTAATGTCTCCTTTCTTCCAACCGCAACTTCTTGTTGTTTTGGTGTTACAGTCCGCTTTTCATGCATAGCTGTGGCCCTTTGTTGCAACTGTACTGGTTCTTGTGTAGTTTTATGTAACCTTGGTGTTGTAGTTAACCCTAATGTTATAGGTGTATCGGCTGCTGTACGGCTCCTATGCTTTCTGTGGTGGCAGTAGACGGCGTGTTCGTGGAATGTATGTATGTTTTCACTGGCTGCTCTTTAGGCTGCGTCACGTCCCCTCTACCACTTCGTGTTTTATTATCGCCATAGGTTTTTCTTGGTTTGTTCCATATCAGGAGTAATGTAGTCCTTTTGTCTTGGGCTCTCAAGCTCCAACCTGTTGCAATAGAAAGACCTAAGCCTTTTAAGGCGTTGAATGCTTGGGCGGGAATAATATCCATCGCTACGTCATTTTGCTGATTATAGTTTATGCTTGCTGCTATATTCGCTGTAGAATCGAAATGAGAATGTTGCCCACTTACTTACTTAATTACAGTTAGATTCACGACGTGTTCGCACGCAAGGACATGTACGTCGAGTTTATTTCCGCACGGCGGACCGATAATTATTCGTGAGGGAAGGAATTCGTGCCACATCCCCCACGCGTGTACGTGCTCAAATAGCACTACTGCTAATTTAGCATCCGGTCGTGCGACTATTTAAGTCCCTAACGACCTGAATATAGGTCTTTCATGAGTGGGAAATGACCCAACACACACTTTGTTAAAATAAGAATTTTTTCGGTCTGTTCAACCGAGTCAGCTGTCTACCAGAGAATAATGAGTGGCCTATCACGATTGGTCGCGACTATGACGTCGCATCGGGACACCTGAACTTTGACGTGTGGAAATTGTTCCATATCTCTGTCACAGTTCTAAATGTCCGAAGGAGGCAAAGGACCCGGCAGAAGGCAGAAGCGCACAGAGCCCTGAAACGTCAGCTCATGCTTGATCAAATATTGTCCAGTTGTGTTTATTGGATACCTAAAATACCTATAATGTGTAAACCACATGTGCAATTAATCAAATCAAATAAGTCAATCATTGTCTTGATGATTCATGAATGAATTTTGACTTTTGTGTACAAAGTGTACTTTAATTCTAGAAATAATACCAATCAATTAAGTCAAAATGACTCAGTAATATTTAGTATCAAGCAGTAAAATAAACAAGAATAAAAATTTTGATGGTGGTATCGAAAAGATCAAATTAGGATCAAAAATAGAGATATAATCAAAAGCAATTTCCCAGCCTAAATGGCAACCGCATAATTCACTTTGGCAATTTTGCTGGGCAGCTTGACCTTTATGGAGAGGGATTACGGCCATAATTATATCCGCGTATTTCCTAATCTTCCTTTATGCGTTATTATAAATGGCTGCTTGCAAGTGCTACTTTCATAATTCTATCAATGTATATTGTATTTTCATTGATGCAAATTGGACGTGGCAGTTTGCAAGTGCCACTTTCCTTCTGCATTATTGTAAATGACTCCCTGCAAGAGCTCCTTTCATAATTCTATCAATGTATATTGTATTTTCATTGATGCAAAGTTTACAAGTGCTACTTTCCTTCTGCATTATTGTAAATGACTGCTTGAAAGTGCTACATTAATAATTCTAGTCATTAATTTTTTTCTTCATTGATCCAAGCTGTAAATGGTTGCTTGCAAGTTTTTCGATATACTTTCCTTCTGCGTCACTGTATCTTGCGATTTGCCAACTAATGAGTTGGTTTTGTAGTTTGTCATATGACAAACGCTATGTCAGTAATTACACGTTTTGTATATTCTGTTTATAAACTTTACAATTACATCATTCCAACTGCTGTTTTCATACAGATTCGGCCTTGCAACAATGTAAATACAAAGTTTTATCAGTATCGTCTTTGTTGTCCAGCTTGTGTCGCCATCTGTTGTCATAGTGGCATACTAGAGCTTAGCATGGCATTATGACAACAGACGGCGCTCTAAATTTCTAAAGTTTTTCTTTTACCAGAAATAATGAATGCTCCCCATGGGGCTTTACGACATTCATTTTGTGCCGATAACTCTTTCAGTCCGTTTTTTAAGGTGTACGTTAGCAAGAAAGTTTTAATCGTCTCTAAAACCATATGCCTTCTAGAAGATCTAAGTGATTTATAGCACCTTACGAAAACAAAAACGCATGCACTATAGCAGGATGGTTCATCGTTTTCAACCCAATTTTGACGCACTTAAGTATTTACCTTCACCATTTAAGAAATCTACTCCTTAATGATATCTCTCATTACTTTGGAAACATTAGTTGTTTTAGCAAAGTAAGGATCAGAAATGACTGTGATATATTCCCTCGTACTCTTCTTAACGAGCTTTCATCAGACGAACCCTGGTTGTAAGGATTGTATTGTACGTCACCCATTTTGACGCACCTCACAGACGTCTATCTTTTCTTGTAATACTCTTGTAATAAGCTCCCGCGAAAATAAAATATTTCAGATGAACATCAATAGCATATAAAAAAAAGTTTATTGGTAAAATGACATTAAAACTATTAAGCATACCTAAAGGTGTTCTTATTTTTATCACGATCTTCATATTGGAACATATTTTGCCGCAAAAACCGAAATAATCAAACTGGAAAATCATGTTCGTATCATGATATAAACGTTTACTTGCGATTAGAAGTATTAGATTTAGTGTACAATTGTTTTCCAATACTTAATTTCCATTGTTAATGTACAGAACCTCAACCTTTGAATGTATTTATATATATATAACAAAAACCAAAACCAGCTTTAAAACTGGTTTGCATCCTGTAAAACGTTTGTCTCTAAAAGTGGAATTAATAAGAGACAAAAGATGTTACAGGAGATGTTACTTTTATTGTAATTCTTGCCATTATCAAACCAAGTAAAATTAATAATTTGGACCAAGAATTTTTAAAATATAAATATAGCACCATTAGGTTCTAATTATTCAGCTGCTTTTTGTCACACTAAAGATTTTAAAAGCTTTAAGAATTTTTGAAATATGAACGTAGTGATGCATGATTCTGACTTGTTAATTGTGCTGCTCTTTGCAATATGAAAGTAGTTTAGTGAAGTATCTATGATCAAAGAAAGAGAGAGAGAGAGAGAGAGAGAGAGAGAATGCACCAAAACTGCACATTTCATTAAGTTATTGTAATTGTATATATGTAATCAGGGTTGATGAGTGTGTTTTGGGACAGGCTTCAGCAAGTATCAACAAAAGAATAAACTCTACTGATCTTACTTAATAATTATATAGGTAGAATTTTACAGATCACTTTCTTTTCATTTGGTTTTATTCTATTTAATTGCCTACATGTATCCTTGGTAGTTGAGGGTGTTTAGGGACAGTCTTTGGTTGTTTTAGGGTAGTTATGAGGTCTTTCGTTTGGTGAAAAATACCAATATGGGGAAACAAACTCTTCTAATCTTACTCGATAATTATACAAAGCAGGATTTTACTGATCACTGTCTTTTTTAAAGGTATGCATCAGTTGCTGGAAATAATCAAACATAAAATTTGCTGGACAGATTTGGGGAGGCAAACAAGTGTTAAAAACATTGCCTAAACGTTTAGAACAGTTTTTGCTTTAATATTCTTCAAAGGAATACACTATGGAAATTTTGAGGACGCACACATTATGGTCAACAGGTATTAGTTGCTTGATTTGGTATTAGGTAAAGAACCGACAGTCTACCATTTTTCTGTTAAATGGCTTGTCAAACGGTCAAATGCAGGAATAGGTTGCACACGTGCCTTAGATATCTTCTGATTGGGATTTCCTACCATTTGACAAGTGTGACAAGATCTATGATATTTATAAACATCACTTTTAATTTTTGGCAAATAAAAATGATTCAGGATCTTGTGATAGTCTTATTGACACCAAAATAATCAGCTTAAAGAGTTTTATGGACTTACTATGACTTTCCTGTCTATATGACTTAGGAACAACACTTTGATTGCTAACTGACCACTCGTCACCAGCAGGTACATCAGGTGTCTCCATTTTCTCATAATGACCCCATTTTTCACAAAGTAACAAACTGGTACTTGTGTGGCTTTAATTTCTAAAATCCAGTCTTGTCTCTTTTCTGAGAAACATTAATTGGGGGCCTAAAACTCACATCAAAATGACTTGCATGCTTATAAAGCTGTTGTTACTTTCTGCTCAGATATCTTACAACTGCAATCAGAAATTAGCTAGTGGTTTATATTATTCTGTGAAGAAACTAACTTACTTATGAATCTCTCTCTCTCTCGCTCTCTGCTGAGTGATTAAGACATTTTATTATGGAATTTACCGTATCCATTGTTCAAAGGCACATACATTAGAGATAAGAGGGAAGGGAAAATGTAAAATTTCATCTCAGGTTCATAAATATAATAGTTTTGTGAAGGTCAAAGTATCAGAAATAACAAATTAGCAAATAAAATATAATCTTTTTCATGGTTTTTTGCTCATAGCAAGTGCAAACAACATTTTTTTATTGCCCCCGAAATAAATTCTCCAAAAAGTGAGCATTTTTGTACAGTGTATATATTGAATACAGATCCAGTAATGGAATGCTTTTGGGATTAATTCTTGAAATAGACACTAGGGAATATATCCTGACTGTTCTTGAGTCATAATTTACAAATGTATGTGGTATACAAAAGGTAATGTGTCTTGGCCAATCCAGAATTTACAGTTTTAATTCCTCAGAATTTGCAACGATGAGCGCATGTCCAATCGAAAAGCCGCATTGTGTGAAAAGCTTGTCTTCATTCATGTTCTATTCATGTGAAAGTGAAAAACAAAAGGGATTGGCAAATAAATCTATAAGAACAATGTAACAAGACAATATAGGTATTTGTTCCTTATAATTGACTACCTGTATGATAATTTTTGTTTCATACTAATTCATCTAACAATATTGTTTTCATGAACGCAGGGTTTAAATTAAACTTTTTTTCTCTTATATTTCCTATGAAAAGTTAAACATAGGACTGTATATTGTTTTTATTTATTTAATTTGCTTTATTGCATAGTTGTATTGTGCTGATATTTTTTGTGTCATGACAATATTAACTTATATTTTAAACAGGATAAAATAATGATAAAATCAGAGACAAATGAAGATGTATATGTGGGGTGGTGGTGGTGGTGGTGGGGTAGGTGAATGCTACAACAGCACGAGCTGTGACTAGCCTAAAAAACTTGTGAAGTTTTTTAGAAAATTACGCGGGGAGGTGTGTCTTATTCTTCTAACAGAAAACAATCACATCTGTAGAAGAAACATGTAAAAATTTGTCTTAATCTTTATAACTACTACATTAATTTCATATCCAAATGTATCAAGCACTTTTAGTACTGTACTGTAGCAGTAATAATACAAACAAATTGAGCTGCTTACTGGTAGCGGTAGCAATGTTATTTATATTCAGTATATTATATTTTTATAATTGCTACCAAAGGAGTCTGATGTTTTATCAGCGAGCTACCATACAATCAGTCATCTTATATATACTATAAATATTGCTTCCTATATTAATGAATACGGTTTTAAATAATTAAAAAAATGTAGTTTCCAGTTTGATATCTGTCGAAATAATGCATCTCATAATTGTATGGAAGTGTTTTTTATGTTTACATATAGAAAATATATTTCATACTCTTAGAATTTCTTTTCTTATATAATGAAATAAGTTCATATTCTTGAATCATATATGCTTTGTATGTGATGTCCTTGTTTCAAGTCATCTGCCTTTTGCTATTGTATTGGAATTGGAGATTTAAAATGAAATTGAAAATATGACATACTTATCACAGACAACTAGTGACAATACTTGCTGTCTATTGCACAATCATCCATGCCATATATATACATATACATATATATATATATATATATATATATATATATATATATATATATATATATATATATATATATATATATATATATATATATATATATATATATATAAGAATTCTGTATAATTATATCCCTTACTTCTTGTTATATATATATATATATATATATATATATATATATATATATATATATATATATATAAACTGCAGATTAACAATAAAATTTAATTACACAGGGTTCAGGGAATAAACAGAATCTGTAATGTACTCTCTCTCTCTCGTGAATAAAGAAGAAATGAAAGTATGGCCTCGAGGTGCAATTATCTGCACTTTGCTCAAACCTTATGAGGTCTTTAATGCTAAAATAATAAATATGCTCTAAACTGATAACATTGTGAATGAGAATATTTAAACGAATTAGGGCCTTAAATCCTGTTATTAAGCGGCTACCCTATTCTGCCACCGTGCGGCAGCGGTAAACTAAAGAGACAAAATGTTCAAATAAAATCGGGTGGGAAGGGTCAGCAGAAATATTACGTTGTGTAAATACATCTAATTGTATACAATTTGATACATTTAATTTGTTTTGTGCTACTTGCAGGCCACTTCTCTACCGAATATTAATACTCTGAGACATCAGCTACTGTAATTTAATTCGAATGCTATTTTAAATAAGACGCCCAAACATGCCGTAATGTGGTATAACCTCTTGTTGCTAAGGACAGGGGAGTAGTTGAATTGTAAGAAATTGACGTGTCACAGCGCCATCTGTTGTCATAACGAGGCCTTTTTTTATGCTAACTTCAGTGATTCTAACTTGCAACGTGCTTGTTGCTACATTATAGTCGTGATTTTGGAAGGTGCAATTTGTGTAACTTGTGATATAGCCAGTTTATAAATAGAATGTTAAAACTAATAACTGACATTGAATTTGCCATACGACAAACTACAGAATCAATTCAGTAGTTCGCAAATTGCAAGATACAAGGACGCAAAAGGAAAGTAGATCTAGGCACTTTCAAGCAGCCATTTATAGCTTGCATCAAGGAAGAATAGAAAATTCATAACTAGAATTATGAATGTAGCACTTGCAAGTAGCCATTGACAATAATGCAGAAGGAAAGTAGCACTTGCAAACTGCCACGTACAATCTGCATCAATGAAGAATACAATAAACATTGATAGAATTATGAAAGTAGCACTTGCAAGTAGTCATTTACAATAATGCATCAAGGAAGGTTAGAAAATACATGCGTAGAATTATGGCGGTAATCCCCCTCCATAGAACTTTTCCATAATTAGTTTAACGGGGGTCACCAGAGGTAAGGCAGTACTTAGTTCACTGCTATCGTCAGTCCACCACAAGACACTGGCTCCACTCTGTAAGTTCGACCGAAAACCCTCACTTGAGGGTCCACCCGACAACTGGACTGCTAAAACCTCAGCCGGTTAAGTTTTTGCTTGAATACTGAAGAGTAAAGTTTCCTTTTAACTACAGCAGTACACTCCTCTATTATTCAGTTTGAGGAGACTCGTTAGCATACAGGTTATCTCTATTCTTCCACAATTTTGCGGGTCCCAGTGTCCGCACATGCATCATATTTCCCATGCTTCCGTCATGCCACTCCGTCACAGAACCAACAAGAACTCTGATGTTTCTCCCAATGTCACCAAAGTAAATGGAATGAATGAATGCTGCTGCCGACTGAATGATTGAAAGAATAAGAATTAAAGTCGTTTACGCAACTAAATGCTTTGGCGACAGTTTAAATTTTGACGGGCACGATTTTTAAGTGGTCGGGGCCGTAGGAATGGTGCCACTAAGACCTCGCTTTTATATGCGAATGTCGCATTTTTTAATTGCTATTGAGTCCGGGCAAGGGAAGGGAGGAAAGACACCCTCGGGGTGCGATAAAAAACGCAAGCGTAACGCCTATTTGTGAACACGCCGCTTAATATGCACGAAGCACGGATGTGAAGGAGAAAATCCCTTCCACAAACTACAATGCATACCACATACAAGACCAAAACATGGAAAAAAAAATAATATCGCGCGGACCTAACAAGAACTTTTATTAAAATTTATTAATAACACGACACTATACCGTTACATACAAGGACATTTCATAAGGGAAGAGGTTTTCGTGCGAGGAAAGACAGAAAGCACATAATACATACATACATACATACATACATACATACATACATACATACATACATACATTGATGAGTATCTCTCTTTTCTAGAGATCTCGTTGGCCCTGTTGAATCGTCTTTAATGTTTTGGAGGACATCCAGGTCTCACTTCAGGCTTTACCACAGTATACAGTCTGCTTCTTCGAAAGGATAAAGAGAACTCCACTGTGTCTACTGGACAGTCTACCTCTCCATGTTGCTGCTGCTGTTCTCTACTTTGTTGTTGTCTAAGTCTCTCTGTCCAATCTTCTTAATTCCTTCACGGACAGACTGACAATGAGGAATTTCATCTTAGCACACACCACAGGGTTCCAAGAATCCGTGTATGAAATGTTCGTCAAAAGGCAATGACGTTTGTATTCATCTGTTCTTCTTTACAGGCAATGACAAATCATTAGTTAAAACCTGACATTTTCCTTGAAAATATCTGCCAAGTAAGTCGCTAAACGGTGCTTCTCCTTGCTATGTGGCAGGAGATTTTCGATGCGTTTTATCTCCAGAGACGTCATTGGAGGGAAAGAGTGGTCAAACAAGTCTTGATACCTCTTCTTCAATACTTTTGCTACTGAGATGAGACTCATCTATATATTCTTCCAAATTTTGACTAGGATGATTGATTTGACATCCGTAACAATCTTCTTTGGTTAGGACTGTAATTCTTTTATTGTTCTGGCCATCTCGACAGCATGGCTCTCTCTTTGATTTTTTTCTTCTGTAGTTTGGTTTTGTTCTTGTTCTGGTGTAAAGATGTCCTCATCGTTAACAACCTCATGTTATATTTCCAGTGATTGCTTGTATTCCATAGCTTCCAATATTCTATAATCATTTCTCTCAAACTGTTGATTTAAAACGTATTATAAAATTTGACATGCAAGATGCGTATTGTCAAATTCTGCATACAAAGTGACGTTCGCCGTGTTGGTAAGAGCTTCTGCAAACTGAAGTTCCACACGAAGTTGACCTGATTTTATTGGTGGAAATGTCCCTAAAACTCTTCGATATCGGAATCATAGGAAAATACTGGAAGATAATTGGAGATACGAACAGGAATGTACAAAGTGCGGTTGTAGCTAACAAATTGTTCAATTCAAGTGAATCTACTCTGGAAAATATAGAGTGCTCATTAAAAAATAATATTCTTGGACGGAGATATTCACTGGGATTGATAGTGAATTAAAACCTGGAATTATAATACTGTAATTCAACAAAAGACTGTTGGTACAACAACAAACAAAAAATACAGGCCGCCACAGCCACATCAACACCTTCAGCGCTGGAGTTAATTTGGATTTCTACGAAAGTTTATTCAGAACTTTAAATTATTAGGACTAGTATTATTTGGAATTTATTTCGCAATACCGTAAGTTCTTTTTTGATTTTCACTTTGCATTCTAGGGAAATAAGTTATTTTGTTGAATTTATTTCGCAATACCGTAAGTTCGTTTTTGATTTTCACTTTGCATTCTAGGGAAATAAGTTATTTTGTTGAATTTTACAAAGCTTGTTGCTTTTCACTGTTTTGTGTTGCCTATTTTAAGAACATATACTCGTAAGACATATCTTGTGCTGTAAAATGGCGACAAACCCCGACAGCAACAACAAAAATTCGCCATGTATATAATCGTTGCTCACACAAATGTTTGTGAACTAATGTATTACGTTCATTTCTTTTCTCATTTATCTACTTCATATTTAGGTCATCACGGTTTAGCTGACCCATATCTATTTGCACATTAGTTACATGTGATTTCTGTTCCTTTGTCTTATTGGTATGTATCTAAATATGTCCTTAGGCATGAATAATGAATTGCAAAGATACAGAGATGTTAACAAAAATATTTCAGAAATTTTTGTAATTTTAGCCTGCTTCGGAGCATATTTATAGAACATCATTGCTTTGAAATATTAGCATCATACAGTTTTGTTGTCTGATAGTTAGACACTTTGGCACCAAGTATTTTCCACGCTTGTCCTTAAATTGCTTCCTTCGTTAAGTGTAGCCAATAATTCTACAGCTGTCACAGATACCATCGAGTTGAGAGTGTCCTATTTCACTCTGAATTTAAGTGTATGAAATGGATCCGATTTCTAAAGAATTAACGTAATAATAATGACGAGAATCGATGCAGGGAGCCTAATTGACTGTCACGGCATGAAAAGCACATTGGAGATAATTATGTAATGTTTTTATAACAAAGGAAACATAATTAAGTATTCATGTTTGCCACTGAAGATAACGTTACTCGTCTATAACATCAGAGAATTTTCATTCTTTATGAAAGTTTGAATTTGAATGACAAACAGCTGATAATTGCTATATGAACACATTTCTATCTCAGAAAAAACGTCTCAGAAGTTAAAATATAGCTATCAGTCTCGTAACTATGCAAATTAACTTTTAAATATCATTGGCTCGATAACGCTTTTGTTGAACGCCTTGTATCTTATGAAATTGTTTCTAAGACCCGACATAATGCTTGTAATTACATTGAAGTACGCTGATACCTAATATATATGTATGCATGCATTCATATTTGTTCAATAACATAACCTGTTACAAACATTCAATAACATAACCTGTTACAAAAATTCAAAAACATAACCTGTTACAAAAATTCAATAACATAACCTGTTAAAAAATTCAATAACATAACCTGTTACAAAAATTCAATAACATAACCTGTTACAAAAATTCATGACCACATGGCAGATGGGTCTTTCATGACCAAATGTGTTATCCTCGTTAAATAAACAAATAAATAAATAAATAAATAAATAAATAAATAAATAAATAAATAAATAATAGTAATTCTAATAATAATACTACTAATTTGTCTTTGTATTTTTTTCTCTCGTTTTCTTACTTCATTACGCCATTATAGTATCGTATCAAAGATTAGCGTAAATAGTCATTTAAACGCCTGCTGTAACGTGTCAAACACACACTATTTTCTAAAGTAAGACCCATTGTCGCCCTATCGTCCCCACTAGCTACTTAGGTCAAAATTTGCATCAGCAATCTATAAAACATCCTGTGTGAAACACAAAAATGTTGTGATGAAATATGCATAAACACTGAAACGCAGAATGTTCTTGAAACGTTTGGTGGCACATTTTTTAAAACATTCAAAGGAAAGCTGTTCAACGCATATCCACCCAAATGTTAGCACTTTTTGCGCTATTCTTTCATAAATAAGAGGAATTCACTTGCATTGTTAACGTTGTGTCCATATTTGTGTGGCGCTAAGCAAGTTTAGTATGGACAAAAAAAGGAAATAAATTGTCTTAATGTCGTGTGACCATCATGCTTGTCTTGAGATCGTGTGGCCACCATGTTTTTTGGATATCGTATGGCCACCATGCTTATCTTGATATCGTATGGCCACCATACTTATCTTGATATCGTGTGGCCATCATACTTGTCTTTATATCGTGTGGCCATCATACTTTTCTTGATATCGTGTGGCCATCATACTTGTCTTAATATCGTGTGGCCATCATACTTTTCTTGATATCGTGTGGCCATCATACTTGTCTTAATATCGTGTGGCCATCATACTTTTCTTGATATCGTGTGGCCATCATACTTTTCTTGATATCGTGTGGCCATCATACTTGTCTTGATATCGTGTGGCCATCATACTTGTCTTGATATCGTTTGGCAAGATATTTGTCTTGATATCGTGTGGCAACCATGCTTATATTGATATCGTGTGGCCATTATACTTGTCTTGATATCGCGTGGCCATCATACTTGTCTTGATATCATGTGACCACCATCACATGACGCAAAACAGTAGTGAAAACAGACACGTCTCCCATGGGTTGTTTTCACAGATGTCACAACTGTGTACGCAGATATCAACAATGCAACGTGCGTCGCCATTTCGCTTCCCTATCAAATCTTTGTCTGCATCAAGTATATCCAAGAAAAGAATCTGTTTCAGTTGTTGATATGGATACTGAAATTAAGTGCCTCTATAGCACGAAAGAAAATAAAGCTGGAAGCTCCCAGGCATCTATCGAAAGAAGGAGTAATGAAGTTGCACCGCAATCATGAATGTTACTATTAAATACAAATGCAGTTATTTTTGAC
The DNA here is from genome assembly GCA_028554795.2 of Sinohyriopsis cumingii. NCBI lineage: Eukaryota > Metazoa > Mollusca > Bivalvia > Unionida > Unionidae > Sinohyriopsis > Sinohyriopsis cumingii. The sequence continues at coordinate 121,363,706 of CM068830.1, read as the reverse complement.
AACAGAAAATATTTTGCATCGTGTCCCAAAGATTGCCATATTGAAAGAGTATTTCCAGACAATGATCTTCGGGATACAATATCTGTTATGGAATTAATTTTTCATAGAATGTGTGTTATGCCAGAACTTGTATGCGCAGATACTTTTCGCCAGAGCAAGTGATTGTGCCAACAACAGCTGACTAACCAACTTTAATTAGTGCGACCAAATATTGTATTTGTGGTGGAGATGATGGACGGAGGATGATATTGAATGAAAGCGATAACTGTTCAAAGATGTGTTTCATCTTCATCATATTAAAATGAAAAACGTATGCCTAACGGAACATGACATTGTGTTGAATGTCAAAACTGATTATTCTTGAAATGCTTTTAGAAATTTGAAATTATATATTAACGACTTGCATCTAAACTTGAACGATAACCAAATGATTGATTTTAGCCTTTGAAAATCATTACATGTTTGCATATCCATTTGTTTGCATATCCATTTGTTTATGTATCTGTTTGTTATTTAATGGTCATATTTGTTCATGCTTCTGTTTTATTAATGGACCTATTTGTTTATGCATCTGTTTATTAATGGACCTATTTGTTAATTAAAGAATAACAAATATGGTTGAAATTTCAACGTTGGTTTATTGAATGAAAATGGGGAATAGTCACGAATCCAGTCTCGTGCGGTTGACATGCCTAACAGTATGGAATGTATTAGAATAGCCTTACGCAAAAAATGAAACACGCTTTCATAATTTTCTCTGGAGAACACTGTTAGGCGCCAGCTAAGGAATCAAAATGGCAGACATGGATGTGCACACGTTGGATCACGTCATCTGAAAACAAATGATGATGCAGCACGGTCATTTCTTATAATGAAAGCAGACACGTGTCTTCTATAGTATAGCACGGTCATTTCTTATAATGAAGGCAGACACGTGTCTTCTATAGTATAGCATGGTCATTTTTAAATTGAAAAACATGTACGTTTTCTATACTGTAGCACGGTCATTTTTTTTTTATTAACAAACACAATTTGAAAATCAAATCAAGTTCACACTGGTGAAATATTTTGTATATTCGATCTTCTAGACATATGTCTGCTTATATTTGTGCCATGAGAAAAAGAGAAAGCTCTCTCTCTCTCTCTGTCTCTGTCTCTCTCTCTCTCTCTGTCTGTCTCTCTGTCTGTCTGTCTGTCTCTCTCTCTCTCTCAGGATTCATGTGTCATGTTTACCCATGATTTGATCGCCATTAGTCATTCAAGTAGGCCTATTCATTAATGTATGCAAAAGTGTATTGTATATGAAATATGTATTGTATTGTGTATACAGTATTATGCTCTGTTCTGTTCCTGACTTCAGGTATTCTAAAATGTCCGTAATTTGTATTATTGATCAACATTGCAAATCAGGCTTTCATTCGCAAATCTGCATAAAATTTAACTAAGACGGTATCATCGCTCTACTGGTCTCTGATAATGACTTTCACTTTCATTTGCCTAGATTAAACTTGTTTTCCTTCAATTCCTGGCCCAATTTATGGCGGCTGATGAAACAGCTGGGCAAATTGGATATAATAAGAGGAAAATTACGTTATCTGAATTCCTAATAAGAAGCCGAAGAAGATATCTTGTACGATACAACACTTCAAGGTGACGCACTAGGTGGGTTTTATGTCGGGTTAGGAAACATGTCTTCTTTGATCGATAGCTAGACATAACAAAAAAGCCATCATTGAAAATATCCTTTAATGAGGAAGTAGCTTTTATAACCATCTGTACAAACTCGGTGTTACAAAAATAGATCTCCCGCTTTTGGATTAACTTATCGTTGTTTACATCGAAAAACTTGTGAGACAAAATAGACGACAAGATTGAAGCTAAACATATATTTAATGGTATTGTTATTTATCTCCAAGATGTTATAATCGATTTGTTTTCGAAAGTTAAAATGTGATTAATGGAATATTAGATGGTGACCAGACTCCTCCCGAATCAATCAGTATAAATGTTTTCGATAAAGGTGAATTAGACGAAACGTAATCTATAGGTAAGACCTCTTCATTATTATAGATATACTTTCTTCTCTGAACCGAAATCTTGATACTTATTGCATTCTGCGTCTCTCTCTCTTTCATCGAAAATCTAAATTACTTAAGATACAAAGTAAATGACCATCAATTGTCCCAGTGACCCGCAATGGTCCCAGTGAACCCTAGCTATCGTATGCTGCACCGGGTGTTATTTATGGAAACTTAAAATTAATAGAATAGATCAGAATGCCTAAGGGTCACTAAATGAAATCGGGGGATAGATTTTCTTTCAAGAAACGTAGCTTTTGATTCTGGGAAGAACCACTGACACCACGGGAAGATACTGATGAGAAAGCTTGCCAATAGCTTCCCATGAATTGATGTCTATTCTGCTGTTATTTCATCTCATTTTTCCTAAGATTGGTCCGTTGTCCACTTGTCTTTAAAAAGGTCCATTCTGAGGGCTTGGTTTTTTTTTATAGTAGTGTCTCTATACGCCACAAGTATATTGCAACCTTTATATTCCACGGTTTAGCTACAATGCCTAATGAATTATTATACAAACAATGTAGTCTCTAACACGACAGCAGACGTGTTGTCTTAATTTGTTACTTTATCCGATACAATCGGAATCCTTTAACCCCTTTGATGCCATAGTCCATACCTTATAATGCCGATTTGTTTTTCGTTTTTGCTTGGCTGCATTCTTATGTTCTATGACGCTTCAACGACTGTGATGTAGTTACCCCCTCGCCTATATGTCAGATACCTTGTTAATCCCCTTGCAAAATATATCATCTACCAGTTGTTATCACCCGTTTCAGCGCTGATCTGGCGAATGGGCTCTCTAATGGATAACAAAGCAATCGATCCTTTGCACCAGCATGTTGCATCCAGTATCCATCGTTAAACCTAATCTCAGTGCGGTGTATCGTTTTTGCCGTTGGACATCCCGGTGTTATCATATGCCCATATTGATTAGCTGTCAATAGAAATGAAAGACGTATATGCAGATTGAGAAAATTTAGTGATGAGGTATCACAATCTTATAGAAGCATAGGTAATTAAGGCAATGTATGAAATTAAAATATGCATGAGGTTTGGGTACATGAATTGACGGTTATATTCTTTACATTCATTAGAAATATGGCTGATCATTTTGAACGATTTTTTAATCCAGTGTAATTCTGGGTAAGACAGTGCTGGATACAGGGTTTTGACCACAGGGTAGGCGAAGGGAAAATTATTTTCGCTTAAAGGTAGCTACGTACAACTGACACAGCAACAAATGTAAGGCGGAGTTGTTTGCACAGTGGAAAGCATGTTTTCATATCTTTATGCTGCTTTCATGCACTATAGTTGAAATTTCTTTTCATATTGGAGTTGTGGAAATCGTGCAACATCTACCCGCACAGCTGATCAGAATGGCTGTCCCCATGTCCTTGAAATATGAACCTGAATTAGTCCTAAGTATACTATCTTTACTTAGATAGTAAGTATCTTTATATTATATATATATATATATATATATATATATATATATATATATATATATATATATATATATATATATATATATATATATGATATTCTTTTATTCCTCCATTTTCTGAAGATTTTAAGACAAAAAAGAAATGCAATTAAATACATAGAATAAAAAAGTGGATTCGTTACTCATTGAATTATTTCCAATCGCAAACGAATAAATAAATTAAAGTAATTACTAAACTAGATAGAGATATATATACGATAGAACATTTGAAAATGTAACCTCACAACAAAAATAGTTTCCTAATCGCTTTTCAATCCAGTACAAGTATTTCTTTCCTTATATTCTGAGTGAGTTCTCTATTGAATCGAATATATAATATCCTTTATCTTATTGAAATACTTGGTAGATAGTCTGGTCATATCTATCCATGCCTCAAATTCTAAACGTTCTAATATATCATTTAAACCACCAAGTAGTATAATCAGTATAACATCATCGATCTGATCACAGAAATCACGGTAAATCACTGGAGGCATATACAAAAATAGACTTTCCATCAAGTAGTTTCTGTCGTCTAAGGTTAAGGCACAATTCATCGAAATGTGCAAAATACGGTCATGACTCATTTTGCCACATGGGGGCACAGTCCAGTTCTTGCTTGCATTCCTCCAATACAAATTAATGTTCCATATTACATTTTTCTGTTTGAGTCAGTGTAAGCTATTTTCAATAGATGATGCAATTTTAGTCCTGGATTAATTTTTAAAAATCTACCGAATCCCTCTGATGGATTTCTGATACTCATTTCATGTTTTCTCTCCTCAAATATCTGTATTCTTGTCCCAATTAAGTTTTTCCATGTCATTTTGTCTGGAAATTTTCCAGTGAAAATAAAGTCCTTGAGATAGTCTTCTAAATCATATTTTTAGTACAGTATTTATATCATATATAAAAGAGTTGTAGCTATGTTGGGGGTCAAAAGTAAAATTTCCAACAGCCTAGAGGAAAATATTTTTAGCAGTTAAGTTTGCTGATGTTCTACACATGCAACCAAGGAATACGAGTTTTTGCTTATTTATGCGAGCTTCCATTGATATCATCCCCAAGCATGATGTCGTAGATCCAATAGGCGATCTTCGAGGGAAACCTTGTACTCTCCGGGCGAAATATCGTTCTATTTTCTCCATTGATTCAATACCCTGATATGACATATTAAACCAGAGTTCTGAGCCATACAAAGCAGACGTCAATATAATTCTTTCCCAGACTTTCACAGAAACTATAGGATTCATCCCATTTGCATTTAATCCATTTGAGTATAGTGAGTTTGTTACACGTTTAGCTTTATCGTAGGAATAGACTATACGATCATTAGTTTTCTTTGATTGTGAAAAGGTAACTCCTGCATATTTCACTTTTTTTGCTCTAGGAATATTCTGTGATCCCAGAGTAATTCCATTTGATGAGTACACTTCATTTTTTTTACTAAATATCATCCAATTACTCTTGTTAGAGTTATATTTCAATTTCCACTTCTGTGCATACTGATAAGCTGTATTCACAAGTATTTGCAATCCATTCAGCGTAGAGCTTAGTAGAATAGTGTCGTCTGCCAAAAGCATACCAGGTATGTTCATCTGATTCACTGTTATCCCGCAATTAGTCATTACTAGTTCATTCAATATGTCATTTATGTACACGAGAAATACAAAAGCCGACATTACACGCCCTTGACCAACGCCTCTCCGTAATGGAAATGTGTTAGATATACATCCTCTACACGCTACACAGGCACTTGACTGTGTGTAGGAATGGACGATTATTCTCCATAGTTTTGCATTAATTCCTAATATTTTACGCTTTTTAACAGTCCACAATGCCACAGTCTATCGAATGCCTTTTCGTTATCCAGGAAAACAGCATACACATTAGAGTTATGATTATTAAAGTACATCAAACATTCTTGAAGAGTAAATGCAGCGGAGATAGTTCCAGCCTCCTTACGAAATCCAAATTGATACGGATGTGGAAAGCTTATTTTGTCTAAATACTTTTGAATTCTGGTCATCAATATTTTTTCAAACAATTTTCCCAGACAAGATGTCAATGTTATACCACGATAATTTACCGGATCCTTTTTATCGTTACCATTTTGTTTGTATATCGGTATAATCATCCCACATCTATATACATTAGGCAAATACTCACACTGGATCATGTAATTAAAAAGGGCAGTTAAATGTCTGATTAAATATTTTCCACCATACTTTAAGTGCTCATTAGATACGCAATCAATGTCTGGTGATTTTTTTTTTTGTTTTTAGAGACTTGATATGCTGCAACACTTCTTCCTCTGTAATATTATTACATTTTATGTTATCAGTCTCTAGTTTGCTTTCTTCGTACATATTCTTCATTTTGATACAATCATTATGTTCCTCATCTGTTGTACCAGTTAAATCAGAAAAATATAGTTTCCATAGATTGACACATTCATCCAAATTATTAGATTCTACTCCTCGAAATGCAATATTACCAATGTCCGATTTATCTTTCCTATTTTCCCGTATGACTGTATAGAATTCGTCTATTCCCATTTCTGCACTCTTTTCTATCTCTTCAAATATGCACTCTTTATATACCTTTTTCTCTAGCCTAAATTTTCTTTTCGCTTTCTTGTATTTTCTTTTGATGTTACACTCTGTGCTTCTATTGTTTCCTGCTTTGATCCATTCTCCGCGCGCTTTTCTCATATTCTGATGTAATTTTTCAAGTCCACTTTTCTTCCAATATGGTTTCAAGTGCGATTTGAATTCGGACTTTGCAATATATCGGTCTGATGCAGTTATTACACTCTTAGTTATCAATTCATTATACTTCTCTATATCTTCTACCTTTTGACACTCATAGGTGAAATTCAAGAATGCACTAACATCAGATTTATACATGCTCATTTCTAATGGATTTGCCAAGTTCCATTTCATTCTTGGAGATACACATGTCTTTTTATTTTCCTTCAATATATCTTTTGCAAGTGCCGATGTAATAGGTAGGTGATCCGATATTGAGAAATCAATTTTGTCATTTACTATGTGTCTTTTTACAGCACCTCTGATTATTTCAGGTATTAATATATAATCAAGTGTGGACGTTCGTGACACGTCTTTTGATCTATAGGTGATGTAATGTTCATGTGGTTTTATCACCAACGTAGCAACTGTGTTTCTCTGTTGTATTCTTTTTTTGAGAGCAAGATCTCTTCTTGATGGATTTTTATACACAAGATCTGCATTCATGTCGCCATTAATAATGCATATATTTTCAGCAGAATACCTATCATACACATCAAAAACATTTTCACAAAATATGTCATATGCATCATCAGTTCTAGTTGTCGAGGGAAAGTAGGTTGCAATCAAAAGTATAGGTTCCAATTCTCTCACTAACACTTTCACCGCCATAATATTTGGGAACTCATTTTGTAAGGTGCTTACTTTGCATAGTGATGATCTATAAAATACAGCAACCCCGCCACTACCTCTATAGCATTGTTGTATCTCTTCAGTAGGTAGCGCAACTACTTTGAAATCATCATGTAATTTATCTAAATACGTTAGATTCTTTGTACAAAGCCAATGTTCAGTGATAAGAATTAGATCTCTGTCTGGTAACAATTCAATTAGTTTCTGCATGCTAGACATTATACCACGTACATTCCATGTTGAAATAATGAGCATAATTATAATTAAGAAGCAATTACTAGTCACATAGCTATGTTCATTAGGAATATATTTTGTATTTCTCATGCGTTTCATCAAGTGGGTAGCATTCTCTTCATTTTCTGTTTGTTATCCATTCCCTACATTTTATTCCAGAACTCCAAAGTGATTCATTATTCATCATCAGTTCAAAATCTTTATCCAGTACATTTAGTCGAATATATATATATATATATATATATATATATATATATATATATATATATATATATATATATATATATATATATATATATATATATATATATATTTGATCCATCCCAATGGGGTCGTTCCTTTATGAGGCGGACGAATGTTACTGTCACACCTTCCTCCTTGCACTGAGTTGCGATAGCTGTCTTTACTACATCTATATTTTTTCTCGATTTGACATTTGACAGCAGAATGCGTCTTATTTTGTTTCTTACGACTGGTTCAAACACATCTGATTCTATATTCCTTTGATTGGGTCTGGTAATAATTGTCTCAATATGTCTATACGAAGTATCTTTCTTTTTGTGTCTCTCCTCGTCATTCGGAAGCATTCTTTCATCATTTGGTGATTTGTTGTGCCCTATTTGAGCTTTATTTATTATGTTTTCATTTAGATTTATATTAGCTCTTTCTTCATACTTTAATTTCTTTTGCTGATTTTGAGTTGATTTATTATCCCTTGCATTGTTAGATGTTACTCCTGTGCGCTGATTATGACTCACATTTTCCGTTATGTTAGTCCGATCATTCCGTGAAAGTGGCGGAAAATCTTTCAATGTAAACATAGCGGGACCATTTCCAGGCAAATTTGCTGGAAGAGCTCTAGCAGGCTCTTTGTGTATTTCTTTTTGTCCATGTACTACATTTTCTTGGTCAATAGATGGAGAGATGTCATGTCTACTCTCCTTGTATGCTGATAGTTCATGATTTCCATGATTTTCTTTCAATTGCAAGTCTACGTTTTTACCACTTCCTTTGTTAGACTGATTGTATACAAGTTTGTGTCTTGTACAAATTGTGTCTAACTTTCCCTCAATACAGTTGATCTTTTTCATGATCACATCTGGATGTTGATGTACATGAGAAGAGAATTCTTTTATCTCGTTTTCCCGGGTTTCTATTGTTGACATCTGGAAATACATTCCTCTATTATCATTGATTAGTTTTTTCTTCCTTTAATTTCAGTTGTTCTATCTGAGAGTTCGCCTCTTCGAGTTTCTTCGTAGTTTCCACTAAGTCTGACTTTAATTTTCCGATCTCATTTTCTCTCTGTGTGACAATATCACATAACTGGTTTTCCAATCTGGAGAATTTTTCTTCAAACTTATCATTCATTATCACTATCTGCGCAAATATTGTGCTCATTCTATCAGTATCTTCATCAGTTCTTTGTAAGGCGTAATCATTGACCGGAACTTTCGGACTTTGTGATATACAATCGCTACGAATGGAGTTTAAACGCTGGGATGATCTTGTTTCATAATTATGTTTCAATGCCCATTTAGATATACATGCTTTCATGTCACTGTAATTATTCTCTCCTTCAATGAAATGGAATATAATATAAATATCTTCTGATAACTTATCCTCCACAGGAGCACTATTCGTTCGAGGTAAACCTACTAATCGACCATCAGGACAATCATATCTCTTCCTTTTTGCTAGATCAAAGAGAGCTTGCCTAGAATCTCTGAGACCTTTGACATCAAGTGTTGATTTCAATCTTTCTTTGAAGGCACTTCTATTAAGAGTTCCAAATTTGGTTTTGATTTGCATGTATATGCCTTCAGTTATTTCGTCTACATCTGAATCTTGTTCTGCTTGCGATGTCTGTGAAACAAATAGCGCATCATCATTGGTATCATCTTTGGTATCAGCATCAGTGACACTTTCAATGTTTCTCACATTTCCCTTCGGTTTCCCCATATCATCCATCTCTAATAAGTTTAAATCTGGCCTTGAATTGATGTTGTCCTCATTTTCATCAGTGACACTTTCAATGTTTCTCACATTTCCCTTCGGTTTTCCCTTATCATCCATCTCAGATAAGTTTAAATCTGGCCTTGAATTGATGTTGTCCTCATTTTTATTATCTAACATGTCTTGAGCAAAACTATTTTGAGACTTTCTCTCAATGTCCACATCATCTATAAAGTCATGCCGAGAGAGCATTTTTGTTGTTTTCTAATGGATATCTCCCAATACATTCAAGTATTTAATTATTTATTTTGTTTTTATTTATTGTAGGTAGTATATTTTATTTTCAGCCATATTTCAGTCATATTGTCAACTTTTATCTAACTTTCTCATGCAATATAGATTCTTGAAGAGCTCACCCTCTTTAGATGAACATGAGTTAGCAGTTATCAAGAGAGCCTATACAAAATAATAGCTCATGAGGTACGGAACACGTATTACTATTTCATTGCTTAAAGAGCACCAAATTTGTATCAGAGACGTCGATGAAAATCCTAGATTTGCAATACTGCCATTGAACCAGCAGCATAATCTGACAACCAGTTTGTGTACCCGATTGCTGGTAAGTAGTAAATGTCTCATTATATTCTAATCTGCGTACACTTAAATGCTTAATGATAATCTAATATATTATAATATGGCGTACACTAAAATCTTTAATGATATCCTGAACTGGTATACATCTAACTATCTAATGATATTGTTACAAGCCAGGGGTATTTGCTTGACAGAGCGGTGTCTAACCCTGGTGCGATTCCACTAAGAGACATAAGTTTACCTCAAATTTCCAAGAACTTCCATACAACTTCATTTGTAAATTAGAACGCCCAACGTGTCCATTCTATACATAAAGTTTACTCTAATCAATGCAAGACCACAGATCTCAAAACTTTCCAAATATTTATTAGCCGCACATCTGCGTGATTTCTTTTCATCAACTTTCCGTACCGTCAACAGTTCATGCCGTATAAACTCTACAACTATCCCCTAACACAGGGAACTATTTTTACTGCGCCACCTTAGGCCAGTCGAATCATGGTTTTGGGCTACATTCCACGAGTAAAACTGCATCACATTTGCCATCATGGTGACATAAACGGTATCTGCCGAGTTCCTTCTTGTTTATTCCATTGTGTAATTTACCGGTTTCCTGCCGTAAATACTGCCATTGCAGTCACACCAACAATGTACACCACTAGATTTCAATAAGGACTATGGTACGACAGGGACACTCATGCGGCTCTGACATGAAGTCATTAAACGTAAACCATAGCATCAAGGAAACTCACTAACATTTCACTCCGTGACGTTTGCTGCTAGTAATTGGCTAATTATTTCGGGCTAAGGAATATTTCCATTGGACAGAGTTCCAATAATTAAACAAGTAATTACAAAAATCTAAGAATTCCTTAAAACGGGGCGCTATAACAAAATGCGCACACTCCAAATTTATTACAGTATTATAATATAGTGTACACTTAAATGTCTGATAATATTCTAATCTGGCTTACACTTACCGATAATTGCTTTGATTTGAAGGGTACATACATTGTTTCCATTGTCCAGTGAAAGAACAAAGTTGCAACCACATTATCGTGTGTCTAATCTGTCTCACAGTTAATAGATGTACAATACACATAATTAACAAGTGATTTTGTAATGATATAATGACGTCATCTGGAGCTGTTCATCAAAGTTTAAGCTGACACTGCCGAACATCTTTACACCTAAGGCAATTCCAACACGGATAACCGATTAGTAATCCGAATGCACTTCCAGCACGGATAACCGATTAGTACCCCGAAGGCACTTCCAACACGGATAACCGATTAGCATACCGAAGTCACTTCCAACACGGATAACCGATTAGTACCCCGAAGGCAATTCCAACACAGATAACCTATTAGTACGCCGAAAACATTTCCAGCACGGATAACCGATTATTACCCCGAAGGCACTTCCAACACGGATAACCGATTAGCATACCGAAGTCACTTCCAACACGGATAACCGATTAGTACGCCGAAGGCATTTACAACACGGATAACCGATTAGTACGCCGAAGACATTTACAACACGGATAACCGATTAGCATACCGAGGGTACTTACGATACGGATATACCGATTAGTACGGCAATGGCACTTACAAAACGGATAAACCGATCAGTACGCCGAAGGCACTTACAACACGGATAAACTGACTAGTACACCGGAAGCACTTACAACACAGATATACCGATTATTACACCGAAGGCGTTTAAATCACAGATCGACTGATTAGTACGCCAAAGACAATTGCAACACAGAGTGTGCTATCATATGTTACAATGAACAGTGACAATGGATCCTATGTTACAACTATGCAGATGACGATCTCATAGTTTTCACCAAGATATCGGGTTTTGAAAAATAAAGACAATGTTTTTTCATATACTGTAGGCATAAATTGTTGTTATACAAATTCACATTTGGCAGGTGTATTCTATATAAGGAACAACTATATATAGCTTTTCACGAGGCATTCCTTGAGATGCCATTTTTAGACGGCTGTGTCTTTTCATGAGGCATTCCTTGCAATGTCATTTATAGACGGTGTATGTTTTTTCACGAGTAATTCCTTGACATGTCATTTTGAGACGGCGTATGGCTTTTCATGAGGCATTACTTAAGATGCCATTTATCGACGGCTGTGGTTTTTCATGAGGCATTACTTGAGATGTCATTTATCGACGGCTGTGGTTTTTCATGAGGCATTCCTTAAGAGTACAGTAGGACCTTGATAATGGAAAAAGTGCAGTACGTTTGGACTTTGGTAAATGAAGCAACATACAGTACTTTAGGACTTTGATAAAGCAGGCGAATGATCTTGTATCTAGGAAAGGATATTCACTATTCATTTATGTCAGTATATGACAAACCCTTTCAATTAGCTAGAAAACGAAACGGCTTGGAATAGACGCATTGTTGTGCTATTCAAGAAAACACTGTCATTAGAGCAAGTCTGGGATTAAGAGATGACTTAATCACTTCATACTTATCCATTTAGATTTCAAACCGAGTAACGTAGTTTTTCCACTCATGTTATGCTCTGTGTCTTAAATAATGAAACTATTTTTATATGCCATCTAAACTCTGTGGAAAATATATTGACTATAAATAATGAAACTATTTTTATATGCCATCTAAACTCTGTGGAAAATATATTGACTACAAATAATGAAACTATTTTTATATGCCATCTAAACTCTGTGGAAAATATATTGACTACAAATAATGAAACTATTTTTATATGCCATCTAAACTCTGTGGAAAATATATTGACTACAAATAATGAAACTATTTTTATATGCCATCTAAACTCTGTGGAAAATATATTGACTACAAATAATGAAACTATTTTTATATGCCATCTAAACTCTGTGGAAAATATACTGACTACAAATAATGAAACTATTTTTATATGCCATCTAAACTCTGTGGAAAATATATTGACTACAGGGAGAAGTTCTTTTAGTTTGCTAAATGCTAACTACAGAACGCAATGGTTTCTTTGGAACTGTAATCGACACTTTACAGGTGAGAGACAGGATTGATTTATTCCATCAGGAAAATTATATATTGACAGAGATTCTTCATGGAAGCAGGGTTAACTTTTTGCAGTCTATCGATGATGATGTATAGAATATATTAATGCTGGCAACTCCGTGGCATATAGTTTACTTTTACAGTGAAATGCATGCCTTACTTACATTCATCTTGTCCTAGCAAAGTAGCAAAAACAGCAGAATAGTAAAATCGTTTATGCAAACAAATCAGTGTCAATACTTATTATAAAAGGTTCGTGAACCTTGTTGTATAATAACCCACAGAAATGTAGGTTTACCACACATGGTCTCTTCTTTTCTTGTACCCCTTTTATTCCCTGTTATTCTTACTTTGATCACAGTCTTGTTGTCGTATTGATTTTGTCATTGTCTACTGTACAGACGATATTTGTAAATCATCCTGTAATATAGATATCATCGAATATCAGCAATGGGTACCACATGTACATATTTATGTACTTTTACTTGTATTAGGTACATATCCATTGAATGGTCAGTGTGATACTAAACAAAGTTAAATGATTTTTAATATATACCTAAATATATAAGTATATGATCATTCCTAATTAGATATTCTACCAAGTAAATATGTTAGCTGACACAGTATTCCTCTTTTAGTTTGCACGTTATTCTATGTCGGGCTTCGAGTACGAATTATCCTGAATAAGGCCGATAAGACTGGTACTATTTCTGTTTAATCTGATTACATATAATTGCATTAACGTATCGATTGCCCGCAATATAAATCATTATACCAGTAATCTCAAACATATATCCAAACACGCATGACAATCCTTGTCTGTACAATTTCAAAGTTAATGTTAATCATGTAACAATCTATACCAGATGTTCTCACATTCCTTGATTGATTATTGCTAATATAGATCTCAGGCAAATAATAATCAGGCAAATGGTCCAAGAATGTCAGTGCCATACTAAGATAAATACTATTTTCGTTTGATATTTCTATTCATATGGCAGAGTGCTTCAAGATGCTTCATATTGCAAATGCATTAGTTGATGTAGTATTTATATTTTTTGTTGCCTTGACTCTTTGTCATGTTTCGGATCTTTAATTTTCATGAACTGCTTAACCTGACTTAATTTCTGTTGAAGAGAAAATAGTCATTACATACATACATACATACATACATACATACATACATACATACATACATACATACATACATACGCACACATACATACATACATACATACATGTATACACACATAGCATACATACATACATACATACATACATACATACATACATACATACATACATACATACATACATGCATGCATGCATACATACATACATACATACATACATGTATACACACATAGCATACATACATACATACATACATACATACATACATACATACATACATACATACATACATACATACGCACGCACGCATACATACATACATACATACATACGTGTATACACACATAGCATACATATACATCTACATACAAACATAGATACATACACCAATACATCAACATACATAATTATCTACAGACACATACAAACCAATACACACACACACACGCACACCGTCACGGAATTTTATAAATCCTATTAGTTATTAAATACATGTACTCGGGTTTCGTTTTGTGTGTACAAAGATTCCCAAGGGTGGTTTATGTATATTGTACAATATTTCAAAACAGTGAGTTCGGTTCGTCCTATACCGCACGTGCGAAGTGCTTTCGATGGGAAAAACCTAATACTTCCAGCGCACAGACGATGTATGGCTGCATCACCTGTGTATAAAAGCCTCACAGTATGACTAAATCTTCACATCATGGAACGTTTTGTCAGTGAGCAGTCTACTTAAAGGACTTGCAAACATTCGGCTGTATAGGTATGTAAGTTATTTATTAATTTCTTATGTATATTAAAAAATCTAACTATTGTACTACCATGTTTATTTTGTGTATATTTTCTATGTAACTCCGGCTTGTATAGTATAATGCAAAAACATTTTTTTTTATATTCTTGTATGTGACTTAAAAAGAGATCTATATTAGCAATACAATTGCATTTTATTAAGAAACGTTTAGTACCATAGGATTCTTATCTGACACGGGTAGGTTCACTTCTGAACCTGTTTTTTGATTTGTGATGTGCCGATAATGTAATTTGGATAGCTTACTGTATATAACGTCATTACGTGTTATCGTATATGCCCGTGTCATTCTTAGTACACGGTGTTCGGTTTCATTTCAGCTGATCAGAGTCGACGAGGTACCAGCTGTAGAGCTGACTATAGACGTTGACAATAGCAGCTGTAAAGCTGAACCATAATAGCCGTAGAGCTGTGTGAACAGCATGTTGCTGGTGGAGTAGCAGGTTATCGGGCATTGGTGACCAAACTTGTGTGTGCTGATTGCTTAATTGACCAAGGAATTTAATGTTGGTCGGTGACTACCTTAAATATTAAATGCTTGATTGAACATTGTGATTGGTAGCCCAAGTGTACTAGTGATGGAGTGTTTGTGTTACTCCATGCATGTAATCTGATAGTCTTGGGCTAATTTTAGTGTTTGTTATACCTGCGTTTTGGGACTGTAACGATTTTGTATGATATATGTCCCTTCGTTTTCATCGTTTTACTATTTGAGCAAAATACCTCATTTTTCACTATCTGAGTGAATACCTTTTACTATATGAGTAATAGTACATCAACTTTTTCTATTTGAGTAAAACACATCATTCATTTCGTCGTGTGAAATTACCGTGAATCATTCACCTTGTACTGTGTAAGGTCATTTATTTGTATTTTCATTTTTTGCATTATTAGGTTTGTGCGCATTGTGTTAATTTATTCAATACTTGGATGTTATAGACGCAGTGTTATAATCATAATTCTTTTCTCATTCAAGTCATCCATCATTAAACATTGTATTTGTATCCCAATCAAAAGTGCTGTTATAAATCCGAAATCCAACCCGGTTATCTTGCTACACATACACACGCACGTACGCACGCGTACACACACATAAATACATACAGCCCCCTTCACTATTTGCATATATATATATATATATATATATATATATATATATATATATATATATATATATATATATATATATAATGATATCACTATGAATAAAATCACTAAGAATAAAAGCTGTAAGTGATAATATGATGGCAAACATAAAGAATAGAAAGATTTCTGAATCAGAAAAGTGAAATCGGTATCCTAGTATTGATAATAGTAATGAATATAGATTGAAATTAATACACTTTTATACACTGCAATACTTTGCCACCGCTCCGGTGGCCTAGCGGTTAGAGCATTTTCCTCGGATGCAGGAGGTCGCGGTTTCTAACCCCGGTCGAGTCATACCAGAGACTTACAAAAATGGTTCTAACAGCTGCCTCGCTAAGATATATGTCTTATCAAAATAGATTTAGCCTGAAAATAAAATAACATCACATAAATAAAACAAAATATGAACAATTATCATAACTAGTAGACAGGCTAATAAACTTAAAATTAGGGAATAAATAAGATCAGATATCTTTGACATGTCTTAGCGACCGCAGTATTCGGCGCAGCTATCTGTCTTTATCAAACAGACTTATCCTGAAAATAAAATAACAACATACTAAGAGCTTCATCCAAAAAACTAGGAGCATAAATATAAAAAAAGATAGATTAGCAAGTACTTAACCCAACCCTAATTCCACACATATAGAAACAATTAAACTGCAATAACCCTTAATCTAAATTTGTAAAAAAAATAAAAAATTTCTTTCTTTAATGTTTTTTAAATTAATTATTTTTCTAGGCCACTACAATCCTACAACATGAAATTAAGGACACTAACATCTTTTCCTACCGCAAGGTGACCGCAGATTATCTGTAGTACAACAAACGCTATGGCACTAAGGCACAGCCTGTCCTCGAGGCACTAAAAACAATTAGAACACCTAGGTAAGACTCGTACAACTAGAATATATAAGGTGGTCTAAAAAGCCAAAGACCATCATGCCCCGCTGCACAAGGCGGCAAAGTCTATCA